>JARQOD010000007.1:130266047-130465608 GCA_033576555.1 Oophaga sylvatica
GCCAATCTCTAGATTAACTGCTCTGGTGTTTTTCCCTTTTTTTACCTGCACTCCTCAGCTACCGTAACATAACACAATACATTCTTCACAAGGCTGCTTCTTCTCGCTGCCACACCAGAATGGACCACTAAGTATTGACGAGACGAGGAGCCTGGTGAAAACGGCACTTCAACTGCTTCCCCTGGAGACACTTCAATCCAGCATAAGTAAAAACACATTTACTAGGTCGTCCACCCCTCTCTGGTTATCCTGCCGGATACTTCTGATGGCCCACTCGCTGCTACACTTCAGCACGACCTCTTCTGCAGAGCGTTCCCACAGTGGTTCTTCCACTGGACTACTGCTGTGTAAACCCACTCTCTTTGGGTCCACACTATCACGGTGTATCCTACACCAGCTTCTTCAGGGGTTGCTGGTCCCCTATTCTTCCTACCCCTATGCTTAGGGCCTAGGAACATTTATGTCCTGACACTGGCAAGGTCCACCCCCGACTGATCTCCGCTACGAGGAGAACTTCCCGACAGATCACCGCTTGGAGGCAATCTTCCCCTAGCAACAAGTCCCTAACTATTGTGTCTATTGGGCTGGATGTGCTCTATGCCCCCATCTAGTGGCCAAACGCAAATACTGCACTGACGTCTTTTTATAACTAACTAACTGGATCTCTAACGTGCCCCCATTAGTGATCCCTCGCAGTGACTACCTGTCACTAAACTCCCACACATATACCTACATAGCAATATGCAAAGCACACTTATATACATCTTGACACCATTAAAGGGGATGAAACCTTAAAGGGTTAATACCCTCTCACCTCCTTACAGTGACAATGCTCCAGCTGCCTTGGTAACTTCCTCCTCCTCTTCTAGGAGGCATAGAAGTGGGATAGTAATGCTGATGCTGCAGTCATCATCACTGGCTATGTTCATGGAGTACTCAAAGCAGCGCAAGACGGCACACATGTCCTGCAAGGAGGCGCACGCTTTGGTCTTGAAGTGGAGTTATTACGTTCTGCAGCTGAAACTCCACTGTTGCCTGCTGCTACTCGCACAGTCGCTCCAGCATATGCAAGGTGGAGTCCTTACTTGCAATGGGGTGAGGTGGAAGATAGATGCCCATGGGTCACAGGTGCAAAATCTTTCTGCTGGGGACCAGGTGTAAGACAAAGCAAAGGAACTGAAGGCACTCTCAGATAACCCATCTAAAACCACCTCTACTTGTTCTGGTTTCACCATTCACATAGCGGTAACCGTGCCTATGAATTTACGTCCTGTTGCCTGCTTGCACCAGAGGAAGGTGTTTCATTTGGGCACATAGCAAGCATGGCGGTGGAATCGGTAAGCCAAACTTCCGACTCCTCAATTTCCCTGTCTCCAGCTTCACAGAATTGCCTCACTACTGAGCATGTACATTAAAGGGAATCTGTCACCTATTTTTTCGTATATAAGCTGCAGCCACCGCCATCAGGGGCTTATCTACAGCATTCTGTAACGCTTCTGTTGCGCTCCTGTGCAGGCGCATTGCTCTGCCCTGCTGAGGGCAGAGCAGAGTACTGCAGTGTGCAGGCCCCGGGAATGGTCAGAGAGACCCAGCGCCTGCGCACTGCAGTACAAGCTCTGGTGATGTAATGAGGATTTTGTATACTTGATCTGTATTGCAGGCTCTGACTCCACAGGCAGATTATACTGATATATTATGCGCAACAGAGGTATTTCTGTGTATAGTATTCTAGAGGCAGAATAAAAGAGATTTTTTTTCTTCCTATGAAATTACTAAAAAATAATGAAAAACACATAAAATAATGTCATGTTTAATGCGCTTTTTAAAAAATAATGAACATCACAATTCGGCAAATAACATAGACATATTTGGTGTCCCTGTAATCGTAACAACCCGCACAACACAGTGATCAGATTATTTACAGGAATTGGTAAACGGCGTGATTGATATTTTTTCTCTATTAAACCTATAAAAATGTATTAAAAAATGTAATGCCGAGGCCGTGTTCACAAGTAGAGTAAATGCTGCGTTTTTTTCTACTGCTTTTTTCCTGCATGTTTTCTACAGGTGTCCGCACCACGCGACGCATTAACAATCTTCTCTGATAATTGCGTGTTTGCTGTGTGTCTTTTATGCATTTTTCCCCTTATTTGATGCGTTTTTGGTGCAGATATGAAGCAGAGCTTTAACGCTTTTTTTAATAGTACAGAAAAGTTTTGATTCTGCACTTTAAAATGCTACGGTGTTTTTTTCTTAATTCATTTTTTTTTTTTTCAAAAGAAGTCTATTAAGAAAAAATGCACCAAAACTGCAGGGTTCAGCAACGTGTTCACATGTAAAGTAAATGTTAGATTTTTTTTCAGTTTTTTTTGTACAGAAACTCTACTGTACAAGTTTTTTATCTGTCCTAGCAAGATGGATGTGATTTCATGAAAACTGCACCCCCTGTGATCAAAAGACGCCTCTGAGCTGTGTGGAGATTGCCGCCGGGTACAACGGGCAGGTAGTTAGCCACTACCTGCCTGTTTGTTCTTAGGCCCATGGTAAAAAAATATGGACCCATATAACTCCTTTAATCCGTCCTTTCCTCTTTGTACATCCCTGCCTGCTAGAATGAAGTCCAACACAATGGGCCTTGTGGTGACTTCGAATGCGGTGGTGCGTCACTCCACACCCGCTCCTGCTCTCATTGGCTGTGCCTCCCTTAAATACCTCTTCCTTTTTGGATGACGCCACCCCCTGATGAAGGCAGACGCCAAAACGCGCGTCGGGGTGGGGCGCATCCTGGGGACTCGTTATACACAGGCATAAGGTAAAAATTGGGTGGCTTTGGAGCGGACTTATTTAACTTTATTTTCCTTGTCATTGATAGACATATATAAACCCTATTATCCATCTTTATTTTGGTTACTTCTCTATTTAAGCCCCCTCTTTTGCTGATGTTTTTGCACCAGCTGTTTATATCCTTTCATTGATGCCTGTATATACCTGCATATTTGCACTTTATATCTTTGTGGCATACTGATTGCTATTTTTTTCATTGCATATGCACTTTATCAGCTTAATTTTTGGATTGGCATTTTTTGCACTATCTGTTTATATCCTTTTATATATGCCTGTTTATAATTGCCTATGTGCACTTTAGATCTTTGTGGCATACTGATTACTATCCTTTTGTTGCATTTGCACTTTATATCTATCTATATATGACTATATATATTAGCGTGTCTGCACTTTAATATATATTTTTTTGGCATACTGATTATATTTTGATATTGTACGAATGTCATATATATGGTAATATATACATATTCCCTATGGGCCACACCATATTTAAATCTAATATTCATGTGCTATTATAGTCCCCTGTTTTGCTCCCCCTTTTTCCTTTGGTATTTTGTTCCCACCCTTCCTTATGGTCTATGTATTTCACAATAAACATTTTTTCAATTTGAACATTGGACCTTGTTTCGGGTATTTTTCTCTGTTGCTATATCTGCTAGCGTGAAGGAAAAGTCACCATCTACGTCACTATGCGCTAAGTTGTGGCGAAACAATTAGCCGTTCATCATTGCTTCGTTAACAAAGGAGCATATATGGAGACACTAAACTATAACATCCATTACTTTGCCTGATCTAATGTGATCAGTGTTTTAGTAACCAGAGTCTAATGATCAATGCATCTGGCTAATTTACAATTATGTTCTCTAATGAGTTCCTTGCTAATGAGAATCACAGGGACACTGCTTTCTATGTTTCCAAGCTGCTGGTTTGCCTGTGGAGAAGAATTGTTTCTACCATTTAAAGGGAATCTGTCACCAGGTCTTTGACACAGAATCTGAGTGCAGCATAATGTAGAGGCAGAGAGCCTGATTCCAGTAATGTATCACTTACTAGACTTCTTGCTGTATTTTTGATAAAATCACTGTTTTATCAGCAGGAGATTATAACTAGAGGACCTGCTACCAAGTAATCCTCCATATTCATGAGCTCTGTATAAGCCCGTCCCCATCACTGATTGGCAGCTTTCTGCCTATGCACAGTGTACACAGAAAACTGCCAATCAGTGGTGTGGGCAGGGTGACACAGAGCTCAGCATTCAGAGAACTGATAGATCTGCAGCGGGGAAGACATTGATTTTATCAAACTGCAGCAAGGAGACCAGTAAGTGAACCATCGCTCATGGAATCAGGGTCTCCGCCCCTACGTCA
Organism: Oophaga sylvatica; assembly: GCA_033576555.1. Classification (NCBI taxonomy): domain Eukaryota; kingdom Metazoa; phylum Chordata; class Amphibia; order Anura; family Dendrobatidae; genus Oophaga; species Oophaga sylvatica. Next base: position 130,270,259 of record JARQOD010000007.1, read on the forward strand.
TACTGCTCTCAAATCATGAAATCAGGATCTCTGCCCCTACATCCTACTGCTCTCAAATCATGGAATCAGGATCTCTGCCCCTACATCCTACTGCTCTCAAGTCATGGAATCAGGATCTCTGCCCCTACATCCTACTGCTCTCAAATCATGAAATCAGGATCTCTGCCCCTACATCCTACTGCTCTCAAATCATGAAATCAGGATCTCTGCCCCCTACATCATGCTGCTCTTGAACAGGGTAGAAAAACTTTGTGACAGATTTCATTTGACATGTAACTGTTTGTATAGAATATATATGATCATGTCCAGGATTTTCAGAAAGTTGGCAGGAATTGTTGTGAACCAATGAAAGAATCAATACTTTCCTGATCAATCTGCATTTGCTCCTTCACAACACTGGTCGATCTCCGCCAGTCGTTCCATTGACATAATTAACATTGGAACTCATAAAATTATTAAAAAAAATAATAAAAGAACTATTACTTGACTAATCAGTCCTCATCCACCAGCATCGATGATGTCCATTGGTCATGTGACCTCTGCAGCCAATCATTGGCCTTAGCGGTCATGTGCCACATGCAAATGTCACTGCTGAGATCAGTAATTGGACACAGAAGTCACAGGACCAATGGACATCATCGATGCTGGTGGATGAAGACTGATTAGTTAAGTCATAGTTCTTTTCTTATTTTTTTAATTATTTTATGAGTTCTAATGTTAATACTTTTGGAATATCTTGGATAACTCCATTTGAATTTTTAGTAACGATTTGTCTACCCTGTGTTTTGGGTGATTTTTTTTCCCTCTGCTGTCTAATAAAACTATATTTTTTTCTTTGAGGCTGCAGAGTGGGCAGGCTGTTCCTGGTCTTCCACTTTTGCTTGCCCTTCCACAGGACAAAGTGAGAAACTGAAGCTTCATCTCCCTCCTCCCGATAGACTATGTATTTTATATATATAAATGAACAGCTTATACAATTTTTCTGATTTTAATAATTTTACTTTTAGTTCCAAATATGGCATTTATGGATTTATGGAAGCGGATCGTCTCAGTCTGATACCTGCTGTACACAAAATTGGTTCTGACCACATTATTTATAAAAAAAAAAAAGAGCCAAACACTAAATTGGTTTTGTTCTTTCTTTTAATGCTTTCCTATTTACTGAATTGCGGATATCAAAAAGGACAGTTGGAGCCAATAAATGAGGTGAGTGGATCTGAAGTTCTCTGATTATGTTTTATCATTGTGTACGGCCGGATGGGTCAGTGAAAAAATAAAAGTACAACACGTTTTACCCTTTTAAAGGTTGATCTGTTGAAGGCGGCCATAAATCATCTCTGAGGACAAGAGAGAATAAGAGTTATTAACTCTGGGTCAGTACAAGCTGACTGATGGATTTACCCGTTAACTCGTTTAGCCATGTACTGTGATACATAGAGGCTGTAGAAGCTTTTTTTAATTAAATCAGATTGCAAAATTATTTTTAATGTGAGTAAAAAAAAAAATGCATTCATTTTGTTAAAAAAAAGTCCCAAAATTTGTCAATGTAGACTTTTAGGGGCTCTACTGTACCTCTCTAGTTCTTTGTTGTCTCTGTCATGTGCACAATGCCTTATTCCTTCCAGTTTCATTGACTATTTGATTTCAGTATTACATGATTTGCATCAGTATTTAAAGGTAACTTAAAGGGAATCAGTCAACATGTTTTTGTCTCCTAAACTGAGAGCAGCATAATGTAGGGGCAGAGACCCTGATTCCAATGATGTGTCACTTACAGGGTTGCTTGCTGTAGATTATCACTAGAGGACTAGTTTTCATGTGCCGTATAGTCCTCCTGCTCTGTATAACCCCGCCTCCACCACTGATTGGCAGATTTCTGCCCATGCATATTGTACACAGAAAGCTGCCAATCACTGGAGTGGGCGGGGTTATACAGAGCTCAGCATTTGAGCAATGCTAGATCTGCAGCAGAGAAAACAGTGATTTTATCAAAACGACAGCAAGCTGCCCAGTAAGTGATATATCGCTAGAGTCAAGGTCTCTGCCCCTATATGATGTTACTCTCAGATGGGGTAGCAAAAACCTAGTGACAGGTTCCCTTTAAGGACCAAAAACAGTGCCACCTTTCTTCATGAGTTGTATCTGGTAGCTTAGCCCAAATATAGTGAACAGGGCTAAACTGCAATACCAGAAACAGCCACAAACACAGAGGTGGCACTGGCTTTCTCTGGTCAACAAGCTTTTATTCTAATAACGCTGTTTCTAAGGAAAGGATGTCTGGTGTTTTCTACTATATGACAATTATAAATTTGAAATCAGTGCAAGTAACGAGTGCGTACAATACACAGGAAGGATAGGAGAAATCTGTTTTTTGGATTCCAGGCTAAGATTCCATTGTTTCTGATAACACAGAGTCTATATTAATGCAGGATTTAAAGGGGTCGTAGAGGATGAGCAAAACAGCGCCACACTTATTCACAGATAGATAGATGATAGATAGATAGATAGATAGATAGATAGATAGATAGATAGATAGATAATAGTAAATAGATAGATAGATGATAGATATTAGATAGATAGATAGATAGATAGATAGATAGATAGATAGATAGATAGATAGATAGATAGATAGATAATAGATAGATAATAGATAAATAGAGAATAGATAGATAATAGATAGATAGATAGATAGATAGATAGATAGATGATAGATAGATAGATAGATAGATAGATAGATAGATAGATAGATACATAGATAGATAGATAATAATAGATAGATAGATAGATAGATAGATAGATAGATAGAATGATAGATAATAGATAGATAGATAGATAGATAGATAGATAATAGATAGATAATAAATAGATAATAGATAGATAGATAATAGATAGATAATAGATAGATAGATAATAGATAGATACATAGAGAATAGATAGATAATAGATAGATAGATAATAGATACATAGATAATAGATAGATAGATAGATAGATAGATAGATAGATAGATAGAAAAAAAATTAAGAAGCAGCACACCATCATCTTAGTGCAAAAAAAGCTATTTTAATAGCCCATTTGTGCGTGACGTTTCGGCTCTTATTCAAGAGATAGATAGATAGATAGATAGATAGATAGATAGATAGATAGATAGATAGATAGATAGATAGATAGATAGATAGATAGATAGATAATAATAGATAGATAGATAGATAGATAGATAGATAGATAGATAGATAATAGATAGATAGATAGAGATAGATAGATAGATAATAGATAGATAGATAGATAGATAGATAGATAGATATTAGATAGATAATAGATAGATAGATAATAGATAGATAGATAGATAGATAGATAGATAGTATAGATAGATAATAGATAGATAGATAGATATGATAGATAGATAGATAGATGAGATAGATAGATAGATAGATAGATAGATAGATAGATAGATAGATAATATAGATAGATAGATAGATAATAGATAGATACATAGTAGAATAGATAGATAATAGATATAGATAATAGATAGATAGATAGATAGATAGATAGATAGATAGATAGATAGATAGATAGATAGATAGATAGATAGATAGATAGATAGATAGATAGATAATAGATACATAGAGAATAGATAGATATAATAGTATAGATATAATAGATAGATAGATAGATAGATAGTAGATAGATAGATAGATAGATAGATAGATAGATAGAAAAAAAATAAGAAGCGCACACCATCATCTTAGTCCAAAAAAAGCTATTTTATAGCCCATTTGTGCGGACGTTTCGGCTCTTATTCAAGAGATAGATAGATAATAGATAGATAGATAGATAGATAGATAATAGATAGAATAGATAGATAGATAATAGATAATAATAGATAGATAGATAGATAGATAATGATAGATAGATAGATAGATGATAGATAGATAGATAGATAGATAGATATGATAGATAGATAGATATATAGATATAATAGATATAGATAGATAGATAGATAGATAGATAATAGATAGATAGATAGATAGATACATAGAGAATAGATAGATAATAGATAGATAATTAGATAGTAGATAGATAGATACATAGATAATAGATAGATAGATAGATAGATAGATAGATAGATAGATTAAAAGGATCTTTAGTGCAAAAATAGATTTATTAGCATGCGGAGTTCGCATAAGATAATAGATAGATAGATAGATAATGATAGATAGATAATAGATAGTGATAGATAATAGATAGATAGATAGATAGATAGATAGATAGATTAGATAGATAGATAATAGATAGAAGATAGGATAGATATAGTAGATAAGATAGATAGATAGATATAGATAGATAGATAAGAATAGATAGATAGATAGATAGTATTAGATAGATAGATAATAGATAGATAGATAGATAGATAAAGAAGATAGATAGAGATAGGCATAATAATATGATAGATCATAGATAGATAGATATAATTAATTAGATAGATATAGATGATGACGATAGATAGTGAATGATAGATGATATATATTCAAGAGAAGATAGATAAGATTAGATATAGATAGATAGATAGATAGATAGATGATAATAGATAGATAATAGATAGATAATAATAGATACATAGAGAATAGTATATAGTAATAGATTAGATAGAAGATAGATATATAGATAATAGATAGATGATAATAGTAGATTAGAATAATAGATAGATAGATAGATAATCTAGATAGACAGATAATAGATAGAGAGATATAGATAGATAACAGATAGATTGGATACCTGTCTCCGGGATCTTTTTTTACGATTGTTGAACACCGATACTTTCACCCCTAATATGATCTTTCTATGGACATTTTAGTTGATTTATGATCAATGATAATTGACATCATTAATAATTGACATTAGATTGTATTATTTTATATATTATTCGTTTGTGTAAATAATTGAGGACAAATAGAAAGTAGGAAAACACAATGTTGCGGAATGATGAGTATTTTTGGCTGTGGATAACTGCTGGCATTGCTCCATGAATCACACCAATGGAAGCGGAGTTCTCCAGGTGACTCTCTGCTGCTTTGTTTTGGCACAGGGGTTCCTGTCTAAAATTTCAGATCTGCTGTTGTGCCGATGGACGTGCAGAAACTGCTGTCAGAAGTGCTATGAATGCAGCTGCTGCCAGTCAAGTGAGGATGAAGTGGAGATCCTAGGGCCCTTTCCTGCCCAGACGCCACCATGGATGTTAGTAAAGTCAGACTTCATGCTGCCGTATCATCTGTTACGTTGTGCTGATTGTTTTTCCTGTTTTCAAGGAGCAACATTAATTTTATCTTTTGAAAGGACTACGAATGAACAATAAAATAACATACAATGTATTAAAACAATTTGATTAGTGTTTTGATGGAGAATCAAAGGAAAAAAAAAACAAATATTACTTTAGCGCAAAAAAAAAAATTGTTAAAAATATCATTTATTTTTTTGTCACCTCACCACCATATTTTGAAAGTCAGTACTTTTTTAATTTTTTCCTTTCCATAGAGCTGTGTGAGGTCTTGTTTTCTAAAGGATGAGCTGGAATTTATTTTGAGCGCAGAGAAAGAACAAAAATAGCAATTCTGCCGACATTTGTTATTTTTATGCTTTTCTTTTTGTACACGATAACTTTATAGTTTAGGTTGTTTTGGATGCAACAATACAAATGATGTGCGTTTGTTAATAGTTTTTTGCATCACTATATCAGGAAAAGTTTTTATGTCCTTTTTTATATTTTTTTATATTTCTTAACAGCTTGAAAAATATTTTAGTTTTTTTAGTTCCTTCTAAGGGATTTGAACCCAAGATTACTTTATTATGGTAGTAAATTAGGCCTCTTTCACACATCAGTCTTTTTGTATCAGGCATGATCCGTCCTATGCCTGAAGGGACGGATCCGGCGCTGAAACAAAAAAACTGATGCAACGGATCCGGTTTTTTGCTGGATCCGTCCTGAACTTTTGAACCCAGAAAAAGAGGGTTTTGGATGCCCGGAGACACTGGAAAATGTAGTAGTAGTAGTAGTAGTAGTAGTAGTAGTAGTAGTAGTCCTCGATTTCCAGAATACGGATCAGACTTTTGCCGGATTGCACAAAAGTCTGATCCGGTTCCATTGAATTCTATTGTTTGCGGCCGCCTGATGCACCGCTTCAGGCACATCAGGCAGCTGCGGCAAAAGAAAAAAACGTTACATGTTGCGTTGTCTCCGGCCGCCGGAATGTACATTTCCGCCGGATCCGGACAAAAACGCATACAACGCACTGACATGCGGCGCCATCCGGCACTAATGAAAGTCAATGCAAAAAAAAAACGCATCCGGCATTACATTTTGCCGGATGCGGTTGGACAAAAAAATGCTGGAGGGCGCCGGAGGGCGCACAACGGATGTGTGAAAGAGGCCTTGTACAAACAATCAGTATCTCTGTGTATTAATGACTATAACTATAATCATAAATTTGCCAGGATAAATAATCGGAGCGAAGACAAGGAGGGGGATTCAGACAACGCAACAAGTGAGCCTCCGCCTACTCCGCAGGAGACATCACCCGACAGAAGACGTTCTTCTTCAGATACATCCAGATCTACATATAGTCTTACAAGACGTATTTCAAGTAAGACTTCTAAACCCACATACGCACCATGTCTTATCATCGAACGTTCCACCGGCACTAAAGCTATAGATCTGTAACATTTGCACTCAAGGATTCTTCTACTTTTAGAGTCTGGACAGGTTTGGCCACCTTGTGATCCAAGCCGATCTCTATATAACATTTGTAGAAGTCACACTGGAAATCTGTGCCTGGTGGGAATCTGTATGAAGGGGGTCTTTCAGGGTGGCCACACCTGTGTATGGAGACGAGTGTCAATTCTTCCTAGTGAAGGGGATTGTAACTCATGGTCTGTTCTTAACATCAATTAATGAACTTTCCATTTAATTGAGGCTGACAAAAAAAAATTTCAAAGATGGGAGATGGTCCATAATTCAATACACGACATAGTGTTTGACATTTCAAAAACTTAGCAGATATCTTCTACATATCGTGCCACTCATCTCTGTTGTCAGTGCCTGATGTTGTGGTTTAAGCCCCCCATACACATTAGACTAATGTTGGTCACACCAGCCGATATCGATGGGTTCAGCCAACAGTTTAATGGCTAATTGGGGCATCGGTCAACTGAGTGTCGGGGGATATGTTGATTGGACATGTTATATTTCGGAAGCCCAATCACTTTGTTCTCCCAGTCATAAGCCACCACTAGAGATGTATTTTGGCTGCTTTCTCAAAGAGAATCTAGGAATGTTCGGCTCAATGAGCTCTTCTGCGTAAGAGAGAGCAGGCCAAGATGGCTGTTGGCTAAACGATTGGCTGAAGCATCATTTGGCCGACAAGTGTCTAATTTGTATGGAATAAGAATGAATAAGAATGGGGCTCAAATCTCATAAACCCTTTTTAAGGAGATACTTTAGTTAAAGTTAGTCTGATGGTGGTTAGGCAGATGGCGACCTCACTGATCGAATATAAACAAGGACTATGTTCAATTCTTAATGGGCCTCACATTATCCATTGATATGATTAGAAATGTCATAACCCTCTGAGGCACATTTCTGTATCTTCTTTATACCGGCACTAAGGGTCAGGACTGGGTAATTCCCAAGTTCTCTAGCTCCACCAAGTTGTCTTTTATTCCATGGCTTCATCATCTACATATTACTCTTTTTTTTCCACTGTTCAGTATCCACGTTGCAGGGAAACTGTAAGCACGATCCAGCGTCTCAAACTGTTAATATGATCATGTTGCTCTCTAATGTCATCCTTACTTTTATTGATGCCTCCCGGGCTCTATTTCCCGCCCCTTAGCCCCACCTTCTTCCACTTGATTGACAGCTCAGTGGCTTGATAACACAGCCAGTGAGCGATAAGTCAAGTAGAAGATGTTCGATCTGGTGACACAGAGGCTTGGGAAGTGCGGTGTGGTGCTGGATTGTGCCGACCGATTCCCATTAAAGGGAGTGTGCAAGGACCTCAATTACCTATACTGTTAATAAAACATGACTCTATGAAATGTCTCTTAAAGGATAGGTTATAAATGTTTAAATGCCTTAGGTTTGACTGCTGAGTCTATAACCATTATTAGAATGGGGTCCCAATCCCCCCGTTCTTTCTCACTGCTTGGAGTTCTATTGCTAGGTCCTAGTACTGGGACCTCCAACTATCAGACATTTAATACCTGTCTGATGGATAGTTGATTAATGTAATTCATGGCAAATACTATTAATATATTAATGTTATTATTTATTTTTAAATTGATTCCTTGGCACTGTTTTACTTTGTATTTGTATGGCCTTCTATTACAGGTATATACAGTATCTAGCAGGGGCTTATTATTTTTGTTTTGTTACATTCGTGTGGACTGTATCTGTATCTTCATTCATACAAAATGTCCCATATTGTCATGTTTTAGGTTTAGAATCCAGAAGACCAAGTTCTCCATTAATTGACATTAAACCAATTGAGTTTGGTGCGTTGGGAGCAAAAAGAGAAATTGTCCAACCAACCGTACTGAGAAAAATATACACCCCTGAGGACTATTTTAGGAAATTTGAACCTCACCTGTATCCTGTCGATTCCAGTAATGATGATGTAGACTCATTAACCGATGATGAAATACTAACCAAGTATCAACTAGGTATGCTGCATTTTAGTACTCAGTATGATCTCCTTCACAACTATCTGATTGTCAGAGTAATTGAAGCCAGAGACCTACCACCACCCATATCTTACGATGGTTCTAGACAAGACATGGCTCATTCAAACCCATATGTCAAGATGTGTCTACTGCCAGACCAGAAGAACTCTAAACAAACTGGAGTCAAACGTAAGACTCAGAATCCAGTATTTGAAGAGAGATATACCTTTGACATCCAATTTTTAGAAGCCCAAAGAAGAACATTGCTCTTGACAGTGGTGGATTTTGACAAGTTTTCACGACATTGTGTTATTGGGAAAGTCTCCATGTCGCTGAATGAGGTCGACCTTGTGAAAGGAGGACATTGGTGGAAAGCTTTAATACCAAGCTCTCAGGTAAAGTAAACATCATTTATGTATTCACTATAAATGGTGAAAAGACCAAATGGCGTTTACTAAATTGTTAATAATTACAGATCTGTTGGATGAGCACTAACTTTCTGGAAGAGTTGCTTTTCTATTAAGGGTTAATACTGGAACTAGCTACAAGTTTTACATTTTTTAAATAAGTTATCCTTAGAAAAAACTCCTAATTTTGATTTGTCCTTGGCACCCCATGTGTATAAAAGGACAGTGATCTTCTACGTTGTACTTGTTGCAGACAATATAAAAAGCAATTTTTTTAATATTCTACTTGCAAGTCTGTTGGGTGGGGCATAATTTTTTATGATTCAGTAATAACATGATTTTAACAAAATGACAATAATACTTTTGATTTCCCAGAGTCCTTATCCAAATGTGTTATGCATATCATTACTTTATCAATGCAAAAAACACCACTCTGCAGTGCAATTTTTACCCCTTTTAGCCTCTTTACTCACTCACCTGCAAGTTTTGGTCTCTTCTCTTTCTGTGGGTGGGCAACAGCTTGTCCCACATGACCTGGATGCAAAAATATTCCCAGGAGTTTAATACCAGATATATACTTATAAAGCTTCGGATTTATCTATCGGTCTAGTTACAGTATATATCAATCTATATCTCTCCTTTAGAATTGGTGCAGGTCGGTTACCAGGACCTGGTCCAGTGGCCACGTCAGAAATCTGTGGCTGTAGGGCGGGACCCGTAAGAACCGCCTCATAGCTAACTACATCCATGGCTCGTCTTTTGATTAGCCGGTCTGGAGCAATGTCATCATTGTAGCAAGATGCACTTGTGACGTTGTGCCAGGCTGACTAATCAACAGAAGGGCTGTGGATGCAGGAAGATAAAAGTCTGTTCACAGGACTCCCAGGACTCCCATTCAGAGGTCACAGATTACTGGCGTGGCCACTGGACCGGATCCCGTGAATTGATTTGCACCAGCTCTACTCTAGTATCGCTTGCTCTTGTCCCTACTCATTACATTTACTGCACATGTTCCATTGCTCCTCTCCATATCACAACTGTCGTCCTCTTAACTAATCGCTAGGTAGCAGGAGCAGGGACAGAGCAGGAAACCAACTGAGCATGTGGGTCCATTACTGAAGGTGGATCAAAGCCGCAAGACGAACAGCATGGGGCACCATTACACTATTACAGATGAAAATGAAAAGTATTTACAAATCAACACAATATTTGTAATTGATGCGTACATGGTGTGTGTATGTATATATATATATATATATATATATGTGGCGTATATACGGTATGAGTAGTGTAACTTGAAGTTTGTGGGCCCCAATGCAAAATGTCTAACAAGGCCCCAAACTCATGGGCCTGCAATAGTATTGGTTGTCTCATATGGGCCAAAGGGACCTTTTGGGGCCCCTTTTCTCCAGTGCCCGGTTGCGACTTTAACCCTTGCACCCACTCTAGTTATGCCCCTGGAAGTATATTGCAAATTCACTGCCCTTCACACACTGTATTGAATTTCAACAATACTATTTATAAGGCAACCCCTTTAAAGGGACCTGTAACCAATCATGAGCAAAGAAAGGTTGCAAAGAACGACTGTTACGCCTGAGCACGTGACAAAAACAGTCACTGGGGTCTGTGTAATGCCACATTTTCCATGTAGTGGGGTGGCAGAGGAATACTTTCTTGCTTGAATACTTGCTTCATGTTCCTGCACAGATGGCTGATGGTTCCAGCAGCAGGACACTGTATACCAGACATCCCTTAACCCTGTAATAGTACATCCTATATCGGATCTGCATCTGTGGAGCAGACTCAGGAGTTGAACCTGCACCATTCTCGGTGAGGACCGATTTCTGCAGTTTGACTATTTAAATGGCAACATCAACTTGAAGACTTATTGTATGTTTTGCATTATAGAATCCGCTTGTGTTTGTGCTGTTTTTCTATTTTTAAACTGCTTCCCCAATTTCCACCATACCGGAAGCAATAGTTTGTTGTCGGTTCCTGCCCTGTGCTCATCTGTGCGTTGCATCCAGTCACCTGCTTACCTAAGGACCCGTACTAAGTAAAAAGAGAAAAAGTGTCAATTCCACTCACCACTCCTATCTTAGAGACAAGGATCCCAGGAAACGTCCAGGACAGACAGTCTGTGGTCTTGGTGTGGTTCACTTAGTATGCATTGGTCTGGCTTCCAGCTCAAATAGCTTTCAATTGTCCAAAATTTGATGTTCTCCAGAACAAAAGGAAAGAACAATAGATAAAACTTAGCCTTTAATCATACAGTATGTGATAAAAAAAATGCCAGAATGTGAACATATTAAAAAAAGGATTATGACTAAGACTTTTTCCACCCGAAATGCGTTATCATTATGTTTTTTTTTAATATGTGCACATTCTGCTAATTTTTTTATCCTATATAATTAACCCCTTCACCCCCAAGGGTGGTTTGCACGTTAATGACCGGGCCAATTTTTACAATTCTGACCACTGTCTCTTTATGAGGTTATAACTCTGGAACGCTTCAACGGATCTTCGCGATTATGAGATTGTTTTCTCGTGACATATTGTACTTCACGTTAGAAGTATAATTTCTTCGATATAACTTGCGTTTATTTTTGAAAAAAACACAAATATGGCGAAAATTTTGAAAATTTTGCAATTTTCAAACTTTGAATTTTTTTTCCCTTAAAACAGAGAAATATGTCACACAAAATAGTTAAGAAATAACATTTCCCACATGTCTACTTTACATTAGCACAATTTTGGAACCAAAATTTTTTTTTGTTCGGAAATTATAAGGGTTAAAAGTTGACCAGTGATTTCTCATTTTTACAACAAAATTTACAAAGCCATTTTTTTAGGGACCACCTCACATTTGAAGTCACTTTGACGGGTCTATATAGCAGAAAATACCAAAAAGTGACACCATTCTAAAAACTGCACCCCTCAAGGTACTCAAAACCACATTCAAGAAGTTTATTAACCCTTCAGGTGCTTCACAGGAGCTGAAGCAACGTGGAAGGAAAAAATTAATATTTAACTTTTTAGCCACAAAAATGATCTTTTACAAACTTTTTTTTTATTTTGACAAGGGTAAAAGGAGAAAATGGGCAGATAAAGTTGTTGTGCAATTTCTCCTGAGTACGCCAATACCCTATATGTGGGGGAAAACCACTGTTTGGGCGCACAGCAGAGCTCGTAAGGGAAGGAGCGCCGTTTGACTTTTTCAAACTAAAATTGGCTGGAGTTGAGATTGGACGCCATGTCGTGTTTGGAGAGCCACTGATGCGCCTAAACAGTGGAAACCCCCCACAAGTGACACCATTTTGGAAACTAGACCCCCTAAGGAACTTATCTAGATCTGTTGTGAGCACTTTGAGCCCCAAAGTGTTTCACAAAAGTTTATAATGCCTGGGTGTGAAAAAAAAAAAAAACAATTTTCCACAAAAATGATTTTTTAGTCCCAAATTTTAGATTTTTCCCAAGGAAATTGGACCTCAAAAGTTGTTGTCCAATTTGTCCTGAGTACGCTGATACCCCATATGTGGGGGGGAAACTGTTTGGGCGCACGGCAGGGCTTGGAAAGGAAGCAGTAACGTTTGGAATGCAAACATTGCTGGGGGTCATGTTCCGTTTGTAGTGCCCCAGATGAGCCTAAACAGTGGAAACCCCCCACAAGTGACCCAATTTTGGAAGCTAGACCCCCTAAGGAACTTATCTAGATCTTTGGTGAGCACTTTGAACCCCCAAGTGCTTCACACAAGTTTATAATGCCCGGGCATGAAAATAAAAAATCCTATTTTTTTCCCACAAAAATTATCTCTTAGTCACTAATTTTTTATTTTCCCATAGGTAACAGGAGAAATTGGACCTCAAAAGTTGTTGTCCAATTTGTCCTGAGTACGTTGATACCCCATATGTGGGGGGGAACCACTGTTTGGGCGCATGGCAGAGCTCGGAATGGAAGTAGCACCATTTGACTGTTTCCAACCAAAATTGGCTGGAATTGAGATTGGACGCCATGTTGCATTTGGAGAGTCCCTGATGTGCCTAAACAGTGGAAACCCCCCACAAGTGACCCCATTTGGGAAACTAGACCCCCTAAGGAACTTATCTAGATCTTTGGTGAGCAATTTGAACCCCCAAGTGCTTCACACAAGTTTATAACATAGAGCCGTAAAATAAAAAAATCATATTTTTTCCGCAAAATTGATCTTTTCACCCCAATTTTTATTTTCCCAAGGGTAACAAGACTCCAAAAGTTATTGTGCAATTTGTCCTGAGTACGCTGATACCCCATATGTGGGGTAAACCACTGTTTGGGTGCATGGCAGAGTTTGGAAGGGAAGGAGCGCCGTTTGACTTTTTCAACGCAGAATTGGCTGGATGCCATGTCGTGTTTGGAGAGCTCCTGATCTGCCTAAACAGTGGAAACCCCCCACAAATGACACCATTTTGGAAACTAGACCCCTCAAGGAACTTATCTAGATGTGTGGTGAGCACTTTGAACCCCAAAGTGCTTCACAGAAGTTTATAACGTACAGCCGTAAAATAAAAAATCTTTTTTTTTTTACAAAAATGATTTTTTCGCCCCCAATATTTTATTTTCACAAGGGTAACAGTAGAAATTGGACCCCAAAAGTTGTTGTCCAATTTGTCCTGAGTACGCTAATACCCAATATGTGGGAGTAAACTACTGTATGGGCGCACGTCGGGGCTCGGAAGGGAAGTAGTGACGTTTTGGATTGCAGACTTTGATGGAATGGTCTGGGGCGTCATGTCGCATTTGGAGAGCCCCTGATGTGCCTAAACAGTGGAAACCCCCCACAAGTGACCCCATTTTGGAAAATAGACCCCACAAGGAACTTATCTAGATGTGTGTTGAGCACTTTGAACCCCGAAGTGCTTCCCAGAAGTTTATAACGTACAGCCGTAAAAATAAAAAATCCTTTTTTTTTTATACAAAAATGATTTTTTCGCCCCCAATATTTTATTTTCACAAGGGTAACAGGAGAAATTGGACCCCAAAAGTTGTTGTCCAATTTGTCCTGAGTACGCTGATACCCAACATGTGTGAGAAAACGACTGTATGGGTGCACGTCTGGGCTCGGAAGGGGAAGTAGTGACGTTTTGGATTGCAGACTTTGATGAAATGGTCTGGGGGCATCATGTCGCATTTGGAGAGCCCCTGATGCGCCTAAACAGTGGAAACCCCCCACAAGTGACCCCATTTTGGAAAATAGACCCCACAAGGAACTTATCTAGAAGTATGTTGAGCACTTTGAACCCCTAAGTGCTTCACAGAAGTTTATAACGTACAGCTGTAAAAATAAAAAAATCCTTTTTTTTTTTTACAAAAATGATTTTTTTCGCCCCCAATATTTTATTTTCACAAGGGTAACAGGAGAAATTGGACCCCAAAAGTTGTTGTCCAATTTGTCCTGAGTACGCTGATACCCAACATGTGTGAGAAAACGACTGTATGGGTGCACGTCTGGGCTCGGAAGGGAAGTAGTGACGTTTTGGATTGCAGACTTTGATGGAATGGTCTGGGGGCGTCATGTCGCATTTGGAGAGCCCCTGATGCGCCTAAACAGTGGAAACCCCCCACAAGTGACCCCATTTTGGAAAATAGACCCCACAAGGAACTTATCTAGAAGTGTGGTGAGCGCTATGAAGCCCCAAGTGCTTCACAGAAAATTTATAACATACAGCCGTAAAAACAAAAAAATCATTTTTTTTTTACAAAAATGATTTTGTCGCCCCCAGTTTTTTATTTTCCCAAGGGTAACAGAAGAAATAGGACAAATTGCACAATAACTCTTGGGGTACAGAGTACGCTGATACCCCATATGCGGGGGTAAACTACTGTTTGGGCGCATGGCAGAGCTCAGAAGTGAAGGAGTACCGTTTGACTTTTTCAACGCAGAATTGGCGGGAATTGAGATCAGACGCCATGTCACATTTGGAGAGCCCCTGATGTGCCTAAACAGCAGAAACCCCCCAATTCTAACTCCAACCCTAACCCCAACATACCCCTAACCCTAGTCCCAACCCTAACCACAAACCTAACCCTAACACACCCCTAACCCTAATCCCAACCATAACCCTAATACTAACTTTAGCGCCAATCCTAACCCTAACTTTAGCCGCAACACTAACCCTAATGGGAAAATGGAAATAAATACATTTTTTTAATTTTATTATTTTTCCCTAACTAAGGGGGTGATAAAGGGGGGTTTGATTTACTATTTATAGCGGTTTTTGTGATTGGCAGCTGTCACGCTAAAAGACGCTTTTTATTGCAAAAAGTAGTTTTTTGCATCACCACATTTTGAGAGCTATAATTTTTGCATATTTTGGCCCGCAGAGTCATGTGAGGTCTTATTTTTTGCGGGACGAGGTGACGTTTTTATTGGTACCATTTTTGAGCACGTGACATTTTTTGATCGCTTTTTATTTCGATTTTTGGGAGGTTAGAATGAACAAAAATCAGCAATTCATGAATTTCTTTTGGGGGAGGCGTTTATACCGTTCCGTGTGTGGTAAAATTGATAAATCAGTTTTATTCTTCGGGTCAGTACGATTATGGCGATACCTCATTTATATCATTTTTTTATGTTTTGGCGCTTTTATAGAATAAAAACTATTTTATATAAAAAATCATTATTTTTGCATCGCTTCATTCTGCGAGCTATAACTTTTTTATTTTTTCGCTGATGATGCTGTATGATGGCTCGTTTTTTGCGGGACAAGATGACGTTTTCAGCGGTACCATGTTTATTTATATCTGTCTTTTTGATCGCGTGTTATTCCACTTTTTGTTCGGCGGTATGATGATAAAGCATTGATTTTTTGCTTAGTTTTTTTTTTTTTTTTAAGGGGTTCACTAAAGGGGTTAACTACTGGAACAGTTTTATAGGGGGGGTCGTGACGGACGCGGCGATACCAAATATGTGTACTTTTATTGTTTTGTTTTTTTTATTTACAGGAAGAAATGAATTTTTTGGGGGAATATTTTTTTTTTTTTGATGATTTTTTTTACCACTTTTTATTTCTATTTTTTTTACTTTTATACTTTGTCCCAGGGTGGGACATCACAGTATTTTAGCAGATCGCTGGTGTGACAGTGTGCACAGCACTCTGTCACACCAGCGATCGCTCTGGCATCGCTGCAGGCTTCCTCTGCGCCTGCTCTCAGCAGGCACTGAGGAAGCCGCCTCCCTGCAGGACCCCGGCGCCATCTTGGATCCGGGGACCTGGAGGGAGGACGGACTCTCGGAACAGCGCGACACATCGCGCTGCTCTGAGGGTCTCAGGGGGGCGCGCAGGGAGCCCCCTGCCTGCGCGATCCTCCCCTGTGCCCCGGGCACACCGCGATCATGTTTGATCGCGGTGTGCTAGGGGTTAATGTGCCGGGAGCGGTCCGTGACCGCTCCTGACACATAGTGCTGGGTGTCAGTTGTGATATACAGCTGACACCCGGCGGCGATCAGCTACGCTCCCCCCAGGAGCGCAGCTGATCGCCTATGACGTACTATTCCGTCCATGGGAATTAGGTCCAGGGTCACATGGACGGAATAGTACGTCTGATGGCAGAGAGGGGTTAAAGCCTAATTTTAACTACTTTACTTTGGTGCTGGAAAAAATCCCTTAGAGCTATATTAAAAAACCCATATTTCAATAACACTATGGCAGATTTTAAAAAATGTCGGGTTCAAAAATAAATATGGAAAAACAGAATATGCAGGGGAGCAGCAGGTATAAAAGAAGAATAAAAACTGCCCACTTTTGACCTTGTGACAGGTCATCTTAGAAGTATCCCAATAGTCTTTTGTTGGTAGCTGATTATTCAGGATACTCTCCAAGCGTGTGACAACAGAGCTTCTTTATTCAGTAACAATCAGGAACAGTATATGATAAGCTTAATAGATCAGGAATAAATCATTTCTGTGTCTCTATCTGTGCAGCATCTACAGCAGGCTGCTTCTCTCATACACAGACACAGGAAAAAGCAGAAAATACAGGCACATGCTCTCCCTGTGTGAGCCTCTAGAAGTTTTGTTTTGTTCTAACTTTAAAAACAGCATACAAATCTAGCAACTAAACACTCAGACAGGAATGGAGTTGTTGCACCAAACATATTCCAACACCCCCACTCAACAACTACTTTTATCCTGTTAGTCCCATTGCGGTTCTGAAGTCCACAAATTTGGCTCTTGATAATGGCTTTGTCATACCATCAGCTATCGTCTTATCAGACTTGCAATAAACAAACTCGGGTACATCACATTCCACTAAGTCACGTAAGTGGTGATGTTTTACATCAATGTGCTTAGTCCTTGCACTAATCTCACTGCTGGCAAGTTTAATGCATCCTTGGTTGTCCTCATAGATAACTGTTGGTTGCTCTCGTGGCTTGCCAAAATCTTCCAAAAGTTGTTTCAACCAAATTACTTCTTGACTTGCATAAGCAGCAGACATATATTCTGCTTCTGTAGAAGATAATGCGACTGACACATGTTTTTTGCTGGACCAAGAAATTGAATTTTCTCCTAACTTGAACAAGTAACCACTTCTTGATTTCCGATCACTTGAATCTCCAGCCCAATCTGCATCCACATAATGTCTGAAAGTGTGATCTCCTGATGCAGATATCTTACGATTTAGCCTTTGAGTTTCTTTAAGATATTGAAGAATTCTATTAATTGCATTCCAGTCTCTTTGGCGTGGCTTACTTACACGTCGGCAGAGAATTCCGACTGTGGCTGTGATATCCGGACGAGTTGTGGTTGCTATGTACAGAAGCGCCCCCACTGCTTGTCTGTAACTTTCGTTGCTGGGTAGCAAATCTTCTCCTTCCAATTTTAAGTAGGACAGATCCATTGGTGTTGACGCACCTTTGGCTTCTGACATTCCAAACTGTTTTAGGATTGCGGAAATTTTAGAACTTTGGTTGAGAAGAAAACTCCCATCTTCCTATCTCTGGATTTGGATTCCCAAATAATATGTCACATTTCCAAGGTCCTTAGTCTAAAAGTGCTGGTTGAGAATTTCACCTAGCTTTGCAATTTCTTTTTCATCTTGATGAGACATGATTACATCGTCTACATATAGGAGAACATACATCCACTCCTTCACCACATTTTTCATTTACAAACATGGATCAGCTTGAGATCTTTTAAATCTTTCATCCATCAAAACTTTGTTCATTTTCGAGTTACATTCTCTTGCCGACTGCTTAAGTCCATAGAGAGATTTTTGCATTTTGCAAACAAGGTGCTCTTCACCCTTTTTAATATATTCCTCGGGTTGGCTCATGTACAACTCTTCTTCAGTGTCACCATGTAGGAAGGCTGGTTTGATGTCAAAATATCTCACTGTCATCTGTTGAACTGCAGCTACGAACATTAAAGTTCTGAATGTGGTTTGCTTCGCAACTGGAGAAAATGTAGCATCATAATCTTCACCATACTTTTGTGAATAACCTTTTGCGACCAATCTTGCCTTAAACCAGTGAATTTTGTCTTCTGAGTCATATTTGTTTTTGAAGAACTACTTACATCCGATAGCTCTTTTTCCTTGAGGTAGCTCAGTAAGCTCCCTTGTCTGGAGTTGGTGAAGGGACTCCATCTCTTCATTAGCAGCATTTATCTACTTCTGTTTCTCATGAACAGGCAGTTTTTGCATCTATTGCCATGGCTGTGGCTCTGGTTCAGAAAATGTTCTGACCATATAAAAAAGGCGTCTAACTGGGATACGGATACCTTTGTTTGGCCTTTTCTGATATCCTGACTGGAGGTTGACTTGGTTCTTCTGTGTCTTCCTTGGTGGCTTCAGAGCTTATCTACACTTCAGTATTTTCCTTTGTGGTGTCTGGGTTTGGTGATTGAGATTCTTGTTCTTGCTTCTTAGGTTGAATAACTGGTGTAACTTCATAGAATTTGAGCAATACAGAGTTTTCATAAATCACTACATATCTGCTGATTGTTACTGTGTTGATCTCTGGGTGCAGGATTCTGTATCCCATATGACTTTCGCTATAGCCCACCAGGACTCCTTGATTTGCGGTGTGATTCCCACTTGGAACATTTTTCTTTGGGAATATACACAAACGTTTTTCTTCCAAATATCCTGAGGTGCTTCAGCTTAGGCTTCTCGCAGTTCCATAGCTCATATGGAGTTTTATTTGTGGCTTTACCTGGCACTCTGTTTTGAACCTGTCATGATGGCTTCTCCCCAATACGTTGTAGGTAGATTCGCATCAAACAACATACTTCTTCCACTTTCACAGAGAGTACGGTTCTTTCTCTCTGCAATGCCATTTTGTTTTGGGTTGCATGGAATGGTAGTCTGGAACACGATTCCATCCTTTTTCTAAATGGTTTGCACCTTACCACTTGTATATTCGGTTCCATTATTTGCACGCAAGGCTTTTGGCATTCTTCCAAATTTGTTAAACACTACAGCAAGATATTCTTCAAATTTCTGTGGAACTTCATCCTCACTGTGAAGCAGGTAGGCGACTGTATATCTGGAGTAGTCATCAATAAATGTGAGAAAATATCTCTTCTTGCTTGAGTTTGAACACTCATTGGACTGCATACATCTGTATGTATCAGATCCAGTGGCTGTGCAGATCTAGTGGTGCTTATCTTAGGAAAGGATTTCCTGGACATTTTCCCTTTAAGACAGCTAGTGCATTTCATCATTTGACTACACTGGTTGATTTCAATACCATTTGCAAGTTGAGCTAACTTCCTTACTGCTTCTGGGAATCTGTACCAAAGATATGTGTGCCATAAATGGATACAGTTCTTATGCACATCTTGTCTAGCACTGTGCACTCTTTCTTTGCATTTTAGCTGATAAAGTTCATCTTGGATTTCTCCTTCTGCAAAAGTGTGACCCTTCTTTGAGATGATTCAGTTGTTAACCTTAAAAATAACTACATTCCCCTTTTGCGTGAGCTTCTTTACTGACAGAAGATTGCTTTCAAGGCTGGGAACATAGAGAGCATCCTTTATAGGGATCTTTCTGCTTTGTGTTGAGGAAACTGGACAGTGGAGGTAGCATCTCCTACTCCTTCTGAAGTCATATAGTGACCGTTAGCTAAGATGACCTTTTCTGGCTTGCTTTCATTAAGGTCAGTGAAGAAAACCTTGTTATTTGTCATATGACTGCTTGCACCAGAATCTATACACCATATATGCTTTGCAGATGGGTCTGTACTGGCATTAAATGCAGCTTCAACACATGCAGAATCTTCCTTTACAGCTGTTTTAACCCTTTCATGACTGTTCTGCTTTTTTAAGCTGACTCATTCTTACGGACAAAATATTTACGAGTTTCTCTTAGATTGCTCTTATATTTAGGGAAATCTTGTGTCTTTAATGCTGTTTCTGCTCTGGATTCATTACTGCTGCTTTCATGCTGTTTCATGCATGTTTTTCTCTTGAATTCATCCAGAAGTTTGCCTTTAACATACTCTAGTGTCAGCTCATCATCTGGCCATGCATCTAGTGCAGTCACAAGTGTGTCATAGCTTTCTGAAAGACCATTTAATAGAAGTGCAGCAACATGAAAATCTTTAATTTCTTCTCCAATACCCCTGAGATGCTCCACAATCTCTAGGGTGTTTCTTATATAGTCCTGCATATTCTGTCCATCACTTAGCTTAGACTGATACAGCTTTCTCATGAGATAAAGCTTATTGCTGAGATTTGATCTTTCATGCACTTTCTGTAACTCACCCCACTTCTTTGCAGTTGCACACTTGCATATATGCACAATCTGATTATAATCTACACTGAGGGAGATCGTGCTTTGTGCTTTCTGATCCTTCTATAGCCAATCATCTGGTAATGGATGAGGCACTTGTTCCTGAGTATATTTCCACATACCTCCTCTTATGAGCAGCATCTTACCTTGAATTTTCACCTTGAATTTCCAGGCCTGGTAGTTCTGGTTAGTGAGGCTTGGCAATGAGAACTTGGCAGGATTGCTGCTAGTGGACATATTCTCTGTTGCTCTGTGCTGCTTTTGCTTTGGGCTTCTGTTGCTGTGTTACTCTGGGGTTCTGTGTCACTCTGGATTATTCAGGATACTCTCCAAGCGTGTGACAACAGAGCTTCTTTATTCAGGAACAATATATGATAAGCATAATAGATCAGGAATAAATCATTTGTGTGTCTCTATCTGTGCAGCATCTACAGCAGGCTGCTTCTCTCATACCCAGACACAGGAAAACAGGAAATACAGGCACATGGTCTTCCTGTGTGAGCCACTGGGAGTTTTTTTTGTTCTAACTTTATAAACAGCATACAAATCTAGCAACTAAACACTCATAGACAGGAATGGAGTTGTTGCACCAAACATATTCCAACATATTTCATATGCATTAGCTGCATTTCTCTGTATTGAGAACATATAGTATACATGTTGGATATTGCTATTCTACCCAGGGAAATATTCTTAGAGGAAACACTTAAGTTTCCATTAGTGTCATTGAAGATCATGTCAAAATGTACTTGTTCATCCTATAAAGTAAGAGCTCAAGGGTTTTCTGAGAAAGTAATAGAAGATCTTATTGGAATGGCACCAGCGTGACTCATTCTCCGCTAATGATCTTGTACGTCATGTTCTGGATGGATGGTTGTGTTTTGCTCTTTCCTCTACAGCATATGTTCTGGCCATGGCAATGCAGTAATGAGGAAGCAGTTGTGCCCGAGACGAGGACTCTTGGTACATCGCTGACCAGTGCAGTATCCAGGGCAACTAATGTACAATTAAAGTTCCTCTGTAACCAGCTGTTTCTGTACAATTATGATCCTTTAGTAATTCTACAAAATTCTGCAGGGTTTCTCGCTGCTTATAAATAAGAGAAAATCATTTAATCCCTAATTATAGGACCAAGGTAACATTATCAAATACAAGGTGCAGGTCTCTATGGAGACTTCTAATATTGTTAAAGTAGAACTGAACATTCACATTTTGTTTTGTATGTTGTAGGCCCTTAAGGCTATGTGCACACGTTGCGGTTTTTTAGCGGTTTTGCCGCAGCAAAACCGCTTACACAATACAACTCATTAAGGCCTATGAGATTCCGCAATGCTGTGCACATGCTGCGGGTTTTTCCGCGGCGGAATCGCATCGAGGGAGAATCCGCAGCATGCTCATTCTTTTTTGCGGAACCGCGGAGATTCCGCCGCCATAGGAATGCATTGAACCGCTTACTTTCTGCATGTGGCTGTGCCCACCATGCGGAAAGTAAGCGGTTCATGTGCGGATGGTACCCAGGGTCTGGAGGAGAGGAGACTCTCCTCCAGGCCCTGGGTACCATATCCATGTAAAAACAATAATTAAAATAAAAAATAATGATATTCTCACCTTCCGGTGGTCGCCGCAGCTTTCCCGCCTCTCAGCGACGTTCCCGCCAATCGCGTTCCCAGGAGTGCATTGCGAGATCACCCAGATGACGTAGCGGTCTCGCGAGATGCTACGTCATCGGGATGATTGCCGCAAAGTACTCCTGGGAACGGAACTTGCCGGGAGCGTCGCTGAGAGGCGGGAAAGCTGCGGGGGCCGCCGGAAGGTGTGAATATCATTATTTATTATTTTTTTATTATTTTTACATTAGATCTTTTTACTATTGATGCGACATAGGAGGCATCAATAGTAAAAAGTTGGTCACACTTGTCAAACACTTGTTTGACTCGTGTGACCAACCTGTCAGATCGCTTGTAAAACGCTAGCATTCTGCAAGCTAATTCCGCTTGCAAAACACTAGTGTTTAGCGGGAATACGCATACCTATAATATGCGGATTTCCCGCGGCAGGGAGGTGCGGAATTGCCGCGGAAATTTCCATGGCAATTCCGCAACGTGTGCACATAGCCTAAAAGTCAATGTCCACAATTTTTATTTCATAGCAAACACATCTATACTTACCTTCCCTGCTCCAGTGCTGCTTTTCTGATCTTTGGTGACAGGCTGCAGCGGTGATGTCAGCATTACAGCGCATGTCACCTCTGCAGACAATACAAGAAGAACAGGTAGCACATTGTAGCGCTATAGCTTGCAAACACGAAATATGAAAAATATGAAAAATGAATTACATCATTACCTTAGAAATATGAAAAATTGAGAAGTCTTAGCGCATAAGATGGCCAAATTATGTGAGCCTGATAGCCACGTCAAGGCTCTTCTCGTATATCAGGTCCCTAACTAATGCCTATCCTCGCTTTAGAAAAGTCTGTCTGCATGGGAACCTATGAATCCTCTTTTCAGACTAAAATCTACATCTCTGTGGAGGGGTGATGAACCTGCTGTAATTAAAAGGCATGTGACCACCAGGTGGAGTGCTCAGGCAGAAGTAAATGAATACATATCAAAAAACTGACCGGCACATCCAAACTTAGATTCAGTGTGAACAGGTGCTAAACCTAGAGTCACCAACTCATATACATACAAGAAGAAAAGGTAGCACACTGTAGCGCTATAGCTTGCAAACACGAAATATGAAAAATATGAAAAATGAATTACATCATTACCTTAGAAATATGAGAAATTGAGAAGTCTTAGCGCATAAGATGGCCAAATTATGTGAGCCTGATAGCCACGTCAAGGCTCTTCTCGTATATCAGGTCCCTAACTAATGCCTATCCTCGCTTTAGAAAAGTCTGTCTGCATGGGAACCTATGAATCCTCTTTTCAGACTAAAATCTACATCTCTGTGGAGGGGTGATGAACCTGCTGTAATTAAAAGGCCTGTGACCACCAGGTGGAGTGCTCAGGCAGAAGGTAAATGAATACATATCAAAAAACTGAGCGGCACATCCAAACTTAGATTCAGTGTGAACAGGTGTAGATTTTAGTCTGAAAAGAGGATTCATAGGTTCCCATGCAGACAGACTTTTCTAAAGCGAGGATAGGCATTAGTTAGGGACCTGATATACGAGAAGAGCCTTGACGTGGCTATCAGGCTCACATAATTTGGCCATCTTATGCGCTAAGACTTCTCAATTTTTCATATTTCTAAGGTAATGATGTAATTCATTTTTCATATTTTTCATATTTCGTGTTTGCAAGCTATAGCGCTACAGTGTGCTACCTTTTCTTCTTGTATGTATATGAGTTGGTGACTCTAGGTTTAGCACCTGTTCACACTGAATCTAAGTTTGGATGTGCCGGTCAGTTTTTTGATACCTCTGCAGACAATGACTGAGCTCTACCGATATAGACGGCATGAGCGGCAGAGCCCAGTGATTGGCTACAGCTGTCAGTTGCGCTGTATTGGTGATGTTACCACTGCAGCCGGTCAACAAAAACTGGCAAAGTGGCAGAGAAGCGGCATTGGTGAGCATATCTGAGTTTGATATTTCATACAGCAGGAACCCGAATATAAAATAAATAAATATCATGAATAATCCTTTAAAATTTCTTGCAGACCAGTGCGGGTCTAAATCCTGACACCCCCACTGATCGCTAAGGTTTTTGGAATTTTTATGGTCCTTACCAAGGGAGTGTAATTTTCCCCTATTCCTGATCAGTCATATTTTAGGGTTTTATCGACAAATATCTTAAGGGATGACACAGTGTAGAGAGATCATCCTTATTCTCATTTGCACATGGAAACTCGAGAAGCAATGGAATGAAACTGAAAGGGAGAAGATACAGATTAGATATTAGAAAAAACTTTTTGACATTGAAGGTGACCAATGGGTGGAATAGGCTTCCACGAGAGGTGGTGAGTTCTTCAATGGAGGTCTTCAAACAGAGGCTGGACAGACATCTGTCTGAGATGGTTTAGTGACTCCTGCATTGAGCAAAGGGTTGGGCACGATGACCCTGGAGGTCCCTTCCAACTCCAACATTTTGTGATTCTGTGATTTAAAAATTCCCTCCCTTTTCCATAGAAGTTATCATAACTCGTACATATTGTACATATTTTAGGAATAAGTTGATGACTATGGAGAGGGGAGGAGCTCTCCGGCGAAAGGCTATTTAGAAGCGCTCATTTCTGTGAGTAGAAGTATAGAGCTCCTGCATGAGGGCACGCACAGTGGTGTAAGGACTCAGAAGCTTTCAACTGAGCTTGTACACTGCTGGGCTCCGACTTATGCAGGTCTTTTAAATGATCGATGGTGGTCTTAGTTGCCGGACCCCACTAATCTGTATGATGCTTTACAATATATTTAAAAAAAAAAATTTGATAAGTTTTGTTCCACATTAATACTATACAGCACAGAGGGTGACAAACCATAGGTGCCGCACAGAGGCCCTAAAGGCAAAGGATGAACCCTACCACACTTAAAAGGGGCAGCAAGTTCCCTTGGATCAGAATTACTGATGGATTTTTATCCATGAGATGAGAGATTGACTAAAGGACTATAGCATGACGTTAGAAGTTTTATAGATCTCTATTTCTACACACGGGATTCCGATTGCCTACTTGTGCATATGATACAGGAACATAAGTACTAATATTTGATCACCTAATATTTGGGGCATTTAAACCCCATCCCGGAGACTGCCCAGGAACATCCCCTCTCAAACCTCTTGAACGCCCATAAAACACCTACTTTTGGATGGGACAAGCACAAACCCCACCCGTTTCTGTAATTTGGAGCCTGGAATTGTCCTGCCACAATCATGGCTTCTTCTTGGCTAGTATGTAGCACAGGTTCATGCCTTATAATACACATCCCATCTGCCCCGGAACTAGAGCATCATGTCAATTATTGATGGAATATGTTGAATGCACCACTCTTCTTAAAGAGGTTTTGCAGTAGCTGTGATGCAGGCGGTTTTATAAGCCATTTCAGCAAATGAGTCAAATAATACAACTATACATTGTATAACAAACAGCTCAGTTCTATTTGCTTTTTTGATAAGCTGTCAATCACTCTGTCAATCCTTCATCAAGATGTTCTGCAGTAGCTAAACTGTGGATTATAAAGTCCATATTTCCATCTGCTGTAGAGTGTTTTAACAAATTGATTGGCGGGACAATTATTTCAAGAAGAAGCCCACGGAGAAATGAATTAGAAACTGTAGAGGGCTTTGGGGTGGCTAGAAGTCCTGTAAAAATTTGCTTTCAGTACCTTGTGGTTATACAAAAACGCAGTGGGGATTTTATATTCTGTTTTTTTGTAATAATAATTCCTTATTTTGTGGTTGGAATTGGAGGAGTAAAGCATTATACGTTTCAGATAACTGGTAATTAGTGTTAAAAGCTTGAATGGATTATCATCAGTGCTTAACGATTGAAACAGAAATATGGACCCTGATGACCTCTGTCTCTATGTGCAAGAAGTAATATTAAACTGATATTATGCGCAGGTAAAAATAAAACAAGGGAAATATCTATGAAATCTTCCTCTAGGGATGGGAAATTGAAATTGGCAGATATCTGTATGTTGTGTAAGGAATCAAGTGGAATCTAATTAAAAGAAGAATTACAAGTCACGTAGTACACTATCGGACATGTATATGAGGCCACTTACCATTTAAAATAGGACCCATTTTTCATATTTTTCTCATCGCTGTTGCAAAAATATTAGCTTGTAAATTTTATATGGAAATTTCCCCTTCACTCAAGGGGGCATTAGCTGAGATTCTTCTCTGGCGGTGTTTATTTTTCCCCTGTAGGAAATTGCCCAATCATAAGAAGGTAGTGTCATAGATGGGAATAAAAAAACACCCACAGAGAGGCTTACAGCTGATTTTCTCAATGTGATCTGCTAAGACTGATGTGTCATTAATAGGGATGAGCACAAGAATGTTCGCATGTTCGTTACTCGAACCAAGCAATTTCTAATGTTTGGATGCTCGTTTCGAGTAGCAGGTATAATGGGAGTCAATGGAAAATCTCAGCTTTTTTTCAGCAGACCCTACAAAGAGGTCTGAGGGGCAGTGAAAATGTTGAAATGGATGGAAAAAGTGATGAATGGAAGGAGAATAGCATGGGAAAGACCCCTGAAAGCTTCTCTGACTGCCAATTTGTTGCTGGGAGCAGTGGTGTCACGCTTTTACTCCACTTTAAGGACTGACAATAAAATATTCAAAATTGACGAGAAATTGGAGTTTACAGGAAAAAAATTGTTAGGAAACATTCTTTCCTGTATAATGACTTGTATATAAGGCACAATTTTAAAAGGATTTAGAAAAAAATAATATTTAAGTACATCAAAATTGTTTTTTTTTTATTATTTTTTATTTTTTTATTAAAAATTTGGAAATTTCAGTGTAATTTGTGAAAGAAGCAAGAACTGCCAACAATTGGATGGAAGACATTAGACATTAAGGGCCTCATACATATTCTCTTCAAATTGTCATGTAGTGGTACTCCCAAACTCATAAAGGCAATGCACTAAGTGCAAAGCCTGGCAAAAATTACAAGAAGGGTCATTCATTCACCCTTGAAGACATCAACTGTAGTGCCTCATTCAAATATTGTGTACAAAGTGTAGTTGTGGTACTCCTACACTCATTAAAGTTCTGCACACAGTGTAAAGCCTGCCAAAACTTACAAGTAGGGTCAGTCATACAACCTTGAAGGCACCAATTATAGTACATCATTGAAATATTGTGAACAGAGTGTAGTTGTGTACTCCTACACTCATAAAAGCACTGCACAAAGTGCAAAGCCTGCCAAAAATTAAAAGGATGGTCATTCATACACCCTTGAAGGCACCAAATTGAGTGCCTCATAAAAAGATTAGGAAAGTATAGTTGTGGCTTGTAGCACTTATATACTAATAAAAGCTTTGCAGACAGTGCAAAGCTAGAAAAAAAAATAACGAGGTTCATACAGTCATCCATAAGACCATTGAAGCCAACAACTAACTGGAGGGCTTCATTCAAATATTTTGAAAGTGTAGTTGATGTGCTCCTACACTCATAAAGGCTTTGCACTAAAATGATAATGAGGGTAATATAGTAATCCATAGATCCTTGAAGGCAACAACTTGCAGGCCTCATTCAAATATTTTGAAAATGTAGTTCATGTACTCCTACACTCATAAAGACTTTGCACAAAGTTCAAAGCCACGAGAAAATGCTGAAGAGGGTAATACAGTCATCATTTTCAGATGTCAGCTTCGTCTTCTCCTTCCTTGGGAGGCTGGAGGTACTGCCTTCACCTGCTTCCTGGAGCCCAATTCCCAGGTGCTTGGGCTGTAGGAGACCTGGCTTCAGGTAGTGCCGGAGACTCAAACATGTTGAAATGGGTGACAGCCCCCTGTGTCACCTGCACCACTGGCTGCTCCCGCAAAGAAGGTGGGGAACTCCAAGGGCAGTCTCTTAGGGGTGGTAGCCCCATCTCGAGCCACCTTGAGGAGCATCTCCCAGGCCCATTAATTTCACAGGAAGGGTTCACCCTGCTCCCTTCCTTCTCGGATCACACCAACTGCATACCAGCGATGTTGCCCCTCCATTTTGAGGAACGTGACCCTGGTTCCAACTGTCAGCTCTTACAGCCTTCGAGGCAATTTTTCCATCTCAACTGCCTACTGGTTGAACAAGATGTGATGACGGGTCCCAAACTCTTCTATGGACCAGTATCTTCACTGCTTGTCATACGTAATGACCTGTCTTTTGGATGCCAACTGTCGGTACCTTGTTGCTAGCAGGTCAGCTAGTATGACTCTAGCTCTGGTCCTGGCTCATCTCCTCTCTTCCGACCAGCCTAGGCCATGCAGTCCGCTCACCAGTTGTTGGATCCTGGCTCTCCCGTCCGCAATCCACAAGAATTCAAGTCAGCCACCTCTGCTGTTGCGCCAGCTTGGTCTAGCTCTGATATTCCTCCAATCGCTCCATCGGGAGTCTTGCGGGATTCTGCCATCTTTGTCACCTTGTCGCCTACTAAGTACGTTACACTGCATGGATTACTAATTCAATCCAGAAATTTTTTTTTTACTTTTTGGAGGTTTATATACCACCATAATGTAACAGAAAGCATGTATACTACTTGGATGACAAATGAATCCTGAAAAAAATTTGGACGCTTTTTTGGAGCGTTATATACATCTGAAATGTAACACAAAACACGTAATGGTCTATTGATGACAAATTCAATCCAGAATTTTTTTTAACCCTTTCTTTGTAGTGCTATATATCAACAAAATAACAGAAAGCATCTAATACTCTATGGATGACAAATTCAATCCAGAAAAACAATCCAAATGGAATTGTTGCATTGGTCATACTTACCACTTTTTGTCAAAGAGTTTTTTCTCTTGTTTATCATTACTATTTGTTATTAATATATATCATGGTTCGTTAATATCATATGCTCCACTTCACTTCATTTATTTGTTATACGTGTGGCCAGGTTGTCAGTGTCATTCTTCACTGCTATATTTCGAGTTTGATTCCTTCCTGATCTACTGATATTATTTTTTATACATTTTTTCTTTTGTATGCTCTTATCTACTGGACTACTTAGCATTCCATTCTTTGTGACTAATGTGACATATTGATATGGGTAGTTACTTGACTTTGTCTGAAAAAAAAAAAGTAACCCATTGTTACATTTTCATCAATACAGCAGTGATTTACTTACCACTTTGGACACTGTGGTGTCCCTCTTACTAGGAAATCTGTGACTTTGTAACTGGTCTTCTAATAAAGATTTATCGATTTTAATTCTGGTGGTTCTCTTCTTTACTCCGGACGTGCCATTAACTTATTATTTGGACATTTTTGATCATTGATTTTGTCAGATACATGAGTGTCCATGTTTGCTTGAATGGGAGCTGTGCTTTCTTAGTAAATCTCAATTCTGGTTCATAAGGGCCTAGTCTTTCTGAGAAGACACTGGTATTATAAATAGGATGTACTGTAGGTCGGGGCCTCTATTAAAAATTTTGCACAAGGACCCAGGAGCTTTAGGTTACACCTCTGGTGGAGTTAGCAGGACACATTACATATAGTGTTTCTCATATAACGGCATCAGACATTTTTTATGTACAGTTTTTCTTCCCAGGGATGCTGCAGTAGATTAAAAAAACATGTTATTTCATGTCCTAGTGTATAATTACAAGTACGTTCTGCCTGTGTCTGCAGTAATGATATTCTGTCTCTGCGCAATAGAACACGTTTGTGTGAATACATAGAATATTGCATTTTATTTACAGATCAAACGTCTTCAGGCAACAATTCTGTAGAAAACTGGTGTTTTCTATTTCCTACTCGTTTCATATTTTTCTTAGCTTTGCTGTTTGCCAAACAGTGGCCAATTTCATATCAACCGAAGTCCAGAAGTTTAATTTTTCTGAATGCAATGTTACATCTGGTAGCAGGGCCTCCAACTTTATAGGCAATTTATGTCATTCTCATATACATGTATTCTGTTAATGTTGTGACACAGTGATGTGTTTGCACAGGAAATATTCTTACTGTCATGTCAAAGGACATGGATAATGCACAGACTAGTATCTCTCCAATCTGCGATGTCATAATACAGGCATAAGACACTAATAAAGTGATGTCACTATACATATCTACTAGATAGAGTGATGTCACAATACAGTAATAAAAAACTCAATGATGTCACAGTGAAAAATAGACAATGTGATGTTACTACACAGGTTTACTAGATACGGTGATGTCACAATACAGAAGTGATAAAACACAGTGATGTCACAGTGCAGGGATAATGAACGCAGTGATAGTGATGTCACAAAGATAAATACAGTGATGTCATGATATAGGGATGAGGAAACCAGACTAATGTCACAAAAAAGGTATTAATAAAGTCACAATACAGAGATAGAAAACATAGTAATGTCACAGTAAAGCTATAATAAATACACTGATGCCACATTATACAGGTCCTAAATATATTAAAGAAGACCTGATACCATTTGAAGAGTGTCCAGTTTTTTTAATTTAATTTTAGTTCTGCTTCTCTCCTAAGCACTCCCTTTTTTGGCATTTTTAAAACCAAAATAAGGTTTCAAAGATATGGGACTTTTAGCTTAGTGCAAGTTTTTATGGTCTTGAAAGGGCTCATCCAGACAGCTGGTGTTTTTTTGCGTATGAGTGCCCACATAGTCTCTTTAAGTGTCCCAGCCCATAGCTGGGAGACACCTACTACTTAAGGCACCTCCACCTGTTGGGAGGTGCATGAGTGACGTTTGTGCAAAGTTAGTTAATACTTGCCTGCTTTCTGTTAGGTCCCCTTGTCCACTTGCCTACTGTTAGGTCCCGTTGTCCACTTTAAATAGCAGTAGATTCATTAGGTACATATTTGCAGGAATCAACCTAAACCATATTATGTCCCAAAGGTGAGGGTGGATCTTAATGTCACTCCAAGAGAGTATTTGAAGCATTTAGACAACAGAGTTTTTGATTAAAATAGACAAAACTTTATTAGACAATGAGTATATAAAAAATAACATAAATTTAAAAAAGAATGACTATCAGAAACCAATTCCTATGTGACAAAATCATGGAATATTGTATAGTATAAAAAGAGTAAAGGTCCCAATGAGAAAAAGTACAGATGAAAGTTACATAGGGATGATAATACATAGTAGATGCGTGGCCTTATGCACCATAAATATCACTGTGGACATATGAGCCACATACCCAATTACAGTTGTGCTCAAAAGTTTACATACCCTGGCAGAATTTTTGCGTTCTTGGCCTTTTTTCAGAGAATATGAATGATAATACCAAAACTTTATCTCCACTCATGGTTAGTGGTTGGGTGAAGCCATTTATTCTCAAACTACTGTGTTTTCTCTTTTTAAATCATAATGACAACCCCAAAACACCCAAATGACCCTGATCAAAAGATTACATACCCTGGTCATTTTAGCCTGATAACATGCACAGAAGTTGACACAAATGGGTTTGAATGGCTACTAAAGGTAACATCCTCACTTGTGACCTGTTTGCTTGTAATCAGTGTGTGTGAATAAAAGCTGAGCGAGTTTCTGGGATCCAGACAGACTCTTGCATCTTTCATCCAGCCCCTGATGTTATGGGGAAAACAAAAGAATTGTCAATGGATCTATCAGAAAAGGTAGTTGAACTGTATAAAGCATGAAAGGGATACAAAAAGATATTCAATGAATTGATAATGCCAGTCAGCAGCGTTCAAACTGTGATTAACAAATGGAAAATCAGGGGCTCTGTAAAAACAAAACCACGGTCAGGTAGACCAACAAAAATTTCGTCCATAACTGCCAGGAAAATTGTTCGGGATGCAAAGAAAAACCCACAAATAACATCAGCTGAAATACTGGACTCTCTGAAAACTAGCAGTATGGCTGTTTCAAGATGCACAATAAGGAGGCACTTGAAGAAAAATGGGCTGCATGGTCGAGTCACCAGAAGAAAGCCATTACAGCTCAAATGCCACAAAGTATCTCGCCTACAATACGCAAAAGATCACAGAGACAAGCCTCAAAACTTCTGCAACAAGGTAATTTGGATTGATGAAATAAAAATTGAACATTTTGGCCACAACCCATAAATGTTACATTTGCAGAGAGGTCAACAAGGCCTATGATGAAAGGAACACCATTCCTGCTGTAAAGCACGGAGGTGGATCGCTGATGTTTTAGGGATATGTGAGCTACAAAGGCACTGGAAACTTGGTCAAAGTTGAAGGAAAGATGAATGCAGCACGTTATCAGCAAATACTGGAGGCAAATTTGCACTCATCAGCTCGGAAGTTCCGCATGGGACGTTCTTGGACGCTCCAAAATGACAACGATCCAAAACACAAGGCCAAGTCA
Organism: Oophaga sylvatica; assembly: GCA_033576555.1. NCBI lineage: Eukaryota > Metazoa > Chordata > Amphibia > Anura > Dendrobatidae > Oophaga > Oophaga sylvatica. The sequence continues at coordinate 130,303,122 of JARQOD010000007.1, forward strand.
ACCTGTCATTGGCTACAGCAGAACAAAGTGAAGGTTCTGGAGTGGCCATCTCAGTCTCCTGACCTCAATATCATTGAGCCACTCTGAGGAGATCTCAAGGGTGCAGTTCATGCTAGACAGCCCAGGAATTTACAGGAACTGGAGGCTTCTTGCCAAGAAGAGTAGGCAGCTTTACCTTCTGAGAAAATAAAGACCCTCATCCACAACTACCACAAAAGACTTCAAGCTGTCATTGATGTTATAGGGGGCAATACACGGTATTATTAAGAAATGGGGTATGTGAACTTTTGATCAGGGTCATTTGGATGTTTTGGGCTGTCATTATAATTTAAAAAGAGAAAATACAGTAGTTTGACAATAAATGGCTTCACACAGCCACTAACCATGAGTGGAGAAAAAGTTTTGGTGTTATCATTCATAGTCTCTGAAAAAAGGCTAAGAAAGCAAAAATTCTGCCGGGGTATGTAAACTTTTGAGCACAACTGTATGTACATTGTATAATCACATGATCATACCCCTGATATTGCACCCTTATCCATATAAAGCCAAAAGCAGTCACCAGCACAGAAGAACAGAGCTCCAAAGTGCGTTTCGTGTCTAGTGTTTGCAGCTTCCTCAGGAGGATATTGTCCGCTTTGTCCGATCCTGACCTTGTAATAATAATAATCTTTTTATTTATATAGCGCCAACATATTCCGCAGCGCTTTACAGTTTGCACACATTATCATTGCTGTCTGTCCAGAAACCGTACAGCCTGAACCAGTACTAGTTGGCGTCCTGTCTGCTATCCAAAAGCTGAACAGTCTGAACCCGTAAAAGTGGCTGTCCTGTCCTGCCTTGGACACACAATCCGAACCAGCATCTCTGACCTGACAGCTACGTGCCTGTATCAGTGTCCACCCTGACTTTTATGCTGAAGCTGCACAGTCTGAACCCATACCAGTGGTCGTCCTGTCTTCTATTCAGAAACCGCACAGTCTGAACCAGTACTAGTTGCCGTCCTGTCTGCTATCCAAGAGCCGCACACAATCCGAACCAGCATCTCTTACTCTTGGGGTCAGCTTCTACTATTCCGGACACCACCCTGGAGTGGTAGCAGGCAGCTACCAAGTCTGACCTCTCCATTAGAGGCTCCAGTGAATACCAGGTAGCTCTTTATATACGCCCCTCCAGGGTGAGCTCGGCCATAGCGCAGTGGGTCTACAATCCATAGGCAGAAACACAGACACAGTTGAAAGCAGAACATGCGTTGACTGTGGCATCACTGTCATTTTCCATAGAGAATAAGAATGAAGTTTACCGTCATATAATGAATTACAGTATATAATTAATAAGTGCTCTGACAACAATTTAAGAGACGTGTGGTCAGTGGCCATTCAATGTTCCCCGTCATATTATTATACCTATCTTATTAAACATAAATGACTGTTTAATGAGAGAATAGACATCTAGCTACCACTCGGCATTTAGTGTTATTTCGGGACAGGTATCATCATCAATTCTCATATTATAGAGAGTCTGAAGCATGGGCAACAGCTGTTTACATAATCCCTCATATAATTTTGCAGAAAATTGACTTCTTGACTTGGCGCACTTTCTGAATGATTATATTTTGAGCATAAAAGGTGTATAATTTATTCCTGTATTTTTTATTTTTTAACATTTGGTAATAGCTTTTTTCTTTCATTGTAAGGTTTTCAGCAATCACTCTCATACCACATCTCAAGCTATGACTCTGGATTATTTTTTTCACCACACTTGACATTTATATGATTTTCTTACTTGTTTTTTTTTTTATCTTTTAGTAAGATTCATTAGTTTACTGAATACTATTTGCAAGCTATTCCAATGAGGATTCCAAAAACAGATGCCGCAGTGCTTACTGATGATGATACATTCATCACTATGTAGATTCTGTTGCCAGAGACTGCAAAATTGTGACAGACGACAGCATTTTCCCATGACAATGCTCATGTGTTCGTTATCTGGTAAAGGCATTATGCGACTCATTTGACCTAACCGGAGGATTGGGAAAGGGTGAAGGTGGTTTGGTGGCATGCAGTGGGTAAATGGCATACAGTATCTTACTGTTAGTGGAGGTAGTGGTATTTCTAACCTAATCACAAATCAAGAGAGTAAGCAACTTGGATGTATCTGAACAACTCAAAACACAGAAAATTCTATAAAGAAAATTAAACAGGACTTCCACAAAATTTTTCACATTGAACTGTACACACAATAAAATAGTGGCTGCAGAGTGTTTTTTTAAAAATTGTACCTCTATGTTGCAAAGATTATAGCAGTCAAAGTATTTGGCATTTAATACGTTACCTTTTATTAAGTCCACGTGGATGTTATCAGAGAGTTTTTACTAGAGGGTGTGTACTTCTTCCCCTGTATGATGCAGACCAATCACAAGCAGCGAGCAACACACTAGAGAAAGAAAAACACCCCCCCCCACAAGCAGGTTCCTTATTGTGTTCAATGTAATTACACTTATGTCTGTTGTTCTAAAGCAGCTTGTACTAGTTCTGCAGTGAGAGCAGGTTGTCATTGCCTCTCACACAGGGCAGCCTGTTCTGGACTACTTCTGCATGAAATGTAATGCCACACCGCTCTTATCTTACCGCAGAGTGAGTACAGGTTGCACTGAGAACAACAGACATTATTGTGATTACTGACACATGTTCGGAAAGGCATTGTATATTGATGGCCAAGCACAGCAGAGGTGATCTTGCTATGAGAAAAAGAGAGCTGATAGATGAGTTTGTGGGCTTGTAATATAGCATAGCTAAACTCAGCTGTGCTGCCCCTTTCCCCACACTGACTACCGGGACCTTTAGTGACCATAAGATAAAGTGATTTTGTAGCCCTGTTTCCATCTCTATTAAGCCCTAAAAAACACTCTTACTAAATAATAGTTGTACACTGTGTTCCAAATTATTATGCAAAAATTGTTTAGGAGTGAGAAGGTAAGAATTTTTTTGTTTGTCAGTTAAACTCATTGATGGTGATGTGTGTCAGGGCTCTTTATATCACTGTAAGCAATTGCAGACACCTGTGCTAATTAGTTTGGCAGGTGTGTCCAAATGAAAGGCAAGACTACTTAAGAAGGCTGTCCCACATTATTAAGCAGCCTACATTTTCTGCCAAAATGGGAAAGAAAAAGGATGTGTCGGCTGCTGAGAAGCTACAAATTGTGGAGTGTTTAGGTTAAGGCATGACTACAATCAACATTGCCAAGACACTTTATCGTGATCATCGCACAATCAAGAAGTATGTAGCTGATTCACAGTACACACGTGTGCGTGCTGATAAGGGAAAATTGAGGACTCTTTCCTACAGGCAATTACGTCAGGTTAAAAGAGCAGCGGCAAAAAAGCCTTGTCATAGCAGCAGACAAGTTTTTGAAGCTGCTGGTGCCTCCAACGTCACCCAAACAACAAGATGCAGGGTCCTTCAGAGGTTTGTAGCTGTGCGTAAGCCATCCTGTCGACCTCCTCTATCCACTGCACACAAGCAGAAACGGCTCCAGTGGGCCAAACAATACATGAAGACTGACTTCAAAACTGTTTTGTTCACCGATGAGTGCCGTGCAATGCTCGATGGTCCAGATGGATGGAGTGGAGGATGGCTGGTTGATGGACACCCCATGCAAACACGGCTACGGCGCCAACAAGGAGGAGGTGGAGTAATGTTTTGGGTAGGAATCATGGGGAGAGAGATTGTCGGCCCCTTTAGGATCCCTGAAGGGGTAAAGATGAACTCCACAGTGTATGTTGAGTTTCTCAAACAGCACTTCCTGCCATGGTTCAAGAAGAAGAACCGTGCATTCCGCAGCAAGATCATTTTCATGCATGATAATGCACCGTCTCATGCTGCACATAACACATCTGCATCTCTGGCTGCTATGGGCATAAAAGGGGACAAACTTATGGTGTGGCCCCCATGCTTCCCTGACCTCAACCCCATTGAGAACCTCTGGAGCATCATCAAAAGGAGTGTCTATGATGGCGGGAGGCAGTTCACATCTAAGCAACAGCTCTGGGAGGGTATTCTGTCCTCATGCAAAACAATTGAAGCAGAAACCATCCAAAACCTGACAAATTCAATGGACGAGAGAGTTCAGAAGCTCCTTTCGAACAAGGGGTCCTATGTGCAAATGTAACATCACCTAGAATAAAGTTTTGAGTTGAAAACTGTTTGATTTCAGTTTGTAATAACCTGCTAATGCTTCTAATTTCAAAAATGACCATTTTTTTGTTCTTTATTAAAATGAAAAGGTTGAAAACTCTGCTGTGCATAATAACTTGGAACATGCATTTTGAGTGCAGTTTGAGTGTTTTATTTTTTAAAAAATATACTGTTATCATAGGCAGTTTGTACAAAAACCTTTCAATTGTACTCTAATAGTTATTTGACTGGAAAATTACAATGACTACAATTCATATAGGTAATTTAGGAAAATCTGAGAAAATATTATTTGCATAATAATTTGGAACACAGTGTATTATAACTTCTCAGATATTACAGTCATGGTCAAAAGTGTTGGCTTCTTTGAAACTCTTCCAGAATTATTTTTCCTAGAAAAGTATTGCAATTACACTTGTTTTGTTATACAGATGTATAATTTCCTTTGTGTGTATTGGAACAACACAAAAAAATTGAAAAGAAAAAGGCAAATTGGACATAATTTCACACAAAACACCAAAAATGGTCCTGACAAAATTGTTGGCACCTTTCCAAAATTGTGGGTAAACAACTTTGTTGCAAGCATGTGATGCTCGTTCAAGCTCACATGTGGCAAGTAACAGGTGTAGGCAATATGAAAATCACACCTGAAACCAGATAGAAAGGGGAGAAGTTGATTCAATCTTTTCATTGTGAGTCTGTGTGCCGCACTAAGCATGGAGAACAGAAAGAGGAGAAGCTGTTGACTGTATTTCTGTTTGAATTAGACCAACTTTATCATTTGGATTAATTAGGGTCAAGATAAAAGAGTTTTACCGTATATACTCGTGTATAAGCCGAGATTTTCAGCACCTTTTTTTGTGCTGAAAATGCCCCCTTGGCTTATACACGAGTCATAGGGCAGAAACCAGCGGGGGAGGGGATGCAGCGGCAGGAGCCGGTGGCTGGGACATCATACTCACCCTCCCCGTGCCATCGCTGAACGTCCCTGCAATCCTGCGTTCTCCCCGGCTTCCTGTAGCTCTCCAGCGCTGAGCGGTGATGTAATACCGCTCATTAAGGTCATGTAATATGGACGCGACGCCACTCCATGGGCGTGGCCTCCATATTCATGGCCTTAATGAGTGGTATTACATCACCGCTCAGCGCTGGAGAGCTGCAGGAAGCCGGGAGAACGCAGGATTGCCGGCCAGGACGTTGAGCGATGGCACGGGGAGGGTGAGTATGATGGAGGAGGATGGGGGGAGCATGGAGGAGGACAAGGAGCAGGGAGCAGGACGGGGGGAGGACGGAGAGCATGGAGCAGAACGGGGGAGGACGGAGAGCACGGAGCAGGACGGGGGGAAGGACGGAGAGCACGGAGCAGAGCGGGGGGAGGACAGAGAGCACGGAGAAGAACGGGGGAGGACGGAGAGCACGGAGCAGAACGGGGGAGGACGGAGAGCACGGAGCAGAACGGGGAGGCGAGAGCACGGAAACGGGGGGAGGATGGAGAGCACGGAGCAGAATGGGGGAGAACGGAGAGCACGGAGCAGAACGGGGGAGAACGGAGAGCACGGCAGGGGGGGAGAGCAGGACGGGGGGAGGATGGAGAGCACGGAGCAGAAAGGGGGAGGACGGAGAGCATGGAGCAGAACGGGGGAGGACGGAGAGCACGGAGCAGGACGGGGTGGGCACAGAGGAGAATGGGGGAGTGCAGAGCTGGATGGGGGAGCACGGAGCAGGACGGGGGAGGATGGAAAGCACGGAGCAGGACAGGATAATGGAGCAGGAGGAGGGGAGCACAGAGGAGAATGGGGGCCACAGAGCTGGATTGGGGAGCACAGAGCAGGACGGCAACTTATACACCCGGCTTATATGCGAGTCAATAAGTTTTCCAAGTTTTTTGTGGCAAAATTAGGGGGGTCGGCTTATACACGGGTCGGCTTATACATGAGTATATACGGTAATTGTGTTCCAGTTCGGGGATTCAGCCAGATTTAGCAGACTTAAGAGACTTGAATATTAATTCAATATAAAAATGAAAGCCATGTCCCACTAGGTAAAGTCAGGTGGAATACAGAAGAGGATGTGTCTATCCCCAATAGGTTTAGGAAATATCGCTATTTATGTTGTTATGGAAGGAAGTTTAATGTCAGGTTTGTGTCTTAAATGTGTAAATGTTTTAGGTAGGTGTAAAAAAATACTTGAAAGTAAGAATGCTTTAAAAAATAGAAATGTTAATAGTTTACTTTTATTAATTAACAAAATGCAAAGTGAATGTACAAAAGAGAAAAATAAATTAGGTCAATATTATGTGTCCACCCTTTACTTTCTAAACAACATTGGTTCTTCTTGATACCCTTGTACACAGTTTTTGAAGTAACTCAGCAGAAAGGTTGTTCCAAACATCCTGGAGAACTAACCACAGATCTTCAGTTGATGTAGGCTTGTACAAATCCTTCTGTCTGCTCTTTCATTTAATCTGGGCTCTGTGGGGGTCATATCATCACTTCCAAGACTCTTGTACTTCTTTACGCTGATAATAGTTACTAATGACATTTGCTGAATGTTTGCGGTCATTGTCCTGCTGCAGAAGAAATTCAGAGACAATCATAAGCCTGCCTAAAGGTATTGCCTAATAGATAAGTGTCTAATTGTATTTCTCAGCATTGAGGACACCAGTAATCCTGACCAAATCCACAACTCCATTTGCTTAATGTAATCCCAAACCCTCCACCATGCTTCACTGCTGCCTTTTATTACAGCCAAATATTTCACATTTTGACTCATCTGTCCTGAGCACAAACTGCATTTTTTGTGTACCCGATTTCCTATTTTTTATGCATAGTTGAGTCACTTGGTTGTTTCAATTTCAAAAAGTATGACTCGTTTGCTAAAATTCTCCTATGAAGACCACTTCTGGCCAGACATCTCCATATTATACGTGGGTTTAGCTGGGTCCCACAGGTTGCTGCTAGTTTTGAGCTGATGGCACTGCTGGACATCTTCCATTTTTGAAGGGAAGTACTCTTGATGCATCCTTCATCTGCTGCTTTAGATTTCCTTGGCCATTCATTGTGTCTACAATCCTCAATGTTGTCAATTTCTTGGTGCTTCTTCAAAAATGTTTGAACTGAACATCTTAAAACCTCTGCTGCTGCAGTATAACTACCTTGTGTCTTGATACAGCACTCAGTCTTCCCCTGTGGCAGGTGTATGATTTTTAACAAAGCTTGGTTGTTCCTTACCTAGTTTAGAAGTCTTGTACATAGCTGTTTTTGCTTTAGTCAATGACTGTGTTTCAACCTATATACCAAAATGATGATAATTTAGTATAATTGGTTACCCATATACCTGGCTATCATGCTACAAAGTCCCTAATAAAATTGTTTTAATATATTTTTAGCTGTGACAGAAGCAGCTATCAATCTGATAACAAAAAAATATATATATATTTCATGTGGAGCGTTTTTGTACTCAGCTTTGTACAGTTTATGTCTTTGTTCTTTTTCTAAAGCATTGCATGAACAATGGTATAAAGGTCACAGACTCTGTTCCCATGGACCAAATGTGTGAGGCTGTGTTATTGCATTTCTGTAGAAATCCCATCTACAATGTTCCAGTGACAACCTGTAGAAGGAAAAGGTCACACTGGTTTGGAGCATGGTTATCTCATAAACCTAGAATATGTAGAATTATTAGCATCTTATTAGGCAGTCATATAACTTAGATCTGGAAAGTGTAGCATTTGTGACCTGTCATTTGCCGATTGTAAAACTTTGTTATTATGCATCATTTTCACGCATGAGCTTGTTGTAAATGTTAGTGTTTAGCCTCATAAATAACAATGGCTGTATATGAATATTTATATACAGTATAGGACAATATTATGGGACGTGACAAAGTCACTGGCAGGTGCTGGAGGAGAGATATGTTTCGCTGAGGCTAATGGCTTCAGTGATTTAAAACCCAGAAGTTTTCCTCCAGCACATTAAGGGTTGTGAGGGGTTAACTAGCCATTTTGATGAAGGGCTGTTTTTTTGTGGGCAACAATAGAGTGAGTGGGAGGTTGTCCACCTTATCTCCATCCCAGGGTGAGTTCTGGGGCTTAAATAGTTGGCCTCCAGAGGTAGTCAGTGTTCAGTAGGGCTGGAGAGAGGAACTCCAGCGTTTTGTGTCCCGAGGAGGAAAAACTGAACCTGTGGATGCTAAGTTCTCCGGAGCGGGCAGATTCCCGTAGATGTAGAGACTAAATACCATTTTGTTTATTTGTTTTCCTGTTTTGCCGGAAGGGCTGTGTTTATTTTCACTTTGTGTTGGTCTATGCCTTCTGTATAATAAACCAACAGAAGATCTAAAGAGACAGTGTACCTGTGTCTACCTCCGTGTGCAGCCATGTGAGCCGAGCTACCACAGGGAATAAAGCAAAACATGTAATGTTTGCAAAGCTTTATATACTGAAGAATAGATAATGGGTGAAGTGGTGGTCCGGCTCCCTAATGCTTCCCCCATGAAACAGGGGATGCAGCCTTGATAGTTACGGCCCCGGCAAGCAGGTGCCCGCGATCCGGTTATCCCACTTACAACTGCAATGCGAGAAACTCGCGTGAGTCTCTCGCATCAATACCCGGCATTGCTGCCGGCACTCGGACCGGAGCGTTCAGCTGCATAGAAATACATGGAGCCGCACACTCCAGTCCCGAGTACCGGCAGCAGTGCCCGGTATTGAGGCGCGAGTTTCTCGCATTGCAGTTGCAAATGTGACCCCGGCCTTAGAGTTAGTGAACAGATCTACAGCTTGTTAGTAAATTTCAGTAAGACCATCCGGGGCTGAAGTAACGGCCTGGAGAAATTTGCCACTGGATGCCTTGCTCATATATCTTCTTGTTTCAGAATGAAGTTGAGCTGGGAGAGCTGCTTCTGTCTCTTAATTACCTGCCAAGTGCTGGAAGATTGAACGTGGATATTATCCGAGCAAAGCAGCTTCTTCAGACTGATATGAGCCAGGGATCTGGTAAGGCTTGTGCTTGCTAATGTCTTAATCTAAGGTCTTGTTCACATGTTCAGTATTTGGTCAGTATTTCACATCAGTATTTGTAAGCCAAAACCAGGAGTGGGTGATAAATCCAGAAGTGGTGACCTGTTTCTCTTATACTTTTCCTCTGATTGTCCCACTCCTGGTTTAGGCTTACACGTGTGAACCTGGCCGAAAAGGTAAAACCCAAACATCTGTATCAGTTCTGCATTTTTGACCCTCTCCTGGTTTTGACTTGCAAATACTGATGTTAATTACTGACCACATTATTGCTGTGTGACAGACCACACACTGACCAATGAAAGTCAACGTGGAATTTCACAAGAGCGTTTTTACTCACGGAACTGATGGTCTGCGTGCAAAAAAATTCGCAGTATGGACTATTTTGATCTGTATTTTGGATCAGACTCGCCCATTGTAAGTCGCTGGGTGCACAAAAACCGAATCACATAGGGTTTTGATTCGTACGATATCTGTTTTTTTTTTTACCGATCCATTACAGTAATTAATATAGAAAACTATATTTTTCCTTTTATTGTTTAATCATTTGTTTATGATGACAATACAAGTAGCATACTGATGATAAATGTTCTGTCTGGATGAAAAATGGACTTTTTTACATATACTCATCTATTCTGGACCAGTCGCAGATCTCCTGAACCAAACTCCGTAGCCTCACCTTTGTGTATAAGGCCGGCTTCAGACATTCTTTTAGGTCACGTAGATCACGTACCCATTACAATGAGTGCCTCTTTTCACATGTCTTTTATTTTGAAGACTGATTGTCCACAATTCTTTTTTTTTTTTTTTAAATGGAGAAAACATCCTACATTGATGTGTGGTGCGGATCAAATTTTCAAACGCAAGGCAATGGCTCTGAACAAAAAAAATGGATTGCGCTCTGATGTCATCCATATGCTTTCCGTATTTTACTGTTTAAGGCTACGTTCCCACAAAGAGCTTTTAGTGAGTTTTTGATGTTGCACATTTTCTGCACCATTTCTGCACCCAATAAGTAAAGTAAGTTGCTTGCATTTTTTTGAAAATATGCTACATAAAAAAATTCACCAAAATCTCACCGAGGGAATGTAGCCTAATGGAAAAAGGGATGCAACAAGAATTGTAAAAACTGCCACATGGTGAGCATCGATTCATAGCTTGTTCGCTGGGCAGTCTCAGTAGTTGCACCCTTACTGATTTATCATCTATCTGTGCTGTAGATAGGTGATAAATGTGCTGGTCTAGAATTCCCCTATATATATATATATATTTACAGTCATGGCCGAAAGTGTTGGCACCCTTGAAATTGTTCCAAAAAAGGAAGTATTTCTCCCAGAAAATTATTGCACTTACACATGTTTTGTTATACACATGTTGTTTATTTCCACTGTGTGTATTGGAACAACACAAAAGAAACAGAAGAAAAGAAAAATTTCACAAAAAGCCCCAAAAATGGGCCGGACAAAATTGTTGGCATCCTCAACTTAATATTTGGTTGCACACCCTTTGGAATAAATAACGCAATCAATCACTTCCTATAACCACCTACAAGCTTCTTACACCTCTCAAGTGGAGTTTTGATCACTGCTCTTTTGCATACTGCTCCAGGTCTCTCGTACTTGAAGGTGAGTTTTTGGTGATTTTCTGGCACTGCATATTTTTGCTGCATAAAAAATGCAGCATTCATGGTTATGCTCACACATTGCTTTTTTTTGGTGCATTTTTTGAGCACTTTTTTACCATGAAAAAAAAAAAGCAGTATTTTATTGTACCAGCAAAATGAATGAGATTTCTGAAAATCTCATGCACCTGTTGCTTATTTTTCAGCATTTTATACTCATTCCTATTTCACCCAATGGGAAAAAAAACGCATCAAAAACTTAGCAAAAACGCACTAAAAAAAAGGCAAAAACACAGCAAAACACACTTTTTTTATGCAACGTTTTTACTACCAACACTACAGTTTTTGCAGCAGATTTTCGTGCTGGAAATATTGAACTTATGCCCATATCCTAATCTTGTATTTACACAATGCGTTTTTTTTTTTTAAATCGTGCCAGAAAATAGCACAAAAATAATCTAAGAACCTCTTGAAAGGCTTTTCCTAATCATTTTTGTCTTAATCCTCTTTGCTGTTCACATATAGACTTTTTTTGGCCATTTTTTTCGCCATTTTTTTCGCTACTGACTTTGAATCACCTGGTGGAAAAATAGGAAGTGCATGTCTCTGCTTGGAAGTGGACGCTGTTGTTGGAACCGTTCCGAACTAGGCATTGTCCAATCAAAGGCTGCAAAAAACACGACAGGACAAAACAATTCAAAACCGCTTCAGGAAAAGAAAAACTAAAGAAAAAAACCTCAGAAAGAAAAACATGTTTTTTAATCAGTGATTTTTTTTTCGCAAGCAAAAATTGGTCCAAGTTTCATAGTGTTTTTTATCAGTGTCATCAGTTTGGTCATTTTTAGTTTTAACCATCATATATTTTTTTTGTACGTGTCTTTGCTTTGCTGTAATCTGTGTAGTTATTACTATATCATTTATGACTAGGCTATACTTTATTTTTGGACAGATCCATTTGTGAAAATCCAGTTGGTTCATGGGTTAAAGTTAACAAAAACCAAAAAGACATCATGCATGAGAGGCACCATCGACCCTTTTTACAACGAGTCGTTCAGTTTCAAGGTTCCTCAAGAAGAGCTTGAGAATGCCAGCCTAGTATTTACAGGTAAGTGGAAAAAGTCAAATAATAAAATAATCCATAAGTCTAAAATCGGGGAAAACATTCCCTGGTTCACTCTGATGTTTACGGCTCAGGAAACTCTTTTAAAACTATTGATTTTTTTTTCTCACAACAGCGCCATCCCTGTCCATAGGCTGCATCTGGTATTGCAGCTCAGTCTCATCAACTTTTAAATCAGGCTGAGCTGCAATACGACATCGTTCCTGGAGAAAAGAGTGGAGCGGTTTCTAAAATAACCCTATATTAGTGATAGGGTTAAACAGTGCCAGACAGCAGAGGGCAATTACTTCTGGCCGTGACATGACAGATTTCAGGTTTTTTGCCTGCATGTGTCAATCTCCAGCAGAGCCCTTGGCTGTTACTGCGGCCTTTCAGCACAGAAAGTGGCACATGTGTCATTACGTGCGCTGCCTATCAAACCAATTGTACACTATTACAGCCCATAGTACTTTTATCATTTGGGTAAATATATATACAGTGGGTGAAATAAGTATTCAACACGTCACCATTTATCTAAGCAAATATATTTTTAAAGGTGTTATTAACATGAAAAATAATACCAGATGGATCAACTGATGGACTATAAACCGATGTCTCATTACCAAGGTGCCACACATGAAACATTTCATGATGGGTAAAACCAGTGAGCTGTCTCAAGACCTTTGCAACCTTATTGTTATAAAAAAAATCTCTTATTACATTTTTTTGCCATGCGGGATGACAGAAAAAGAAGCGATTTTGCAATTTTCATTTTTTTTTTATTTCGGCATTCACCGTATGGGATAATTTAATGTTAATAATAGTGTTACGGTATATTTTATTACTGCGGACAGTTATGAATGGGGTTATACCAAATATGTTTATTTATTTATTTTTTAGATTTTATTTTCATTCCTGGAAAAGGGGGTAATAAGAACATTTATATATTTTTTTAATTTCTTTAAAATTTATTTTTCATTGTTTTTTTTATTATTAGTCCTCCTAGGGGACTTTAACTTGAGATTGCTTGTAGAATACATTGTGTCATGCACAGAAACATGAAAGAAAATTTATCCAAACCCACTGATTTTAGCGGAACTGGGTAAAGACTCTGTGTATGTAGATTTGGGGTTACCCAGTTACGTTTAGCCTATTATGATGGATATTGCTTAGTGCAAATAAGTCTCTAGATCCGACCTTGTGATCACATCTTCTCTAGTCGCATGTAATATGTTATACAGTATGCAAAAGCACGTCGCCATCCACCTGTGATCTTCGCGCTCATATCTTCATGGCTGGTAGGAAATGTTGTGACTGGCAGGCATCTGGCAGACAGGAATGTGTCATTATGTTCAGTCTTAGGTTAAATAAGGTGATTCACATCTAATGGATGAGTCTTTCAATACAGCAGGAAGAACACAACATGACAGCCCTTACTTTCGGTTCTGTGGAGTTTTCCTGAAGACCTATGTGTTTATTAGTGACTTCTCCAAAAATAATGCTGCTACATGCGGCTAATCGATCATTTCAAAGGTGCCCTTTAAAAGGGACCTGTCTCCAGATCAAACTGGCCAGTTTGGCTGTCAATTTCTTTCCACTGCTTACCCAGTTTTTTTTTTTTTTTTAAATCCACCCTTTCAAAGATATGGGCCTTTTTATTTAGTACAAATTTTTTTGGTATGAACCTAGAGGGCGTGGCTCATAGGATTCTCGGGGGCGTGTTTTTAGACTGCTCTGCATAATTACCCTATGAGCCACGCCCCCATAATAAAGAACATAAAACTTTCAATAAATAATTAGGTCCATATCTCTGGAACCAGATGGAGGATTTAAATAAAATAAAAAATGGCTTATGCAGCAGAGCAACAGGAATAAAATAAGACCGGACTTTTTTTTGACCTAATGGTCCTGTTTAATAACTGAAATATGTGTAGTACAAAAGCAGTGATAAAGAAAAACCATATTTGCACGTTTTTACTTGCGTTTTTTTCACATTTATTTGAATAAGTGAAATGCTGCAAAAATACTGAAAGAATTGACATGCTGCACCTATGAAAAAAAATGGTACTGTAAAACGCTGTTTTTTTTCCGAAGCAAAATCTCAGTGTGTGAACAAGCCTTTACATAGTCCTTATTACTTTCACAGATGGATATTTTTAGGATGTTCTGCCTTCCTGCATAACACTATGTCGAAGGCTAAGGGGTGAGATATTTGATGACAGGATCCCTGAAAAACCCTTCAATGTTGCTCAGCATTTTTTTGCATTGATGTGATGACACTGTGCTTGGACAGATGTGTCAAATTCCCAGTATCAGAAAACTTTGAACATCGCCAAATAGTTTTTGAGCGTTCTATGGGTTTAGTCATATGCAGAAATTTCAGCAGGAGTAACCATGGTTCATACATCAAACATATCCAGAGACCATCCTTGCACATTGGCATAGTTTCTTCTACCTTATAGAAAAAAGTAATGGCTGACATATGCCTATGTCAGAGGTTTCGCCCAAGGTTAACATCAGGGGGTTAGAGAAGTCAAACTTGGGGAACACAGTTGATTGTCATGGTGGCTTTACTTTAAGAAATGGTTGCCCAGATTGTACAATATTTTTAATTAAAGTCGAGGAGTAGGCTTGGGAATACTCCTACAGCACACAGTTACCACTAGTGACTATGTGTGCGATGGAGTCATGATTTTTGTTTCACTAAAGCTTCCATAATCTGTCTTGTTACGGATCCTGAATACCTCTGATTTAGGGTAGATTCTTACGACCAATTTCTCCCCATACGTGAAAAACAGACCGATTATTCTGATCAGATCAGAATGCCATCAGGCTTTTTCGTATGTGGAGAGAAAATAAGAGTTTCTTTACTCTTTTCTTTCTGTCAGTCTGTGAAAATAAGACAGCACCCAGATGCCATCCGAGTGCGGACCTAATGTGTTCAACGACTCATAGACTTGCATTGCCGATTTTGATCCGACCCCTCAAATCAAAATCGGACGTGTCTCGTTTTTTTTTTTCTGACGACCACTCAGCTCGAGGAAAAAATTGGACATGTGCACAGCCCCATAAAATATCATATTTATGAGTGCAATCCGTGAATATCGTGGATAGCGCTAAAGAAAATCGGGCCCTTATAGTTGAGTCTGAATAGCACAGTTTGCCGCACTATTCTGGTGCAATGAGTCGATAGTGTTACCATACGTCACCTCACTCATAACATTTCTATCATATCAGCTTTATGATGGACACACTTGCGTTAATATTCTGGCTCTTTGCCTCTCGTTGTGATCATTATTTTCTTTTATCATCTAAACTGACTTTTTTCTTTAAATCAGAAATTTCAAAGAAAAGTACTGATCATTGCTAGTGAAGGGCTGCGCGTCGGCCGGCATCACAAAATCTGCCGTTTGAAAAGCGATCGCCAACTGCGCGCTTACAAAAGATTCCTGGAATGAAAGCGGCTTTGCTGCGAGTGAAGTGCTCGGAGCCTTGGCGGCCAGCGTGAGACGCTAGAAGTAAAAATTCATTGCTTCATATTAAGGGTTTTATTGTGTATAACCACCGGTGGTGATTCAAGTGCCGTGTCCCGTTCCCCTTAATGCAGTTTTCTTTTCAGAATAGGAAATGCATCATATACTTCTTGCTGTTAGCTTTTATAAATTCTGATTAAATATTTAACAGCAACCTGAGGCTTAGCTGAATTCATTATTTCTGTAAGATGTAGCTGACCTGCTTTAGTAGGTTTCCACCTGAACTCTATTGTGTCGTATGCCATTAGGATTGCACAGTACGTAAAATCAAGCAAACCCATACAAAGAGCTCCACGAGCGCTCCTTTAGCATCGTTCCATCATGTATGGCCATGATAATGACTATATGTACATACAGTATAGTGTTGGACTGGGATGCCGAGGGCTCACCACTAACATTGATACTAGGAGCCCACTTTTCGGTTGCCAGCAATATTACGTGACCACTGTTCACAAATTTGCTTATACTTGTAAATAATAATAAACTGGTTCATTTGATAAATGAATGATGACATGATGCCCTTCTCAGTACATGATGCATTAAGTGTACTGTACCAAACACTACAATGCAAGAGGGTGAGGGGCCCACCTGGGGATTCTCCTCTTCCCCTGTGGGCCAGTCCGAGCTTTTGTACATACATAATATCTTACGAACTCGAAAAGTATATCTGAACAACAGGATTGTCCATTTCAGAAATCCCATTTCATATAGCTAGTTGAGGAATTAATAGTGGTGGAAACCTTGATCAGGATCCATACCTGTTGTGAATGGGTTTGAGATGAGTTCTGAGCAGAGGCTCCCTCTGGTGGTTACAAGCGGTGCTAGTGAAGATTGTGAGGACTGGGAATCAGGTGTTACTGACTGGTCTTATATAAGGGAGTCATTTTCCCATCAGGGTTGCCGGTGATCAATTGTTCTGGTCTGAATCCTTCATTCCAGTTTCCCTTGTAGCCTGCTGTGTCGTGTCTGCATCTCCTGCTAACAGATAAGACCTTTTCTTATTTTGTGTTTGTGCTATATTTTTGCATTTTGTCCTGCACTTCTTTGGGGGCCTTCAGGGTCCCCTCCGGGGGCTTCTGCCCTCTCAGTTTAGTTCAGCCACTGAGTTTTGTTCTTTTGCTTTTTCCAGTTTTTTCAGTGGCTGCTGTTTTGATTTTGTTACACCAGAGAGCTAATTTAGGTGGTAGAGGTCGTGTGATCTCAGGTGATTTTGAAATTAGTAGAGTTGGTGTTTTTAAGGGTTTTCTGGGATTGCAGTAAGTACCCTTCCTATCCTTTTCTATTTAGTTAGTTTGGGCCCCAGCGTTTCCTCATACTATTTTCTTTCTGTGTCAGTATTTCTTCTTGTCTAACTGCCATTACATGTTTGGGGACTTTCTATTATCTTTGGGGTTCTGCTCCGGGGCAGATAGCTTTCCTATTTCTATCTTTAGGTGTAGTTAGTTTCTCAGGCTGTGACGAGGCGTCTAGGACCAACGTAGGAACGCTCCACGGCTGCCTCTAGTTGTGGTGGTTAGTCAGGGTACTGCAATCTCATAGATTCCAACTGCTCTGGTGTATTGCCTTTTTTACCTGCACTCCTCAGCTACCGAAACATAACAGTATCACCGGCCCAAAAATTGAAAATTGTATGGTACTCACAGAAGGGAAAAAAAATATATTGTGAATGAAAAAAGGTTGTCAGAGTTGTCAGAGATATTTTTCTGTTTGTTGCATTTTTTTTTTTTTTCCTCTGTATCTCTGGGTGCTGGGGAGGATCTTTTCTCCCAATGGAGTTTGCACAGTTGTCTGGCCGTGTGGATCAGCTTGCCACTGAGGTTCAGAGTATTGCTGCATATCTTGCTAGGTTGCCTGTTGTGGAACCTAGGATCCCCATGCCAGATTTGTTTTTAGGGGATCGAGCTAAGTTTCAGAATTTCAAAAATAATTGTAAATTGTTTTTTGCCTTAAAATCTAAGTCCTCAGGAAACGCAGCGCAGCAGGTTCAAATTATCATCTCTCTCCTGCGCGGCGATCCTCAGGATTGGGCTTTTTCCCTGATACCTGGGGATCCTGTTTTGAGTGATGTTGATGCATTTTTTCAGGCTTTGGGGTTATTGTACGATGAGCCTAATGTCACTGATCAAGCTGAAAAAGCCTTGTTGGCATTAAATCAGGGGCTTGATGACGCTGAGTTATACTGTCAGAGATTCCGTAGGTGGGCAGTCCTGACCAAATGGAATGACGACGCTTTGGCGGCCCTTTTCCGGAAGGGTCTGTCAGATAATGTAAAGGATGTTATGGTGGGATTCCCTGTCCCCTCTGGTCTCAATGATTCTATGTCATTAGCGATTCAAATTGACAGACGTTTGCGTGAGCGGAGAAGTATGCGTGGAATGGTGTTGCCTTGTGAACCAGCTTCTGAACCCATGCAGTGTGATAGAGTGGTGTCTGGGGCACAGCGTCATGAGTTTCGAAAGCGCAATGGGTTATGTTTCTACTGTGGTGATGCCTCTCATGCTATTTCAGTCTGCCCTAAGCGGGGAAGACGTTTTGCACGCTCAGTTGTCTTGGGTAGTGTTCAGACTAAGTTTTTATTAACTGTCACTCTGATATGCTCTCTGTCCTCATTTTCTGCTCAGGCTTTCGTTGATTCTGGAGCAGCTATTAACCTGATGGATTATGATTTTGCTAAACGTTGTGGGTTTCCCTTGATACCCCTACAGAAGTCTATTCCCTACTGGGGATCGATTCTACCCCTTTGGCTGAGAATAAACCCCAGTTTTCTACTCAGGTGATAATGAGGGTTGAACCTGATCACCAGGAGTGCTGCAAATTTTTGGTTCTATATAATCTGCATGACATTATCGTGCTGGGTTTCCCTTGGTTACAGTCTCATAATCCTGTTTTGGATTGGAAATCTGTGTCTGTAACCAGTTGGGGCTGCCAATGTGTTAATACCAACACTCCTGTTTTTTCTGCCTCCCCCGGCTCAGGATGTTCCTGACTTTTTGTTTGATTTTTCTGATGTGTTTAGCGAAAGTAAATCTGCATCCTTGCCTCCCCATAGGAGCTATGACTGCGCTATTGAATTAGTGCCGGGTAGTAAATTCCCTAAAGGTCACCTTTTTAACTTGTCTGTACCTGAACATGACGCTATGCGGTCTTATATCAAGGAATCATTGGAGAAGGGTCATATCAGACCATCCTCTTCACCCTTAGGTGCCGGTTTTTTCTTTGTGGCCAAAAAAGATGGTTCATTAAGGCCGTGTATTGATTATCGTCTCTTGAACAATATTACTGTGAAATATCAATACCCGTTACCCTTGATTTCTGACCTGTTTTCCAGGGTGAAAAACGCTACTTGGTTTACCAAGCTTGACCTCAGGGGGGCGTATAACCTTATTCGCATTAAGCACGGGGATGAATGGAAGACGGCATTCAATACCCCTGAAGGGCATTTTGAGTACCTAGTGATGCCCTTTGGGCTCACTAATGCTCCTTCCGTCTTCCAGTCCTTCATGAATGACATTTTCAGGGATTTTGTGGACAAATTTCTGATTGTTTATTTGGATGATATCTTGATTTTTTCTAATGACTGGGACTCTCATGTGAAACATGTTCGAACTGTATTCCAGATTTTGAGAGAGAATGCTCTGTATGTGAAGGGATCAAAGTGTCTTTTTGGCGTACAGAGGATCTCATTTCTGGGATTCATTTTGTCCCCATCTGTTATTGAAATGGACCCGGTCAAGGTTCAGGCCATCTGTGATTGGGTCCAACCTACTTCATTAAAGGCTCTTCAGAGATTTTTGGGTTTTGCCAATTTTTATCGTAAATTTATTGGTAATTTCTCGGTTATTGTTAAACCATTAACTGATTTGACCAGAAAGGGTTCTGATGTGGTGAATTGGCCTCCTGAGGCAGTCTCTGCATTTCAGGAACTTAAGCAGAGATTCACTTCTGCTCCTGTTCTACGGCAGCCTGATGTTTCTCTGCCATTTCAGGTGGAGGTTGATGCCTCTGAAATTGGGGCAGGTGCCGTTTTGTCCCAAAAAGATCCAGAGACCTCTAAAAGTAACCCTTGTGCCTTTTTCTCTCGAAAATTTTCTCCTACTGAACGTAATTATGACGTGGGTAATCGGGAGTTATTGGCCATGAAGTGGGCTTTTGAAGAGTGGAGACATTGGCTGGAGGGAGCCAAACATCAGGTGGTGGTCCTTACGGACCATAAGAATCTGGTCTATCTGGAATCTGCCAAGCGACTCAATCCTAGACAGGCCATGTGGGCCTTGTTTTTCACACGTTTTAATTTTGTGGTTTCCTTTCTTCCTGGCACTAAGAATGTTAAGGCGGATGCCCTCTCGAGGAGTTTCCTTGCGGACTCTCCTGAGTTATCTGATCCTGCTGTTATTTTGAAAGAGGGTGTAGTTCTTTCCGCCATCTCGCCCAATTTGAGACTTGCTCTGGAGGGGTGTCAGGAGGATAGGCCCGAGCGCTGCCCTGTTGGAAAATTGTTTGTCCCGGACCAATGGAAAAAGAGTGTGATGTCTGAGATTCATTGTTCCGCATTGGCTGGGCATCCCGGAATTTTTGGTACCAGAGACTTGGTTAGTCGGTCCTTTTGGTGGCCTACCTTGTCTCGTGATGTCAGGGAATTTGTGCAGTCCTGCGGGACTTGCTCTCGCTCCAAGCCTTGCTCTCGCTCTAGTGGTTTGTTGATGCCATTGCCTGTGCCCAAGAGACCATGGACCCATATCTCTATGGATTTCATTTCCGATCTTCCTGTTTCTCAGAGAATGACCACCATCTGGGTAATTTGTGATAGGTTTTCCAAAATGATACATCTTGTGCCATTACCTAAGTTGCCTTCCTCCTCTGAATTGGTGCCGTTGTTCCTTCAGCACGTGGTTCGTTTACACGGCATTCCTGAGAACATTGTGTCTGACAGAGGAGTCCAGTTTGTTTCCAGATTTTGGAGGACTTTTTGTTCTAAACTGGGTGTTCAATTGTCTTTCTCCTCGGCATTTCATCCTCAGACCAATGGTCAAACTGAGAGAACAAACCAGACATTGGGGACTTATCTAAGATGCTTTGTGTCTGCTGATCAGGATGACTGGGTCTCTTTTTTGCCTTTGGCTGAGTTTGCTCTTAATAATAGGGCTAGCTCTGCCACTTTGATGTCTCCGTTTTTCTGTAATTCTGGGTTTCACCCTCGATTTTCTTCAGGACAGAGGAGGCTTCTGTCTGTCCAGGTGTTGACTCTGTTGTGGAGCGTATGCAACAGATTTGAGACCAGGTAGTGGAGAGGTTGTCCCTCTCTCAGGAGAAGGCCCAGCGGTTTGCTAACCGGCATAGGACTGATGGTCCTCGGTTTAAAGTGGGGGACTTGGTCTGGTTGTCCTCAAGGAATATTCTATGAGAGTAGCATCTCCTAAATTTAAGCCTAGGTTCATTGGACCTTATAAGATCATGGAGATTATTAATCCTGTTTCTTTTCGTTTGCTTCTTCCAGGGACATTTAAGATCCATAACGTGTTCCACAAGTCCTTGTTGAAGAGGTTTGTTGAGCCAGTGGTTCCTGCTGCTGTGCCTCCTGACCCTGTTTTGGTTGAGGGCAATCTGGAGTATGTGGTTGAGAAATATTGGATTCTCGTTTTTCTAGACGGAAACTCCAGTATTTGGTTAAATGGAGAGGTTATGGTCAGGAGGACAATTCTTGGGTGTTTGCTTCGGACATCCATGCTGGGAGACTTATCCGTGCGTATCATAGAACTCATCCTGACCGACCTGGTTGCTCAAATGAGGGTTCGGTGACCCCTCCTCAAGGGGGGGGTACTGTTGTGAATGGGTTTGAGATGAGTTCTGAGCAGAGGCTCCCTCTGGTGGTTACAAGCGGTGCTAGTGAAGATTGTGAGGACTGGGAATCAGGTGTTACTGACTGGTCTTATATAAGGGAGTCATTTTCCCATCAGGGTTGCCGGTGATCAATTGTTCTGGTCTGAATCCTTCATTCCAGTTTCCCTTGTAGCCTGCTGTGTCGTGTCTGCATCTCCTGCTAACAGATAAGACCTTTTCTTCTTTTGTGTTTGTGCTATATTTTTGCATTTTGTCCTGCACTTCTTTGGGGGCCTTCAGGGTCCCCTCCGGGGGCTTCTGCCCTCTCAGTTTAGTTCAGCCACTGAGTTTTGTTCTTTTGCTTTTTCCAGTTTTTTCAGTGGCTGCTGTTTTGATTTTGTTACACCAGAGAGTAATTTAGGTGGTAGAGGTCGTGTGATCTCAGGTGATTTTGAAATTAGTAGAGTTGGTGCTTTTCAGGGTTTTCTGGGATTGCAGTAAGTACCCTTCCTATCCTTTTCTATTTAGATAGTTTGGGCCCCAGCGTTTGCTCATACTATTTTCTTTCTGTGTCAGTATTTCCTCTTGTCTAACCGCCATTACATGTTTGGGGGCTTTCTATTATCTTTGGGGTTCTGCTCCGGGGCAGATAGCTTTCCTATTTCTATCTTTAGGTGTAGTTAGTTTCTCAGGCTGTGACGAGGCGTCTAGGACCAACGTAGGAACGCTCCACGGCTGCCTCTAGTTGTGGTGGTTAGTCAGGGTACTGCAATCTCATAGATTCCAACTGCTCTGGTGTATTGCCTTTTTTACCTGCACTCCTCAGCTACCGAAACATAACACATACCACTTGATCAAGATGGAAGGAGTTACAAAGAACATTTCTTGTTCTGAGGGACCTGTTCTGCATTGCATTACACAGACAACACCTTGACTTTAATCGGCACTTTGTCTCTCCTCAGGTGGTTCTGACAGATTTTCTCATGAAAAGCGGTTGATAGCTGGAGGTCCCAATAAGAGAACAGATTTTTTACCAGCTTAGTGTCAAGGGACACTTTTAATAAGTTGAGGATGTCCAAAGTGGAGAACCACTTTTAAATTATAAACTGATCCAAAAATACTTCTACTCCATTATCAAGGTATATAACTAGATTATTAGCAAGAAACGAAGTGCAAACAGTTATTAAAAGGTTGAGAAAATACAATTAAGGCTTAGGACAAAAAGGTGAGTTGTGTAGATGAAAAATGCCCTGGAACCAACCCATAATGTGAGATCCTCATCCTCAACTCTACTTAGACATAAATGTCTTTCCTGCTGTCCCAACTTATCCCGTTCGTAAATATACTTCCAAAAATATATTGAATAATATTAACACATTTTATACTTATTTTTGTTAGGAAATGTAAAAGTCTATAGGGCTGTGATCTCACAATGTGTTCCCAATGCAACAATTTTCTGAAAACGAATCAAATTCTCCATATTCATTGCATTATTGTTAAATTGGGGCAAAAAAACAAAAACAAACATGGTATAAAATAGATGCTCACTTTGGTTCACAGTTTCATTTAAATAAAGTATAATGTTGAAATGGGTGATAAGTGGGGTAATAATAGAAAGACCTATTCTCTATAGTGTAATACACGCAAACCATGGACTGCTATGTCCCAGTTAACCGTCACATCGCATTTATCTCATCATTAACGTGTAAGGTATCCACCTCCAGAGAAGGCTTCACAGCGCGGTATCTACAGTATCATGGCTTCATTATTCGGAGGTCTCAGCACTGCTCACATTGTCCGAAGAGACATAAGCGGAGCTGAGTGATGACACTAGTAACTATATATAGTAGTGAGTAAAGTGCACCCTCCTTATCACGAGGTGAGCGGTGCAGTGACAGGTCCGTTATCTGCGGGGGACTCAATGATTATCTGGTTAATAGTATTTCAGTTACAGGAAAGTCTTTTTTCTTTAAATTCCCCAGCACTTTACGAAAATTATAGGTTATAGTGATTCCTATATAAGGAGATTTGTAAGAAGGGTTTCCCTGTATGCCACATGTTGCAGTTAAATCATTGCCAATACTAACTAGTGCTACAACCATGTAAAGTGGTCCTTAGAAAGGGTTGTCCTCCACAAGGCTGTTGATGACCTATCTTCAGGATAGCCATATATGAGGCTGTCAAGGCATCACAGTCCATGCTTAGTTCACGTCATATGGATACCTAAATGCGGCATTAGCCTAAACATGCAGTACGTAACTAATGATACAATTCTTAAAACAGCCTAAAGGGCTTCCATTTTATAATCTAGGAAATTAGGCAGCAGCACCGTCACTTCTGTGGAATATTTCCACAACCCATTGTCATTTGTAGATATGTCAAGGAGACTAAAAAAAGGTGAGAATAGATCATTGACTGAATACTCCATCATGGTATTGCACTGGACCTATCTGGTTCCCACTAGGGTCCATCACTTTTACCTACAGTCCTCACCACTTTGCTTTCATGGCTGCACTAACTTGCACATGTAGTGATCATGTCCTAACGTTTTAGTCTTCTGGCCTCAAACGTCACAGTAGCATCCAGGTCTTTGTTCCATTTCCGATGTTCCCATTTGTTCTCATGCTCTCTGATAATCCTATGGGCTTCTCTAATCAAGCTTATATTGCATGTATACTCATTTTGCATTCCGATGGACATACCCTCGTTGCTGTATGGACATGATGAAGTCTAGAATTAATTGGACTTCGACATTTCAAAAGTTTCATGCCTACCAGATTTAC
Organism: Oophaga sylvatica; assembly: GCA_033576555.1. NCBI lineage: Eukaryota > Metazoa > Chordata > Amphibia > Anura > Dendrobatidae > Oophaga > Oophaga sylvatica. Next base: position 130,327,183 of record JARQOD010000007.1, read on the forward strand.
ACTGTGTTCCAAATTATTATGCAAAAATTGTTTAGGAGTGATAAGGTAAGAATTTTTTTGTTTGTCAGTTAAACTCATTGATGGTGATGTGTGTCAGGGCTCTTTATATCACTGTAAGCAATTGCAGACACCTGTGCTAATTAGTTTGGCAGGTGTGTCAAATGAAAGGCAAGACTACTTAAGAAGGCTGTCCCACATTATTAAGCAGCCTACATTTTCTGCCAAAATGGGAAAGAAAAAGGATGTGTCGGCTGCTGAGGAGCAACAAATTGTGGAGTGTTTAGGTCAAGGCATGACTACAATCAACATTGCCAAGACACTTCATTGTGATCATTGCACAATCAAGAAGTATGTAGCTGATTCACAGTACACACGTGTGCGTGCTGATAAAGAAAAATTGAGGACTCTTTCCTACAGGCAATTACATCAGGTTAAAAGAGCAGCGGCAAAAAAGCCTTGTCATAGCAGCAGACAAGTTTTTGAAGCTGCTGGTGCCTCCAACGTCCCCCAAACAACAAGATGCAGGGTCCTTCAGAGGTTTGCAGCTGTGCGTAAGCCATCCTGTCGACCTCCTCTATCCACTGCACACAAGCAGAAATGGCTCCAGTGGGCCAAACAATACATGAAGACTGACTTCAAAACTGTTTTGTTCACCGATGAGTGCCGTGCAACGCTCGATGGTCCAGATGGATGGAGTGGAGGATGGCTGGTTGATGGACACCCCATGCTAACACGGCTACGGCGCCAACAAGGAGGAGGTGGAGAAATGTTTTGGGCTGGAATCATGGGGAGAGAGATTGTCGGCCCCTTTAGGATCCCTGAAGGGGTAAAGATGAACTCCATAGTGTATGTTGAGTTTCTCAAACAGCACTTCCTGCCATGGTTCAAGAAGAAGAACCGTGCATTCCGCAGCAAGATCATTTTCATGCATGATAATGCACCGTCTCATGCTGCACATAACACATCTGCATCTCTGGCTGCTATGGGCATAAAAGGGGACAAACTTATGGTGTGGCCCCCATGCTCCCCTGACCTCAACCCCATTGAGAACCTCTGGAGCATCATCAAAAGGAGTGTCTATGATGGGGGAGGCAGTTCACATCTAAGCAACAGCTCTGGGAGGGTATTCTGTCCCCATGCAAAACAATTGAAGCAGAAACCATCCAAAACCTGACAAATTCAATGGACAAGAGAGTTCAGAAGCTCCTGTCGAACAAGGGGTCCTATGTGCAAATGTAACATCACCTAGAATAAAGTTTTGAGTTGAAAACTGTTTGATTTCAGTTTGTAAGAACCTGCTAATACTTATAATTTCAAAAATGACCATTTTTTTGTTCTTTATTAAAATGAAAAGGTTGAAAACTCTGCTGTGCATAATAATTTGGAACATGCATTTTGAGTGCAGTTTGAGTGTTTTATTTTTTTAAAAATATACTGTTATCATAGGCAGTTTGTACAAAAACCTTTCAATTGTACTCTAATAGTTATTTGACTGGAAAATTACAATGACTGCAATTCATATAGGTAATTTGGGAAAATCTGAGAAAATATTATTTGCATAATAATTTGGAACATAGTGTAGACTATAAACCGATTCCTTAAAATTTGGCCTCCCTGGGTTGACTAGATTGACATCCCGCATTTTGTTGACTCCTTTGTTTGGGTTCATCAAGTTTTACTGCTCTTCCCTACTCTTGAAGCATCCTTCCCCTGGGCAACCCTTTTCCGACTCATTTCTCACTGTATTCTGTCATAAAATGGAAAGTAGGTGCAACGCCAGCAAAAAATTATACTGTACCAAGCCCAATCCTTTCAAATATATACAAAAATGGAGGCAGCTGTCACGGGTGTGTCGCGGCGGAGATCGTCGCGATTGCACACCCTGACTTCGCACAGCTGAGTTTCTGGTGCTGGGTGTTTTTCGGCACTGAGGGAGTTAATTCTTTCTCTCTCGGTGCTGGACTGACCAGCCTCGCCCAGCTGCGTTTGATGTTTTGTTAATTAGCTTCCTTCATATACCTGCTGGTCTGCTGGGGAAGTTGCCGGTGAAAGCATTCATTCAGACCAGCAGAGCGGATCATTTCTGAGAAGACTTAAGCTAAGAGTGCCTGTTGTGGTTTTTCCTCTCCTCGCTTATTGTTTATCTCCTTTACCTTTTGTGTTCCTCTGTAGTGGAAGTTTTGTATGCAAGACAGTGTTTTCTTTACCCCTTGTCTGTTTCGTTTGTCTAAGACTGTGTGTAAGCTGTGACCTGCCCATTTCCTGTGGTGGTAATCAGGGTCCTTCTCAGGACTAGATTACAGTGGTCAGGGATCTACAGGAGACAGGGTTACGCTGGTGGCCTGGACCTCTGTACCATTAACAGTACCTCCAGGTAGAGGGACTAGTCAGGACCCCAGTTCAGGGTCAGCTTAGACCCCGGTCCACCTCTATCCAGAGACAGCGTGACACGTACACAGTATAGACCCACAATTCATAGGATATTATGTCAGGTAAGACATTGCTGGCAGATACTATGTATACATGTTGATATTTTCTATTATATGTAATATAGAATGTTGTCACATTAGATATAGGTTACTATCATAGAATATATCTGTTATACGTCGTGACATTTTCACCGGCCACTCTAAAAGATTCTCCCCAGCTACCATGGATCCAGTAGCCCAGTTAGCTCAGCAGTTACAGAGGTTGTCCATGGAGCTGACGGACGTTAAGTCCAAGGTTTTGTACCCCTGGGAGCAAACCAGATCTGAACCTAAAGTAGCTCTCCCGGACAGGTTCACTGGTGGGCGGGACAAATTTTTTACCTTCCGGGAGGCATGTAAATTATATTTTCGGCTACGGCCTCAGTCTTCGGGGAGTGAAGATCAGAGGGTGGGAATTGTCATCTCGCTCTTACAAGGGGACCCTCAATCCTGGGCGTTCTCTCTTCCTCCGGACTTCCCGGCTCTCCAGTCAGTAGATCGATTTTTTACAGCCCTGGGTCTGGTATATGATGATCCGGATCGGGTCTCCCTTGCTGAAATGAAGTTAGCAAGATACAGCAGGGAGATCGTCCGGCGGAGGAATTTTCTTCTGAGTTCCGTAGATGGGCCACAGATACTCAGTGGAATGACCCAGCTCTTAGGAGCCAGTTTTGTCAAGGATTATCTGACAAATTAAAAGATGTGTTGGCTCAGTATGATTCTCCCCCGTCACTGGAGGCCGTATGGCCCTTGCTATTCGCATTGATAGACGGCTTCGGGAGAGGTGCGAGGTAACTCCGCCTCCTGTGATGACTCCACCTCCTTCTAAAGTCCCTAATATTGAGGTTCCCCTGGTTTGTTCTGAGGAGCCTATGCAGTTAGGAGGGACATTGTTTCGAGGGAGGGGATCGGCGGTGCACCGCAAGACAGGAAAGTGTTACTTCTGCGGGAGAAAGGGACATTTTGTTGGAGGGTGTCCATCCCGTACTTTGCTGAGCAAGGAGTCGCCGGAAAACTGTTGAACCCAGGTTGTGTGGTGGACGACAATCTGGGAGTATGTATTTCGTCCCCAAGTCCGTCTCAGTTTCTCGTACCAGCGGAGGTGGTGGTAGGTACGAGAACTGAGAGGATTTCTGTTCTTCTGGATAGTGGGGCCGTGGCTAATCTGGTGGACGCTCGGTTTGCCCAGGTGCAAGGTATGCAACTGAGTGTATTGGCCAAACCTATCCCTATATTCTCTATTGACGCCAGGCCTCTCGGTCAAGGTAGCTTTGTGCAAGCCGTGCATAACATAGACCTTCGAGTGGGGGCAATACATAAAGAACTATTGTCTTGTTATGTGTTGGAGGGCCTTCCCACTCCTATTGTGTTGGGACTTCCTTGGTTAACTAAACATAACCCAGTTATTAATTGGCAATCCAGGGAGATAAGCCAGTGGGGTGAATTTTGCAATAGTAACTGCATGAACACGGTCATCGGTGCGGTCGTGCCTAGAACCTTACCTCCTTTTCTGGAGGACTTTGAGGATGTGTTTTCAGAGGAAGGGTGTCAAGAATTACCTCCTCATCGCGCATAGGACTGTGCTATAAAATTGCTTCCTGATGCTAAGTTACCAAAATCTAGGTTATATAACCTTTCTGGTCCTGAGAGGCAAGCTATGAAGGATTATATTTCGGAAAGTCTGGCCAAGGGGCATATTAGACCTTCATTTTCTCCAGTGGCCGCGGGGTTCTTCTTTGTGAAGAAAAAAGATGGAGGCCTACGCCCTTGCCTGGATTTCCGTGAGCTTAATCGGATTACGGTCCGAGATCCGTATCCGCTCCCACTTATTCCTGATCTCTTCAATCAGATTGTGGGCGCCAAATGGTTCTCTAAGTTGGATCTCAGGGGGGCGTATAATCTGATTAGGATAAAGGAGGGGGATGAGTGGAAGACGGCGTTTAACACTCCGGAGGGACATTATGAGAACCTTGTCATGCCTTTCGGTCTGACTACTGCCCCGGCGGTGTTTCAACATTTTGTTAATGACATCTTTCGCCACCTAGTGGGACAGTTTGTTGTCATTTATCTAGATGACATCTTAATTTACTCGCCGGATCTTGTGTCTCATCAGGAGCATGTGAGACAAGTGTTGCAGATCTTGCGAGACAATAAACTGTACGCCAAATGGGAGAAGTGTGTATTCGCCGTACAAGAACTTCAGTTTTTAGGATTCCTGGTGTCAGCTTCCAGTTTCCGTATGGACCCTGGGAAAGTGAAGGTTGTGCTTGAATGGGATCGGCCAGAGGATCTTAAAGCACTGCAGCGTTTCCTGGGGTTTGCTAACTACTACCGGAAATTTATTCGTAATTTCTCATCCGTTGTCAAACCTCTCACTGACATGACAAAAAAAGGGACTGATTTTTCCAGGTGGTCTGACAAAGCTTGTCAACCATTTTCCTCCTTGAAAAAATGTTTTGCTTCAGCACCCATACTCATCCAACCTGATGCATCACAACCGTTCATTGTGGAGGTAGACGCATCTGACGTAGGAGTGGGTGCGGTATTATCTCAAGGTCCGTCCCCTGGTAAATGGCATCCGTGCGCTTTCTTCTCTAAAAAATTGTCGTCCGCCGAGAGGAATTATGATGTCGGCAATAGGGAACTCTTGGCCATTAAGTTGGCTTTTGAAGAGTGGCGTCACTTTTTGGAGGGGGCAGTCCACCCAGTCACCGTCATTACTGATCAGAAGAACTTGCTGTATTTAGAGTCTGCAAAACGTCTGAATTCCAGACAAGCTAGATGGTCGTTGTTTTTTACCAGGTTTAATTTTGTCGTCACATATCGTCCTGGGTCAAAAAATGTAAAGGCTGATGCCTTATCTCGTAGTTTCCCGGGGGCCGGGAAGACGGATGACCCGGTTCCTATTCTTCAGGAGGGAGTTGTGGTGTCGGCTGTTTGCTCTGAGCTTGAGGAGGAGGTATTGGAGGCTCAGGGGGACGCCCCTGTAGGACCTCCAGGGAGACTGTTTGTTCCAGATCAATTAAGACAAAAGGTTATCGAGGCACATCATAATTCTGGAAACTCGGTCCCAGATTCATCGGGCCATACAGGATCAGTTCAATAATTAATCCGGTGGCTTTCCGTCTTGACCTCCCTCCTACGTTTAAAATCCACAATGTGTTCCACAAATCGTTGCTTAAGAGGTACGTGGCACCAGTTATACCGTCTCCTCTACCTCCTCCTCCAGTGGTGGTCAATGGTAATTTGGAGTTTCAGGTATCGAAGATCATTGACTCACGTCGGAATCGCCGGTCCCTTCAGTACCTGAATTGGAGGGGGTATGGTCCTGAGGAGAGGATGTGGGTTTCTGCGTCAGATATTAACGCAGACCGATTGGTTCGGGCCTTCCACACTACTCACCCAGATAGACCAGGCCCTGAGGGTCCAGAGGCCCCTCGTAGAAGGGGGGTACTGTCACGGGTGTGTCGCGGCGGAGATCGTCGCGATTGCACACCCTGACTTCGCACAGCTGAGTTTCTGGTGCTGGGTGTTTTTCGGCACTGAGGGAGTTAATTATTTCTCTCTCGGTGCTGGACTGACCAGCCTCGCCCAGCTGCGTTTGATGTTTTGTTAATTAGCTTCCTTCATATACCTGCTGGTCTGCTGGGGAAGTTGCCGGTGAAAGCATTCATTCAGACCAGCAGAGCAGATCGTTTCTGAGAAGACTTAAGCTAAGAGTGCCTGTTGTGGTTTTTCCTCTCCTCGCTTATTGTTTATCTCCTTTACCTTTTGTGTTCCTCTGTAGTGGAAGTTTTGTATGCAAGACAGTGTTTTCTTTACCCCTTGTCTGTTTCGTTTGTCTAAGACTGTGTGTAAGCTGTGACCTGCCCATTTCCTGTGGTGGTAATCAGGGTCCTTCTCAGGACTAGATTACAGTGGTCAGGGATCTACAGGAGACAGGGTTACGCTGGTGGCCTGGACCTCTGTACCATTAACAGTACCTCCAGGTAGAGGGACTAGTCAGGACCCCAGTTCAGGGTCAGCTTAGACCCCGGTCCACCTCTATCCAGAGACAGCGTGACACGTACACAGTATAGACCCACAATTCATAGGATATTATGTCAGGTAAGACATTGCTGGCAGATACTATGTATACATGTTGATATTTTCTATTATATGTAATATAGAATGTTGTCACATTAGATATAGGTTACTATCATAGAATTTATCTGTTATACGTCGTGACAGCAGCACTCTAATAAAGCAAGGTTAGACGTAAAGTGACTTTTTTAGTGGCCCATAATTGTGACGTTTCGATCCATATGAGGACCTTTCTCCATAAAGGTCTTCATGTGGACTTAAATTTCGTCATTATGAGTCATTAAAAGTCACTTTATTTCTAACCTTGCTTTATTAGAGTGCTGCCTCCATGTTTTTAAAGTAGTAGGCATACTGCGCGGAGGAAACAGCCAGTCATACATTAAACTAAGACTTTCCGCCGAATTACATCTTCTGTGATGCAGATAGCTGAGCAACAAACTAAGGTTATCCGCGCTGCCCTTCATTTATATATTGTTCCAAGTTACAAGCAACAATCGGAGATAAGAGCCATTTTAGTGTTGGCGACAATTGTTCTCCCAAATTCTGCCAGCTGCCCATGAGGGTTAACATTGGCCGCGCTCCACAAAATGAAGCAAAAATATTCATTTCTGGCTTCTTTTGTGTTTCTTTGAAATGCTCCTGGCTTTTACAAACCAAGGACAAATGCCTGGCATGGAAATTCTGAGGCTTTACATGAATAATTGCTTCATGTTTTAATTTACATATGAGGTAAAATATCAGCTTGTGTATCCCCCCTGGATTACTCATCTGCTGGGGCACTTTATAATTCAATTACACAGGCTCTTAAGAGCTTGTAATGCAAAGTGACAGATTGGCCTGCCGTGCAGACACTGTGCGTCTGACTGTGAGCGTGGCAGGGCTATTATGTTAATGTGGAGCTACGTTTCCCTTGATAAGTAGACAGATGTAACTACAAGGCAGGGGCGGGGATGGTCCGAATAGGGCTTCCGTGCATGTGTAACCTGGCGGTAGCTGTGGGCGAGGTACTCGCCTCCCACACCTTGGCACGTTACATGTAACAGAGGGTTCTGGCTGGGTGTGTTGACTTGTGCTGTGATGGTGCTACGCCCGTGCAGGCCGCATGTAATCGATGTTGCTGGTTTGCCGGGACCAGATATTTCACAGTTCAAGGAGGGAGACCACAATTTGAAAATAAACTTTTTACTGAACGGGAACTTTGTAGGGAATGTATAGCGGTACACAATTTATGTACATTTCCTTTACAACTTGAAGCATTTTCCATTCAGTTTCCTTCCTGCTTTTCTCTATTGTTCTCTTTTCCTATTTACTGTCTTTACTTGTCCTCTGTCGCCACTGTTTCTTGCTACTTCACCACGACCCAGCTCAACTCTACAGTCCTGTTTAGCAAAATTCCTTTATTCACCCCTTGGCACCGCATCCTCTTTCCCCTTAGGGTGCCAGTATGGCTGGCACTTCTCTCCTCTGATGCTGACAATCTGGAATTCACGCTCGGGACACTTTATTCTTCTCACGTACTCAGTCCTGTCTAGGCCCGTTACCTTCAAGAGTTATAAACTCTGGGCCCTTCGGTTAGGCATCTTCTCCCAGGACCCGTCTCGTATAGACCATTCTGTATAGTGTGCTCCTTGGTTTTCATGATGCTGTTTGATCCCTAATGTAGTCAAACAAACCTCTGAGGTCTTCACAGAACAGCTGTAGTTATGCTCTGAGAATAAATTACACAAAGGTGGACTCAATTTACTAATTGTGTGACTTCTGGAGGCAATTGGTAATTCAGGATTTTATTTAGGGCTCTCTGACTACAGGGGGTTGAATACAAATGCACATCACAATATTCAGATTTAAATTTTTTGGAGACTTCACAAATACCTGCTCCTTTGTGTAGATATGTCATATAAAAGTACAATGAACCTGAGTGTACATGTTTATAGTGGATTTGATTTGGAAGAATAGCTATCAATTGAAAAATATTTATGGCAAGTGTATGGTCAGTTTATAGAGGGTGGACCAAAAAACCAAAACATATAATCTGTCCACAGGATTGGTGAAAAATGTTTGATTGCTACTGGCCTCACCTGTTGGACCCACATGGATCACAATATTTGGGTTCCTGTGTTCTCCATTTTGAATAAGCAGAAAGTAGAGGGGCCACAAATAATAAGTCTCACTAAGGAAGGATCGACCCCTCAACCAACCTATCACCAGATCTAAAGTGAACAATTTTTGCTCTTACTTTATTCTCGCTGTTCCCTTGAGAATTTATGTTTTGTTTTGTTTTTTTCAAATCTGCTATACAGTTTCAGTGATATGGACCTTTTTATTTAGTGCTAACTTATGTGGTCTTAACCAAGGGGGCATGGATGACAGAGTAATAATGCAGAACAACTTAAAGACACGCCCCAGAGGATCCTGTAAGCAACTCCCTCTTGGTAAAGACCATAAAAATTTGCATTTAGTAGAAAGTCCCATATGGCAGATTTAAAGGGAATCTGTTGTGAATGTGCTAGAAATGAATTCTGAGCAGAAGCTCCCTCTGGTGGTTACAAACAGTACTGAACTATCCAATGAAGATTGTGAAGATTGGCGATCAGGTGTTACTGACTGGTCTTATATAAGGGAGGTTCCCTCCCATCAGGGTTGCCTGTGATCAATTGTTCTGGTCTCATCTTTGATTCCTGTTCACTTTGTAGCTTGCTGTTTCGTGCCTGCATCTTCTGCTAACAGATAAGACATTTTCTTCTTTTAGTTTTTTGTGCTTGCTTTTTGCATTTTTTTCCTGCACTTCTGTGTGGGTCTGCCGGGTCCCCTCCGGGGGCTTGTGCTCCTCTCAGTTTAGTTCAGCCACTGTTGTTTGTTCATTTGCCTTTTCCAGTTTTTTCAGTGGCTGCTGTTTAGTTTTGTTACACCAGAGAACTAATTTAGGTGGTAGAGGTCGTGTGATCTCAGGTGTTTTTTGTAATTAGTAGAGTTGGTACTTTTCAGGGTTTTTTGGGATTGCAGTAAGTGTCCTTCCTATCCTTTTCTATTTAGGAAGTTTGGGCCCCAACGTTTGCTCATACTATTTTCTGTCTGTGTCTGTATTTCCTCTTGTCTAACCGCCATTACATGTTTGGGGGCTTTCTATGTTCTTTGGGGATCTGCTCCGGGGCAGATAGTTTTCCTCTTTCTATCTTTAGGTGTAGTTAGCTTCTCAGGCTGTGACGAGGCGTCTAGGACCAACGTAGGTACGCTCCACGGCTGCCTTTAGTTGTGGTGGTTAGTCAGGGTACTGCAATCCCATAGATTCCAACCTCTCTGGTGTATTTCCTTTTTTGCCTGCTCTCCTCAGATACCAAATCATAACAGGAATCTGTCAGTGGGTTTGTGCTATTTAATCTAAGAGCAGCATAATATAGTGCAAGAGATCCTGATTCCAGCGATGTATCTCTTACTAGGCTTTGTATTGTAGTTTCAACACAATCAGTGTTTTATAATCAAGAGATCATCACTCTCTGACTAGGTCTCATGTGCCAGGCAGTCAGGCTAATCTGTGTAACCCCACCCCATCAATGATTGGCAGCTTGCTGACAATGTACAGTGTACACAGGAAGCTGCCAATCGGGTATGGGTGGGGTGATACACAGTGAGGTCTTACACTGACGAGCAAAAGGATAACAATGTTTTGAGCTTTTGAATTTCAGGCTCCTAATAGCTCAGTGTGTTATTAGGATGATTCCCAAGTATAAGGTCACTAGTTCGAGGAGCAGCCATGAAGAAGATTTACCACGAAAAGAGAAACAGCATCATCGACAGCGGTCTGTTGGCCAAGAAAAATGCCAAGCTGCATTATGTGAGCGCCATGAGAGTTGGAAGAATATGAAATGAAGTCGTCTATCCCTTCAAAAGCCAAAAGGTGGACGTCCAGGCAAAATATTGGAGTCAATAAGTTGTCTCATCTACCGATCTATCAGCTCTGGCGCGACAAACACTGCAGTGGAGGAGGTTGTATGCTTCATAACAGTGAGATCACAGACGTCCATGCAAGCACCGTGTGACGCACATTACACAAGTTTGGAACGGTGGCCCGAAAAAAGGTGAAGAAGTCTTGACTTCAATATGGCCTACTACACTATAAGTAAACCTTTATATTTCTACTTATCTGAGTGCTGCCAAGTCCTTCACAATACTATTTGACTTCAATATCGTCATAAGAAGCGTTGGCTTCCAGTTTGCAAAAAAGTTTGAAAAGTGACAGTGCAAATGGGTCTGGAAGAAACACAGGGAAAAAAGTGGTTAATGGATCAAGAAATTGAAGGAACTGTCAAGTTTGATGGAAGAATCCTGATGATATGAGGTTGTTTCACAACCAAATGCTTTTGATACTTGACCAGGATCGATGGTGGTCTCATATGCAGAGTTATATGAGTATCCTACAAGTTGAGTTACTTTGTATACTTGAGTACTATGGGTATGAAAAGGACGACATTGTGTTCCAGCAGGACAACGACCAGAAGCATAAGTCGGGATTGCCGAAGAAATGTTTCAATGACAATGAAGTAGGGGTGCTGTATTGCCCCCGCAGTCACCAAACCTAGACTGAATTGAAACACTTGCGGGTAGAATTGAAGAAAAAGCTGTATACATACCCAAGTGAGTCGACCAGTATGCACCAACATGGGGAACGTGTAGAAGAGACCTGAGATCAAATTTCGGTTAAGACATGTTTGAATCTGATCAAAAGCATGGCCAGAAGGATTCAGGCTGTGGTGAAAGCCCAAGGAGGATTTACAAAATACTAACAAAGCAATGAAAAATAAAATTTTGATTTTTAGGAGCAAAACAGTAACAATTCAGTGACATGATATGAATCTGCATAACTAATTATATACAAAGTATCTGCAAGTCAAATTTATGTATGAGATAGCCAAGATGATTGTCTATAAAATGATGGCAGTCTCACCATCAAAGCAGTAGAGGATGGTAAGATATGGAGCCTGAAAGTCAAAAGTTCAAAACATTGATACCCAGGGCCGGCGTCAGCACCCGGCACACCCGGGCAAGTTCCGGGGCCCTGAGCAGGCGGGGGGGCCCACTCGTCGTCTGGCACCCCCGCGCCCGTTAGCGGAGAAGAGCGGTGTCAGCGCCGCCACTGGGCCCCCCCCGCTTGCTCAGGGCCCCGGCATCAGCTGGCACAATACTTACCTCTCCCGTGCCTCCGCTCCCACAGCTCCGGGCTCCAGGGGTGCCGGCGCTTCCTCTCACAGCAGCGCCGCTGAATGACGTCATCATTCAGCGGCCGGCTGTGGCAGAAAGCGCGGACGCTGAACAGGTAAGACGTCTCTGTGTGTGTCTCTGTGTGTATGTAGTGCGGTGCGTGTGTGTGTGTGTGTGTGTGTGTGTGTGTGTGGTATGTGTGTGTATGTATGTGAGAGAGTGCTTGTGCTGTCTGTGTGTGATGATGGGCAGGCATTGATGATAATGGGCAGGCATTGATGATAATGGGGAGGCATTGATGATAATGGGCAGGCATTGATGATAATGGGCAGGCATTGATGATGGGGAGAAGATGATGATGGGCAGGCATTGATGATGATGGGGAGGCGATAATGATGATGGGGAGGGATGATGATGATGGGGAGACATTGATCATAATGGGGAGGCATTGATGATGATGGGGAGGTGATAATTATGATGGGGAGGCGATGATGATGATGGGCAGGCATTGATGATAATGGGGAGGCCATGATGATGATGGGGAGGATATGATAATGGGCAGGCATTGATGATGGGGAGGAGATGATGATGATGGGGAGGCCATGATGATAATGGGCAGGCATTGATGATGGGGAGGAGATGATAATGATGGGCAGGCATTGATGATGATGGGGAGGAGATGATGATGATGGGCAGGCATTGATGATAATGGGGAGGCAATGATGATGATAAGGAGACAATGATGATGATGGGGAGGAAATCATGATGATAATGGGGAGTCTTTCCACAGCGCCCTTTCCTGAGCCGTAACAGTGCAGAACGCAGTACAGCGCAGAGGAGAGCTCCATATTTTGTATGGAGCATTATATGGGGACCAGTATCCTGTATGGAGCATTATATGGGGACCAGTATCCTGTATGGAGCATTATATTGGGTCCAGTATTCTGTATGGAGCATTATATGGAGACCAGTATCCTGTATGGAGCATTATATGGGGACCAGTATCCTGTATAGAGCATTATATTGGGTCCAGTATTCTGTATGGAGCATTATATGGGGGGTGACATCCTGCATGGGGTATTATATGGGTGATGAGGGGGAGACTGTGGTGCCCATAATATTGTATGGAGGACTGTACTGTCCAGTCTGTTCTGTGCGCTGTGAGGATTTGGCGGTTTTTGAGCTATTGTAGAATTTACAATAGATATCACTCATGTAATGGAAGAAGTGAAGTATTTGGCATTGTACTATACCCATATTTCTCTGCAGTATCTGTGCATCATGAATCGTGGTCTGTGTTAAAGGGGCCCACTGAGGCTCTTTCGCCCGGGGCCCATAAAAACCTGGAGCCGGCCCTGTTGATACCCTTGTGCCCATCAGTGTAGCTCTGCTACATCTACATCAGACAAAACAGGGATTCAAAACTACATCAAGCATCCAGTAAATGACACATCGCTGGAATAAGGTTTTCTTCCTCTACATTATGCTGCTCTCAGGTTTAACAGAATTTTACTGCAAATTCATCATTTTATAGCACCCCATTAATAGACAAGCATTGTCAATCTCGGATAGGTCATAGCTTTTTGGTGAGAGTTGAGTTTGCCATTTGGCACAACTCACCGTTAAGTCACAACTTGTTCTCTGTAGTTTTACATAGGACTGCCGGCACACATAACCTGTGCAACTGCCTAACAGTTACAGCTGTGATCTGTCTATAAAACATTCATTTCCTTTCAAGAAGTTAATATCAAATCAATTGTAAAAGCATTGTCATATAAAAGTTTTAATTTAAAAGTTTCAGCAGTTTTTAATAATAGGAAACAGAAATTAAAGCCTTAATTAAAGAAATGTATAAGTTTAGGATTAAGGTGTATTTTTTCGAATGTGTTTTTGTAATTCATGAGATTGTGTAATAGTGCTTGGTATTATTTCCTTATATTGAATGTTAATCGTTAATCCTGTTGAGGGCAGCAACGTTCTTGTTGGTTTCTAATTTTTGTAACCTCCCTTGTTCTTCAGGATCTTAAAAAGCATTGAGATCACTTAGAATCAACGCACTGCAGACTATGACAATACTAAGTACTATGCAAAAAAATGCCGTGAAGGACTTTACCAGCCTAATAATATGACTTATAGTGCAAAGCAAATGGATGAGACGTAAAAATATAATAATGAATAACTAATAATATTTTATAGATATTTACTATAAAAATGTAATATTACTATACAAGAATCATTTTATGGCTTCTTCATAAACTCTGTTGAATTCAAATTACAGTCATACTTGCATTTTTAGCTAAGGGGGTTGCCCAGGACTTTAACATTGATGGCCTGTCCTTAGGATAGGTCAACCATATATGATCAGTGGGGGTACAACATCCGTCACCCCACCGATCAGCTATTTCCGGTGTGGGCGGCGGTTAAAAGTGCTCAGTTGTGGAGCGGCACCGCTCCGTCAACTGTATAGTGGCCTCAACTGGGTACTGCATTCCGCCGCCTATTGATTTGAATAGGAAGCGCATGTGCAGTACCTGGACACGGCCACTATACAGTTGACGGAGCGGTGCTGTGCCGCTCCACAACTGAGCAGTTCTGGTCGTCACTGATTGACGGTGCAGAGTGTCACACCCCTACAATCAGATATTGATGAACTATCCTAAGGATAGGCCATCAAGGTAAAAATCCAGGACAATCAATATAAAGGTCCACTTTTTATTAAATTGAGAGCGGTAATAAATGCATGATTGCACTATATCACACTAGGTCATTGCATCGCTATGATCACAGTGAGAAGTTGGTAAGATAAAACAGTAATTCCATTGTTTCTACAGTGGACCTGCCAGTCTATGTTTGCTGTACCAAGGTGATGATGTACCTGTGGCACCCCAGGTACCCCATGCCTGGAAACAAAGAGGAAACCCCTTGTCAGGTAACACACAGCATGCAACACTTGTCCTACTCCAGACCAGAAGGGGGAGCTCTAACACCTGATTTCAGGGGAGCTTCCTTGGAACATTCTGGCTTGGGGAGCAGTTAGGGGAGTCTGTCTGTAGACAGGGATGAGAGAGGACGTGTAGCGATAAGCTCGTGGGAAAGGAGCTGAATGCTACAGCTCACCCAGAGCAGAGCTCTGATAAAAGTGGAAGCCAGAGTCCTGGACCAGTTGGGAACTCCAAGCCCGACAGTCGCATCTGGAGAACAGAGAATTGCAAGTTCTCTGTTCACACTAACACCTGTCAGCACAGCAGTAACACAAGAGCCAGGGTTGCCAGAGAGAAGAGACGGGGCTCTTGATAGGCTCACTCTGCGTGCTATACAGGTTGGAAAACAACACAGAGAAGAGGGCCGCATCTTAGCTATGAGCAGCAGAGGCCAGGAACAGAGAGTGCAGCAGGAAGGCCTCTAAATCCTCCTGGCAAGGTGGAATCCAAAGTGTTTCCAGGCAATCGGAGCTCCAGCACCATCTGTAGCCAGTGCCCTGGACACTTTACCTGCAGAACTGTGAGTAAAGCTTTGGAAACTGCACCTGACTGTGTCCTTTCAAGTTCTTCCTGCAACACCCACTCAGCACTGCTACATCCCTTGCCAAATACTACATTATTACTATCTTGAACATACTAAATCTGCCCTGGGACAAAGCCCTGACTGTGGAGGGCTGAACTAACTCTGCTGCATCAACAACTGTCCCAGTGGACTGAATCTGCAGCATCTGCTAACATCTTTATTGCCGAGTACCACAGGTGACTTCACGAACACTTTATTACAAACTCTTTATTTATCCCTTTTTCATCATATCTCCTTTTATTAGACGCCCAGGGCCACGGACCGGGTCAGTGCTGCCATGACACTGCCCCTTTAAGAAGTGGCCCAGTACCAAGTATTCCCACTACCCTGGTGGGCGCTCCATACCGTCCAAATGATGACCTTTGCAGCCTATCACTGGCCTCACAGTGATCATGTGCTAACAAGTGATTGGCTGCAGTAGTTACGTGAGGGTAGTTTGAACATCATTACAGTAGGACAACTAAAAAAAAGATTGTCAGGACCACCATAGCAGCAGTGCTGGAGTGGTCAAGGATTTATTTTCCTTTTGTGTAAGTTGACTTGTTAACTTAAAGGAGTTTTCCAGTTTTGGATAACCCCTCTTCCCCGACTTTTTTTTTTTTTTTAAACTAACTACTTTACTCACCCTTCCTTGGTCTAGTTCCAAGTCTCTGCCGCTGCTCCAGGTGTCTGTTGTTATCTGTGGCGCTCACATCACGTCAACAGTGCTGCAGCCAATCAGTGAGCTCAGAGTTTCAAAGCAGCTCGCACCATCAGCTTGGGTAGAGCCGCTAAGCTCACTGATTGTCTGCAGTGCTAGTGACATGAAGTGAGTGCTGCAGACAATGACAGACATCTGAGCAACGGCGGAGGCTCAGAGCTGAACCTGGGGTGGGGGTGAGTAACGCACAGTTTGCAGGTGGAGGGCAGGGGTTTTCAGAAACTTGAAACCCCTTTTAAGGGTTTTGTGCCAAGTTTTGAAGTTATTTACAAACTTAAGATAAGAACGAAATCATGGAAACAGTGATCAAAAAGCTATAAAAACGTTAATTTTATTAAACACATATAAATATTGCATACACCAAGTATATAAAGGGAAATGGAGACAAAAAGACATAAGACTGCACAGTGCAATGCGTAAAGCAACGCGCCACCACAGGTCTAGAATATCAATGAATAATGTGATATATGACACAAAAATATACTACCGCCAGACAAAATTCATAATAAACATCAATACAGTTGTACCTATATGTTGTTTTATATATTAACAGATAAAGCCTCTAGTGAGATGAATATATATAAAGCATGTACCAATTAACACTTTAGAAAAACCTTTTTAGTTTTAATTATGATCATGTGTCTTAGTCACATCGTGTTTATCTCTAAACTTAAGATAAGGGATAACTTCACGATCATTAGTGATCCAACCGCTGCGATCCCCACAGATCCCAAAAATGGAGCTCATAAAATCTCCCTCTGGATAGTGTGGAGGTCGACCATGCGGACCACCACTCTATTCATTCTCTATAGGACTGTCTTCAGTGACTTTGCAACTACAGAAATTCATAAATTCAGAGTGAGAAAGTGAATGGGGGTTAATGCACAGAGGATTGGAACGCGTCCTGTCCGTCATCATGCAGCAGACGTTCTGGATTGTAAATGCTTTCCATGTTCTCCAAACAAATATCTAGAATTAGCTCTTTTCCTAAATGGTACAGTTACTCATCTAACACATTTGGATGGTTTGTACGCTGTGATGTACATAAACCCACGGATTATTACACAGTGTCAGATTTTTGGCTTATATGAAAACCTTCCCACTCAACATCTGAGAAATGAGGTCTTAGAGTGATGAAATGTAATAATTTGGTAAAATTGTACAATAATAGGTCACTTATTTGACAACGTAATCTCTGAGGAATGTTTTGAAGCTTTTGGATCCATCTTGTAGTCGTATATTAGATTTAGCTCAGCCAGAAATAATGTACATACCCTGCATATTTTGGGTGGTAACTTCCTCTCTTCATCATTTCTGGACCTGTACTTGTTTTGTCTATAACTGTGTTGATTGGGTGGACCCCTCTTGATGTGATGTCAGTGTAATTTGCCCAGGGCGCTAGCTATGGGTGAGATGCTGCTCCTCCACGCCCTGGCTTGTTACAAGCAAACAGTGTCCCAGTCCATATGTGATGTGCTGTGACGTTTTCTTTGCACTCACTTGTAGGCCGGATGCCTCCACTGCATCCATGTCCTTGGTTCAAGGATCAGGCACACACACATCAGGGGCCACCGGTTCATTTTAACAAAATCAACTTTACTGAACAGTTCAAGTACATCAGTCTTTAACACACATTATTGGGCAGAGCACTCTCCGGTTCCAGTTCCATCCACACAGTACATTTTAAGCTTCTGCTTACATTCAGCTTGGACTATCCCTACTCTTGATTTTCTTGTTAGCCCCAGGAATTCCCTGACCGGCCCCACAGTATTCCCGAGATTCGTTACATCTCTCTTGCATGGTTTTCCATCCGGCTTTCTGTGTATGGACAGGATTAAGGCACACTCCTCAGTACCTAGTTCGGGCCGTAGGGCCAAGACATTAGAGCACGGTCCACAATAAAGTTGGTACAACCTCTTGCTGACATGTGCTCCATGTGCCTCCAGCCCACTGCACCTTGAACTTGGTCTTCACACAGACCTCACACTTTCTCTAAGTAACTAAACCAGGAAGTAGTTCCCCTTTAGAGTTGACTAAGGCCCCACTTCCCATCATGGGCTGGTCCCAAACTTTTGACTATATCCTACACTATTCCTATCACTTATACACTAATAAGACCCACCACTACCTATCTTGCTCTATCTGTCACTGCTCTGGGTCCTAAATCCTAGCCTACACCTGAGATGAATGTACCAAAGTTAACTTAAGCATTATCTTGCAGTACCCACACAGCAGCATCAGTACCTAACACTGTCACATTTCACATGTCACAATAAAATGCCATAAAAACGCATGTCAATATTCACATAACGCAATTTGTTTTCTTCGGTGGCAGGCATTTGATCGTCTCTGTCACACCTTTACATCAGAGCTGTCTTGAGCTAACAAAATGACACTTTTCCCTAGGGCCGATTCCTTCTTTATTGCTTCCTGAGGCGAAAATTGAAATGGAGTAATACAGTAATCATCCATCCTCCCTCCACAGTAGCATAATAATGAATCCCTCTCCGCAGTTTTCAATCACATATTACCTTACAGTAAATAATTATAATACATCAATAAAAATAATAGTTTAATAAATTAATTATTACTCAGACACCAATGTAACATCATGTATAATACACCCCCTTCTCAGAAATCCCACTTTGAAACATACACACACACTGGCAGAGGCAATGAACAATCTTTGTGCTATCAATCACAGAAGTTCTTCTAATCAGTCTGCATCACACTCACATGTATAAAATATCCACATGCTAATACACTACACACACATACATAGTAGAGCGATGCACGCAAGCATATACAAAATACGAATGCACATATAACACATACACATTTTTGTGATTTACTTTTTCAGATTATTTTTATTTTAATTTTATTCATTCATAAATTTAAAAGCATAATATTTTTATTCTTATGGAAGATCCACTATATCGGGCATTGCTTTTCTGCTAGTCAACCTGTAGTCATTTTACACTTTTCAATGGGTTTTAACAGACTAAAGAAAAAACAATCAAACCGTTTTTTACGCCATTCACTGATCACCGGAATTAAGCAGTTCACATAATTGTATGGGTTGTTGTTTCAATTACAAGGTTATCAAAATACATCCGTGTTGTGTTTATTTGTCTGGTTTATTTATTTTTTTTTTTTAAAAAAAGTACATTAAAAATGCGATTTATTGCGATTCATAATGCATGTATTGTTTTTCATCATTTTTACTGCTTTTATTGGGAAAAAATTTGACTTTTATTTTAACCATAACAGTATATAGAGATGTACAAAAATATAGGGAGGTACTGATATATAGAGATGTATCTATCTCTCTCTATCTTTATATATTCTTCTTCTTTACAGGAATATTGTACTGGTATGTATAATATATATTTTTCTTCTTTACAGCAATATTGTACTGGTATGCATAATATATATTATTCTTCTTTACAGGAATATTGTACTGGTATGTATAATATATATTCTTCTTCTTAACAGGAATATTGTACTGGTATGTATAATATATATTCTTCTTTACAGGAATATTGTACTGGTATGTATAATATATATTCTTCTTTACAGGAATATTGTACTGGTAAGTATATAAATATACATACTAGTACAATATTATATATTCTTTTTCTTTACAGGAATTTTGTACTGGTATGTATAATATATATTATTCTTCTTTAAGGAATTTTGTACTGGTATGTATAATATATATTATTCTTCTTTACAGGAATATTGTACTGGTATGTATAATATATATTCTTCTTTACAGGGACATTGTACTGGTATGCATAATATATATTATTCTTCTTTACAGGAATATTGTACTAGTATGTATAATATATATTCTTCTTCTTTACAGGAATATTGTTCTGTTATGTATAATATATATTCTTCTTCTTTACAGGAATATTGTACTGGTATGTATAATATATATTCTTCTTCACAGGAATATCGTACTGGTAAGTATATAAATATACATACTAGTACAATAGTATATATATATATATATATATATATATATATATATTACTATTGTACTAGTATGTATATTTATATACTGTAAATATATATAATATATATATATATATATACAGACATACCGGTACAGTATTCCTGTAAAGAAGAAGATAAATATTTAGATATATAGGAAGAAAAAATTCTCCCATTCTTAGCAGTGAAGCCTATGGTTCATAGCTAAAGGTTCTGAGTTTGAATCCTGGTACAGGCCAAACTTCAAATAATGAATTAACAATATATAAATGTGTATGCAGAGAAATGCTGGAGTCTGGGACCCTTCCTGAGTTTCAGGAGGACAAACAGAATGATCAAAGCAGGCTCATGTCTAATCTGCCCTGCCGTGTCACGAAACATGAGTCTTATGTACAGGCTGAGGCTGAAAGACAGGTAGACTGTTGAGAAATATTTTGTGAATTTTCACGTAAAAACAAAGGGATATTTCACATTATTGAATTTTATTTTGCAGTGTATGGACACAACATGAAAAGCAGCAATGACTTCATTGGGAGGATAGTGATTGGTCAGTATTCATCGGGCTCCCCAGAGTCCAACCACTGGCGACGCATGTTAAATACGCACCGACGGCAGTGGAGCAGTGGCATAGCCTGAGGTCCCGTGCAGAATGTGACAGAGTATCCCCAGCATCTTTGGAGGTGACGTGAGATCCATGGAAGCCACGCTACCCAACGTTTTCTTGCAAGGAACCATGAGATTGGAAGCAATTATTCTGCTGCTTCTGATTGATTGGCAGCAGCATTGAGCCTTTGTGCCTCAGTAAATATCCACGATGCAAAGCATTTGTTAAATGTTGGTCTAATCAGCTTCTTCTGACCACGTCCCTCAAAAATGCTGATTATTCTTCTAAGTGTCAAGACCTTCCACAACCATTGAATTCCTATTCCATCTATCACGAGATACAAGGGACATAGAAAGCTTCATATCAGAGGTCCAAAATCTCATCTAAGGACAGCAAGCCTATGGGACACCGCCATCCACTCAACCTCTCATATTCCATGTCAAGGGAGATATTGGTATCCGTGGTCCAATTTGTGAATGTGGTGAAACTCCTGAAAACAACAACAACAAAAAATCTAAAATACGTGGTGTGCAGTTTCGTCCTTCAACGTTAAATTCTATATCTGTTGGCATATGTGGTATGTTTGTGTGTTAAGGCATATCTATATTTATATACTTGTTTATACAGTAAATATACAAATCCATATTTATAGAAATTAAATAATATATATATATATATATATATCTGGATACAAATATAAAGGCGTAAAATAAATCTATATATTATAATAACACATATGTAACGTGAAGATGAATCTCCCAGGACACTGTAATACCCTCATAGGTTATATTTTACTTTAAAGTGAAACTCCACCTTCTACTCTCATTGGCGCCATACTTTGTACTATGCCTTCATTGCCTTATTTTTAGATCATTTTTGCTAAATATATCTGCTTAGCGGCCTGGAAACCACCAACAAGCAGGTTAGCTGTTATGAGTATAAGGGCAGGTGCAGACGAGCATATATACTCTTGTCTGAGAGAATCGGGTTGATTATGCAAATGACAGTCTCATCAAACTGTGATCAGAGTGTGATTCGATTCTCTCGGATGAGGAGAAGATGGAGGAAAAAAATTCCCCATTGTCTCCATTTTGTGAGGCCACAGAGATCGGACTTCACTCAGATGTCATCAGAGTGCAGTCCACTGTTTACCACATACTCATTGACTTGCAAGGTCGAATGCGATTAGAATATCAAACTCCAGCATGCGGTGATTTGTTCCTTGGACCATCTCTGTCTTATTAAGGGATTTTTTACTATCAGTATATCAATGTGTCGTCAGAAAAAGACCTACTGTTTCCGTTGAGTTTTCGTGTGCTTTTATAATATATACATGTTTGTGCAAATATATATATATATATATATATATATATATATATATATAAAATATAATAATTATAATAAAATAAAAATAGAATTCTTGCAATTTCCACACTGGCCACTGGGGGTATTCTTGACTCATCCTTCCAGTTCTTTCAGGAAATGCACATGTACATTAGCAGCAATAGACTGATTCAGACCCTATCTTTTGCATTGAAGCATCTAATGAGCATGTGTAAAAGATCATTTTGAAGGAACGGGAGCAGCGTCATCTGTGACATCGTCTAGTATGATTATTGGATCCTTTGTTTTTGGCTGTGTAAAGGTGTTAGCTGTCACTGAAAGATGAAGATGAGACTGCAGAAAAGATTTCTTTACAGAACAGAAAGTATGAGTCTAAAATAGCCCCAGTAAAATTACAAGAATTCTATTATTTTTGAAATACTAATATCTATATTTATAACATACGTAGATGGAAATATATAGATAGAGAGAGAGCTCAGTAGAAATCATCAGGGAGACACATCAATCTGATTTCCGAGAAGTTGCCTTCAGAATCTTGGATACACGACAGGTTCTAAATGTAAGATTGGGGGCTGCATCACTGGAACCTCCATAGTCACTAGAATTAGGGTTCCAAGGTCCATTCTGGAAAAGCTTGAATGGAGCAATAGTAAAGCATGTTCACGTTTGCTTCATTTAAAGTCTGTAGGACTGATGGAGATAGCTGAGCAATTTAGACAAAAGAGAGTCAACAGACTTTTAAAAATGGTAGGTAAGTGGTCAAGAAATATATACAGTATATACTCGAGTATAAGTCAACCTGAGTATAAGCCGACCCGAGAATAAGCCAAGGCATCTAATTTTGCCACGAAAAACTGGGTAAACTTACTGACTCGATTATAAGTCGGTATGCATTGTCCCCTCATCCCCATCCTGGTATGCATGGCTTCCCAGTCCCTGTCATTGTATGCATGGCTCCCCCATCCCTGTCCTTGTATGCATGGCTCCCCCATCCCTGTCCTTGCATGCATGGCTCCTTATCCCATATCCTTGTATGCATGGCTCTTTATCCCCTATCCTTGTATGCATGGTACCTATAAAAAAAAACATCCTACTTACCTTCCTGCGCGCCCTCGCTGCATCTCATTTCAGCGCCTGCAGCTCTTCTGGCAGAGCAATCATGTGGCCCCGCTCATTGAGGTAATGAATATTGCCTCCACGCCTACGGGAGTGGAGAGGCGTGAATATTCATTACCTTAATGAGCGGGGCCACGTGATCGCTCGGCTGGAAGTGCTGCAGGTGCAAGAACAAACGAGATGCAGCGATGGCGTGCAGGAAGGTAAGTAGGATGGTGTGCTGAAAGCCGGCGTCTGCGGCTGTCACTGTGCATGCTATAAGAGAAATTAATATTCATTTCTCTTTAGCAGCGGCTCAGGCTTTAGCTGCAGCTGCCTGCTCCTGCCTCTGTGACCCGCTTTTTCCGCCGCTCCCCCTCCCCCGCCGGCTCCTGCCTCTGTGACCTGCTGTTCTGCCGCTCCCCCTCCGGCTCCTGCCTCTGTGACCCGCTGTTCCGCCGCTCCCCCTCCCCCACCGGCTCCTGCCTCTGTGACCTGCTGTTCTGCCGCTCCCCCTCCGGCTCCTGCCTCTGTGACCCGCTGTTCCGCCACTCCCCCTCCCCCGCCGACTCCTGCCTCTGACCCGCTGCTCCACCGGTTACCCCCTCCCCCGCCATCTTTCTGGGACAATTGACTCGTGTATAAGTCGAGGGGGGCGTTTTCAGCACAAAAAAAATGTGCTGAAAAACTTGGCTTATATACGAGTCTATACGGTATATGTGTTTTAAATAACACACGATTTTAACAATAAGTCATTTTCTGATGATACATTTCCTTTTAGGGTCCAACTTTGGGGTCATAGGTATTGCAGTGTTGTGCTATTAAAAGGAATGGGGGCCACTCTGCAATTCCCAACACAGCTGCTACAATGTAGACAGCGCTCAGGTAAGCAGCACAGGACGCTGCAGCACTTTCACAGCACTGCTGCAATCTCAACAAGGATGCCGAGAGCTGGACCCTCAACGATAAAAAAATATGATGGTCATGTATTGAACCTGGAACACGCTTTTAGCAAATTTACCAAAAATAGTATGCACCAAATTACTAATGTTTTTTTTTCCTTTTTATGGTTAAAAGGATTTAAAAAGTTAATAAATAAATCATTAAATCATTCTACAACTTTGGGCCAGATCAAGCTTAGTGGGCAACAAGTTTGATGCAAACCTCCTCCACAATGGCAGTGTCAAATAATGTGAGTGCCACAATAAAACCGTTTTGACATATTGTATGTTTTTCCCCTGAACCATCCCATGTAAGGTGGAGTCACACTTTAAAGATGATACATTGAGGTTTAGTCTTTGAAAAAATCAAGAGGGAGTTTGCATGGAATTGCAGCAGAGATCACCATTTCTTATAGAATATGCATTTTCATGGCCATCTCTGAACTCTGCTAGATACCGTATTGTATATTTGGGGAAAAAAAGTGAAGTATAAGAGTGTATATTAAAAATAAATATATTTATTTGTTCCATCCATATCTTGTATGTGGACTGAAAGATCTGCGGAAAAAGTGTCTCTGAAGGAAATACTATTTTTTTAATGGTATTAGCTACGGAAATTGCCCTGAATAGAGTGTTGGTTTGCCTTAAAGGGGTGTTCATAAATGTTCATAAAGCAGAGAATGCGAAAAGAAAACAACATAACTTAAAGGGAATCTGCCGCCAGGTTTTTGCTACCTGATTGGATAGCAGCATAATGTAGGAAAAGAGACCCTGATTCCAACAATGTATCACTTAGTTTACTGGGTGCAGCCGTTGTGACACAATCAGAGTTTTTCGATGTAGCATGGAGCAGAGCTGAGAAAGCTAACCCTGCCCACACCACAGCTTTCTGTGTATGGAGGGGGTGTGGTCAGACCAGTGCTCACCTGACAACTAGTTCTTGCCGTGATAATGTCCTGGTAATAAAACCTTCGTTGTAAGAAAACAGTAGCACAAAGCTTGATAAGTGACACATTGCTGAATTCAGTGTTTTAATCCTTACATCATGCCTTCCTCGGATTACGTAGCAAAAACCTACTGACAGATTCCCTTTAAATCTGATTGGTATTGCTAGAAAAGATAGGTAGTAAAAGTTGTTTTTTTTTCAATTTACCCTGTTCTCTCTGTTTAGTATTTATTAAATCATGGACAACACTATTTAAAACAAAGACCCTCGACTATGGTTTTTGTTACTTTATTTTTGTAAAGTGCCACTGTCATGAGACAGGCATCTATAAAATCACAAAGGGGAGACACAATAGTGCAGATTTCAGGAGTGATGCAATTTCAGGATGGCTGATATCACATTGACCGCACTGCAGCCAATCATTGATCTCAGCGGCTCTTGCTGACACCTCGCGCAGAGCGACTGAGCTCACTGATTGTCTGCAGCACTGTCGGCATTTTTTCAGCACTGCAGACAATAACAATGACCAGAAGCAGCAATGGAGACAGTGAGTAAAGCACGGTTTGCTTTTTACTGCCATTCCTGGGGTTGTACAACCAGTATTGGTGAGTCATTTCTTTTCTGATTCCCCTTTATTTTACTTAATGTTATTACTTTACGGCCCACCAAGAATCCTTTCTTTTATTTTTAAGTGGACTTACAGAGATGTCCATACATCCTTTTTCGGGACTTGACCAAGTGGTTCGAAGCGACTCTGAAATAATATTGTGCACCAGCTACTATAACCACATGGGCATTTTTTAACCATTGGTCCTTCGAGAAGTTTTTGTGTCATTTATCTGTCTATTTCGACCTCTAAATATGTATAAAATACATGTACATATATATATAAACGTCATATAAAATATATACATACATGTTGCTCACATGCCGCCATATATGATGATGTCACACTGTACAGAAATAATATGTACCATACTAAAAACAAAAGCACTGTATTGTTCAGCTCCTTAGCACGGTACTGTATGTTATTGAGACGCTACTTCATCCACTTTTAGGGGTGTTCTGTTATGTTTTATTTCTACCCTTTGGGCAGGTTTGGTGGCATCTGACAAAGTCTGTACAGTTCAGCTGTCCTCATATGTATTGAATTGTGGGGATTTTACCAATGTTATTACCCAATGCCCTCCACCGATCTTGCTCAGACTCGATGTCAGGTTCTGGCTAACAAAGGATATTGGTCTAATAGTTGGAAGTCCATCACAGAAGATTTTGGTATCTCCACCTTTTTTTTTTTATCTATCACTTTTTTTGACTTGTCCTTAAGGGAAGTCACCACATTGTGTAATTGTATTTTATGCTACTGAAATAAAGATGTGAGTCGGTCAACATTTTCTTTTCAACTTCGACTTCTACAAACTTTTATCTTGACCCACAAAGGAAACCTCAAGGATAGAACTCATGATCAAGAACTGTCTATGGGCCCATTACCTAGTAGACCCTTTATGACCACAAGGTATAGTAGATGAAGCATTCAAAGGCTGTAAGGAACAGAGACATGACCACACGTCTTATGTTTAGTAATATCGTTATGTTTTTTTTTTTGTTAATGGAGGCTATGTATGCCATTCCTTTATTTGTCCAAATACACAAAAAATGAAAGTTCTTTATTAAACCACTGCATTTATCACCATGAAAATGCAGTCCAATCTGTAGACATCATGTTATAGAGCAGAGAGAGTAATTTGATATATAGTGTTGTGGAAATAGGACCGCCTACTGGACTGAAAATCGCATAAAGAGTCGAGGATTAAATGAGGAAAGCATAAATTATACTGAATCTTTCACAAAACTATATATCAATCTGCTCAGCCTCAATCTGGGATTCTGGGAGGCTTCTTATAGTCTCATTGTGGGCCATTCTCTGTAGCTTATACTCTGACCCTTGGCCGAGTGTATTTGTCCCTGTTGTGCCTGTGGCAGTGCTACGTTACGTCTGTCTGGTTCTGTCCCTGTTACGAGTTTTGCCTGCCGCCTTTGTACTGTGTTGTCCTCTCCGTGTATGACCCCTTGGCTACGTCCTGACTACCCTCTGCCTACTTCTCTTTTACTGTGCTTCCCTCTCTGTGTATGACTTCTAGGCTACGTCCTGACTACCCTCTGCCTGCTTCTTTTGTACTGTGCTGTCCTCTTCATGTATAACTCCTTGGCTACGTCCTGACTACCCTCTGCCTGCTTCTCTTGTACTGCGCTGCCCTCTCCATGTATGACCTCTTGGCTACGTCCTGACTATCCATTCTGTCTATGCCCTTTGGCAACTTTGTCCCGTAGTTACCCTTCTAGGAGTTTTCCCTCATCTCCTAGCTCTCTGGAGCTTAGGCCACGCCCCCAGAAGTCATGTACTTCAGGTCCTGTTTGTCTGAAGCACACATCTTCACCGCTGCTACTCCGCTCCACAGGTATCTTTGGGCACAGTGTGTTTTACTCAGGACACGTGCACTGGCTCAGTGAGCAAGTGCAGTGCGGTGTTCCAGATAGGTATAAACTAAACAGTAGGACATTTCTAATTAACATTTATTACAAAGTTGTTTTCATTTATCAAGTGTTGAGAGTATAAAAAAAAATTGTTTTAGAAGGTGTTCTCTAACCAACCTATTAATACAGCTGATCATAAAAAGCTTCAGTCTGAAAGGGTTGGATTATCCAAAGGCCAACATAAAAACACACTTTAATTGTTATAGTCAACATTAAACTAATCACCTTTCAAAATGTCATAGCTACAGATGCATATAACAAAAGGTGGAAAGCAACTTTCTAAATAGTCATCATAAAAAATAATCTGCCACCGTTTTGTGCCTCCTATGCAGATCAAGGGCCTCCATGATTACATACTACAAACAATTTGTGTATTTTAAATTTGTCCGTCTTCCTCTTACTTCTTGCTAACCAGTAGGAATTTCAGCTTAGAGAAAGGAAGGAAAAAAGTACACAGGAAAAAGCCACTGGGAAATTATTAGTAAGAAGATCTTTACTACCCCATGAGCTCTGATTGCACGTTACACTCTGAGGATTCTCACCTCTCGCCAGCTGAGAGACGGACGATTTATGCAACCTCCTATTCATCAAAGTGGGCGACATTTCACATAGAAATAAGCCACTTTAAGTGCTCCACTGGGTATGAACCCAGTTATGAGATACTGATAGTGTTCCTGCAGCCGGTAGAATTCACTGACTAACAAGGTGCTTAAGCAGAGAGATGAGACACATCAGCCTCTATGGATGCGGTCTATACACAGGGATCCATGTACTGTATTTATTGCTTCTATTTATAATGGATTATTAAACGGATATTTTATGATTACAAGCACAGCCGTCCATCCTGGCAATGGTAGATACTAAAATCAATTATTTAAAATCAAGATCAACTGGATGTATAATAAAATCCTGGGCATAAATGCAAAATATGTAACACTGGCCCTCAGCTTTTATGGTCCACTTATTGCACAGCTGACTTCTTATATGGCCGTTATCACATCGCCTTTACCACCTAGTGTATAGACCGAAAAAAGGAACCTTAAAAGCCAAGAATAATAAAAGGCAAAGAAACTGTATTCAGGTAATATAAAAATATAGACGATCAAAATACAGTATATATTTTTTAAAAACACCACAAATGGAACCATGGGTGGGTGAACCTGGAGGCTAGATAGAATGTATATATTGAAAATGTGCGCCAAGTGAGGATGTTACTAAATCACAATAGTCATGTAGCTGTTATAGATTTTAGTATTTATGCTATGTGTATCTATAATGACATATAGGTGAGATATAAAATAAAAACGGCAACACAGTACATCAAACCAAAGTAGTCTTGGTACATATCATATCGTGTTTGTATAATACATGTGCCACTAATAGACATATATGAAATAAGGTACAATAAATATACAGAACATCATATAAAGGTAAACACTATAATAATATTGTACTACCAATATATATCATGACCAATTAGGTGTCAGTATTGCCTACTGAACACATATCATACTGAAGACTCAACATTATGGTAGCCCAGTCCCATGGGCTTGTGCTGCTGTCTTAGTGAGCTATAGGCAGGCTCGGAACAGCCCACAGGAGAACAGGAGATTCCTCCGGTGGGCCCCTGTGCAGGAGTGGGCCATCACTATGTACAGATCAAGGCAGAATCTAATTTATTTAATAATCTACCCAGTTTATTAATATAGAAATTTGTGAATGAGAATAAATGTCATTTTTGCATGTAGCAGAAAAGTGGGGCCCTGGAGTTGAGGTTACTGGTGGGTCCTAGCACCCTAGTTCGACACTGCCTATAAGACTAGGGTCTACTACATTTTTTCATTGCAGCTTTGACCTACAGTTAGGTCCATAAATATTTGGACAGAGACAACATTTATCTAATTTTGGTTCTAGACATTACCACAATGAATTTGAAACAAAACAAATCAGATGCAGTTGAAGTTCAGACTTTCAGCTTTCATTTGAGGGTATCCACATTAAAATTGGATGAAGGGTTTAGGAGTTTCAGCTCCTTAACATGTGCCACCCTGTTTTTAAAGGGACCAAAAGTAATTGGACAGATTAAATAATTGTAAATAAAATGTTCATTTCTAGTACTTGGTTGAAAACCCTTTGTTAGCAATGACTGCCTGAAGTCTTGAACTCATGGACATCACCAGACACTGTGTTTCCTTCTTTTTGATGCTCTGCCAGGCCTTCACCGCGGTGGTTTTCAGTTGTTGTTTGTTTGTGGGCCTTTCTGTCTGAAGTTTAGTCTTTAACAAGTGAAATGCATGTTCAATTGGGTTGAGATCAGGTGACTGACTTGCCCATTCAAGAATATTCCACTTCTTTGCTTTAATAAACTCCTGGGTTGCTTTGGCTTTATGTTTTGGGTCATTGTCCATCTGTAGTATGAAACGACGACCAATCAGTTTGGCTGCATTTGGCTGGATCTGAGCACACAGTATGGCTCTGAATACCTCAGAATTCATTCGGCTGTTTCTGTCCTGTGTCACATCATCAATAAACACTAGTGACCCAGTGCCACTGGCAGCCATGCATGCCCAAGCCATCACACTGCTTCCGCCATGTTTTACAGATGATGTGGTATGCTTTGGATCATGAGCTGTACCACGCCTTCGCCATACTTTTCTCTTTCCATCTTTCTGGTAGAGGTTGATCTTGGCTTCATCTGTCCAAAGAATGTTCTTCCAGAACTGTGCTGGCTTTTTTAGATGTTTTTTAGCAAAGTCCAGCCTAGCCTTTTTATTCTTGATTCTTATGAGTGGCTTGCACCGTGCAGTGAACCCTCTGTATTTAATTTCATGCAGTCTTCTCTTTATGGTAGATTTGGATATTGATACGCCTACCTCCTGGAGAGTGTTGTTCACTTGGTTGGCTGTTGTGAAGGGGTTTCTCTTCACCATGGAGAGTATTCTGCGATCATCCACCACTGTTGTCTTCCGTGGGCGCCCAGGTCTTTTTGCATTGATGAGTTCACCAGTGCTTTCTTTCTTTCTCAAAATGTACCAAACTGTAGATTTTGCCACTCCTAAAGTTGTAGCAATTTCTCGGATGGGTTTTTTCTGTTTTTTGCAGCTTAAGGATAGCTTGTTTCACCTGCATGGAGAGCTCCTTTGACCGCATGTTTCCTTCACAGCTAAACCTTCCAAATGCAAACACCACACCTCAAATCAACACCAGCCCTTTTATCTGCTTAATTGAGAATGATATAATGAAGGGATTGCCCACACCTGTCCATGAAATAGCCTTGGAGTCAATTGTCCAATTACTTTTGGTCCCTTTAAAAACAGGGTGGCACAAGTTAAGGAGCTGAAACTCCTAAACCCTTCATCCAATTTTAATGTGGATACCCTCAAATGAAAGCTGAAAGTCTGAACTTCAACTGCATCTGATTTGTTTTGTTTCAAATTGATTGTGGTAATGTCTAGAACCAAAATTAGATAAATGTTGTCTCTGTCCAAATATTTATGGACCTAACTGTAATTGATCATTTTTATTTTCTTCAGTATTGTGGGTGTGAGCATATTAATAGGTGTAGCCTAAGTGGTCACATTTTTGTGACTATAGGCTCCTTCAAACGATAGCTACTGATATATGATATACAGGTGCTACTCACAAAATTAGAATATCATCAAAAAGTTAATTTATTTCAGTTCTTCAGAACAAAAAGTGAAACTCATATTATATAGAGTCATTACAGAGTGATCTGTTTAATGTGTTTATTTCTGTTAATGTTGATGAATATGCCTTCCAGCCAATGAAAAGCCAAAAGTCATTAAAAACACCTGCAAAGGCTTCCTAAGCATTTAAAAAGGTCCCTTAGTCTGTTTCAGTAGGCTCCACAATCATGGGGAAGACTGTTGACTTGACAGATATCCAGAACGCAGTCATTGACACCCTCCACAAGGAGGGTAAGCCACAAAAGGTCATTGCTAAAGAAGCCGGCTGTTCACAGAGTGCTGTATCCAAGCATATTAATGGAGAGTTGAGTGGAAGTAAAAAGTGTGGTAGAAAAATGTGCACAAGCAATGAGGATAACCGCAGCCTTGAAAGGATTGTTAAGAAAAGCCATTCAAAAATTTGGGTGAGATTCACAAGGAGTGGACTGCTGCTGGAGTCATTGCTTCAAGAGCCAACATACACACACAGACGTATCCAGGACATGGGCTACAAGTGTCTCATTCCTTGTGTCAAGCCACTCATGACCAATAGACAACGCCAGAAGCGTCTTACCTGGGGCAAGGAAAAAAAGAACTGGACTGTTACTCAGTGGTCCAAGGTGTTGTTTTCAGATGAAAGTAAATTTTGCATTTCACTTGGAAGTCAAGGTCCCAGAGTCTGGAGGAAGAGTGGAGAGGCCACAATCCAAGCTGCTTGAGGTCTAGTGTGAAGTTTCCACAATCAGTGATGGTTTGGGGAACCATGTCATGTGCTGGTGTAGGTCCACTGTGTTTTATCAAGACCAAAGTCAGCGCAGTCGTCTACAAGGAAATTGTAGAGCACTTCATGCTTCACTCTGCTGACAAGCTTTTTGGAGATGGAAATTTCATTCTCCAGCAGGACTTGGCCCCTGTCCACACTGCCAAAAGTACCAATACCTGGTGTAAAAACAACAGTATCACTGTGCTTGATTGGCAGGAAACTCACCTGACCTTAACCCCGTAGATAATCTATGGGGTATTGTCAAGAGGAAGATGAGAGACACCAGACCCAACAATGCAGACAAGCTGAAGGCTGCTATCAAAGCAACCTGGGCTTCCATAACACCTCAGCAGTGCCACAGGCTGATCGCCTCCATGCCACGCGGCATTGATGCAGTAATTGATGCAAAAGGAGCCCCAACCAAGTATTGAGTGCATTTACTGAACATACATTTCAGAAGGCCAACAGTTCAGATTTTAAAATCATTTTTCAAGCTGATGTTATAAAGTATTGTAATTTACTGAGATAATGACTTTTGTGTTTTCATTGGCTGTAAGCCATAATCATCAACATTAACAGAAATAAACACGTGAAATAGATCACTCTGTAATAATGACTCTATATAATATGAGATTCACTTTTTGTATTGAAGAACTGAAATAAATGAACTTTTTGATGATATTCTAATGTTGTGAGAAGCACCTGTATATTGGCCCATACTTTACGTTCATCAGCTTTGATTGTGTATGGAGGAACATGAATTGATACTTTTGTTTACGCGCTAAAGGTACCACTATTCAGAGTAGATGACCGCAAACTTTTCATGTGAATGTGTTCAGTCCTACAACTGCTCTATGGGTCCTAGTCACTGCTAGCACCTTATTTACATATTATTAATATAAATATGTGAATGTGCTCATTTTTTTTTCTTCTCAGCTGATGGGGTGCAATTGTCTTTTGCCACAATTCTGGATGCATCTGATGCAGAAATCAGCAAGAGTAAAGCTGAACCCCATATTCTAGTACAGACATGCTACTAAATGGGGTTCACTAGTGTTATGATATTGGTGGCCTATCCTTAGCATCAATATCAAAATTGGTGGGAGTCCAACACCCAGCACCCTCACCTGTCATTAGCTCCAGAGGTGACCAACTAGGTCATCAATATCATGTGACCGGAGAACTTCTATAAGTTTAATCCTTACTAAATTAAAGTTGTTTACATGATATACACCAATGGGGAGGAAGGAGCCACCTCAGCTCTGGCCCTAAAATCCTGAAATCGAACCTCTGATTTCAGTCCCCAATAAAGTCAGTAATGTCATTAGCCAGACTAATGGAAGGTGCTGAGAATCACTGTCAAACACTCTACACTCCCTTGGGGAGCCTTCTGATGATAGGAATATGCATATGCAAATTAGATGCAAATTAGAAGGAAGAAAATTGTCTCTCTATCACCAACCATTAGGGAGCTACTCTGCGAATGTCCAACCCATGAAAGAGTTTCTAATTGTCACCAAGAATATTAGTCAAACAAGAGCCAAACAGCTGTTTCTGGGTTCTTAAAAGAAGCAGAGAAGAAAATTAAAGGGAAACTGTCACCAAATATTTGCTACCTTATTTCAGGGCAGCATTATGTAGGGCAGCATTATGTGTCACTTACTGGGCTGCTTGAAGGTGGTTTTTACAAAATCACTGTTTTATCAGCAGGAGATTATTACTAGAAAACTATTTACCCTGCTGCCCAGGTAATCCAGCCACGCCCCCACCACTGATTGGCAGCTTTCTGGTAATGCATAGTCTACACAAAAAAACCTCCAATCAGTGGTGTGGGCGGGGTTATACAGAGCTCAGCAGTCAGAGAACTGGTAGATCTACAGCAGATCAAACAGTTTTTAATCAATCCTGCAGCCCCCAGTAAAGTAAGTGACATCACTGGAATCAGAATCTCTGACCCTACATCATACTCGGGTAGCAAAAATAGCAAAATCCTGATGAGAGACTCCCTCCAAGCACAACAGAAACATCTCAATGGATGAAGTAACCTTCATCATTCGTCAGATGAGGCAAAGATACAGGCAAAAACCATCATGGAGATCCTGGGCACAGTCCATTGGCTGCAATGTGGACAGCAGAAACCCACACAGTAATCCCAGTGGTGCAGTGGGGACTGATCCACAAGATGACAGTATATTTATGATATTAAATAACAATTATGTAAAGATAAGTTCATGAAAGTCAAAAATACTAATATAATAGACTATTTTCAATGACTGATGTAAATGATTTTCCAGGACACAAGTAGTTAAGCGATCCTAAAACGCGTGCAGGGAAAAGCTTCTAGCATTGTTTGTGGATTTATTATCATCTTGAGAACACTTTTCAGTAATTGCGTTTCTACAAACACATGCTCCCTGTATCATTCATTGGTGATAATCAGTCGCCTTCGTATTTACATTTGCCTCTAGACAACTATGAAGTCAACATTTCCCCATCCACTTCCAATACTGGCTCGGAATTACAGAGCGTATTACACAGGGAGATTGCTCATGCTGAATGGTAACCTTCCTCATACCTTCATATATTTCTTGCAGTAATTTTAAGTTTCTTCACCTCATTTGAGAAACTCATAAGGGAATTGGTCCTGCTAGCTAACACACCATCCTTGAGAAGAAGAGGAGGATATGTTCAGTTATCATGAGACCGGCTGGGCCAGGGGTCAGTCATGTATAGATAATATATACTGACTTCACAAACACATTTTTCTGCAGCCAATTCTTGAGAGAGTTACATTGATGATTTTAATGTTTTATTGTTCTCAATGCATTCCACTATGTAATGAATAAAGATTTGCAACTAGAATATTTCATTCAGTGATATGTAGGATGTGGTATATTAGTGTTCCCTTTATTTTTTTGAGCAGTATATATGTATTTGCATGCAAAGGTTAGCATGCAAATACATACCGTATTTTTCGGACTATAAGACGCACCCAGGTTTTAGAGGTGGAAAATAGGGAAAAATATATTTAGAATCATAGAATCATAGAATGGTAGAGTTGGAAGGGACCTCCTGGGCCTTCTGGTCCAACCCCCTGCTCAAAGCAGGATTCTCAAATCATCCCAGACAGATGTCTATCCAGCCTTTGTTTGAAGACTTCCATTGAAGGAGAACTCACCACCTCTTGTGGCAGCCTGTTCCACTCATTGATCACCCTAACTGTCAAAAAGTTTTTTCTAATATCTAATCTGTGTCTCCTCCCATTCAGTTTCATCCCATTGCTTCTAGTCTTTCCTTGTGCAAATGAGAATAAAGATGATCATTCTACAATGTGACAGCCCTTGAGATATTTGTAGACAGCTATTAAGTCTCCTCTCAGTCTTCTTTTTTGCAAGCTAAACATTCCCAAATCCTGCAACCGTTCCTCATAGGACATGGTTTGCAGACCGGTCACCATTCTGGTGGCTCTTCTCTGAACTTGCTCCAGTTTGTTGATGTCTTTTTTAAAATGTGGTGCCTGTTGTGAATGGGTTTGAGATGAGTTCTGAGCAGAGGCTCCCTCTGGTGGTTACTAGCGGTACTAGTGAAGATTGTGAGGACTGGGAATCAGGTGTTACTGACTGGTCTTATATAAGGGAGTCATTTTCCCATCAGGGTTGCCGGTGATCAATTGTTCTGGTCTGAATCCTTCATTCCAGTTTCCCTTGTAGCCTGCTGTGTCGTGTCTGCATCTCCTGCTAACAGATAAGACTTTTGCTTCTTTTGTGTTTGTGCTATATTTTTGCATTTTGTACTGCACTTCTTTGGGGGCCTTCAGGGTCCCCTCCGGGGGCTTCTGCCCTCTCAGTTTAGTTCAGCCACTGAGTTTTGTTCTTTTGCTTTTTCCAGTTTTTTCAGTGGCTGCTGTTTTGATTTTGTTACACCAGAGAACTAATTTAGGTGGTAGAGGTCGTGTGATCTCAGGTGATTTTGAAATTAGTAGAGTTGGTGCTTTTCAGGGTTTTCTGGGATTGCAGTAAGTACCCTTCCTATCCTTTTCTATTTAGATAGTTTGGGCCCCAGCGTTTGCTCATACTATTTTCTTTCTGTGTCAGTATTTCCTCTTGTCTAACCGCCATTACATGTTTGGGGGCTTTCTATTATCTTTGGGGTTCTGCTCCGGGGCAGATAGCTTTCCTGTTTCTGTCTTTAGGTGTAGTTAGTTTCTCAGGCTGTGACGAGGCGTCTAGGACCAACGTAGGAACGCTCCACGGCTGCCTCTAGTTGTTGTGGTTAGTCAGGGTACTGCAATCTCATAGATTCCAACTGCTCTGGTGTATTGCCTTTTTGCCTGCTCTCCTCAGCTACCGAAACATAACAGTATCACCGGCCTAAAAAATTGAAAATTGTATGGTACTCACAGAAGGGAAAAATATTGTGAAAGAAAAAAGGTTGTCAGAGTTGTCAGACATATATTTTTCTGTTTGTTGCATTTTTTTTTTTTTTTTCCCTCTGTATCTCTGGGTGCTGGGGAGGATCTTTTCTCCCAATGGAGTTTGCACGGTTGTCTGGCCGTGTGGATCAGCTTGCCACTGAGGTTCAGAGTATTGCTGCATATCTTGCTAGGTTGCCTGTTGTGGAACCTAGGATTCCCATGCCAGATTTGTTTTTGGGGGATCGAGCTAAGTTTCAGAATTTCAAAAATAATTGTAAATTGTTTTTTGCCTTAAAATCTAAGTCCTCAGGAAACGCAGCGCAGCAGGTTCAAATTATCATCTCTCTCCTGCGCGGCGATCCTCAGGATTGGGCTTTTTCCCTG
Organism: Oophaga sylvatica; assembly: GCA_033576555.1. Taxonomy (NCBI): domain Eukaryota; kingdom Metazoa; phylum Chordata; class Amphibia; order Anura; family Dendrobatidae; genus Oophaga; species Oophaga sylvatica. The sequence goes on from JARQOD010000007.1 coordinate 130,363,905, forward strand.
ATACCTGGGGATCCTGTTTTGAGTGATGTTGATGCGTTTTTTCAGGCTTTGGGGTTATTGTACGATGAGCCTAATGTCACTGATCAAGCTGAAAAAACCTTGTTGGCATTAAATCAGGGGCTTGATGACGCTGAGTTATACTGTCAGAGATTCCGTAGGTGGGCAGTCCTGACCAAATGGAATGACGACGCTTTGGCGGCCCTTTTCCGGAAGGGTCTGTCAGATAATGTAAATGATGTTATGGTGGGATTCCCTGTCCCCTCTGGTCTCAATGATTCTATGTCATTAGCGATTCAAATTGACAGACGTTTGCGTGAGCGGAGAAGTATGCGTGGAATGGTGTTGCCTTGTGAACCAGCTTCTGAACCCATGCAGTGTGATAGAGTGGTGTCTGGGGCACAGCGTCATGAGTTTCGAAAGCGCAATGGGTTATGTTTCTACTGTGGTGATGCCTCTCATGCTATTTCAGTCTGCCCTAAGCGGGGAAGAAGTTTTGCACGCTCAGTTGTCTTGGGTAGTGTTCAGACTAAGTTTTTATTAACTGTCACTCTGATATGCTCTCTGTCCTCATTTTCTGCTCAGGCTTTCGTTGATTCTGGAGCAGCTATTAACCTGATGGATTATGATTTTGCTAAACGTTGTGGGTTTCCCTTGATACCCCTACAGAAGTCTATTCCCCTACTGGGGATCGATTCTACCCTTTGGCTGAGAATAAACCCCAGTTTTCTACTCAGGTGATAATGAGGGTTGAACCTGATCACCAGGAGTGCTGCAAATTTTTGGTTCTATATAATCTGCATGACATTATCGTGCTGGGTTTCCCTTGGTTACAGTCTCATAATCCTGTTTTGGATTGGAAATCTGTGTCTGTAACCAGTTGGGGCTGCCAATGTGTTAATACCAACACTCCTGTTTTTTCTGCCTCCCCCAGGCTCAGGATGTTCCTGACTTTTTGTTTGATTTTTCTGATGTGTTTAGCGAAAGTAAATCTGCATCCTTGCCTCCCCATAGGAGCTATGACTGCGCTATTGAATTAGTGCCTGGTAGTAAATTCCCTAAAGGTCGCCTTTTTAACTTGTCTGTACCTGAACATGACGCTATGCGGTCTTATATCAAGGAATCATTGGAGAAGGGTCATATCAGACCATCCTCTTCACCCTTAGGTGCCGGTTTTTTCTTTGTGGCCAAAAAAGATGGTTCATTAAGGCCGTGTATTGATTATCGTCTCTTGAACAATATTACTGTGAAATATCAATACCCGTTACCCTTGATTTCTGACCTGTTTTCCAGGGTGAAAGACGCTACTTGGTTTACCAAGCTTGACCTCAGGGGGGCGTATAACCTTATTCGCATTAAGAACGGGATGAATGGAAGACGGCATTCAATACCCCTGAAGGGCATTTTGAGTACCTAGTGATGCCCTTTGGGCTCACTAATGCTCCTTCCGTCTTCCAGTCCTTCATGAATGACATTTTCAGGGATTTTGTGGATAAATTTCTGATTGTTTATTTGGATGATATCTTGATTTTTTCTAATGACTGGGACTCTCATGTGAAACATGTTCGAACTGTATTCCAGATTTTGAGAGAGAATGCTCTGTATGTGAAGGGATCAAAGTGTCTTTTTGGCGTACAGAGGATCTCATTTCTGGGATTCATTTTGTCCCCATCTGTTATTGAAATGGACCCGGTCAAGGTTCAGGCCATCTGTGATTGGGTCCAACCTACTTCATTAAAGGCTCTTCAGAGATTTTTGGGTTTTGCCAATTTTTATCGTAAATTTATTGGTAATTTCTCGTTATTGTTAAACCATTAACTGATTTGACCAGAAAGGGTTCTGATGTGGTGAATTGGCCTCCTGAGGCAGTCTCTGCATTTCAGGAACTTAAGCAGAGATTCACTTCTGCTCCTGTTCTACGGCAGCCTGATGTTTCTCTGCCATTTCAGGTGGAGGTTGATGCCTCTGAAATTGGGGCAGGTGCCGTTTTGTCCCAAAAAGATCCAGAGACCTCTAAAAGTAACCCTTGTGCCTTTTTCTCTCGAAAATTTTCTCCTACTGAACGTAATTATGACGTGGGTAATCGGGAGTTGTTGGCCATGAAGTGGGCTTTTGAAGAGTGGAGACATTGGCTGGAGGGAGCCAAACATCAGGTGGTGGTCCTTACGGACCATAAGAATCTGGTCTATCTGGAATCTGCCAAGCGACTCAATCCTAGACAGGCCAAGTGGGCCTTGTTTTTCACACGTTTTAATTTTGTGGTTTCCTTTCTTCCTGGCACTAAGAATGTTAAGGCGGATGCCCTCTCGAGGAGTTTCCTTGCGGACTCTCCTGAGTTGTCTGGTCCTTCTGTTGTTTTGAAGGAGGGTGTAGTTCTTTCCGCCATCTCGCCCAATTTGAGACTTGCTCTGGAGGGGTGTCAGGAGGATAGGCCCGAGCGCTGCCCTGTTGGAAAATTGTTTGTCCCGGACCAATGGAAAAAGAGTGTGATGTCTGAGATTCATTGTTCCGCATTGGCTGGGCATCCCGGAATTTTTGGTACCAGAGACTTGGTTAGTCGGTCCTTTTGGTGGCCTACCTTGTCTCGTGATGTCAGGGAATTTGTGCAGTCCTGCGGGACTTGCTCTCGCTCCAAGCCTTGCTCTCGCTCTAGTGGTTTGTTGATGCCATTGCCTGTGCCCAAGAGACCATGGACCCATATCTCTATGGATTTCATTTCCGATCTTCCTGTTTCTCAGAGAATGACCACCATCTGGGTAATTTGTGATAGGTTTTCCAAAATGATACATCTTGTGCCATTACCTAAGTTGCCTTCCTCCTCTGAATTGGTGCCGTTGTTCCTTCAGCACGTGGTTCGTTTACACGGCATTCCTGAGAACATTGTGTCTGACAGAGGAGTCCAGTTTGTTTCCAGATTTTGGAGGACTTTTTGTTCTAAACTGGGTGTTCAATTGTCTTTCTCCTCGGCATTTCATCCTCAGACCAATGGTCAAACTGAGAGAACAAACCAGACATTGGAGACTTATCTAAGATGCTTTGTGTCTGCTGATCAGGATGACTGGGTCTCTTTTTTGCCTTTGGCTGAGTTTGCTCTTAATAATAGGGCTAGCTCTGCCACTTTGATGTCTCCGTTTTTCTGTAATTCTGGTTTCACCCTCGATTTTCTTCAGGACAGACGGAGGCTTCTGTCTGTCCAGGTGTTGACTCTGTTGTGGAGCGTATGCAACAGATTTGGGACCAGGTAGTGGAGAGGTTGTCCCTCTCTCAGGAGAAGGCCCAGCGGTTTGCTAACCGGCATAGGACTGATGGTCCTCGGTTTAAAGTGGGGGACTTGGTCTGGTTGTCCTCAAAGAATATTCCTATGAGAGTAGCATCTCCTAAATTTAAGCCTAGGTTCATTGGACCTTATAAGATCATGGAGATTATTAATCCTGTTTCTTTTCGTTTGCTTCTTCCAGGGACATTTAAGATCCATAACGTGTTCCACAAGTCCTTGTTGAAGAGGTTTGTTGAGCCAGTGGTTCCTGCTGCTGTGCCTCCTGACCCTGTTTTGGTTGAGGGCAATCTGGAGTATGTGGTTGAGAAAATATTGGATTCTCGTTTTTCTAGACGGAAACTCCAGTATTTGGTTAAATAGAGAGGTTATGGTCAGGAAGACAATTCTTGGGTGTTTGCTTCGGACATCCATGCTAGGAGACTTATCCGTGCGTATCATAGAACTCATCCTGACCGACCTGGTTGCTCAAATGAGGGTTCGGTGACCCCTCCTCAAGGGGGGGTACTGTTGTGAATGGGTTTGAGATGAGTTCTGAGCAGAGGCTCCCTCTGGTGGTTACTAGTGGTGCTAGTGAAGATTGTGAGGACTGAGAATCAGGTGTTACTGACTGGTCTTATATAAGGGAGTCATTTTCCCATCAGGGTTGCCGGTGATCAATTGTTCTGGTCTGAATCCTTCATTCCAGTTTCCCTTGTAGCCTGCTGTGTCGTGTCTGCATCTCCTGCTAACAGATAAGACTTTTGCTTCTTTTGTGTTTGTGCTATATTTTTGCATTTTGTACTGCACTTCTTTGGGGCCTTCAGGGTCCCCTCCGGGGGCTTCTGCCCTCTCAGTTTAGTTCAGCCACTGAGTTTTGTTCTTTTGCTTTTTCCAGTTTTTTCAGTGGCTGCTGTTTTGATTTTGTTACACCAGAGAACTAATTTAGGTGGTAGAGTTCGTGTGATCTCAGGTGATTTTGAAATTAGTAGAGTTGGTGCTTTTCAGGGTTTTCTGGGATTGCAGTAAGTACCCTTCCTATCCTTTTCTATTTAGATAGTTTGGGCCCCAGCGTTTGCTCATACTATTTTCTTTCTGTGTCAGTATTTCCTCTTGTCTAACCGCCATTACATGTTTGGGGGCTTTCTATTATCTTTGGGGTTCTGCTCCGGGGCAGATAGCTTTCCTGTTTCTGTCTTTAGGTGTAGTTAGTTTCTCAGGCTGTGACGAGGCGTCTAGGACCAACGTAGGAACGCTCCACGGCTGCCTCTAGTTGTTGTGGTTAGTCAGGGTACTGCAATCTCATAGATTCCAACTGCTCTGGTGTATTGCCTTTTTGCCTGCTCTCCTCAGCTACCGAAACATAACAGGTGCCCAAAACTGGACACAGTATTCCAGATGAGGTCTGACCAAAGAGGAGTAGAGGGCAATAATGACCTCACGTGATCTAGACTGTATGCTTCTGTTGATACATCCTAGAATTGCATTTGCCTTTTTTGCTGTTGCATCACACTGTTGACTCATGTTAAGTCTGTGATCAATTAGTATACCCAAGTCTTTTTCACATGTTCTGTTACTTAGCCCTATTCCTCCCATTTTGTATATGCTTTTTTCATTTTTATTGCCCAGATGTAGTACTTTGCATTTTTCCCTGTTAAAATCCATTCTGTTAGTTGCTGCCCACTGCTTCAGTTTATGTATATCTTTTTGAATCCTCTCTCTCTTCTCTAGTATTAGCTACCCCTCCTAGCTTTGTGTCATCAGCAAATTTGATCAGTTTACCCTCAATTCCTTCATCTAAATCATTGATAAAGATGTTGAACAATACAGGGCCCAAAACAGAGCCTTGTGGTACCCCACTTGAGACATTCTTCCAACTGGATGTGCAGCCATTTACAACCACTCTTTGGGTCCGATCACTAAGCCAGTTATGAATCCACCTAACAGTTGCCTTGTCCATTCCATACTTAGTCATTTTTTCAATAAGGATTGTGTGAGATACTTTGTCAAATGCTTTGCTGAAGTCAAGATATACTATATCTACAGCATTTCCCTGATCCACCCAGTCAGTGATTCTGTCATAGAAGGAAATTAAGTTAGTCTGACATGACTTATTAGTTACAAACCCATGCTGACTCTGTTTAATCACTTCATTCTTATCCAGGTACTTGCATACATGTTCTTTAATAATTTGTTCAAAGATCTTTCCTGGTATAGAAGTCAGACTCACCGGCCTGTAGTTCCCTGGGTCCACCTTCTTCCCCTTTTTGAAGATAGGAACAACATTTGCTCTTCTCCAGTCTTCTGGGACTTCTCCTGTTCTCCAAGAATTTTCAAAGATTATGGACAGTGGTTCAAGAATTTCTTCTGCTATCTCCTTCAGAACCCTGGGGTGTAATTCATCTGGACCTGGAGACTTGAATTCATTTATGTTAGCTAAGTGTTTCCTCACTGTCTTTCTGTTTATAGATATCCTGGATTCTTCTATTCCTTTAATAGGACAGTGAAGATCAGTTGATGTTACATTTCCTTTCTGAGAGAAAACAGATGCAAAATAAGAATTTAAAAGTTCAGCCTTCTCAACATCCTGACTTACCATTTCATCATTTTCATCCTGTAAAAATCCTATAGCATCTTTGACTTTTCTTTTACTTTTGACGTATCCCCAAAATCCTTTTTTGTTGCTTTTGACGTCACTTGCAAGCCTTAATTCATTGTCAGCTTTAGATAATATGATTTGTGCCCTGCAGGTTCTGCAGACGGCATTATATTCTTCTTTAGATATGCCTCCCTCTTTCCATTTGATAAACATTTCTTTCTTCCTTTTTAGCATGTGTTTAAGTTCTATTTTCATCCATCCTGGTTTCCTTAAATGCTTCCCATTCTTCCCTCTTTTCGGAATTGTTAACGATTGTGCTTTGAGAATCTCATTTTTCAAGATTTTCCATCCTTCCTGGACATTTTTGTCCTTAAGGATATTCAGCCATTGGATCCCTCCAATTCTCTTTCTGAGTTCCTTAAAATCTGCCTTTCTGAAATCTAACCTTGATGTCTGAGTCTTCACAGGTCTTCCTCCTCTTGTTATCCAAAATTCTAAAATAGCATGGTCACTACCTTCTAGAGTCCCAGCCACTCTTACCTCCTCCACCATTTCCTCCCTGTTTATGAGGATTAGATCCAAGGTAGCAGATCCCCTTGTTTTCTCCATTACCTTTTGGAAGATAAAGTTGTCAGCAAGAGAGGATAAGAATTTCCTGGACCTGTTAGTTTTGCCTGAGAGAGATTCCCAACAAATGTCTGGATAGTTGAAATCTCCCATGACCACTATGTCATATTTTTTGGAGAACTTGGCCATTTGATGCATAAAGAGTTCATCCATATCTTCAGCTTGCACAGGCGGCCTGTAGTAAATGCCTACAATGGTGTCCTTTCCATTGTTCTGTCCTTGTATTCTTACCCAAACAGTTTCCACAGAACTCCCAGTCTTTGAAGCGTCAATCTCTGTGCAGATATACGCTTTTCTAACATACAATGCAACACCTCCTCCTCGTTTATCAAGTCTGTTTCTTGCAAATAAGTTGTATCCTTCTAGCCTTGTATTCCAATCATGTGTATCGTCCCACCAAGTCTCAGTGATTCCAATGACATCATATTTCTTCTCCTGCGTTAGTAGCTCCAGTTCTCCTTGTTTGTTGCCCATTAGTGTTGAGCGATACGATACTGCAAATATCGGATATCGGCCGATATTAGCTGTATTGACCTTTCGATACTTCGTTTCGATATTTTCGTCTTATCGAATACCGGAATCGGAAGTTCCCATAATTCTTTGCGAGGCAATGTGATTTTAGTCAGCCAATGAGGAATCCTACGAAGTGTGGGCACATCCTGTAATGCTGCGGTCATCTTAACTAATGGCATGGCTGTGATTGGATGCTGAAATGATGTCAGAATGCACTATAAAAGGCGCCGCCGCCATTTTAGCATCACTGTGCTGTGAATTCAGTAAGGGACAGAACGCTGCTGTGCTGACTCTGAGGGACAGTTAGAGATTGCGTTTTAGTGTACTGTGCTGTAGGCAGGCTAGCACCAACCGCTGTGTAAAGCTTCCTTTTGCCTGCAGTGTTGTTTTAACAGCTCTGCAAGGTGTGTGTGAGTGCAGGTGACGCTGCAGTTTGCTCTGCATGCAACGCTGTCTGTAGGCATCTGCACGTGTCACTCACAGACTCTTTTTTTTTTTCTTCAGTGTAATTCTTGCTGCTCCATGCAATTTAACTATTAGTGTGACGCGCTTCCATCCGTATCCAATACATTGGTTGCAAACACTATAGAAGTAGACAAAGGAGTAGCCTTTCACAGATTGTGAACAGTTGTGTTTCAGTGTTCACTTCAGTCTGTGTTTTTTTATTTTTTGAGTGCACATCACGCTCCAGTTACTTGTTCAAGCACTGCTGCTTGTACTCTGCTGAGCGTGTCTCAGTGCCTCATCCTTTTCATTTATCTCCAATTGGTTCTGCTCCATTCCATTTAAAATATAATCTATTAGTGTGACGCGCTTCCATCCGTATCCAATACATTGGTTGCAAACACTATAGAAGTAGACAAAGGAGTAGCCTTTCACAGATTGTGAACAGTTGTGTTTCAGTGTTCACTTCAGTCTGTGTTTTTTATTTTTTGAGTGCACATCACGCTCCAGTTACTTGTTCAAGCACTGCTGCTTGTACTCTGCTGAGCGTGTCTCAGTGCCTCATCCTTTTCATTTATCTCCAATTGGTTCTGCTCCATTCCATTTAAAATATAATCTATTAGTGTGACGCGCTTCCATCCGTATCCAATACATTGGTTGCAAACACTATAGAAGTAGACAAAGGAGTAGCCTTTCACAGATTGTGAACAGTTGTGTTTCAGTGTTCACTTCAGTCTCTGCGTAATAACCACACTTAGGCCTTATAACTTTTCTGACTTTCTTTATCAATCTACCAAGATGAAGAAGTCAGTGAGTAAGGCACGTGGTCATGGAGTTTCAGCAGGGAGAGGACGTGGGGATTCTGTGGCTGCTGCCGCCCTCAGTGACACAGCATCCACCAGTTTTCCCCGTGAGCGTTCCTTTATGCGCACTTTGGTAGGAGCTCGGCGTGCCCCCCTGCTGCGGGAAGAACAAATTGAAGCCGTTGTTGGTTGGATGGCAGCCAATGCATTGACTTCAATTCCTTCCACCTCCTCTCAGGAACACAACACTGTTGAGCAACCATCTGTCTGTTCACCGCCTGTCAAATTGCCCAGGCAGTCAGAGAGTTCTGTACTGGAGCCAGCTGAGTCTCTGCTTCTGTTCTCAGAATCTGTTGGCTCGCAAACACGGGCACAGGCAAGCAGCATTCTGCAATTTGAAGAAGAGGGAGTATGCAGTGATGCGCAACAGCTGTGTCTCTCTCAATCTGAAGAGGCGGGTGAGCCAGTGCCGATGGACAGCACACCGCAGAACGCATCTTATGATGATGATGAGACTCAGGTGCCAGGTTTTGTGGAGCATGGTGCTGCCCAGACCATCCAAAAGCAGCAGGTGTTGGAAGAGGGTAGTGGAGATGATGAAGTCCAAGACCCAACATGGCGTGAGCAACAGGAAGGTGGTGGGAGCAGCTCTGAGGAAGAGATTGTCCCAACGGTACAAAGAGGAGGGAGAGGTAGGCTGCAGACTCGCTTGCCTGTAGCCTCAGTTTGGCACCTGTTGGGAGCAGTTCTCTTAAAAATGTCAAAATTGGCGCTCCCATGTCTTGCACTGCGTGGTCCTTTTTTGACAGACTTGTATCTGATATTTGCTATGTTCAATGCAAGCTGTGTAAGCAAAAAGTTAAAAGAGGTAAAAATATCAGGAACCTGAATACCACAAATATGTGGAAACATGTACGGACAAAGCACGTAGCTGAGTTACAAAGACACACTGGAGATGTAGGCCAACCTACAGCAGCACCTACATCTTTAGGTCATGTTCGAGCCTATACCTCCAGCTCTCACACACCTGGTTCGGCTTCCTCACAGGATCTCCATGGAAGAACCTCGGTCACTGTTGTCCATAGACAAACTGTTATTCCACCCACTGCAGCAAGTTCACAGTCATCGTCACACTCCCAGAACAAAAAACAGCCATCGGTAACACAGGCATGGGATAAAAGACGGCCATACTCGGCAAACCATCCACGAGCACAGGCTCTGAATGCTGGCCTTGCAAAACTCCTGTCCCTTGAAATGCTGTCATTCAGGCTGGTGGAGACTGACAGTTTCAGGAACTTTATGGCATTGGCAGTCGCACAATATAATGTGCCAAGCCGATTTTATTTCAGCAGGCAAGCTGTCCCTGCTCTGCAAAAACATGTCGAGGGAAACATTAAACATGCGCTACTAAACGCCGTCAGTAGCAGGGTCCACCTGACCACCGATGCGTGGACCAGTACCCATGGCCAGGGACGATACCTTTCCCTCACTGCCCATTGGGTCAATGTTGTGGAGCCGGGTACAGATCTTGCCAGTGGCGCTGTACGTGTTCTGCCAACTCCAAGGATTGCAGGAATCCAGTCTGTGCACATTGATTCCTCCTCCTACTCCAGTTCCTCAGAATCATCGCTGCACGAGCCGTCACGGTCTACCTCCACATGGACCCGTGAACGCTTACCTGTTGCGACCGATATGAGCACAGCCGTGGCCAAACGTCAACAGGCCGTCCTGAAATTAATTCCCATGGGGAATCGAAGCCAGACAGCGCAGGAGCTCTGGGATGCCATCAAGCAGGAGAGCGACGTGTGGTTTTTGTCAGCTAATCTCCAGCCAGGCTTGGTAGTGTGTGACAATGGCCGAAATCTGGTGGCAGCTCTGGGCCTTGGCAACCTCACTCACATACCATGTCTGGCACATGTGCTCAACTTGGTCGTGCAGAGTTTTTTGAGGGACTATCCGGATCTTGATGCACTGCTGCACAAGGTCCGCCTAGAGTGCGCTCACTTGCGGCGTTCCAGCATGGCCAGATCGCGCATTGCAGCTCTGCAAGTCAGATTTCGCCTTCCTGAACATCGCATCATATGTGACGTACCCACCAGTTGGAATTCCACGTTACATATGTTGGAGCGGTTGTGTGAGCAGCAGCCAGCAGTAATGGAGTATCAGCTGCAACAGGCGCAATCAACTCGCAATTTGCGCCGTTCACACTTCACCACTACTGAGTGGGCCTCTATGAAGGACATCTGCCACGTTTTGCGTGCGTTTGATGTCTCAACGCGGATGGCGAGTGCAGATGATGCACTAGTCAGCATGACTGTCCCCCTTATCTGCCTGCTTCAGAAATCACTGAAAGCACTAAAGGAAGAGGTTTTGGAAGAGGTGGAGGATGAGGAGTCACAAATTCAATTACCTTCAGGACAGTCAGCGCAACGTGGTTCCTCACAAAGGGCTGGGCAGGGCTCACTTTGTGAGGAGGAGGAGGAGTCAATGGAGGAGGAAGAAATCCCTACAGAGGGAGGTACACAACGCTGTAGTCAGTATGTAGAGCGAGGGTGGGGTGATGCAGAGGAGGCAGAGATGACGCCTCTTCCAGAGGACAGCCTTTGTTGGCCAGTTGGGAGTCTGCAGCACATGGTTGATTTCATGCTTCAGTGCCTGAGAAACGACCGCCGCATCGCCCACATTCTCAGCACGTCAGATTATTGGTGTACACCCTCCTAGACCCTCGCTACCGGGACAACTTACAAACCCTCAACACACCGGTGAACCGGGACCGTAAAATGCAGGAGTACCAAGACACACTGGTGCAATCCATACTGTTGTACATTCCAGCCGAGAGACCTGCTGCTGCTGCTACTGCTTTACAAAGCAGCTCTGTGCGTCGAGGCAGTGTAGACACCTCTACAACAAGAGGGAGCAGAAGCAGCGGCTTTGCACAGGGCAAGAACTGTATGATACAAATGTGGCAAAGTTTTGTGACAGCGCCAGCAAGGTCTACACCATCCGAGACGGCTCCAGTCACCAGGAAGAAACGTTTCCGTAAGATGGTGACAGACTACTTGGCTTTCCCTCTAAGTGTACTCCCAGATGCCTCTTCCCCTTTCAAATTTTGGGTCTCTAAGTTGGATACATGGCCAGAGCTTAGCCAGTATGCATTGGAGGTGCTGGCTTGCCCTGCTGCCAGTGTATTATCTGAGCGTGTCTTTAGTGCTGCAGGTGGTGTAGTAACAGACCGTCGCATGCGACTATCCTCAGAGAATGTAGACCGGCTTACTTTTCTGAAAATGAACAAGGCATGGATCTCACCTGAATTTGCCTGTCCGTTTTCAGATTAAATAACTGTTTGGCAACGTTTTCCATGTCTCCTGTTATGTTCATCTTTCTACCACCTGAACTCTACACCCTGGGCTACAACACCGCCATTTGTTGCTCGTAAGTAATTGGCAGGGGTACTGACTCCTGGCCAGCCTGGTTACAGCACGACAGCTGTTTCCTGGCAGTGTGAACGTCAATTATCCTCCAATAAGTTGTGCTGTCGTGTTGCATTCGGGTTAGCCGACTCTATGGTGCCTGCAGTTTAGGTGATTCCTATGTGTGCTGTGGGATATGTAAATAAAGGCGGTTTCCATTGTGACAATAGGATAAGCACCCACTGTAGGACTGTGTGATTCGGTAACTGCGGACAGCTTGCGTACTGTCAACTTACATTTTCATGGGTGCGTTCTTCTACCCGTCCGGGGTCCAGTACCGTCAAGTGGTTCTCCCCAGTGCTTTTGGCCTAGGTGCCTCCATCTCCGTATCCGAGTTCCAGCAACGTCTGCTGGTCCTTGGTAGTGCTTTGGAGCACAGGTACCTCCTGCTTAGTAACCGTGTCACAGTAACGTCAGCTGGTACTCAGTTGTGACATTGCCTCTTTTCCTTCTGCTACCCGTCCAGGGTCCAGTACCGTCAAGTGGTTCTCCCCAGTGCTTTTGGCCTAGGTGCCTCCATCTCCGTATCCGAGTTCCAGCAACGTCTGCTGGTCCTTGGTAGTGCTTTGGAGCACAGGTACCTCCTGCTTAGTAACCGTGTCACAGTAACGTCAGCTGGTACTCATTTGTGACATTGCCTCTTTTCCTTCTGCTACCCGTCCGGGGTCCAGTACCGTCAAGTGGTTCTCCCCAGTGCTTTTGGCCTAGGTGCCTCCATCTCCGTATCCAAGTTCCAGCAACGTCTGCTGGTCCTTGGTAGTGCTTTGGAGCACAGGTACCTCCTGCTTAGTAACCGTGTCACAGTAACGTCAGCTGGTACTCAGTTGTGACATTGCCTCTTTTCCTTCTGCTACCCGTCCGGGTTCCAGCACAGTCAGCTGGTCCTCGTTACTTCCATTGTCTCTTGCTCCATCTGATACCCGTCAGGGTTCCAGTAACGTCAGCTGTATTCTCGGAAATTAGACGACCTTAAAGACCACCCAGAAGAAGATGACGACAACAAGGACGACGAGCATGAAGCCAACCAGCCTGAACACCATCACAAAGAAAAAATAAAAGATTACCCAGAAGAAGATCACCAACAGGACAAAGAAGGTTAAGACAAACTACAAGATACAGAACAAGAGACAGAAGAACAATAAGCAAAAGATCAAAAAGCAGAAGAACATGAAGTATAAGACCAAAATGAAGAGCAAAATATATGCTCTAAATTCTAAGCAGAAGAAGACTAAGCAGTGTATGGGGGTGAGTCCGTTCCTCCTCGTGGTGCCCCTGGAAAATGCCTGCTGCTGCTGCAGGCTAAACTGAACACGGACAAATACTGTTGTAATTTAAATCTTTTGTGACAGCAAGAACGGAAGGATGAACAATTCATACTTTTACAGATTACAAGTACAGGAATGTCTGTCACAAATAAGAATATGATGAAAAGGATGAAGAGGAAGAAGATGAAGAATTTGAATATGAAGAAGATTAATTAGTTTAATAATAACAATATGAGTAATGTAAACAAAAACATGAATAGCAAGAAGTTTAAGAAGAAGATTAAGAAGGTGAAGATGAAGAATAATTTGATGAGAAAGATGATGCTGCTGCTGAAGATTATGAAGGAGAAAGTGTGGCACTGGCAAAAGTTAAAAAGGTGAAGAGCATGGAAGTTGTGAAACATACATATTTGCCAAAATAGAAAAAAGGTTAACAACATTGTCAATTTGTTAGTCAATCCAAACGTATTTCCCAAAAAAAATATATTAATGCTATTCCAATGCATTGGGTTAAACATGTATGCCTTTATTGTCTCCTCAAACTCCCCAATACATTCTACATTAGTCTTTGTTGTTTTCCTTCATGTACAATTAACCAACAAGGCAAGAATGGGTTTTTTTTAATGTCGATATTTGGTTCACATAGACTTACATGGGACTTCCGGAATCGGAATCGGATATCGACGATATTTAGTGATATCGGCGATACCATTTCGATACGATATTTTTAGATATCGAGCAGTATCGCTCAACACTATTGCCCATGCTTTGTGCATTCGTATAGAAACACTTTAGTTTGTGATTGGTTTCTCTTTCTTCAATATTTTTATTATTTAGATTTTTTTGTCTTTGTTCTTCCCCTTCACTTCTAATAGCAGAGTTCTCAATAGCATTTGTCAGGTGTATGGCTTTTTCTGACATTTTACTTCCCTTCCCACATTGTTCTAGTTTAAAGCTCTCCTGATGAGTGTAGCAAGGCGACTTCCAAATACATGTTTTCCAGTCTTCGTAAGGTGCACCCCATCTCTAGCAAGTAGTCCATCGTATAGGTAATTCACTCCGTGATCCAGAAATCCAAATCCTTGCTGACGGCACCATCGACGTAGCCAGTTGTTCACCTGCAGAATCTTATTCCACCTCCTTGTTCCATGGCCATCCACTGGGAGGATGGAGGAGAAGACCACCTGCGCTTCCAGTTCTTTCACTTTCTTACCTAAGTTTTCAAAGTCACTGCAGATGGTTTCCAGGTCACTTCTTGTGGTGTCATTTGTCCCCACATGTATTAGCAGGAATGGGTAGTCATCTTTAGGTCTGAAGAGTCCTGATATCCTGTCAGACACATCTTTAATTTTTGCACCTGGAAGACAGCACATTTCTCTTGAGGTTATATCTGGTCTGCAGATAGCGGCCTCTGTTCCTCTCAACAGGGAATCGCCCATGACAACAACTCTCCGTTTCTTCTTCACAACAGTTTTCTTTCTCCATTCAGGAGGACTCTGAGGGCGTACAAGGTTGCTCTTTGTGGGCAAAGTCTTATCCTGATGTATTTCTTCATCGTTCTCCTGTGTAAGAGCCTGGTATTGGTTCCTGAGCAGAATTGGTGCTGACTGCCTCCTGATCCTCCTGCTTCTCTGGGTCACATGCTTCCATTCCTCTGTTTCTTCAGGTGCACTTCGAATTTCTTCTCTTTCTGTACCATAAAGAGATAATTCTGCTCTGTCTAAGAACTCTTCACCTTCCTTAATAGTCTTCAATGTAGATAACCTCTCTTCCAGATTTTGCAACTTTTCCTCCAACAGGGACACAAGCTTGCATTTCTGGCATGTGAAGTTTGGCTTTTCCACTGGTAAGTCTATGAACATGTAGCAAGAAAACGGGTAGGAGATGTTGCTGCGGGCCCAGTGTGGTGTCTGTAAACTACTATGTGAAGACGCTGGAGGGTGAGTATAAGGCCGGGATCACACATGCGAGAAATTTGCACGATTTTTGTGCGAATCTCTCTCGTGAACACCCGGCCCTGCCGCTGGCACTCAGACTGGAGCGTGCGGCTGCATAGAAATACATGCTGCATAGAAATACATGCAGCCGCACGCTCTGGTCCGCGTGCCGGCGGCAGTGCCGGGTGTTCATGCAAGAGATTCGCACAAAAATCGAGCAAATTTCTCGCATGTGTGACCCCGGCCTATGAATGGGGGCATAGGGCTTTTATTTAAAGCCACACTCCAGCATTGATAACACTGGAGTGCTGCTTTAAGATCCCATGGGAGAACTAGAACTCTCAGCATGTCCTGTAGATACTATGGCATGCTGGGAGTTATAGTCCACCAGAGGATGGCAGAGTGATTTTTAATGTGCTGTATTTACTAACCTTTTAATTATTTTTTTCTTGTACAGTGTGTCTGCAGGACCTGTGATGACATCATGAAGAGGCAGGGCTTTGTGTGGTCATGTGATGCTCCAGCCCGTCCTCTTCATGACCTCATCACAGGTCCTCCACAGGAGCATTCAGTATCGCATCAGCACAGCCCCAGGCTGTCAGGTATGCGATGCCTCCTGCTGCACTCTGCTCCTGCCGCCTCCTTCTCCTTCCCACACAGATCCCGGCTGCTGCAGGAATCAGGCGCTGGGGAACCATGTGGCTCTGTCATTTGCTTCTCCCCCACTGCTCAGCTGATAGGTGGGCGGGGAATCGGCTAATGAATATTCACTGCACTTAAGTATCGGGACCAGTGGTTTCCCCAGCGCTGGATTCCTGCAGCGGAGGGGATATTTTCCTGCCTCCTGCGATCCCACTCCACCGCTGCCCCCCTCCCCACATGTTACATTCCGACCATAAGACGCACCCACATTTTCCTCCCAAATTTGGAGGAAAAAAAGTGCGTCTTATGGTCCGAAAAATACGGTATATAGTGAGGTAATAAGTATTTGATACACTGCCGATTTGCAGTTTTCCCACCTACAAAGAATGGAGGGGTGTGTAATTTTTATCGTCGGTACACTTCACCTGTGAGAGACAGAATCTAAAAATAAAAACCAGAAAATCACATTGTATGATTTTTACATTATTAATTTGCATTTAATTGCATGAAATAAGTATTTGATACAATAGAAAAACAGAACTTAATATTTGGTACAGAAACCTTTGTTTGTAATTACAGAGGTCAGACGATTCCTGTAGTTCTTGACCAAGTTTGCACACACTGCAGCAGGGATTTTGGCCCCCTCCTCCATATAGATCTTCTCCCGATCTTTCAGGTTTCGGGGCTGTCGCTGGATAACATTAAGTTTCAGCTGCGTCTAAGGATTTTCTATTGGATTCAGGTCTGGAGACTGGCTAGGCCACTCCAGGAACTTGAAATGCTATTTATGGAGCCACTTCTTAGGTGCCCTGTGTGTTTTGGGTCATTTTCATGCTGGAAGACCCAGCCATGACCCATTTTCAATGTTTTTAGTGAGGGAAGGAGGTTTTTGGACAAAATCTCAAGACACATGACCCCATCCATCCTCCCTTCAATATGGCGCAGTCGTCCTATCTCCTTTGCAGAAAAGCACCCCCAAAGTATGATGTTTCCCCCACCATTCTTCACGTTGGGACAGTGTTCTTGGGGCTGATTCCTGACCTTTCTCAAAATCATTCTTACTCGAGGCTAAATCTTGCATGAAGCTCCAGACCGAGGAAGATTGACAGTCATCTTGTGTTTCTTCCATTTTCTAACAATTGTGCCAACAGTTGTTGCCTTCTCACCAAGCTGCTTGCCTATTGTCCTATAGCCCATCCCAGCCTTGGGCAGGTCTACAATTTTGTCCCTGGTGTGCTTAGACAGCTCTTTGGTCTTGGCCATGGTGGAGAGGTTGGAGTGTGATTGAGTGTGTGGACAGGTGTCTTTTATACAGGTCAAACAGGTGTAATGAATACAGGTAATGAGTGCAGAGTATCAAGGATTCTTAAAGAACAATAAAAGGTCTGTGAGAGACAGAATTCTTGCTGGTTGGTAGGTGATCAAATACTGTCACTCACTATTATTTCCCATTTAATCAGAAATCCCTTCTGCCAATGATGGGGAGTGTTGAGAGCAGCCAGAGGTGCATGATTAAATAACGCAGGTTTCCCCTTCTAGGACCCATGTGCCGTGTCATATCTTATCTGACTAGGTCTAGGGTTACTTTATGTTACTTTTTGTGCTTCATTCCGCAGGCATCTACAACACCCACTTCACTCCACTGCTGCATAGCCCAATAATCAGTCCCATTCCACTTTATGTTATCACCAGTGGCTTAAGGCAGACTATTTGTGTTCCCATCTGGTTCTTTACATGACGGTATCTGAATAGCATTTTATGGGATCTGTCACAAACCTGGAATTCTACTCCCACAAACGTGATGGTATACAGGAGGATTTGTGGTGAGGATGTTGTATATTTATTTTCACAAGCTATAGAAGCATCAGCTTGTTGTGGATTCTCCGTATCCATTAAAATCCTGAAATTTCACTTTTTGCTTGATATTAGATCATTGCCACTACAAATTTAGATGTCGTGTTGGATATACACTAAATTCTTATGCTGTGCGTGAGCTGGTGCACAATTTCTGGCCACCATCCTCATGGTTGCTTTTTGAACCATCCAACAGAAGGCATATTTCACAAAGCACCACGAAAGCTTTTTTTTATGTCAGCGTTGTGTTATGATAGTGCATCAGCTCAATCAGGAAAATAGAAATGCAGAGAAAAGATAAGGTGGCACTCACCAGTAAAAGTCCATACTTCAATCAGGAAAATAGGTAGCATACAAAATATCTGTCACTGACCCTGCTGATTCCTGTACAGGCTAGAGATCCTGACCCCGCAGTCCCTAGTGGTTCCTGG
The DNA here is from genome assembly GCA_033576555.1 of Oophaga sylvatica. NCBI lineage: Eukaryota > Metazoa > Chordata > Amphibia > Anura > Dendrobatidae > Oophaga > Oophaga sylvatica. Next base: position 130,381,740 of record JARQOD010000007.1, read on the forward strand.
GTGACCTGAGATAGCCCAAACCCCAGACTAAATGATGGCAACTTGGAACTATGCTGCCTGAAAGGCCATCAAGCGCTTTACGTAACTCCTAAGGAACGGAGGTCAGAGCAGAGTGTGAATTACTTACAAAAGGAAAAGTGTGCTGAGAAAAGGAAAGATCCCAGAGTGAGTTAAACAAATCAAGAAATACCAAGGTATTAAATATGTACTGTTAGAAAATAAGCCTAGAATTATACTTACCAGTCAATGTCTTCAGCTCTTCCCGACAACGCTCCCAACCTGCACCACCATCTATGAGTGACTCATTCTGGCTTTGCTCATTTCCTCATAGACTTACAGTTCGTTGTGACTTTTGGATTGACCTGCAAATACTGGTGTGATCCGGCAGGTAACAAATTGCAGAAGATGACCCGAGTGGCGCCAATAACAGAGGACAATGACGGCTGGTAAGTATAAGACTAGGGACAGGGAACTTAGATTAATGGCACCACTCCAGGGGCAAAGTAAAATGTTGGAGTAGTGCTTTAAGAAATAAGCATTGACGTTACAACTACAGTGCCTGTGACCATAGAGGCCACTCATTGGTCTCAATGGTTCATGTCGTCTACATCGGTGGCTACATGTATGGCATAAACAGCTCCCGACAGGATATTTTGCAAAATTATGGTTTTTTTTAAAGCTGGTAGTCTCATGGCACTTATCTTTTGATGAGTTGGGCTGAAAGGTAAGGAAAGACACAGCTGTACATATGGCTTGTAAATATAGAAAAGTGTTGAAATTTGTATTAGTGTTGTGCATATAAAACCCCATGTAGAACATCTTTATGTTGATCTCTTGCTACATGCCACCTGGTATCCTTCTTCGCAGTTCCCCATATGGTGTTCATTAGCTGGCCAATGCTGCATAGTCTCAAGTGCTGGAAAATGTCAGCCCTTACATGACATGTGGTCCTGGTTTACGTCCTGTGCATAAAACATGCAAATAAAATTCACTGAAATGGTGTTCATATATATGACGAGTGAACAGCAAGTATAGGTCTGACAACTGGGGTAGCTGATATTCATCACAGTGATTATTGTAACTTTGCTTTTACATATATCATATTGTATGTTACTAGACTGTGAAAAGCAAAAGCGTTATGAAAGTTAAATGGAACAACATTCATCACCTATTCCCAGGATAAGTAATAAATGCATTGTTGTTGGGGTCTGACTGCTGAGACCGCACCGATCAAGAGATCAGAGGTCCTGTGACTCCCTTGTGAGCAGAGTTTAGTGTTCATGCATGACCACCGCTTTTTTCCACTTGCATGGGTATATGGGAGAGGTAGTGTGCATCTGTGACCACTGCTCTATTCTCTTCTGTACATCTAGAGGGTATGCCACACTAAACAATATCGCTAACGGGATCGCTAAAAAACGTCACTATTTAGCGATCCCGTTAGCGATATTGTTCAGTGCGGCAGCTTCCAGCGACGAGCTTCCTGCTGTGATCTCGCTCGTCGCTGGAATCGTTCGGACCCTATTTCATCGCTGGCGCTCCCGCTGGGTAAGTATCTAATCGCTGTGTGGCACCTTTTCTTAGCGATTTAGCGGTACTTTTGTACCGCTAAAGTCGTTAAGAAGATCGCTAACGGCGATAGCGTCGTTAACTATATCGCTAAATGTGGCCGCATTTAGCGATATAGAAACAATCCCGCTAGCGATCGCATTAGTATGCAACGCTAACGAGATCGCTAGCGGGATTGTTTAGTGTGGCAGTACCTTAAGAAAATCTATATACATGACTAAAAGCTAATCTAATCAAATTTGCAGACAATGCAAAGCTAGGAGGAATAGACTAGAGAAGACAAAGGATTCAGAAGGATCTAGATAAGCTTGAACAATGGGCAGTGACTAATAGGATGGTATTTAACAGGGAGAAATGGAAGAGTCTACATCTAGGCAAGAAAAACAAAAATTACATCTACAGAATGGGAGGAATAGAACTAAGCAACAGCATGTGTGCAAAAGACGTGGGTATACTAATAGATCACAGACTGCACATGAGTCAACATTGTGATGCAGTAGCAAAAAATTAAAACAGTTCTAGGATGTATTGAGAGAAGCATAGTCTAAATCGAGTTAAGTAAATATATCCCTCTACTCCTGCTTGGTCAGACCTCATGTGGAATACTGTGTCCAGTTCTGGGCACCACATTTTAAAAAATACATTGAAAAACTGGAGCAAGATCAGAGAAGAGCTACCAGGATCGTGAGCTGGCTGCAAAGTATGTCCTTCGAGGAACGGTTTAAGAATCTGGGAATGTTTAGCTTGCAAAAAAGAAGGCTAAGAGGAGACTTAATAGCTGTCTACAAATATCTGAAGGAATGTCAGAGTGCAGATGTATCATCCGTATTCTCATTTGCACATGAAGACACGAGAAGCAATGGAATGAAACTGAAAGGGAGAAGATACAGATTAGATATTAGAAAAAACTTTTTCACTGTAAGGGTGATCAATGAGTGGAACAGGCTGCCACGAGAGGTAGTGAGTTCTCCTTCAATGGAAGTCTTCAAACAGAGGCTGGACAGACATCTGTCTGAGATAGTTTAGTGAATCCTGCATTGAGCAGGGGGTTGGACACGATTACTGTGGAGGTCCCTTCCAACTCTAACATTCTATGATTCTATGACTATTGGTTTCATAGACAGTGAAAGGATTGCTGGTCTTACATGAGCATTATGCTCCCATAGATCCAAAAAAGTAGATAGTGGAATAATGGAATGATCACACATGCACACTACTGCTTCCATAAACTCATAGCTGTAAATACAGGCGTGGTCCTGCATGAACACTAGTACTGTCTTAGAATAATAATTGTGAATAAAGCAGTGGTCATGAATGCAGACTACTGCTTTACTTTCCAGTGAAGTGAATGGAGCCGTGTTCACGCGTTGTCAGTAGGCCTGACGCAATGTCATCGTTGTGGCATGATGCATGCATGTCCCTGAGCCTACTTAATAGCAAAAGATGCCAGCAGGTAGGCAGACATTTTCAGGGCTCTGACTATCAACCGGATCAGCGGATCAGTGTCCTGAAAATCTTTTTCCTCGACTCCAGTGCTCACTACCACTTCATTCACAGCTGAGATACAATACTTCTAACATTCATATATTTATCACCCATTCTATGCACAGGTGATAAATATTGTTTGTGAAATTACCCCTTTACCTTTTACGGTCACTTTTTAGAAATGCTAAAAGGCATGGATGGTGGTGCTGCTGAGGAACTGAGCACTTGTTTCTTGAATTTCCTTTCTATTACAAATGATCACTGTAGTCTCTTCTTGCCTAAGCACCCCTGACAGAGGCGTAGCTAGGGTTTTGGTTTGGGGGGGGCGAAACTTCTGAGTGGTCCCCTAACCAGAGAACATCAGCAAATGACCGCGCTGTTGCCAAAAATAATCTATATATAAAAAGACCAATATTGATATCACCGCCATATGGTCAGTGGTAAAAATACCAGTCCTACAGAACATATAAGAGATTACAGCAGAGTTACAGATAATGACTTACCGCTGACGTTCTTTCTGATGGAATTGTTCACTTTTCCCTTCTTTTCCATCTGGCCCAGACCGACATGACGACTCCTCCAGCCGGGACTCGACTGCAGAGAATACAACAAAGACAAGTTTCACTTCTCATATTTTTAGCACTGTCACGGTCACCAATTGGACTATCCTCAACCTGCACAAACTCCTTATCCTGCTGGTACCCCAATACTGAGCCGCTGCTGCCGTATGTGTCCCTATTACTGCTCCTGATACCCCAATACTGAGCCGCTGCTGCCATATGTGTCCCTATTACTGCTCCTGATACCCCAATACTGAGCCGCTGCTGCCGTATGTGCCCCTATTACTACACCTGATACCCCAATACTGAGCCGCTGCTGCCGTATGTGTCCCTATTACTGCACCTCATACCCCAATACTGAGCCGCTGCTGCCGTATGTGTCCCTATTACTACACCTGATACTCCAATGCTGAGCCGCTGCTGCCGTATGTGCCCCTATTACTGAACCACAAACTCCAATACTGAGCCGCTGCTGCCGTATGTGTCCCTATTACTGCACCTCATACCCCAATACTGAGCCGCTGCTGCCGTATGTGTCCCTATTACTACACCTGATACCCCAATGCTGAGCCGCTGCTGCCATATGTGTCCCTATTACTACACCTGATACCCCAATGCTGAGCCGCTGCTGCCATATGTGTCCCTATTACTACACCTGATACCCCAATACTGAGCCGCTGCTGCCGTATGTGTCCCTATTACTACACCTGATACCCCAATGCTGAGCCGCTGCTGCCATGTGTCCCTATTACTGAACCTGATACCCCAATACTGAGCCGCTGCTGCCGTATGTGTCCCTATTACTGCACCTGCTGGGTGGTTCTGTGTGACCTCTAAATTATAAAGCAGCCCCCTAGAATATAGTAATGCCGGGTGCAAGTGCCCTAGAAAACAGTACCCGCATTTTGTCCCCTAGAATGTAATATTGCCCTGTGTGTGCCCCTTTGACAGTCACAGTAACCCGAGTTCCCCTATAACAATAAGTGCCCACTTTACATTTAATAATGTCCCAAGTCTCCCCCCTGTACAGCTCCCCTATACACAGTGTGATGCCCCCTCACTGGATATATACTGACCACTTAATATCCCCAAACTATTTAATGGCTCCAACACTGTATGATGGCCCCGCCACTATAATCCCCACACTGTATGATGGCCCCCTAGATAGCATCCATATAGCATAATACACCAGATAGTCCTCAATATAGTATAATGCACTCCCCATAGGCAGAGTCTATATTATTATGCACTCCCCCATAGACAGCCTCTGTAGTATAATGCACTCCGCATAGGGAGCCTCTGTAGTATAATGCAGCCCCCATATGGAGCCTCTATATTTATAATGCACCCCCATAGGCAGCCTCTGTATTATAATGCACCCACTCATAAGGCAGCCTCTGTAGTATAATGCAGCCCCCCATAGGCAGCCTCTATATTATAATGCACTCCTCATAGGCAGCCTCTGTATTATAATGCACCCCTCATAGGGAGCCTCTGTAGTATAATACACTCCCTATAGGCAGCCTCTATATTATAATGCACTCCCCATAGGCAGCCTCTGTATTATAATGCACCCCTCATAGGGAGCCTCTGTAGTATAATGCAGCCCCCCATAGGGAGCCTCTATATTATAATGCACCCCCATAGGCAGCCTCTGTATTATAATGCACCCCCCATTGGCAGCCTCTATATTATAATGCACTCCCCATAGGGAACCTCTATATTATAATGCACTCCCCATAGGCAGCCTCTGTATTATAATGCACTCCCCATAGGGAGCCTCTGTAGTATAATGCAGCCCCCATAGGGAGCCTCTATATTATAATGCACCCCCATAGGCAGCCTCTGTATTATAATGCACCCCCCATTGGCAGCCTCTATATTATAATGCACTCCCCATAGGGAACCTCTATATTATAATGCACTCCCCATAGGCAGCCTCTGTATTATAATGCACTCCCCATAGGGAGCCTCTGTAGTATAATGCAGCCCCCCATAGGGAGCCTCTGTATTATAATGCACCCCCATAGGCAGCCTCTGTATTATAATGCACTCCCCATAGGCAGCCTCTATATTATAATGCACTCCCCATAGGCAGCCTCTATATTATAATGCACTCCCCATATGGAGCCTCTGTAGTATAATGCACCCCCATAGGCAGCCTCTGTAGTATAATGCACCCCCCATAGGCAGCCTCTGTAGTATAATGCACCCCCCATAGGCAGCCTCTGTAGTATAATGCACCCCCATAGGCAGCCTCTTGTTATGAATGTGCTAGAGATGGTTTCTGAGCAGAGGCTCCCTCTGGTGGTTACAGACAGTACTGAATCTTTCAGCGAGGAATGGCAATCTGGGATCACGGACTGGTCTGATATAAGGGAGGTTCCCTCCCATGATGGTTGCCGGTGATCAATTATTCTTGTCTCAATTGTGGTTCCTGGTTCATTTGGAAGTTTGCTGAGTCTTGCCTGCATCTTCTGCTATCAGATAAGATATTTTCTGCTTTTATTTTTGTGCTTGCTATTTGCATTGTTTTCTGCACATTTGTGGAGGACAGCCGGGTCCCCTCTGGGGCCTGAGCTCCTCACAGTTTGTCTGTAGCCTCTGTTGTTTTTTCATTTGCTTTTTCCTGCTTTTTCAGCGGCTGCAGCTTGGTTTTGTTCACACTGAGATCTGATTTAGTGGGTGGCGAGATCGTGTGATCTCAGTATTTTTGTAATCAGAATTGTTGGATTTTTGTAGTGTTTTCTGGGTTGCAGAAAGTAATCTCTCCTGTCCTTTCCTATTTAGTCAGCTTGTGGCCCCAGCGTTTGCTCAATCTGTTTTCTGCCTGCGTTTGTGTTTTCATCTTGTCTAACCGCCATTATATGTTTGGGGGCTGCCTATTCCTTTGGGGCTCTACTCCGGGGCAGTTAGCTTTCCTGTTGCTATCTTTAGGTATAGCTAGCTCTCAGGCTGTGACGAGGCGTCTAGGATCAACGTAGGAACGCTCCACGGCTACCTCTAGTTGTGTGGTTAGTTCAGGTTTCTGCAACCCATTAGTTACCAAAATCTCAGGTGTTCGGCTGCCCTGCTGTTGTTCCTGTCCTCCTCAGCTACCGTACATGTGTAGCCCAGCTGCGCTTGGAATCACATTTCCCAGGAGGATGCACCAAAGGTAACACTCACAAGAGACCTGATATTCATTCACACATCTTCACCATTCCCTAGAGCCACCAGAGGGAGCCCTTTCAGAGTATATAGGATGGTGAAGACACTGAGTTTTAGCTTAGTTGGCTTAGTCTCCTCAGAGAGAGCAGACAGTCTACGCCTAGACTAGAGCAGAGTTCAGTGTAGTTGGTGATTCTACACAGAAGTGAGAAGTTGTTAGTTCTCTTAGAAAGTGGAGAGTTAGCTCTAGAAGTGTGCACAGATCAGTGAGTCTGCAAAGCCAGGTGCAGGTCAGACGGAGAATCCTGATAGCTGCTTCAGACAGAGCTTAGAAAGAAGGAAGGAAAGGGAACAGCAGTAATTGAAGGAACCTGAAGACTGCAGCTTTGAGCTTAGTTCAATGTGTGGAGGCTAGTACCAGTGGAAAGATAGCCACTCCAGCCTAGTCAGAACTGAGTCAACTGAGTGCAGTTTCAGTGAGTAAGCGTGCCGACGCTTTGAGAGCGGTGAAGAGAGAGAAGAATCAGCTATCTACTGCTAGTGTGCTTATGTTAAAGGTCGGAGTAGGACGAAAGGCGAGTGGAAGAGAAGAAGAGAGTAACAGAGGTTGAAACAGCATTGATAGCTTACCTCTACTCTGAATAACCGGACACCGGGTCCGAACTTGCTAGAATCTACACGACTAGTAGGAGACACCGGAGACCCTGCTGGACTACAGGTCGCAGGGGCCCAGGAGTGCTGATACGTAACCGGGGTCAGGAAGACGGGGGTCTAGCAGGACGCTGCATACAGAGACACTGTTCTATCCAAGAGAAGGCTCCACCACAAAGTCAGCCGGGCGTATAAGTGAAGACAGAGTTAGACTTCGTTTCATACAGGTCAGAAACTCACACTATAGGAGTAAGGAGGCCCTACACCTACTCAGTGGGAATACTGGACGTGCATCCTCCACCCTGCCAGCATCCCGGGACGTTCCTGCCATTCCACCAGTAAAGGTACAGAAAGAGACTTTCGTGTGTGTGTCTGCATTATTGCTCCGGCGGCTGAATACCCCTTCTCCATCCTGCACCCCTATACCGCCATCTACCCTGAGGGACCCAGTCTTGCCTGTGGAAGACTTAACACCTTGCTGCCCAGTAACAACCCCTCAGCGGATCCACATAGCAGCGCTGGTCACACTGACCAGGCACCACAGGTAGCGTAACGATCATCTTACAAAACTTTAATCCCCTGTAAATATTCCCCCTTTTAGTGAGCGCCCAGGGCCACGGACCGAGCTGTGCTACCCGTGACATCCCCCATTGAAGTGAACGGGCTCGGTGCCGAGTACCCCACAGGCCCTGGCGGGCGACTCATACATAACAGCCTCTGTATTATAATGCACCCCCCATAGGCAGCCTCTGTAGTATAATGCACCCCCATAGGGAGCCTCTGTATTATAATGCACTCTTCATAGGGAGCCTCTATATTATAATGCACTCCCCATAGGAAACCTCTATATTATAATGCACTCCCCATATGGAGCCTCTGTATTATAATGCACCCCCATAGGAAGCCCTGTAATATAATGCACTCCCAATAGGGAGCTTCTATATTATAATGCACTCCCCATAGGCAGCCCCTGTAATATAATGCACCTCCCCATAGGGAGCCTTTATATTATCATGCACTCCCCATAGGGAGCCTCTGTAATATAATGCACCCCCATATGGAGCCTCTGTAGTATAATGCACTCCCCATAGGGAGCCTCTGTAATATAATGCACCCCCCATAGGGAGCCTCTGTAGTATAATGCACCCCCCCCATAGGGAGCCCCTGTAATATAATGCACCCCTATTGGGAGCCCCTGTAATATAATGCACCCCCCAATAGGTAGCCTCTGTAGTATAATGCACCCCATAGGTAGCCCCTGAAATATAATGCACCCCCATAGGCAGCCTCTGTAGTATAATGCACCCCCCATAGGCAGCCTCTGTAGTATAATGCACTCCCCATAGGCAGCCTCTGTAGTATAATGCACCCCCATAGGCAGCCTCTGTAATATATTGCACCCCCGTTACAAAATAATAAATCCTGTACTCACCTCTCTTCCTCCCGGCTCCTGCGCTCCTCACTGCTCTCCCTCTCATCTCCTGACAGCGGGCGCCGGGCAGTGACATCATCGCGCCCACTGTCAGATGCTGAGAGGGGGATTATGGGAGAGAAGGAGCTCTTGCGCCTTCTCTCATCAATGCGGTCAGCTGTATTGGCTAGATGCCGATGCAGGTGACCCTCCGATGATGGGCGGGGGGCCCCACTGTTGGCACAGGGCCCTCCACCGCCTGCTCAGGGGCCCTGTAGCGGCCGGGCGGCAGAGCAGGGAGAGCGATTCTCCCTGTTCTGCCACAGAAATGTAACTGTATGGGTGCACTGTGCACGCTGATACAGTTACAGTAGCGTAGCTTCAGGTGGGCCCCCTCTGCCCCCCCGGTAGCTACGCTACTGACCCCTGGTATCTCCAGTAACAGATCAGATAGATAAGATGGACAACAGTGCGAGTGGCCTCTTCTTATCTCAGCACCCCTTATATATCCAGTAATAGATTAGATAGGCATGGTGGTTAGCAGTGTGAGCAGCCTCTTCTTTCCTCAGCATTCTTGATATCTCCAGTCTTAGATTAGACAGACAGGGTAGACAGCAGTGTGAGCATCCTCTCCTTGCCTCAGCACCCCTGGTATCTCCAGTATTAGATCAGACAGATAAGTTGGACAGCAGTGTGAGTGGCCTCATCTTACCTCAGAGTATTTCAGAATAACATCATATAGACATGGTTGACATCAGTGTGAACAGCCTTTTTGTACCTCAGCACCCCTGATATATCCAGTATTAGATCAGTAGGACAGGGTAGACAGCAGTGTGAGCAGCTTCTTCTTAGCTCAGCACCCCTGGTATCTATAGTATTAGACCAGGTAGACAGGTTGGACAGCAGTGTGAGCAGCCTCTATTTGTCTGTCCTCAGCATCCATGGTATGTCCAGTACTAGGTCAGGAAAATAGGGTGGACATCAGTGTGAGCAGCTTCTTCTTACCTCAGCACTCACAGTGTTACAGTATAACATCAGATAGACAGGGTGGACAGCAGTGTGAGCACCCTTTCTTACTTCAACACTTCCGGTATCTAAAGTATGAGATCAGAAAGACAGGGTTAACTGCAGTGTGAGCTGCCTCTTTTTAGCTCAGCATCCCTGGTATTTCCAGTATTTTATCAGTAAGACAGGGTAGACAGCGCAGTTGTTAGATCAACCTTTCACATTAATCACAAACACTTCTCTGAAATGCCTACATTTAGATCAAAGAAGTGAACAGCAATGAGCCTTACTTACCTCAGCATCTCTGCTTATCTACAGTATTTAAATCAGAATACAGGTGGACAGAAAGTGCGAGCAGCCTCTACTTACTCAACAATATGGCTATCTTCAGTATTAAATCAGATATAGGCAGTTTGACAGCAGTGTGAGCAGCCTCTTCTTACCCAACAATTGTGTATCTTCAGTATTAGATCAGATAGGCAGTTTGGACAGCAGTGTGAGCAGCCTCTTCTTACCAACAATTATTGTATCTTCAGTATTAGATCAGATATGCAGTTTGGACAGCAGTGTGAGCAGCATCTTCATACCTCAGCACCCTGGTTTATTGATACATATTGCATGCAATGAGTGTACATTCATTTGTGGAGAACATAATCACAAGGAAACACACCAATTGAAGGACCTACAAGTTAACCCATCAGATTACCAAACATGCACAATATTGTGAAATCCAGATAAAAGGCTGCTCTAGACAATCCATGACTTGTGAGCAAAAATTTCAGTAATCAACACTGTAATAAAGAGGAACGTTTACGTAATAGCTTTCTTTTGGTGGCAAGATCCTGCTTCTTCAATCAAGAGTGAATTGTGGTTATATCATAATATAGCTGGATTTCAGATACTGATAGAGTTATAGATATAGTTATTATTATTTATTTATAAAGCACCATTGGTTCCGTGGTGCTGTACATGAAAAGGGGTTACATACAAATTACAGTAAACAAACTAACAATCACAGACTGATATAGAGGGGAGAGAGGACCCTGCCCTTTCGGGCTTATATTTTACAGGACGGTGGGGAAGGAGACAGTAGGTTGGGGGGTTGCAGCAGGTCCAGTGATGGTGAGGCGATATCTCCGGTAGTGGTGAGGAGGCAGCAGGGTCATTGCAGGCTGTAGGCTTTCCTGAAGAGATGGGTTTTTAGGTTCGTCTGAAGGATCCGAAAGTGGTTGATAGTCGGACGTGTTGGGGCAAAGAATTCCAGAGGATGGGGGATATTCGGGAGAAGTCTTGGAGGCGGTTGGAGAGAAGTGAATAACTGTGGAGGAGAGAAGGAGGTCTTGGGAGGACCAGAGATTACGTGAGGGAAGATATCGGGAGATTAGTTCAGAGATATAAGGAGGAGACAGGTTATAGATGGCTTTGTAGGTCAGTATTAGTAATTTGAATTGGATTCTCTGAGGGAATGGGAGCCAGTGAAGAGATTTGCAGAGGGGAGACGCAGAGGAGTAGCAAGGAGAGAGATTAATTAGTCGGGCAGCAGAGTTAAGGATGGACTGGAGAGGTGTGAGGGTGTTAGCAGGGTGGCCACAGAAAAGGATGTTGCAGTAGTCGAGGCGGGAGATGATGAGTGCATGCACAAGCATTTTAGTAGATTGAGGGTTGAGGAAAGGATGGATTCTGGAAATATTTTTGAGCTGGAGGCAACAGGAGGTGGAGAGAGCTTGGATGTGCGGTTTGAAGGAAAGGGCAGAGTCAAGGGTTACTCCGAGGGAGCAGACCGGGGGAAAACGTGATGTCGTCAATTGTTATAGATAGGTTGGGTAAGGAAGATCTGTGAGATGGTGGAAAGATGATCAGTTTAGATTTGTCCACACTGAGTTTGAGAAAGCGGAGGAGAAGAAGGAGGATCAACTGTGTCAAAAGCAGAGGACAGGTCTAGAAGGAGGAGTATAGAGTATTGTCCATTAGCTTTGGCTGTAAATAGGTCATTAGTAATTTTGGTCAGGGCTGTTTCAGTGGAATGATGGGGATGAAAACCAGAGTGTAGATTATCAAAGAGCAAGTTAGGTGAGAGGTGGGAGGAAAGTTCAGCGTGGACGTGCTGTTCCAGGAGTTTGGAAGCGAATGAGAGCAGCGATATTGGGCGATAGCTGGCCATAGCTTTTGGGTCGAGGGTTGACTTTTTAAGAATAGGCTTGATTGTGGCATGTTTGAAAGCAGAAGGGAAGGTACCAGAAGTTAGTGATAGGTTGAAGAGGTGGGTTAGGGATAGGATAAGAGTGGTGGCGATGTTGGGGAGGAGGTAGGATGGGATAGGGTCAAGTGCACAAGTGGTGAGGTGTGATTTGGAGAGACAATGTGCAAGCTCCACTTCAGTGATGGTAGATAAGGAGGTTACGGGGTTTTGGCATTGGTCGGGTATACAGAGGGGTTGTGGTGGTTGAGCTATAAAGACATGCTGTGTTTGGTCTATCTTGTTTTTGAAGTGTGTGGCAAAGTCCTCGGCAGAGATTAGGGAAGTCGGAGGGGCAGTGGTGGGGGGAGGAGGGAGTTAAAAGAATTGAACAACTGTTTGGGGTTGTGGGATAAGGAAGATACAAGGGTTGTAAAGTAGGCCTGCTTAGCAGAGGTGAGGGCAGATTTGAATGCGAGTGTTGCTTGTTTGAGTGCAGTGAAATCGTCTTGTGAATGCGTTTTCTTCCAGCGCCGTTCTGCAATTACGGATGCTTGCCGAAGCTTTTTAGTGATGTTATTGTGCCAGGGTTGTCTATTGATTTGTCGCACTCTGTTATACATTACACGGGCGACCGAGTCGATGGCTGATGCAAGAGTGGCATTGTAGAAACTAGTGGCAGTGTCTGTGTCGTGGAGTGAAGATATGGAGGACAGTGGTAGAATAGTCAGAGAGTGTGCGAGTGTCTGGATGTGCGAGGTTTCTGCGGGGGTGTGCATGTTGCTGGACATGGGTGACAGGTGAGGAGGACAGGGATGAGAAAGTGAGTAGATGATGGTCAGATAGAGGGAGAGGGGAGGTGGTGAAGTTAGATAGGGAGTAGAGATGGGTGAAGACCAGGTCTAATGTGTGCCCGTCTGTGTGAGTGACTGAGGAGGACCACTGGGTAAGTCCAAAAGATGATGTAAGGGACAGGAGTTTGGAGGCTGACGACTGGTGAGTGTCAATGGAGATGTTGAAGTCACCCATGATGATGGTGGGAATGTCAGCAGAGAGAAAGTGGAGGAGCCAGGTGGAGAATTGGTCAATAAAGGCAGTGTAGAGGATGCAGTTGCATCCATGCCTGATGCTTAAAAGGTTTATGAGAGGAGTAAATCCAGGTCTTTTTATGTTTCTTTATTTGTACTATACTTAAAGAATACATTTCAGACTTTTATTTCAGCTTAAAAAACACACATTCATAAATGAAGCAGTCTTGTGAAACTTGGTGGTCCCGAAAACATCAAAACATTTTGTGATAGGGTTGGGTGTCTTGCCATGATGATCGGTTATGCATAAGATACGCATATAAAACCATATCAGTATGGAGAACTGTATACTGTGTAGAATGGTGGTTAGCACTATTGCGCTGGGGTCCGAGGTTCAAATACCTCCAGGGACGACATCTGCAAGGAGTTTGTTCTCCCTATGTTTGGTGACTTTCCTCCATACTCATAGGGAATTTTGATTTCGAGACCCTTATAGGAACAGTGATGACAATATCTGTAAAGTGGTATGGAAATTAATGGCACTATGGAAGCATGTAAAATAAATAATACTGCCAATACTATCATTTACACTAGTATAATAGCTACGGCTAAATAAATACCATGGATCCTTTTAATTCCAACCTTAGACTAGCAAACTTTCCAAGCAAGCCACTTTGGGGTTTGCACCAATTTAAAACTTCAGTGATTGAGTTACATTGAAATTCCTTTTCATAAATGGCTTAGGTCAAAGGGTCGTTTCTTCTAAACTGAACCATGGACCCAGTGGGGATGTGATATTTTACTGTTCAGGAGCTGGAGACCTCTCTGCCGCCTAACACACAAGTGGTTGACAGTTCCTAGGGGTGTGTTCTGCGTGAGGACTACATCTGCTGTAGGAAACTTCACCCAGCAAAGACTTCCAAGTCTGACTGCGGGACTTTTTGACATCTCACTATAACCATCTTAAAATCTGAAAATGAGACACTGTCTGGCTTCTTCCTTACAATGGGACATGTTCTCAGTTCTTGCATTAATTATATTAACAGCGCACGCTTTCCCCCAGACGGAGATTCAACTTAGTCAAGGTGAGTGCGCTTCATTTTTCTTTTCTGGGCACTAAATATTCGGGTTATATTGTATGATTGCATCACGTATTATTAACATGGATTTGGAACATTTGATTTAAGAGCCCTCCGAGGTTTCGCTATTGTGTCCTTTCAGTTTATTTCATTTCTGTTAAATGCCAATTTTCAATATAGGAAGATTTTATTAAACTATTTCCACAAGGCTACAAAAATTAGTTTTTCTCACTGTAAAATATTTTACCAAAAATAGCAAATTATCCCCTATCTATAGGATGGTGACTAACTATGGACTACCATCCATCTCATTGTCTATGGGACTGTCGGAAAAAGGCGAGAGCCCCGTTCTCAAGATTGCTGGGGGGTCCCATCAGTCAGTAATAAGCAAAGTATCCCCTAATTTGGTATTTTGGGGAATAACCCTTTAACTATAATACAAATAGGTATTCCTGAGACATATATCATGAGTATTAGATTAAGCAACTATTTTACTATTTTGTCATTTTAACTATTTAAGAAAGGGGAGCCACCTACAAATAGGTAAAGGGCGAAAGGTCAGAAACTCATGTACTTGCAATTCTTACTGGAAGACGAGCATATGTCTTGGTATAACTAATACACACAAAAATTACATGTTATAGGCATATACAAAGTATATCTATATAAAAAAAAGAAAATGAAAATGTCTAACAGAGGTGAGATTATTATAGCCATAACAATGAAGTGGTAGCCAAAAAAACCTGATAGATATGAACAGAGAGCCCCAACTGATGGCACTAGTTCCCCTCTCAAAAAATAAATACAAAAGTGAGGAGGACGTCATATTGGTCTGTGGTTTACACTACTATCACTTAAGGGGTATCTGGAAGCAGGTTTTTGCTATGTAATCTGAGGACAGCATGAGGTTGGGGCTGAGATTCTGATTTCAGGGATGTGTCACTTATTAGACTGTGTGCTGTTGTCTCAATACAATAAATGTTTTATCACCAGGAGATTATTATCACTGCCTGGACTGCAGTGCATGTGAGCCCTGGTCCGGCCACGCCCCCTCCTCTGAGAAGCAGCTCACTGTCAATAGACAATGTGCAAAGAAAGTTGTCGTGTTGACAGGGGCAGCTTTCTGAGCTCTGCCTCATCTAAAAACTCTGTCACAACTGCTGCACCCAGTAAACTAAGTGATACATCATTAAAATCTGTTAATCTCAATATATGACCCTTTTATCCAAGTCAATAATGCTCTTTCCCAATTATTGGCCCATCATAACAGGCCAATAATTACTCGAGAAATGAGTCTGTTAGGTGTGATAATTTTTTAGCAGGCTTAAAAATTATCGGTATTAGCAACATATCTCGTATAAACAAGTGATGTGCTGTCAATAATCTGAATAGATGATCATTCTGCATACAGCACATAAAATGTTCATCAGCCTCTCAGAACAAGCCAGTAAACAGCTGCTGGTCAGCCCATCTATAGCTGATGGTGGTCGTTTAATGGTCAAAATTGGCCCAATAGTTTTTAAAGTCCTCTGAAGGTGGACTTTGACTTTAATTAGGATATTGACATCCAGTGTTTTCACCATCTTGTCTACACTTTTGACAGACTGGAAAAGTAAATGATGAACCAAGCATGCACAGTTGGCCCACTACTGCCGCCTTGTTCTGTGACCAGACCTGCACTTCTACTAATGAAGTCAAATAAAATAAAATGAACTAATTGTAGACCCAAATCACCCCGTACCGAGCACTCTCTGTAGCTCACATTAGTGCTTTTTAAGAACGCCAACAACATAGCAAGAACTGAAAAAATTCAACATGGTCAATTGACTTCTATCGACATCACTCGGAGTCTGTAGAATAGTCTAGATTAGTCTACATGGTCGAATATGACCGGCTTTACCTATCGCAGTGAGATCATAAGAGCAGTCTATGCACAGCAGCACTATACGGGGGCACATATTTTCTTACCTGTGTAATAAGGATATTGGTTCAGTAGTTACAGGAATGCCTGAGACATGATGGGACATAATGCAATAACATCACTTTCTGCCAATACAATCAACCACACCGGGGTATTTCTCCAAAGACGAACTCAGAGGAAACTTAGATTGTGGACCCCAATGTGCACAGCAATGATAATGTCCGTAAAGCGCTTTGGAATATGATGGCGCTATAGAAGAGGAGCATAATAAAAAAAATAATACATGTGGAAATGGGTGCTCATTAACAGTAGAGTTTACAAGTGTTTAGAAGTTTTCCCTGGATATTTCTTGGCAAAGATTTGAAGATTTGGGCCCTTCCCAATCTTGTCACCATTTCAATAAGGAATATTGGCAGTGGTGCAGATGACATGATGTGATGTTTCCTCAAGCTCACTGTCACCTATTTATAAAGCCTATGAAATAAACTTAGGGAGTAAACAAGTCTTCTTGACCTACTTTTTTCAGCGCTCCTAAAACAAGCATGTCCTACTAGATCAATAGCACCTGGGCTATAAGCATTCACTGTATTGCAAGTGCGCCCAACATATATGGCATGTGTTTGCTGGGGTTAAAATTATTAACATCATCTGGAACTTTACAGATCTATAATTATTTTATTGTACTCGTTTACATAGCACCATTCCATTAATTTCCACAGTACTTTACGAACATCACCATCATTGAGGCTCATAATCTAGATTCCCTATCACTATGTCTTTGGAGTGTGGAAGGAACCTGGAGGAAACCCACGCAACCATGGGGAGAACATACAAACGCCTTGCAGATGTTGTCCTTGATGGGACTTGAACCCAGGACCCCAGTGCTGAAAAGCTAACCACTGAGCCACCATGTTGCCCAATCCTTGTCAGTAACAGATAGCATTTTCCTATGAACGCTGACCTCTGGGCACCCATGATCTTGAGAATGTCTTTGCCTTCAAAATTGTTCCTTTACAAGGGGGCATTCCCAGCCATCTTCTGCTCCGCTCAACCGTATGAGGCCAACTGTACAACTCGGTGGCCCAAGAGCCAAGAGATCACTTACTAAAACTGGAATTCCCCTTGAATTTTCTAATTACAGAGCAGATCTTCCCTGCTGTAAAAGCAAAATATTATTCTTTTTGAACTGATCTGGTTGAACTTCCATTTGTCTGCAGAATATAAAAAAAATTGGTTTGGTACCGTGTTAGCCAGTAGAAATTCACTATATTTTGTTAGCCATTAAAAGGTATCATACCCACAAGATTCCTATTTTGCTTTTCCCACTGAGAGCACTCTATATGTGTTTTTTCTGCAGAATATAGAACATTAGTTAAAATTAAGTATACGATCAACACTGGCTTTCAACCGGTGGCTGCCAAGCTCCGGTGCCACAGTGCTGGCTCTTTATAACTGCTGCTTCCCGCGACGACAAGAGAAAGCTACACATTCTAAAAAAGATACATAAATTAATATAAAAAAAAGTAAGAAAGCAATATAACATTATCTAAAACAAAGTTCTCTAACAGGTGTGCTAGTAAGCATTTAAAAGCGTTTTATTTTGATAGGAACATAACTTTACCTACCTGCCCTGTTGAGGGCAGAGCAAAGTACTGCAGTTCGCAGGTGCCGGGAAAGGTCAAAGAGCCCCGATGCCAGTACTTTGCTCTGCCCTCAACAGGACAGAAAAGTATGCCAGGGCAGGAGTGCGATGCCGGGAACCTGTGTGGGTAACGTAGGGATGCGTCATCCACATGAAGCAAGCGGGAGGGCGGCAATCATAAGAAGATGGAAGGAGGCGGACCAAGAACAGCGATACCCATCGGATCGGACCGCCCCGCAGGTGAGTATAATAAATGTTATTTTTCAGTTCTTTCAGGTTGGGTTGGGGGCTTATATATATATATATATATATATAACTGTATATGTTCTTTACACAAACTGATGCAAATCCTCAAACAAAAAATAGTCAAATTCCAGGATGTGAAGTAGCAAAATCATGAAAAATGCCAAGAGGCATGTGAATACTTTTGGAAGCCACTGTATGTCTGGGTCACGAACATCACACATCCAGGTGCTGGTCAGGTAAGATGATCCTGTAGTCGAGAAAACCCACAATCACCGCATGGGTGTATATTTAGTAGCAATAACAAATCTCCTTAGAAAATCAATGTAAAATGATATAATTGTGTGTTTACTGGATCGGAAAAGCAACTTTAATACCAATGTTTCAGGCTACAGAGACCACCAGATATGCTCAGCAGTATACAGTATTTAGGGAATTTGACATCACCATTGACTGCCTATTATCTCTTCTCCAGCGATATCCAACATTGGTCCAAGTCAACTTCAATGTCTCATGGTTACCACTGACAATATCCTGCAGTAGAAGCCATTTTACAAAAGGATTAACACCACTTATGGAATCAAAAAGATGAACATCATGTCGAAGTTTGCAAAACCCTCCCAAAAGTTCTCCCAACTTTTCATACATTTCCCATCTAAAAGAAGGAAGACATTGGAAATGTCAGACATTATTTACCTCCAGTGCAACCAATTTCATTGTTAAATGATGAGGTTGATAAATCCATTTACTTTGGCGATACGTACGGATAGAGGCAACGAGAATGCTTGTGATCCGCCAACGCAAATCTTATGCCCTTAGGGTAGATTGACTTTTGGGCAAGTTGGACCACCAATCTCCCAACTATTTCAGAATCGTTAAAGTAAAACCTTTTTTTGATCCCTCAGTAGGAACAAAAAGTAAAAATGTCATTGACAGAACTGTATTAAAGCAGACAGCAATTGTCATAGACTATGTATACTCAACTGTCCTGTAATAATGAGGTGGTCGATATTTTCACTTTCTCTTTTTTAGTCGCAGGGTTCCCAGATGTCACGCAGCCATACGCCTGCCCTCTGTTTTGGACCGAGTTTAGCGGGAACTGCTACAGATTCTTCCCGATAAATAAAACGTGGGCGGAAGCAGACTTTTACTGTGCCGAGTTCTCTCTCGGCAGGACTACTGCCAAATTAGTTTCTATCCACAGGTATTGTATATATCTACTTTTCCGCAGGAGCCAAAATATGAGGGACTTTTATTACCGTCGGCTTCCAACAAGTAAACAATGTGCATTGTAAAAAGACATCCTACCTTCCAAAGTCATAGCGCGGCAGGACTGCAGAATTCTAGATAATGTTCTAGAATTATATGAGCGGAATTTAAAGGAACATTCCAGACAAACTGATACATTATGTTATGTCTCGATCTTTGCTGGACTTTGACAAGCCCTGCACTAGGTATAAAATACGGTATCGGGGCGTTCCCTAATAGGATATTTCTGTTTTTTATCCCAATCACTGTCTATACAACTATATTCTCTATGCAATGTATTACTAGAGAGTAATAAGATGCTCCAGAGCGGCATTCACAATTTTTCAGGGCTTCAGAGATGAAATCTCTTTATATACTGACTGTACTGGCTTTTATGTCCCACCTGGTGCTCATGATGCTTCAAAACCCTTGATCCGTATGAGCAGGATGGACAGGTGGCGCTGATGCTGCAGGGTGGTCAAGTTATAATCTCAGTGTCAGATATGCCAGAACTGGAACTATGACATCTAATGTAGCAGAGTAGTAATCTACGATGGAGCAGAGCAGTCACCATGATGCAGCAGAGTTGATCCAGGGATGTAACAGAGTTGGCACAACAAAATAGCAGCACAGAGTCGATGGAGTAGCAAACTTGGCTCAGCAATGTAGGAAAGTTGACTCAGTGTCACGGGTGTGTCGCGGAGAAGATCGTCGCGATTGCACACCCTGACTTCGCACAGCTGAGTTTCTGGTGCTGGGTGTTTTTCGGCACTGAGGGAGTTAATTCTTTCTCTCTCGGTGCTGGACTGACCAGCCTCGCCCAGCTGCGATTGATGTTTTGTTAATTAGCTTCCTTCATATTCCTGCTGGTCTGCTGGGGAAGTTGTCGGTGAAAGCATTCATTCAGACCAGCAGAGCGGATCGTTTCTGAGAAGAAGAGTGCCTGTTGTGGTTTTTCCTCTCCTCGCTTATTGTTTATCTCCTTAACCTTTTGTGTTCCTCTGTAGTGGAAGTTTTGTATGCAAGGCAGTGTTTTCTTTACCCCTTGTCTGTCTCGTTTGTCTTAGACTGTGTGTAAGCTGTGACCTGCCCATTCCCTGTGGTGGTAATCAGGGTCCTTCTCAGGACTAGATTACAGTGGTCAGTGATCTACAGGAGACAGGGTTACGCTGGCGGCCTGGACCTCTGTACCATTAACAGTACCTCCAGGTAGAGGGACTAGTCAGGACCCCAGTTCAGGGTCAGCATAGACCCCGGTCCACCTCTATCCTGAGACAGCGTGACACGTACACAGTATAGACCCACAATACATAGGATATTATGTCAGGTAAGACATTGCTGGCAGATACTATGTATACATGTTGATATTTTCTATTATATGAAATATAGAATGTTGTCACATTAGATATATGTTACTATCATAGAATATATCTGTTATACGTCGTGACATTTTCACCGACCACACTAAAAGATTCTCCCCAGCTACCATGGATCCAGTAGCCCAGTTAGCTCAGCAGTTGCAGAGTTTGTCCATGGAGCTGACGGACGTTAAGTCCAAGGTTTTGTACCCCGGGAGCAAACCAGATCTGAACCTAAAGTAGCTCTCCCGGACAGGTTCACTGGTGGGCGGGACAAATTTTTTACCTTCCGGGAGGCATGTAAATTATATTTTCGGCTACGGCCTCAGTCTTCGGGGAGTGAAGATCAGAGGGTGGGAATTGTCATATCGCTCTTACAAGGGGACCCTCAATCCTGGGCGTTCTCTCTTCCTCCGGACTCCCCGGCTCTCCAGTCAGTAGATCGATTTTTTACAGCCCTGGGTCTGGTATATGATGACCCGGATCGGGTCTCCCTTGCTGAAATGAAGTTACGTAAGATACAGCAGGGAGATCGGAGGAATTTTCTTCTGAGTTCCGTAGATGGGCCACAGATACTCAGTGGAATGACCCAGCTCTTAGGAGCCAGTTTTGTCAAGGATTATCTGACAAATTAAAAGATGTGTTGGCTCAGTATGATTCTCCGCCGTCACTGGAGGCCGCTATGGCCCTTGCTATTCGCATTGATAGACGGCTTCGGGAGAGGTGCGAGGTAACTCCGCCCCCTGTGATGACTCCACCTTCTACTATAGTCCCTTATATTGAGGTTCCCCTGGTTTGTTCTGAGGAGCCTATGCAGTTAGGAGGGACATCGTTTCGAGGGAGGGGATCGGCGGTGCGCCGCAAGACAGGAAAGTGTTACTTCTGCGGGAGAAAGGGACATTTTGTTGGGGGGTGTCCATCCCGTACTTTGCTGAGCAAGGAGTCGCCGGAAAACTGTTGATCCCAGGTTGTGTGGTGGACGACAATCTGGGAGTATGTATTTCGTCCCCAAGTCCGTCTCAGTTTCTCGTACCAGCGGAGGTGGTGGTAGGTACGAGAACTGAGAGGATTTCTGTTCTTCTGGATAGTGGGGCCGCGGCTAATCTGGTGGACGCTCGGTTTGCCCAGGTGCAAGGTATGCAACTGAGTGTATTGGCCAAACCTATCCCTATATTCTCTATTGACGCCAGGCCTCTCGGTCAAGGTAGCTTTGTGCAAGCCGTGCATAACATAGACCTTCGAGTGGGGGCAATACATAAAGAACTATTGTCTTGTTATGTGTTGGAGGGCCTTCCCACTCCTATTGTGTTGGGACTTCCTTGGTTAACTAAACATAACCCAGTTATTAATTGGCAATCCAGAGAGATAAGCCAGTGGGGTGAATTTTGCAATAGTAACTGCATGAACACGGTCATCGGTGCGGTCGTGCCTAGAACCTTACCTCCTTTTCTGGAGGACTTTGAGGATGTGTTTTCAGAGGAAGGGTGTCAAGAATTACCTCCTCATCGCGCGTATGACTGTGCTATAAAATTGCTTCCTGATGCTAAGTTACCAAAATCTAGGTTATATAACCTTTCTGGTCCTGAGAGGCAAGCTATGAAGGATTATATTTCGGAAAGTCTGGCCAAGGGGCATATTAGACCTTCATCTTCCCCAGTGGCCGCGGGGTTCTTCTTTGTGAAGAAAAAAGATGGAGGCCTACGCCCTTGCCTGGATTTCCGTGAGCTTAATCGGATTACGGTCCGAGATCCGTATCCGCTCCCACTTATTCCTGATCTTTTCAATCAGATTGTGGGCGCCAAATGGTTCTCTAAGTTGGATCTCAGGGGGGCGTATAATCTGATTAGGATAAAGGAGGGGGATGAGTGGAAGACGGCGTTTAACACTCCGGAGGGACATTATGAGAACCTTGTCATGCCTTTCGGTCTGACTACTGCCCCGGCGGTGTTTCAACATTTTGTTAATGACATCTTTCGCCACCTAGTGGGACAGTTTGTTGTCATTTATCTAGATGACATCTTAATTTACTCGCCGGATCTTGTGTCTCATCAGGAGCATGTGAGACAGGTGTTGCAGATCTTGCGAGACAATAAACTGTACGCCAAATGGGAGAAGTGTGTATTCGCCGTACAAGAACTTCAGTTTTTAGGATTCCTGGTGTCAGCTTCCGGTTTCCGTATGGACCCTGGGAAAGTGAAGGCTGTGCTTGAATGGGATCGGCCAGAGGATCTTAAAGCACTGCAGCGTTTCCTGGGGTTTGCTAACTACTACCGGAAATTTATTCGTAATTTCTCATCCGTTGTCAAACCTCTCACTGACATGACAAAAAAAGGGACTGATTTTTCTAGGTGGTCTGACAAAGCTTGTCAAGCATTTTCCTCCTTGAAAAAATGTTTTGCTTCAGCACCCATACTCATCCAACCTGATGCATCACAACCGTTCATTGTGGAGGTAGACGCATCTGACGTAGGAGTGGGTGCGTTATTATCTCAAGGTCCGTCCCCTGGTAAATGGCATCTGTGCACTTTCTTCTCTAAAAAATTGTCGTCCGCCGAGAGGAATTATGATGTCGGCAATAGGGAACTCTTGGCCATTAAGTTGGCTTTTGAAGAGTGGCGTCACTTTTTGGAGGGGGCAGTCCACCCGGTCACCGTCATTACTGATCACAAGAACCTGCTGTATTTAGAGTCTGCAAAACGTCTAAATTCCAGACAAGCTAGATGGTCGTTGTTTTTTACCAGGTTTAATTTTGTCGTCACATATCGTCCTGGGTCAAAAAATGTAAAGGCTGATGCCTTATCTCATAGTTTCCCGGGGGCCGGGAAGACGGATGACCCGGTTCCTATTCTTCAGGAGGGAGTTGTGGTGTCGGCTGTATGCTCTGAGCTTGAGGAGGAGGTGTTAGAGGCTCAGGGGGACGCCCCTGTAGGACCTCCAGGGAAACTGTTTGTTCCAGATCAGTTAAGACAAAAGGTTATCAAGGCACATCACAATTCTGCTTTGGCAGGACACCCAGGGAGTAAAACAACTGTAGATCTCCTTTCTCGCCGGTTTTGGTGGCCTAACTTAAATAAAGAGGTGGTAACTTTTGTCGCGTCCTGTGGGGTATGTGCGCGCTCTAAGACCCCACATACCCGTCCGTCTGGGGCCCTTTTACCGTTGAAAATCCCGGAGCGTCCATGGACCCATCTGTCTATGGACTTCATTACGGACCTCCCTCCGTCTTCAGGTAAAACTGTCATACTAGTTGTAGTTGACAGGTTCAGCAAAATGGCACATTTTATTGCTCTTCCTGCTCTTCCTAATGCTAAAACTCTGGCGCAGGTGTTCATTGGGGAGATTGTGAGACTTCACGGGTTGCCTTCCGATGTGGTGTCGGATCGGGGTCTCAGTTTGTGTCCAAATTCTGGAAGGCATTTTGTTCTCGTCGGGGGATGCAGTTGTCATTTTCTTCGGCTTTTCATCCGCAGACCAATGGTCAGACAGAGCGTCTGAATCAGAGCTTAGAGACATATCTCCGGTGTTATGTCTCAGAGAACCAAGAGGACTGGTCTTCTTTCTTGCCTCTGGCAGAGTTCACTCTTAACAATAGGCGGAGCGAGTCCACTGGTAAGTCCCCGTTTTTTGGGGCATATGGTTTTCACCCCAGTTTTGTACTTTCAATGGGGGGGCTCTTCTGGGGTTCCTGAGGAGGAACGATTTTCGTCGTCACTTGCTTCAGTGTGGAGAGGAGTGCTTAATAATCTGAGCACTATGGGGAACCGATACAAACGTATGGCTGATAGGAGGAGAGTGTCTGGTCCGGACCTAAGTGTGAACGATCTGGTATGGTTGTCTACCAAGAATATAAAACTTAAGGTTCCCTCCTGGAAACTCGGTCCCAGATTCATCGGGCCATACAGGATCAGTTCAATAATTAATCCGGTGGCTTTCCGTCTTGACCTCCCTCCTACGTTTAAAATCCACAATGTGTTCCACAAATCGTTGCTTAAGACGTACGTGGCACCAGTTATACCGTCACCTCTACCTCCTCCTCCTGTGGTGGTCAATGGTAATTTGGAGTTTCAGGTATCGAAGATCATTGACTCACGTCTGAATCGCCGGTCCCTTCAGTACCTTGTTCATTGGAGGGGGTATGGTCCTGAGGAGAGGATGTGGGTTTCTGCATCGGATATTAACGCAGACCGATTGGTTCGGGCCTTCCACACTACTCACCCAGATAGACCAGGCCCTGAGGGTCCAGAGGCCCCTCGTAGAAGGGGGGGTACTGTCACGGGTGTGTCGCGGCGAAGATCGTTGCGATTGCACACCCTGACTTCGCACAGCTGAGTTTCTGGTGCTGGGTGTTTTTCGGCACTGAGGGAGTTAATTCTTTCTCTCTCGGTGCTGGACTGACCAGCCTCGCCCAGCTGCGATTGATGTTTTGTTAATTAGCTTCCTTCATATTCCTGCTGGTCTGCTGGGGAAGTTGTCGGTGAAAGCATTCATTCAGACCAGCAGAGCGGATCGTTTCTGAGAAGACTTAAGCTAAGAGTGCCTGTTGTGGTTTTTCCTCTCCTCGCTTATTGTTTATCTCCTTAACCTTTTGTGTTCCTCTGTAGTGGAAGTTTTGTATGCAAGGCAGTGTTTTCTTTACCCCTTGTCTGTCTCGTTTGTCTTAGACTGTGTGTAAGCTGTGACCTGCCCATTCCCTGTGGTGGTAATCAGGGTCCTTCTCAGGACTAAATTACAGTGGTCAGGGATCTACAGGAGACAGGGTTACGCTGGCGGCCTGGACCTCTGTACCATTAACAGTACCTCCAGGTAGAGGGACTAGTCAGGACCCCAGTTCAGGGTCAGCATAGACCCCGGTCCACCTCTATCCTGAGACAGCGTGACACGTACACAGTATAGACCCACAATACATAGGATATTATGTCAGGTAAGACATTGCTGACAGATACTATGTATACATGTTGATATTTTCTATTATATGAAATATAGAATGTTGTCACATTAGATATATGTTACTATCATAGAATATATCTGTTATACGTCGTGACACTCAGCAACGTAACAGAGCTGGCACAATAGAGTAACAGAGTTGATAAAGTGATGCAGCAGAATAGGCATAATGGAGTAGCAGACTTAGTGTAAAAATGTAGCAAAGTTGACTCAATAATTGGAGCTGTGCTGAGATTCTGTGTAGGAGAGTGAATCAGCGCTAATCCAACTGTAAGTGGTGGCACGACGCTTACTACCTGAATACTCAGGTTGGCATCCTGCTGCCTGAGCCTGTATGGATAAGCAACACTGGCCAACCTCAGCCCCATGCAATTTTAAAACTCGATGTTGTATAGTAATCCCCTGAAAGAAAAATCAAAGATACATTCACTGGTGTACTTTGCCAGGAAAAATTCAAGGTTGACCAATGGACTCCTGACACAGTTCTGAAGTACAAACCAGGATTTGCATTAGGATTAGCCTCTTAGTCATTCAATGGGACTATTAATGGGTCGAATAATTGGATTTTCTCCAATCTACCCAAACAAGTAGTCAACTACTTATGTTGTAAGCAATTTTTTTTGCAGTGGTGTAAAAGATTCTGTACTATAATTTCCAGTTGCATGTGAAATGAGAATGGGTTTGCCGAAAACCCTACTCACATGCACAGAATGCAGATTCTTTTCTGACTTGGCACACATTTTGGTATGGAATCTTTATCATAATCTGTATCAAATCCATTCCCAATCCCTAACTGTCCTGTTATATTATATTTTCAACACCTTGCTTGCTGACTGTTTCCAGTGATAGCCAGAACTGTAGATGCATCCATGTGATATATCAGAATGTGGTCAAAAATTAGTATGGAAAAAAGTAACACAATGTGGCAAATTTCCTAATCTTGTCTAATTTGTACACATTATTAAGTTGAGGTCATTAACTCATGTTGGCTGAACCCACGATTACAGACAAGTTTGACTGACTGTCTAATGTGTACTGGAGCACCAGGATTGTCAGGGAGATGTCGATCGAGCATACCCGTTTTTGGACTGCTGACCGCTTTGCTTTTACAGAGACAAGCCACCGCCAGACATCTCGTAACATCGGCTCTCCCAAAGAGAACACAGGAGCACTCGGCCGAACGAGAACTCCTGGGTATCAAAGTGGCGACCGAATGATCAAACTATTGTTCGAAATTATTCTTCTAATGCGTATAACTGGCTTTAGTCTAAACAGTCTTATGGCTCATACAGACATCCGGGCAGCACAGTCCGACCACAGATCACAATGTACGGACTGGCCGCGGGACTCCCGACCCTACCATGACAGTGTCATATAATTCTATCAGGCTGTCACGCTTAAATCTGGAGACCCGCCGCCAGTCGTTGCATTGCAGTTCGTTCTTGGACATCTGCATGAGCACTTAATGATCAAATTTTCAGTGGACATTATATCATCATGTGGCTCTAACATTTGTGCCAAATTTAACGATACGCACATGGCTATACCCTATCTTCCCACCTGACCGTGTTTTTTTTTTCTCTACAGCTGGGAGGAAAACATTTTTGTATTTGATCTTGTGAACAGCCAAGTCCCAGGAGTACCCACTGATATATGGATAGGATTAAGTGACAGAAGGCAGGTATGGATCATATTAGACTGGTATCATTCATTGTGTTTGGAATATTCACAGTTTATCGAAAGGAATTGGTAATATAGTACTGTAACTTTCAGACAAGTCGTAAAAGTCAGGCAGACTGGGTAATCCATAAATTTAGTGTAAGGGTGACCCTACTATTGAAATGAATGGGAAATATAGAAAACTACTTCAGTAAGACAACTTAACATAACCTCTATTAGTCTTGGACACCACTGATAGGACTGTTATGACCAGTGACGTAGCTAAAGTCCGATGCAAAATTTGGACCTGGTCCCCAGCTGCATGTTGGTCTGATATATGTGACCTTTTAGCATTCTAGATCATATCAAGACACACGTGATCACCCATCACCTCCATGTAATAATGTCCCCCATCCAGTAATAATGTCCTTGGCCCCTTCCTGATAAAATCTTCCTCATCCTTTGCCCCTTCCTGGTAAAATCTTCCTCATCCTTTGCCCCTTCCTGGTATAATGCTTCCTAACCTTGGCCTCTTCCTGGTAAAATGTCCACCATCCAGAACCCCCTGCAGTAATACTGTCACCCATCCTGGCCCCTTCCTGTAATAAAGTCCGGATCGTTCCTGTGTTCTGTATGAGAGAGCCGCTGTCAGACTCCTCTGATAGAGGCTTATTTCTTCTCCGAACAAAATCAACAGTCCTTGAAATTCAACAAGCCGAATCCTTCTGTCCCCCAACATCATAAGAGGAGAGTCAATAAAAAAAAGAGAATTGTGTCAGCTCACCCTTCCTTGAAGATTAGTTGATTGTATGGAGAGTCAATAAACCCCATACACATTACACTATTGGCTGGTAGCGCCGATATCGATGAATTTATCATTCATTATTAGTATGAGAGCCTTTATACTAGTGACCCACACTATTTGATCTTTACAGAAAACTTTTCAGCAGTCTCATTATCATCACATACATGATTACAATGAACGGTAACACCTTTGCATAGAATGGATACAGAGGATCCACCATTCACAACTGAAGTTGGTCACGGCTCGTCTATTCCATCTTCTTTAACAATGACTCAGATTAGAAGCTCAGAAGTTTTGTATACAAAAGATAAAAGTTCATAATAAATTTACCATAAGAACCCGATTTAAACATAGGTAATTTCCTGATGACCCCTTCCCTTTAATTTCATCTATGTTGGCACTGCAAACAAATTGAACATTTGCCGACAGGTTTGCCTGCAGATGTTTGAGGCCCCAACAAAATCAAATATGATCTGATTATTTTCAGAGGAACCATGTAAGAAAAAGGATTGTAAAAAATGGAAAAAAAATCCCGTGAATACTCAATTTTGTGATGACATGCTTTGCATTTTTATCATTGTATTTTTATATAAAGGAAGGTGAGTTTGAGTGGACGGACGGCACGACGCATGACTACAGTTACTGGGATGGAAATCAACCGGATGATGCAACCAACAGTTCCGCAGAAGATGAGGACTGTGTGCAGATATGGTACAGATACTACAGTGGTGAGTGCGAAGTGGTGGTAGAAGGTTCATTAATTTTTGCTTTTTGACATAAATACTTGTACATCACTGGTATAGCGGTATTCAATCTTTGTGTCACAATCAACAAATCTGAATGTCCTAAGTGTTCTTTATCAATATTGGGTTAGTTTCATTTGTACCAGAGTGTTGCTTATTCTTGACAACTCTCCTGGAATTTTCAAGAGAAAATGGTGACGTACTAGAGGAGTTGCTAAATCTGTGTCCACAGTTTCTGTTGCTCCATTGCCCAATGTCCTATAGTTCATAGAATCCTAGAATGGTAGAGTTGGAAGGGACCTCCAAGGTCATCGCGTCCAAACCCCTGCTCAATGCAGGATTCACTAAACCATCTCAGACAGATGTCTGTCCAGCCTCTGTTTGAAGACTTCCATTGAAGGAAGCCAGCCGGGGTCAGACTGGACTACTGAGGTCTCTCTTCTCCCTATAGTCCCCAGCCATGGCTACAGCTGTCGTCCAGATGTATTACCGTCTCAAAGTTCATTCATATCATCAATAATTGGAATTTACAGGGGTCTTACATGGTTCATAAGGATTTTCAAGCACGATTGAAAAATAATGAAATATTGCTAACAGGCACTGAACGGACAGGTCACAGTGTTATATTGAGTGCTATATTGAGCACAGAGACCACAGAATATACTATACCATGCTATAGTGGTTGTCTAGTTTAGAAAAACTTTTTTTAAATTCTTTATGATAAGATTCCGAATTAGTTATCTGCCCATTACATAAACAGACTACTGATGTAAAGAGGAAAAGTGTAATGCTTTATTTAACCAGTGGGGGTGCTGCAGGGGGAGTAATACATGTCACGGTGTAGAGGTGATCAGTGGGGGATGTCACAGTGTAGAGGGATCATCCTTATTGTCATTTGCACATGGAAACACCAGATGTAATGGAATGAAACTGGAGAAGATACAAATTAGATATTAGAAAAAAAATTTTTGACAGTGAGGGTGATCAATGAGTGGAACAGGCTGCCACGAGAAGTGGTGAGTTCTCCTTCAATGGAAGTCTTCAAACAGAGGCGGGGCAGACATCTGTGTGAGATGGTTTAGTGAATCCTGCATTGAGCAGGGGGTTGGACACGATGACCCTGGAGGTCCCTTCCAACTCGAACATTTTATGATTCTATGATTCCTCATTTTTTCCACATATTACACCTGATAGCTGGGGGTTCTAACAATTGGATGTTTTGTGATCAGTTTATTCCTAGGGGAACTCTCTATCAAAATGTGGAAAAATGGACATCGATACTAACCTATCATAAACTTGTACCACATCAAGCCCTTTGTGGTGCAATTACCTGACACACAAGTTTTGTCTGGGTCTCTATTTTTGGGTCTAAGGTCTATATAATTTTTGGAGTTGAGGTCTGAATTTATTTTGGATCTTATCTGGGATCTGGATTGATTTAGGGGTCAAGTCTGGCTTCTTTATCCATTTAGGGATCTTAATTTATTTTGAGGTGTTGTTTGGCTTTTCAGTGTCTCATGTTCTCATCCCTCATTTTCTACTTATGTGGTTGATTTTCTATGTGATACAATTTTCCCAGCATGCTCTGAATATTTCTTGTGTTGCGAGTCGTAAATTCATGCGGTTCATGGTGAGTTCTAACTGTGTAGTCTTAGCAATATTTCCTTCCATCTGTACCAAACGTAGTGATCGGCTAATTAGATGTTATTAGGAAGTAGGGGACAAACAGGAGGGAGAATTACTGCATGATCAGACTACACAGGGTTTATTTGTAGTCTGTTGCTATAGAAACACATTGTTCTATACAGACCATTCTTGCCAAATCTCCCAAAACTTCAAAGAGGCTTCCATTTAAAGGGAAAAATCCAAGTGTCCTGAATTAAAATCCTAATCTCAAGGGTGCAAGCCAAAGGTTCTCCAAACCTTCAAGGAAACAGGAATTTTGGCGTAGTTTCTTGTGCATGATGCATACTTGCCAATTCTCCCAGATCATTTTGGCTCCCAGAAAGGAGCCTCCAATGATCCTGATGAAGTTAGCAAATCTTTCAGAAGACAAGTTTTCCAAGAAGTTTCTTTTCTCGTTGAGGTGGCAAACCGGGAACTGGGGTGATGAAAGGCAGAAACTAGTTTATGAAAATGAATGTGACTACAGACAAAATTTGTGTATTGGGTTATTTTCCTCCATGCTACCAGTGAAAAGTTGGCAAATATGGAGTAACATCGGGTGAACATATTATTGATGCAACCAGTGCAGTGACACAGGAGCCCAAGAGGTTAGTGGGTCCACTATCACCTAAAAAGCAGGTACAATTTGGTATTTTCATGAGCTATTGGACTAAAAAGGCCCATATCTATTTATGCACAGAGGCCTTCTTCTGTCTGTGTCCACCTCTGGTGTTACGCCAGGTGTTATGTTTCAGTAGCTGAGGAGAAATAGCAAAAATAGCCAAAGTAGTAATACACCAGAGAGGCTGGAAACTACTGGGTTGCAGAACCCTAAACTAACCGCAACACTAGAAGTAGCCGTGGAGCGTACCTACAGTGATCCTAGACGCCTCGTCACAGCCGGAGAGATAGCTACACCTAAAGACAGAAAGATGAAAGTTAACTGCCCCTTAGCAGAACTCCCAAAGAAATAGGAAGCCCCCAAATATGTAATGGCGGTTAGACAAGAAGAAAATACGAACACAGATAGAAAATAGAATGAGCAAATGCTGGGGCCCAATTCTGTCTAGATAGAAAAGTATAGGAAAGAATTCTGACTGCAACCCAAAAAACCCTGCCAAAAATACCAACACTTCTGATTAACAAAAAACCTGAGATCACACGATCTCTACCACCTAAATCAGATCTCTGGTGTAACACACAGCAAATCAACAAATAAAAAGTGACACAGGAACAGAGCAAAAGTGCAAACACAAACTGAGCACAATTGCAGAGACAGGCCCCAAAAGGGGACCAGGCTGAAGTCCACTGCAAGGCAGCAAACCAGCAAGGAAAATCCAACCAGAGGAAAAAAAACAGCAAATCACTTATCTGAATGAAAGCAGGAATGCAAGCTGAGCTCCAACCAAGAACTGGAAGAACAATTGATTACCGGCAAGGCTGATGGGAGTTCAGGTCACTTATATCAGACCATTCGGACCCAGCTGAAAGCCATTCAGCAATTGGTTCATTACCCTCAGCAACCACCGGAGGGAGCCCCAGCTCCGAAGTCACCTCCAACGTGTTCACAACAGCCAGGGTCAGACAGAGCCCAAGCATCTAAAGGTGCGTTCATGGGCCAGGAAACAGGGTATGGAGAAGCTGTGGGAAAGATGTGGCTTGCTAAAGTGGTTGGAATGAAAAAAATGAACTAGGGGAATTTTCAGAAGGAAAATTCTAAAACATGAAAGGAGATTTTTATTAAACTCATTTGCGATGATATCTACTGGTCATAATTTTTGCATTTTAGATGCAAAAAAATTGGTCGGGAGGGTAGACGTGGCCTTTAATGAGCTGGAATTTCTAATAAATTTTCATGACTTCTGAGTAAATTCAACGTCTTGTCTAGCAGCGGTCCCACATGCGGTAAAATATAAGTGATTTACATGTCGTTCACCTCCAGGAAAGGAACATCTGTCTTAGTTTACCACCGATAAATCTTGATGCAGAAAATGTCAACCTAATAGCAGGTCGTGCAGTCTGCACATGTGTAATCATTGCACACCTAAAGCAATCCCCCGCCGCCAGCGTTTAGTAACCCCTTCTCCACTGTGCAGAGGAAGGATGCATTCCCATTGTGCTAGACGACAGCAATATATTCTTATCTGCCGGCTGTCTTCCCTTTCTGCATGGTGATATTCTATAACAATGCAGCCGTCAGCTTCGTAGGCCTGTTATTGTAGAGGGTGACATTATGTGTCTGTGCCAATGCAATCTGCCTCTGAGGGTGGATGTATGACACTTCCCTATTAGCATATTTCATCTAAAGGTTACTCATTTGCATAACTCCCATCAAATTCTTGGAATGATGTCCATTTTTTTGTTTCCTCGTTCATGCAAGCTCTATTAAGAGAGTGATATTAATTTGTCATAGCCAGGCTTGTGGTATGTCGGAGTCTACAGCAGAGAAGGACGGTAATGATCAGATCATAACATCATGGAATTTAATTGCTCATTTAGAGGAATCTTTCAGCAGGTTTTGCTATGTAATCCAAGAGCAGCATGATATAGGGACAGAGAACCCGAGTCTAGCGATGTACCACTTAGTTTACTGGGTGCAGCAGTTGTGATACAATCACAGTTTTCGCTGTGGCAGATCCAGCAGTGCTCAGAATGCTGAGCTCTGTATAACCCGCCCACAACACTGATTGGCAGCTTTCTGTGTGCACTGTATACTTACAGAAAGCTACTAATCAGTGCTGGGGGCTGGGTTGGATCAGGAGGCACGAGACCCCTAGTCCTGTAGTAATAATCTACTGCTGATTTTATTGAAATAGCATAACATAGCCCAGTAAGTGATACATCCCTGGAATCAGGGTCTCTGCCCCTACATAATGCAGATCTCAGATTGCATAAAAAAAAACATGCTGACAGATTCTCTTTAATATTTAGAAGCAATATAGTATCAGATTCATAACATCAAGTCATAAGGTAAGGAAAAGAACCTAAAAACCTGTGTTATACTGCAACAGCACCACGTATGTCCATAGGTGTGTCTGGTATTGCCTTAGTCTCGTAAAAGAGTCTGAGCTGCAATACCAGACACTACTAATAAGAGGGGCAATGTTTCTGGGGTAAAAACATATATATTTCTACATCTAAGGCCAGGGCAACACAACCGTAGATTCTGTTTAGGGACAATTTGTTTTTGTCACTTAAATGCACGCAATTGACCTAGAAGTTAATTTTGCAATTGGGTTTGTGAAGCAGTGAGGGGGATCATATGCGAGGGTCAATATGTGTCCCCCAGGATGCGGACGGAGTCTTATTAAACCCTGGAGCGCCTTGTGTTCACAGCAGAACGCCTGTGAACCACAAGGCAAAATAAAAGAAAGTATGGATTGGGTCCAATGAGTGACCCAGTCAGATTTTTAGGAAAACCCATCAAGGCTTTTATTTTTTGAGGGATTTACAGGTTTGGTAGTAGGGTGAATCCCTCTCTCCACTCTGGGTTTTGGAAATGACTCAATGGCTACGATTCCATTTAAATCTGTCAGTTTTGCTTGAGTGCGTCAGTTTGGAGTTTGCAAGCTGCAGAGCAGGAGGCTCTGTGTAACCCAGGTCTGTGTGGGAAGAGCCAGGGAACTCAAGGGGCTGACGCACCCAAGAGACACGGCGTGCCATTGCCACAGCAACGGGTTTTGAACACGGACTGTATTTCTGGAAACCCGGCTGCGATCGGAGGAATCACTCCTGTATGTGAGTCTGAGAATAAAGACACTGTTTATGTTGGACTTTCTGTGGTCGCTGCCTGTCTGTCGCATTTCACCAGCCCGCCTGCACTACAGGTTTCATTATAAATGTTGCCTTCTATATCCTCAGTATTACATTGTCTATTGCTGACTGCAGAATGAGGTATTGGGATCGGCCACATTATCTTTAGTTTATCAGATTTGTTGGGGACATGATTTTGTGGCACCTTCTATTATATCGGTATTCAGGCTCTCCTCCTGCTCTTCTTAGTGCAGTTTTCCTCATAGACTGCACAGCTATCCAGTGCAAAAAATGTCTACTGGTGGTGGAACATGTGACCAGACCAGTCCTATCTCTCTGGAGATACTGCAGGACATCGTGGCCCATTTAGGCATCCAGGCTGCTTAGGGTAGCACCAGCAACATGCAGCCTGCAGTTGTTGTGTTGAAAACGGCTGCAACGTTTGCACAACCTTGGATTATCAGCCAGACGTCCTGGTACAGGCTGTCCATTAACCTCATGACGCCACATCGCTGCAGATTGATCTGAAGAA
Organism: Oophaga sylvatica; assembly: GCA_033576555.1. Lineage (NCBI taxonomy): Eukaryota > Metazoa > Chordata > Amphibia > Anura > Dendrobatidae > Oophaga > Oophaga sylvatica. The sequence continues at coordinate 130,416,367 of JARQOD010000007.1, forward strand.
CACGTTGTTGAAGCCATGAAGAGTTCTTCATGAAGGAAGGTCAGACCGGTCCTTCTCCTGAGATTATGGTGTGAAGTGGCATATTGTATCTTAGCCAGGCCCACCTAGTCTTCATTTCATGTACACTAACAGCTCAGCGATATGTTGATCTGATCATGGAACCAGTGGTACGGACATTTCTCCAAAGTCCAAAGTGACAGAAGAGCCATTCAACACAACAATGCCAAGCCACATGTTGCTTGTGCTACTGTGAGCGGCCTGCGTGATCTCAATGTGCTACTATGGCCTGCAGCGTCTCCGGACTTGTCTCCATGAAAGACATCTTGGATGTCACTGTTTGGCAATGGCAAAGGGAGCTGCCAGCAGCGGATCTTGATGATTTGCAGAAATGCATTCAGCGCAGCAGAACAATTCATACACAACCATTACTAATCTAATTGAAAGCAGATGTGTAAGTGCGGTGACTTTTGCATATGGCGCACATACTTGATACTGAGGAAATTGAGATATGAAAATTTTGTTTCCATCCTTTCCTCAGTAGCATGTCAGTAACACGTCTATCAACCGTGTGATTTCCATCATTCCATTTTTTTTTTTTTGGTGCGTTTAGCAAAATCTGTCTTATAACAAAATAAACTATACATCATTATTAATCATACAATCTGTTTTTTTGTGTTTTTCTCACCAGCTTTACGTTCATGGAATGACAACAGCTGCAACCGTGAATTTCCCTTTGTCTGCAAGATCCCTTCATTGACCCATATGTGACATCATCTCTGGTTGACACTTGTACAAATGTTTACTGTGGGTAATGGTACATGATATCATTTTCTTTGACTGAACGGAAAGAAAGAAATACAGAATATCTATATATTGGTTCATAAAAATTCAGATCGTATCACAAAATTTCCTTGAAAATCACTTCCGAAGCCAGTTCAAGAAGGATACTTCTAGAATATATCGCTACATCAAAAGATGTGCCGGAGGTTTTGTGATGTGACAAACCTATTATTGCAAACATCCTACTCCTTTTCTTGTATTTGTAGAATTTTTTGAAAAAGAACACAAGTTTTGGGATCGTGAAAGTCATATTTATAAAAAGACAGAAGCAGATTTATTTTCGTATGTGAGATACAGACCTGTAATTGTCCATTTGCCACATGCAGATAAACATTGTATTTACTTAAAACGGTTAACAATATAAAAAAACTCTGATCCACATTTATATACCAAAAATTTGCCAAATTTGTACATTTGTGGCAAATCTTAAGTGTGCTTATTTCGATGCCACCACTTCCTATTTATCAAATATTGCATCTAAATTATACATTTGGTGCAATCTAAACAATGTAAAGGGCTGTGCTGTTCTGCTCTGCACAATGTTTTCATCTGGACACCACCGTAGCTGATAACAGGTTTCGGACCCCCACTAATATGATATTAATGCAAACATTGAATATGTAAAATATAACCTGCATTACTGCTATGTAGAATATACTAAAAAATTTAAGGTACTTAGTGCACAAATTGGTCTATTTGTGGCTACCCACCAGCCACAACAAGGTGACCTTTTGTTTGATGGCACTCTAATCTATCTTATCAGATATTTTGGCTTCTTGGTAGGATACATTTACATTTAGTCTAAGGCTGTTTTTAATTACTGATGGATACAATTATCCATTAAATTTGGAAGCCTTCAATCAAGGAGAGGTACATCTGAAAAAGTAGGCTAAGACACAAAGTAAAAAGAAAAGTCGCCTTGTCGTGGCAGGTGGGCACACATGATTTAGCAAATCTGTGTGCCAAGTATCTTAATTTTATAGATATATTCCATATGGCAGCCAAATGAGTTTAAATTTCAGATATTCAATGTTTGTATATATCTTGGCGCATATAAAGGGCTGCTGTATTCTTTGATATGTATATAATGCAATCACAGCAGCTTGCCCCAGCTCACACTTGCTTCATTCTGTTAGAAGACGGTACTGGTTACTTTTTGTTATTTTGCTATGCTGTGAGTAGGTCACCAATAGAAAAGTAGGAGAAAACCCCTATAATTAGTATATTTCCCAATGTTAGAAAAGAGTGGGAGACAAATGTATCAAATATCACATTAGGGTAGAAGTTTTGCGCGTATTGCGACTTTTCATTCATGCTAAAAATGGTTGCAATGAATGCAGTTATGTTCCACACCGTTTTTAAGACAGCTATGAGCGGTCTAGATTATATTGCATGCCTTTTATCAACTTTTATATAGAAATGCAATCATAAATGTGTCCTACTTTATTCCAATAGGTTGAGAAATCTAATTTTTCCCACCATTTTTAAGTTTTGACTGTTTCCATTATATTTGAACTTTGATCCTCTGAAATCTGACATTAGATTATTTAATATTGGACACTGGATCCCAATATTTGACACCGGCTCCTCTGATATTAGAACCCGTAATATTTCCCACCAAGGACGACATCTGCATGGAGTTTGTATGTTCTCCCCGTGTTTGTGTGGGTTTCCTCCGGGTTCTCCGGTTTCCTCCCACACTCCAAAGACATACTGATAGGGAATCTAGATTGTGAGCCCATCGGGGACAGTGATGATAATGTCTGTAAAGAGCTATGGAATTAATGGCGCTATATAAGCAAGTTCAATTATTAAATATTTCACATTAGATCCCCTGATATTTGATAATGAAAAACATGTACAATTGAAAAAAAAATTAGGCAACTTTTCAAATTCTCCGAATTAATACTTCCCATTGACTTGTGGTTACAGCTGCTAAGTCGACCTATGTGTGTTCATGGTACAAACCCTGTGTAGTCAGAGCCTGCAGTCATATTATTTTTTTCTGCTGCAAACACCAGAGTGTTGGCAGGAAAAATGCTTTAGCTCTGCAATGTTTTTCGTGCATTTTTTATGCATTTTTACTTACTTATTTTGCTCATTCATTACAATGGGTGAATAATGCTGCAAATTACAGAAAAACCCATGTAATGTGGCACGGGGCGGTAGCCATGGGTGAGGTGCTAGTCTCCACATCACTACACGCTACGTGAAAATGGGGATCCTGGCTGGGTGTGTGGACTTTGTCAGTGGGGGTGCTATACCCTTGCAGCCCACATGATGCCAGTGACTTTGGCTGGCCGGGACCAGGTCTTACACAGTTCAGTGAGGGAGACCACCACTCAAAAAGGAACTAGAACCTTGGTGGGAATAATATACAACAGATAGCATGTGCATAATGTTTCCTTTAGAACATGGAACATCTTCATACACATTTCTCTCTCCTTCCTTATTTAGTCCTCTGTCTTCACCACCACCCAGCACTGTACTTCATGAACTTCCTTCATCCCCAACGAGGGGGCTACTTGGCCACCATGGCCACCTCTCAGCTTCTCTGCCGGCCGACGCTTTGGAACTATCGCCCAGGACACTCTCTTCATCTCAAGTTCCCTGCTCTGTAGATCGGAGACTCTGGAGGTTGACACTTTGCTTCATGTCTGTGGAGACCATCAAGTCTGAACAATGCTCTACATGATGGATAGATCAGAATGAGACCGATTCAAAGTACCAAAAAGAGGACAAATTATTATCCAATTGTTAAAGCTGGGCCACCAGGCCATAGCTCAAGCAGGCAGATTATGGTCTTGGTGTTGGCAAAGTCTTATCACTAGTGTGAACAGCACTGTGCTATCTCTCTGTATTGTGATGTATTACATTCTGTGCATAGCTCAGGTATGGGCATCTCCATGCCAAGATGGCTCAACACAGTCTACGCTTTCAGGATACAACTGATGACTGGCTTTCTAAATGCTGCACATAATAACCTGATAATAAATATGTAAGAAAGATGTTCATTCTGGAATAACTTATCTTAAATAAATAAGTATATCCTACTACTGTACTGTATAAAGATTTATTTTTAAGTTCTTCTGATGTTTCAGGTCATGCTTTAAAGGGAATCTGTCATACTGTTTGGACCTAATCATCATGTTGTGGGGATGAAGACCCTGATTACAGCGAGGTATCACTTATTGGGTTGCTTGCTGTAGTTTTGATAAAATCACAGTTTTTTCTGCTCCAGTTCTCTGAATGCTGAGCACCGGTTCCAGACTTGTGGAGAAGGAACTGAGAAGATAAGTAGTTTTGAAGAAAGACTGCATATCACCTTGGCGCTGCCATGGATGTAGGAGACCAGACACTCATAGTAGCACTTCAAGAGTAGAGTTGAGCTAATATGTTGGGAATCGGTTGTCAAATCTGAATTTGCCATATTGGTACCTTAATCGTGCCGAATTTATGTTTGACGATCTATTCTGAACATATTCGTTCATTTCTACTCCCATTGACTCCAATGACGTTTAGCTGTGTTCAGTGAATATTGCAAAAACAATATTCGCCGCCGAGAGTAGTCGGAACCAGATTTTTAAAATTCGCTCAACTCTATTCAAGAGCGAACCACTGCCTTTCTGTTTGGGTAAAAACTAGACAGGGACCGTGTCTCACCAAGAGTCGTAAGTAACTGCTCTCTGATGCTGCAAAGAATCAACTTTGCCTCTACAGGACCGGGGGGCACTGAAGTTATCCAGACCGCTGAGCAGAGCAGCTTCAGAGCAGCACTGGATCCATACAATAAGCTTGTAAGGCGCCGCTCTTTGCCTAGGAAACTTACCACTTCTAATAGATGGCTAGTAACCTATGAACACTACATCATAGCATTAAAAATCCCTCTCTTCTTGAGTTGCTTACTTTTAAAAGCACTTTGCAATTTTACACATTTATGATGACGAGAAAAACCTTTACGCTACCTGTGGACAGATTCGTGAAGGCATGTTGGCACACAACACTATTGCCCCGATTCATCAACACTAGTGGTAGACTCTCCTGACTCGTTAAGAGGTGCGATGTGGCGTGCGTCTCTATGTGAGCCTCACCACAAATCTTTCTCAGAGACGCCGTTCCGTGTTCCGGAGATTTGCAACTTTCTGAGTGAGCTGGCTACTCCTTCCTACTTTACCTTTTATCAACAATATCTAGAGTTCTTATAGTTACAGAAAAAACATCTATACCACTCCTATAAGTGCCCTAGAAAATGCCTACTCTGCCTACTCCTCATCCTCTCCATTCTGTATTCTTGTAGTAATACACCAGTAAATTAAAAAATGAAATGCTCATTATGGATTTTAAATGTAATCTTTCTTAAAGTGGTAGGACATTTAAGATTTAGGACCTATCCATAGCAGTTAATGAATTGATATCTTCCCTCTATTTACTTCTATGGGATAAGTTGCATAAGTTTAATAGGTGGCGATTTCCATAAAAATTAAAGAAAAGAGGGGCACATCCACACCCACCTCTCTTTTTATTGTGCTGACATTCCCACCAGAGAGGAGGTGGTCAGAAGAGCGCTATTATGACTTTCTTAGAGGTGGGCCCTGCATATATAAGATTTTTGACGTGAGAAGTATATCCCATGGCTGTACCATAAACGTCTAAGATGGGAATGTTCCTTAAAACGGAAGTAGGAACATCGGGTGTCAAGAAATCTTGGAGGACGTCATAACAAGTTCTTCAGGTGCGAGAATAAGAAGTGGAGAAATTATATCTTTTCCTTCCTTGAGAATTGAGTCAATAGATTTCAGCCTTGGATGTCTGCTCATTTTCATAACCATCATGGGGATCAGATAAATTTTATCTTATATTGAATATGGTTTGACATCAACTTACATAGTAGCAGTCAAAGTGCTCTCAGCCCTATTCAAAGCTTTGGCTTAGTCATGAAGAAGATGTAAAATCTCCACCATCGCATGTAATTGCCGTGCTATATGAAAGGATTGATGAAGGACAACAAGTGGGAATATTCTTGATGGTTTGAGTTGAATTGCAAAATAATCGTGACTAGAACACCTTCACATTAGGTTTTGCTTGATCTCTTAGCACGAGCAGAGTTTGAGTAAACGCATGCAAACCAAGTCATCATTATACAGGAGAGTCTTCATTTCTTGGAAAGCTCTCTTCTCTAGAGAGCTGTGATTCATTGGAGGAAGGAGAATTAGCTCCAGTGGAAATTTATAGAGTTATCCGAACTATGAGCCCTGGAAAATGTCTCCATTACAGTATGTTGTAATTTATTATTGGGTTAAGTACATTGTGCAGGGATAGGAGGTCTATTAGATGGGAGTACTAAAACAAGTCATGTGTATATTATTGGAGGTTAATTGTTGAATTCAAAGTTATTTACTGAGCTTCAAGGGTTTTGGAGCATAAATGTCCTTTTATGAGGTAACATACCAGGAATGCAGCATTTATATAGGAGCATACAGAGCTCAGTTACAAAATCAGTCAATTGTAAGTAATGCAAACTGGTCTTAATTCTAGGTAGTAACACATAACTGACTTGTTCATGGCTCTAAACACCTTTTCTACAAAATAATAAAATTTTGCGAATATGTAAACACTACATTTTCCATGTGATTTTTTTTGGCTCACCTGTTGAGGTGGATCCTCCAAACCCAAGATCCATGGGCCACAGGTGTTGGTACAGCAGGCAGGTGTGGCATGCATGGAACAAGTAGTAAAAGAAATGGAGACCATAGACAGACAGCGGACCGGGAAGCAGGTAGCAGAGGTACTGAAGACAACAGGCAGACAGGACTCAGGAACATTAAAAGTCTTAATACCAAGACACAGGTGCATGTCTTGGTGGGCCTTATATACTATAGGCCCAGGCAGACGATCATATGGGAGAATGCCAGACCACCTGCAAAACTCAAAATGGAGCACAACAGAGTTGAGCAGACCGGGGTGAAGGAAGCAAAACCAAGATCTGGGACAAGTGTGCATTAGTGGTCTTGAGGAAGTCAATTGGAATTCCTGTGAACTACTGTTGACAATACAGATGGGATTATGGTAGAAAATCAATATAGTAATGACTACTGTAGTCCTGTATAATTAGGTATGAAACTATAGGATCGCGTGTCCAATTACAAATCGATATGTCTAGTGCCGGTGTTTAGTGTAGACCCATGGCCTCCAACCAATGACCAATTATATGTATTTAACAAGACATAATTTGAATTATCTAAGCCCCAATGGAAAATATCAACCATATGCTGGTAATAATACTGGTGTCTTCTTATGTAGCAGTGTCATGGCTCAGTTTGGAGAATCGATCCGCTAACCTGTTGCTCCATGGTCATTTCACATGTCTGCTGAGCTATTTCCTTTTCTTCCCTATTCAAATACTGATGGTTACAATTGTCTCTGTTTCCCCTTCTTAATTTGCTCCTCACCAGGTGTTTTCCATTTTCCCATTTTGGTTTACCCATATCACATTCTTGGTTGGGTTTTATATGTTCACCCTTTACTGCACTTCCTTGCTGGCTATACCTCTAGGTGGATTTGGGTTTAGGAGTTCCAGCCCTCAGCTAAGAGGTTTATGTTGCATAGTAAACACCAATTTAATTCCTGCAGTTTTACTTCCTCGTTACTCTTCCTTTCACCTCTTTAGGTTTCTGGGAGGTTATAATTATTCTGTATATTTTTGGCTCCCCTTAGCTTTCTCTCTCTGCCTTATATGAAAGTGTTTAAATTTTCTCACCCTGGGTTTTTGTATCTTCTTGAACAGTTTCCTTTTCTCTTATTGGCAGTGTTATGGCCTTCCCTCTGGTTCCACAGGAGGTATGAGAAACCCCTCAATGGCCTTTGAGGGAGCCAAGTCTGAGGTGATGTATTTGAGTTGTGAGGCCAGGGTCTTTCTTGTCTGTACAGGGACCAGTTGGGTGTGGATGCGGTGCTTCCCTATATTAGGTGTTCCCTTTTCTCCTTATCCGTGTGTGAGTGTGTGTTATGGTCATAACACAGAGAAGGTTTTGGGTCCTTTTATACTCAAGGTGTGAATGCTATCTTGGCACTCTCTCTAGTTATGCTTCCAAGCTCTGGTTAACCATAAAATCCCTAAGATTACCAAATTCACTTGTATTACAATGCAACATCCATAAAGGCAAAACTGTAGACATATGCTAAACCATGAGCAGTTCACACTGAAATATTTATGTCTCAATGTTTGGAAATTCATGAATTCCTGTTTCAAAGTTTACATGATCTATTATAAATTTTTGTTTAATTCAATGTGCTATCCAGCAAAGCCACTAAAGGAGACTCAAGGTTACATAGTTACATAGTTATTAAGGTTGAAGGAAGACTTTAAGTCCATCTAGTTCAACCCATACCTATCCTAACCTGCCCTAACATGTTGATCCAGAGGAAGGCAAAAAAAAACCCAAGTGGCAAACAGTAAGCTTCACATTGGGGAAAAAAATTCCTTCCCGACTCCACATACGGCAATCAGACTAGCTCCCTGGATCAACGCAACATCTAGGAAACTAGTGAATATAGCCTGTAATATTATACTTTTCAAGAAAGGCATCCAGTCCCTTCTTAAATTTTAGTAAGGAATCACTCATTACAACATTAGACGGCAGAGAGTTCCATAGTCTCACTGCTCTTACAGTAAAGAATCTGCGTCTGTGATTATGACTAAACCTTCTTTCCGCCAGACGTAGAGGATGCCCCCTTGTGCCCGTCACAGGTCTAAGAGTAAAAAGATCATTAGAAAGGTCTTTGTACTGTCCCCTCATATATTTATACATTGTAATAAGATCACCCCTAAGCCTTCGTTTTTCCAAACTAAATAACCTCAAGTGTAATAACCTGTCCTAGTATTGCAGACCCCCCAGTTCTCTAATAACCTTGGTCGCTCTTCTCTGCACCCACTCCAGTTCAGCTATGTCTTTCTTATACACCGGAGACCAGAACTGCACACAGTATTCTAAGTGTGGTCGCACCAGTGACTTGTATAGAGGTAAAATTATGTTCTCCTCATGAGCATCTATGCCTCTTTTAATGCATCCCATTATTTTATTTGCCGTGGCAGCAGCTGCCTGACATTGGCCACTAAATGTGAGTTTGTCGTCCACCCATCACCCAGGTCTTTTTCAGTGACAGATTTGCCCAGTGTTTTACAATTAAGCACATAATTATACATCTTATTTGTTCTACCCAAGTGCATGACCTTACATTTACTCCATTAAAGCTCATTTGCCATTTATCAGCCTAAGCTTCTAGCTTACATAAATCCTCCTGTAATATAAAATTATCCTCCTCTGTATTTATTACCCTGCAGAGTTTAGTGTCATCTGCAAATATTGAAATACTACTCTGTATGCCCCTACAAGGTCATTAATAAATATGTTAAAGAGAAGCGGCCCCAATACTGACCCCTGTGGTATCCCACTGCTAACCGTGACCTAGTCCGAGTGTGCTCCATTAATAACCACCCTTTGTTTTCTATCCATGAGCCAGTTCTTAACCCACTTACACATATTTTCCCCTATCCCCATTGTTCTCATTTTATGTATCAACCTTTTGTGTGGCACTGTATCAAAAGCTTTTGAGAAGTCCATGAACACCACGTCCACTGCATTCCCTTGGTCCAGTCCTGAACTTACCCCTTCATAAAAGCTTATCAGATTAGTCTGACAAGAACGGTCCCTCGTAAACCCATGCTGATACTGTGTCATGAGGTTATTCAGCCTCAGATACTCCAATATAGTATCCCTTAAAAAACCCTCCAGGATTTTACCCACAGTAGATGTTAAGCTCACTGGCCTATAATTTCCAGGTTCAGTTTTTGCCCCTTTTTGAATATTGGCACCACATTTGCTATACGCCAGTCCTGTGGTACAGACCCCGTTATTATGGAATCTTTAAAGATTAAAAATAATGGTCTATCTATAACTGTACTTAGTTCCAGTAGTACTCGGGGGTGTAGCCCATCCGGGCCTTGGGATTTGTCAATCTTAGTGATTTTTAGACACCGCCGTACTTCCGTTCATCCTCTTAAGGTCTATTGGATTTAGCAAGCCATTGTTTTTTTTCACGCAGAATCATCCAGAATTCATGGCAATCTACATGCCTTGTTCCCTATATACTACACTTGTGAAAAGGAAACAATTGGTCACCCTTAGGCTCAAGGATACTTCTAATTTGCAGTGCTGGCATTCTTGCATGCTTCCTCCATCACCACCAAGGTCCCGATCCTGCACTTCATGCTACTGCCTAGGGTCTGCAAACGTCTCGCAGATCCCCGGGCTCCGTGCTTAGGATGCGTGAGCGTGCGATCCCTCCTTCTTAAAGGCACAGCACGCCATTGTAAAGTTTCCCCAGCCAATGTCTGGGAGACACTTATTATTTAAGGCACCTCCATCTGATGAGAGGTGCCTGAGCAATGAGTTTAAATCAGTTAGTCTGCACGCTTGCTAGTTCTCAGGTCCCCTGACTGTGTGTACCGTTGGTACCTGCCTGTACCCACTTACTCTGCTTGTTCCTGCTTGTGCCTTCCAGCATACCTGCCATGCCAATCTGTATACCAGCCTTACCTGCCTGCACCTGCCATGCCAGTCTGTATACCAGCCGCAATTGCCTGTACATGCTGTGCCAATCTGTATACCAGCCGTACCTATCCGCACCTGGCGTGCCAGTCTGAATACCAGTCACACCTGCCTACACCTGTCTGGTCTTCCAGTATTGCTGCCGTGCCTGCCTGTACTTGCCAAGTCCATCCATTCTTGGCCGCTACATCTTCCTGCCCTTTTGGGAGTAAGCTGCTGTGTGTCTGAGGTTTGCTCTGGAGTAGCACTTGGCGTCCATCCACCCAAGTCTAACCCCAACATCAGTGGCTCTAGCGAAGAGTCAGGTGCTCGCTTAGGCTACTTTCACACATCAGGCTTTTTGAATCAGGCGCCATCCGTCCTATGCCTGAAAGGACGGATCCGGCGCTGATTTTAAAAAACTGATGGAATTGATCAGGTTTTTCGCCTGATCCAGCCTGACCTTTTGAACCCGGAAAAAGAAGCTTTTCCATGTTGAAAATACAGACATCAATGTCGAGGAGAGAGAGAGAGAGAGAGAGAGAGAGAGAGAGAGAGAGAGAGAGAGAGAGACCTTGGACTCCGGATCAGTTTTCTGACGGATTTGTCAAAAATCTGGTCCGGCTCCATAGGTTTGCATTGTTTCCGACCGCCTGAAGTGCCGATTCAGGCACTGTCAGGTGCCTCCGGAAAAAAAAAAAAACGTTACAAAAACCGTCTTCTCCGGCCGCCGGAATGTACAATTCCGACGGATCCGGCCAAAAACGGATGCAACGCAGTGACATCAGGCGCGATCCGGCGCTAATGTAAGTCAATGCTAAAAAAACGCATCCGCTACCGGATCCGTTTTTTTAGAAACACGCCGGATCGCGCCTGATTCAAAAAGCCTGATGTGTGAAAGAGGCCTAAGTCATGCCCCTCCAGGCTCTCCTCAGGCTATGGCACAGTGGTTCCATTATCACAGACATTACACTCTATGTTACGTCTTTGTTATGTCCCTGGTATTATACAATCCCTTTATTCTTTCAACAATCTGATAAGAGTCTGCTACCAAAGTTGAAGGGAAATGCCAAGATATTTTTATCAATTGGTGTCTAATTGTAATTGCTGCTGATGTGCAGCAGCTACAATGAATATGTCCATATTAATATTGGGTGTGACGTTTGGAAGTTAAACATTACTCTGATTTCTTACCATGGAATTATCTGGAGACATCTAGAGGATTCCTCATTTTGCAGCAGTAGGAATTTCAAGGTCAACGAGAAAGGTTTGAAAGAAACCTCACCCATCCCTTAGCGAAAAAAAAGAAGTAGCCATTATGACTGCTCATGGGAATTGAACCCTTCTCTTACAGTCAACCTACAGATGTTCTTTTGACTTTCCTAGGACATTTCGCAGGAAGGAATGTCATTCCGTAATTCTAGAAGGTATCAGGTTGATATCTGTCTTTTCTTTATGGAGTTACTAATGTACAACAAAATGGCATTTAATTATGCAAATACCCCCAGAACAAGTATATCAAAGTCAAGGTTCAATGACCCAAAGGTGAAGTGAGACCACCAGAAGTAGATCTACAGGACTCCTGTCTCACCCGGACAATGGTGCCTAAGGAGATCCAAAGGTCCCTCTGTAGAGCAAGACTCCAGTTTTACAGCTAGGACACGATAGATGGCAGCCATGTTACCGATTTTGCATTGGGTCAAGGAGATTCAAGAGTAACCATTTTTGATTTTTACTTTTTTTCATCAACCAGTAGTATATATTAAAATAAGAAACTCTCTCATATAACTTATCAGAGAAATCTGCTTATTTCTCCTCCTGGACTGATATCTCATTCTTAGGGCTCATGCACACGACCGTATAAATCGGACAAGTGCTGTCCATGATTTTGATGGAATGCACTCGTGCCCACATTATTTTATGGGGCTGTGAATATGACCGATTCTTTTCTCGAACCAAGTTGTCAGAGAAAAAAAAATCACTCTATGTACGATTTGCCTCCGAGAATCTTATTGCACTCGCACATTAGTGACCATGAGTCCATGAAGAAAATTGGCATCCAATTGTGGTCCGATTTTCATGGAATGATATAATAGAGAAGGAGGAGAAACTTCTTTTTTTCTCTCTCCACCTCTGAGAAAATCCAATCATACGTTGATCAAACTCTGATCAGACTGTGATTAGCATAATCTGATCAATTTGCTTGGATGGAGAATTAAAAATTCACGTGTAAAATCTGACTTCGGTGAACACGGATGTTCTCATTACTGAGAAAGGAGATGACACTTGGGGCTCACAAAGTTCTATGGAGAACTGTAACTGTCATTTCAGGAGACCTCGCAGCGGAATATCTGTGTCGGCCTCTAGCTCCTACCTCCTCTTCCCCTTGTCTCCATACCATAGAAATTAGTCTTCGCTGTGTAAGGTGGCATGGGGCGGTAACTATGGGTGCGGTATTCATTTTTCACACCCCAGCACGCTACCTGAAGATGAGGGTCCTGGTTGGGTATGAGACCTTTGTATGGGGGGGCGCTATGCCCTTGCAGGCTGCATGATGCTGGTGACTTCGGCTAGCAAGGACCAGTTGTTGAGCAGGTCAATGAGAGAAGCCACCAGCCAATAATAAACAGATTTTTACTGAACAGTAACTTGGTGGGAACTATGTATAATAGATAGCAGGTGCATAACTTCACGAAAGTTTCCTTTAGAACATGGAGCATCTTCACACATATTTTCAGCTTTCCTTCCCTAGGGTCACTTACTTCTGCTCAACCAGCATCTCTACCTTTACCACCACCCAGGGCAGCACTTTGGGAGTCTCTCCTGGCCCCAATAATGGTACCACCATCCAGTAAGTTAGAGTCCAATAATTCAGCATACTACTTTCCCGTAGGTGAATTAGTTTGCCACTATGACTGTTACTTAACTTCTTTGCTTACTAATGACTTGGAGCTACTGCTCAGTGCACTCTCTTTGGCTCACGTTCCCTGTTCCATCCTGACCCGTTACCTCTCTATCTGGCTAACTTGGGACAATACTGCTAGGCGTCCTTGTCCCAGGACCCGTCTCTGTTAAATCTACCCTTGTTGACAGCTGGCACAGAGAACGGCCGACTCCCAGTCCAGGGAGTGGCAGAATGCAGCCGCCGGAGGAGACCCTGCGGACCACCGCATTAGGAGGCCCGACTGCGCCCTCCTGCCGGCTGCGCCTGGGGCACATGCCCCGGCTGCCCCCCTAGATATGCCTTTGGCTGGCCTGCCCCTAAGCACTCCAGGCCCCATCGCAGCTGCGACCCCTGCAACCTCGGTAGTTATGCCCCTGCCATTGTAGTTATAGATCATATACAGGGTATGGACTTTTAGCAGAACAGATTTTTACAGTAACGCTTATCTTAGAATTGTGGAAATGAATGAATTAACTTGGTATGTAAATATCCAATGTCTTATTCCGCACATGGTTAAACAGCAGTGGTGACTAGGAATACATTTTCTTTGAATCTTGTTTATTATAGATTGTGATTAATGCATTTCTCTTGGGATTATTCTGTGCTACTCTTTTAGTACAGTTAGTCACACTTTGAGAGCTATTCAACTTATTCCATCATTGTGAGTGGTTTCTTCCGGGTTACAAATTGTTGTGAGTTTCATGTAAACATCGTTTTTGGCGCAGATCTTTATAGCTTCATTTCTGGCATTAGATTATATTTTTCAGTGGAAAAGAACCTTCAAGAACTATTTTATGGCTTACAAAGCTGGAGGATTGCTGCATATATTATATTAAAGTAAAGATATATAGACAGCACAGTGATTTCGCAGATCTGAGAGTCTTGATATGTAAAGTTAAATAAGCAAATTGCCTTTACAGAGAGGAAGAGGACTAAAACTCTAGTGCCACCTAGCTCTAGTCCTCTTCCTCTTGGAAGAGGCCATTTGCATATTTAATTTTTCAGAGAAGCATGTATGGTGTACAAGTCTCCTCACTCTGACATGCCCGGCTTGGCATGTCACTCACCACAAGGAGAAATGTTACCCCTTACACCTCAAAACTTAAAAGTTAATGTGCGGGACCCGGTCAGAGGACTTGGATGATGGAGTACCCGGATATAAAAGTCTTGCTCACCAAACCGCGGTGGGATTTGGCACCAAGGAGAGGAGTAGTGCAGACATGGGCCAGAGACAACGCTGAAGCCAGTGTGACATGCCTCTGCGGAAAGTGTGCGCCAGCAGGGTTCTGGCCGCCATCAGACAGGCCTGGACGATGCCCGTTGAAATCCAAAGACCTGACTACGCCGGTAAAGACTCGAAGACCCGACCTGCACAAGTCAAAGCTCAGAGCCCAGACTGCGCCGCTCAGGATCAGAATCTTCGCCCTATGCCAGTGAAGATCCAGAGCCCAGAAGATGCCCATCGAGAGCCGACATCCATCCCTCTCTTCCCCAGATCTAGGAGACACCTGCTGAAGAGGACGCCTGGGGTTGCAGAAGGACAACACGAATGAGCCAGGCAGTCACTTCCAGTCATAACATATGGTAAAGGATTCGGTCTGGGTTAGGACAACAGGTAGGGGCTGATTGATAGACAGGAAGCCCAATGTTCCTTCATAGACTTTATCAGAAGGACTTGCGGTCTAGCGAAAAAACCCAGTGACCTTTGCTAAGGCTAGTGTTGCATGAAGAGCTAACGTAGTAGCTCTCAGGATCAGGCGTACCACCCTTGTAGGAAGGACAAAAGTATAGTTCTTGAGAAACTTTTCCGTTATTCTAATTGTATTTTCAAATGCATTGTATGTTTATTGTCATATAGTTTACTGCTGTTTACACTGTTCAATATTATTATCTGTTCCCTAAACACTGCGAATTCCCGCTGTCGGAAAGAAATTAATTCTTCCTTGACTGTTCCCGCCTCATGCCTCCTGTGCGTTGCATTCAGTCTCCTGCTTTACATAGCCTCAGACTCAAGGAATGGCTCAATTCAATTCCAATTGGATTGAACCAATCAAAGTAGAACCCTCAACCATCTCTTACAGGTAGACATCAAGTTTATCAGCTCATTTCCTATACACCAGTTACTCAAGTGAAGAACCGGAGAACTCCTATATATGATACAGTATGTGGCTCTACACAATCCCAAGATCTAGATCTTGGAATCTGGGCTAAAATATTGAACAAGCTCCAGAAGGTGGAATAGATTCAATTTGTAACAATCTATGAGTTTATTCCTCTGTGTTCCCCCAGAACCACCAATAATCCATACTCGTCACTTGTTTTCCAACGGCCTTCATTTTTTTGTCTCATAGTTTTTAATTTGTACACAGAAAAGAAGAGCATGTAATGACTGATTGGCATCTGGTTGGAATCTAATAAGCAATCGCTTTCAGATCCTAAATGCCTAAGGGGGCCAATAGCCACTCTGTCTCACATGAATACATCAATAGGATGTGGAGGCCTTGTTATACATTTTACATTTGGACATAGGCGTTTCAAGTGATGCCTCTGCTTATGGAAGCATAAAGATCCCAATTGTTGAAAAAAAATCAAAAATATTGTGTATAAAATATAGGCATTATTATCACTATTATCATATATTATCTCTGTAAGTCTAATTTGTACATTTAGTCATTATAAGATGGATTATCTAGCATTTGCTGTCTTGATTAATGACCTAAGAAGCATTCCAAGAACTGAGCTGGATTCCAAGAGTTGTGTCTTACCATCAGGACAACATATGATTCTGGTTACTATGCTATAGATCATGAGAGATCATGGGACTATGGAGAAGTTAAGGAGGGTTATTTTGAGGGAACCTTTAATCAGATCATCATTTGTGACCCTAATTTTTTATTCATTAGCCTTTAGAATATGTTGGCTGAATTTATGAGTTGGTTTCCATATGAGTCAAACAAAGTAATTGACATATTGATTCGACCACTACGTTTTTTTACCCCAAGAAGCATGTTTTTGACACTGGGGAATTTATACCATGAGGCAAGTGAATTGCTAAAACATGTTTAATTTCAATACAGGATTAAAACTTTATAAAACTCATTTTTAAAACCCTTTGAGGGCATCCTAGGATCTAAATCAATTAACTACGAAGAGCACCTCTTGGTCTGGAGCATATAGCGCGTCCATGTATTACACTGCTTTTAGTGTAATGCTTTATTTCCCCTGTGGAGGCAGTGTAGGGAAACGAAACACCTTTTGGCATGTTCTGCTGCAGCTTACATTTGATCGCCAGAGGTCCCATCAACTGGAAATCAGTGATCACCATTTTTTAAGGGATCCCTTGAAACAAAAAAAATAAGGGCCTTCAAAATGTTCTTCATTGTAAGGTTTTGAGAGTTTAAGAGATATAAATGATTTTATATGCGGACACTGTTACGCTCAGTTAAAAAACTTGTCTTGGCTAACATTTACAACAGAAGCCATGACACATTGCCAGTTACCCCACACAACGGATGCTAACAGCACTTACAATGACTTACTATGGGGTCTATTGGGGCTCTGTCTTTATCATTTTGTTGGAAAGAGTAACACATGTCTTGATATAAAAAAAAATCAGTATTTCCTACAGGATGTTCTTATACTGGGGAAGCTAAATTGTGGCTCTGATCTTTTTCTGTATTCCACATGAAACAATCTAAGACTGTCGAATTCTTACAATATTTTATTGGCAAAGGTGTAAACAGGTGTATAATATATGACACTGTGAAGCCTCTATATTACTTTCTCTCTTATTTCACATTCTCTTAATCTATAGATCACTTTGCATTTTATCCCCGTGTCACCCTTTCCAATGACACGCTTGATATTCAGTGAAAACTGTATGAGCTGGCACATAACAGAACATACCGGCAGGGAGTGTCACTGAACTACGGCCATGTCTAGGACTAGGATATGCCTTAACACGACTTCAAATAGTCTGGAGTCCTGACCTGTCTGAACTATTTTTGGCAAATTTCTGAACATTCAGAAGTTAGAAAATACTTTTTCTGCTAACTAAAACCTATATACAACTCTGGCAAAAATAAGAGACCACCACATCAAAACCCTGTCATGGGCAGCCCATTCTCCCGACCTGAACCCCATTGAAAATCTTTGGAATGTGATCAAGAGGATGATGGATAGTCACAAGCCATCAAACAAAGAGGAACTGCTTAAATTTTTGCACCAGAAGCAGTGTGAAAGACTGGTGGAAAGCATGCCAAGACGCATGAAAGCTGTTTTTAAAAATCATGGTTATTCCACAAAATATTAATTTCTAAACTCTTCCTGAGATAAAACATTAGTATTGCTGTTTCTAAATGATTACGAACTTGTTTTCTTTGCATTATTTGAGTCTGAAGGCACTGGATTTTTTTAAATTTTGACCATTTTTCTTTGTCAGAAAAAAACCCAAAATGTATTGCTTTGGAAATTCGGTGACATGTCAGAAGTTTATAGACTAAAAGAACAATTTACATTTTATTCAAAAATATAAAGAGAAAAATCAGACAAACTGAACATTTGAAAGTGGTCTCTTAATTTTTGCCAGAGTTGTATATATAGGTTTTCTGTGGATGTCACTTGCGCAAAACCTTCTGTCTGTTCATGTAAATCCAGAGAAACTTGATGATTTTGAGATCAGGGCTCTCTTGGGCCAAATCATCACCTCCAGGACTCCTTGTTCTTCCTGACGCTAAAGATAGTTTTTCATGACATTGGCTATATGTTTGGGGTTATTGTCCTGCTGCAGAATAAAGGCCCCGTCACACATAACGAGATCGCTAGCGAGATCGTTATTACGTCACGATTTTGAGATCGCTGGAGAGCCGTATCGTGATCATTGGGGAGCTGTCAAACATGCAGAACTTCCCAATGATTTCGGCCGCCCCAGCGATCTAACTAACGATCCACACCTTGATAGGGACTGTACTGTGTCACCAATCATCTCCGATTGGTGGACGCTACTGCGTTCTGATTGGGCAGCAGGTTTAAAATAAACCACGTTGTAGCAGTTCCGTCCCTTTGTTCCTGTTTGCGTTCTGGTTCGGATCGTAGCAGCGTTCTTCGGCTGTGACTCTGTATCCATTCATCTGGGCTTTGTTCCTGACAAGCGTTCTGGTTTGTGGATTGTAGTGTTCTTCGGCTGTGACTCCACACAACCCGGAGAATTCTGCTAAGATCTGCAATCCAGCACGAGGTCAGAAACAAAGGATGGAATCGCTATTCTGTTGCTTTCTTTATGCACGGCGGGAAATGAGAACGCTGTAGCGACCACCAATCGGGGACGAGGGGCGCGGAAAAGTCCAATTTATGCACGCCTACGTGTCTCAGTTCTGAATCGCTAACAAGGTCGTTGGTTAGGTGTCAAATACAGCAATGCACACTGCCCAGCGGGAGCGCAATGACCCAGGAATGGTCCAGGAAGCTTTGTAACGATCAGCGATCTCACAGCTGGGGCTGTTATGAATGTGCTAGAGATGGTTTCTGAGCAGAGGCTCCCTCTGGTGGTTACAGACAGTACTGAACCTTCCAGCGAGGAATGGCAATCTGGGATCTCTGACTAGACTGATATAAGGGAGGTTCCCTCCCATGATGGTTGCCGGTGATCAATTGTTCTTGTCTCAATTGTGGTTCCTGGTTCATTTGGAAGTTTGCTGAGTCTTGCCTGCATCTTCTGCTTTCAGATAAGATATTTTCTGCTTTTATTTTTGTGCTTGCTTTTTGCATAGTTCTCTGCACTTTTGTGAAGGTCAGCCGGGTCCCCTCCTGGGGCCTGTGCTCCTCTCAGTTTATCTTTAGCCACTGTTATTTGTTCATTTGCTTTTTCCTGTTTTTTCAGTGGCTGCGGCTTAGTTTTGTTACACCAGAGATCTGATTTAGGTGGTGGAGATAGTGTGATCTCAGGTGTTTTTGCAATCAGAAGAGTTGGTATTTTTTAGGGGTTTTTTTGGATTGCAGTAAGAATCCTTTCCTGTACTTTTCTGTCTAGACAGATTGGGCTCCAGCGTTTGTTCATTCTATTTTCTGTCTGTGTCCGTGCTTCTTCTTGTCTAACCGCCATTACATGTTTGAGGGCTTCCTATTTTCTTTGGGGATCTGCTCCGGGGCAGATAGCTTTCCTCTTTCTGCCTTTAGGTGTAATTATCTCTCAGGCTGAGACGAGGCGTCTAGGATCAACGTAGGAATGCTCCACGGCTACCTCTAGTTGTGTGGTTAGTTCAGCTTACTGCAATCCAATAGGTTCCAGCCTCTCTGGTGTATTGCCGTTTTTGCTTTTTCTCCTCAGCTACCTAAACACAACAGTATCACCGGCCAAACTGAAAATTATATGGTACTCACAGAAGGGAAAAATAGTGTGGAAAGAAAAAAAAGTTGTTAGAGTTGTCAGAGATTTTTTTTTTTCCCTGTTTGTTGCATTTTTTTTCCCTCTTTTTCTCTGGGTGCTGAGAAGGATTTTTTTTTTCTCTCTCTCAATGGAGCTTGCACAGTTGTCTGGCCGTGTGGATCAGCTTGCCACTGAGGTTCGGAGTATTGCTACCTATCTTGCTAGGTTGCCGGTTGTGGAACCTAGGATTCCCATGCCAGATTTGTTTTTGGGGGATCGGGCTAAATTTCTGAATTTCAAAAATAACTGTAAGTTGTTTTTTGCCTTAAAACCTAAATCCTTGGGGAGCGCAGCACAGCAGGTTCAAATTGTCATCTCTCTCCTGCACGGCGACCCTCAGGTTTGGGCTTTTTCCCTGACCCCTGGGGATCCTATTTTGAATGATATTGATGTATTTTTTCTGGCTCTGGGGTTATTGTACGATGAACCTAATGTCACTGATGAAGCTGAAAAAACCTTGTTGGCAATAAATCAGGGTCTTGAAGACGCTGAGTTGTACTGTCAGAAATTCCGAAAGTGGGCAGTCCTGACCAAATAGAATGATGATGCTTTGGCAGCCCTTTTTCGGAAGGGGCTGTCAGAGAATGTAAAGGATGTTATGGTGGGATTCCCTGCTCCCTCTGGTCTCAATGATTCTATGTCATTGGCTATTCAAATTGACAGACGTTTGCGTGAGCGCAGAGATATGCGTGAGATGGTGTTGCCTTGTGAGCCAGCTCCTGGGCCCATGCAGTGTGATGGAGTGATTTCTGGGGCACAGCGTCATGAGTTTCGAAAGCACAATGGGTTATGTTTCTACTGTGGTGACGACTCTCATGCTATTTCAGTCTGCCCTAATCGGGGAAGACGTTTTGCACGCTCAGTTGTCTTGGGTAGTGTTCAGACTAAATTTCTGTTGACTGTTACCCTGATTTGCTCCCTGTCCACATTTTCTGCTCAGGCTTTTGTTGATTAAGGAGCAGCTATTAACCTGATGGATTTTGACTTTGCAAAATGTTGTGGGTTTCCCATGATACCCCTGCGGAAGTCTATTCCCCTACTGGGCATTGATTCTACCCCTTTGGCGGAGAATAAACCCCAGTTTTCTACTCAGGTGATAATGAGGGTTGAACCAGATCATCAGGAGAGTTGCAAATTTCTGGTGCTGCATAATCTGCATGACATTATTGTACTAGGTTTCCCTTGGTTACAGTCTCATAATCCTGTTTTGGATTGGAAATCTGTGTCTGTGACCAGTTGGGGCTGTCAATGTGTTAATGCTGACACTCCTGTTTTTCTGCCTTTTCCCAGTCTCAGGATGTTCCTGACTTCTTGACTGATTTTTCTGATGTGTTTAGTGAAAGTAAATCCGCATCCTTGCCCCCTCACGGGAGCTATGATTGCGCTATTGAATTAGTGCCTGGTGGTAAATTTCCTAAAGGTCGCCTTTTTAACTTGTCTGTACCTGAACACGATCCTATGCGATCTTATATCAAGGAGTCATTGGAGAAGGGTCATATCAGACCATCCTCTTCACCCTTGGTAGCCGGTTTTTTCTTTGTGGTCAAAAAGGATGGTTCATTGAGGCCGTGTATTGATTATCGTCTCTTGAATAAGATCACTGTGAAGTATCAATATCCGTTACCCTTGATTTCTGACCTGTTTTCCAGAGTGAAAAGTGCTAGTTGGTTTACCAAGCTTGACCTCAGGGGGCGTATAACCTTATTCGCATTAAGCACGGGGATGAATGGAAGACAGCGTTTAATACCCCAGAGGGGCATTTTGAGTACCTAGTGATGCCCTTTGGGCTCACTAATGCTCCTTCCGTCTTCCAATCCTTCATGAATTATATTTTCAGGGATTTTGTGGATAAATTTCTGATTGTTTATTTGAATGATATCTTGATTTTTTCCAATGACTGGGACTCTCATGTGAAACATGTTCGGACTGTGTTCCAGATTTTGAGAGAGAATGCACTGTATGTGAAGGGATCAAATTGTCTTTTTGGCGTACAGAAGGTCTCATTTCTGGGATTCATTTTGCCTCTGTCTGTTATTGAAATGGACCCGGTCAAGGTTCAGGCCATCTGTGATTGGGTCCAACCTACTTCATTAAAGGCTCTTCAGAGATTTTTGGGTTTTGCCAAATTTTTATCGTAAATTTATTGGTAATTTCTCTGTTATTGTTAAACCATTGACTGATTTGACCAAAAAGGGTTCTGATGTGGTGAATTGGCCTCCTGAGGCAGTTTCTGCGTTTCAGGAACTTAAGCAGAGATTCATTTCTGCTCCTGTTCTACGGCAGCCTGATGTTTCTCTACCGTTTCAGGTGGAGGTTGATGCCTCTGAAATTGGGGCAGGTGCCGTTTTGTCCCAAAGAGATCCAGAGACCTCTAAGAGTAACCCATTGTGCCTTTTTCTCTTGAAAATTTTCTCCAACTGAAGTAATTATGACGTGGGTAATCGGAGTTATTGGCCATGAAGTGGGCCTTTGAAGAGTGGAGACATTGGCTGGAAGGAGCCAAACATCAGGTGGTGGTCCTCACGGACCATAAGAACCTGGTTTATCTCGAATCAGCCAAGCGACTTAATCCTAGACAGGCCAGGTGGGCCTTGTTTTTCACACGTTTTAGTTTTGTAGTTTCTTTTCTTCCTGGCACTAAGAATGTTAAGGCGGATGCCTCTTGAGGAGTTTCTTTGCGGACTCTCCTGAGTTATCTGATCCTACTGTTATTTTGAAAGAGGGTGTAGTACTTTCCGCCATCTCGCCCAATTTGAAATGGCTCTGGAGGGGTGTCAGGAGGATAAACCTGAGCGCTGCCCTATTGGGAAATTGTTTGTCTCAGACCAGTGGAAGAAGAGTGTGATGTCTGAGATTCATTGTTCCGCGTTGGCTGGTCATCCCGGGATTTTTGGTACCAGAGACTTGGTGAGTCGGTCCTTTTGGTGGCCTACTTTGTCTCGTGACGTCAGGGAATTTGTGCAGTCCTGTGGGACTTGCTCTCGCTCCAAGCCTTGCTCTCGCTCTAGTGGTTTGTTGAGGCCATTGCCTGTGCCCAAGAGGCCATGGACCCATATCTCTACGGATTTTATTTCGACCTCCCTGTTTCTCAGAGAATGACCGTTATCTGGGTAATCTGTGATAGGTTTTCCAAGATGATACATCTTGTGCCATTACCTAAGTTACCTTCCTCCTCCGAATTGGTGCCTTTGTTCCTTCAGCACGTGGTTCGGTTACATGGCATTCCGGAGAACATTGTGTCTGACAGAGGAGTCCAGTTTGTTTCCAGATTTTGGAGGACATTTTGTTCTAAACTTGGTGTTCAATTATCTTTCTCCTCTGCTTTTCATCCTCAGACAATGGACAAACCGAGAGAACAAACCAGACCTTGGAGACTTATTTGAGAGGTTTTGTGTCTGCTGATCAAGATGACTGGGTCTCTTTTTTGCCTTTGGCTGAGTTTGCTCTTAATAATAGGGCTAGCTCTGTCACCTTGATGTCTCCATTTTTCTGCAATTCTGGGTTTCACCCTCGATTTTCTTTGGACAGGCGGAGGCTTCTGTCTGTCCGGGTGTTGACTCTGTTGTGGAGCGAATGCAGCAGATTTGGGACCAGGTAGTGGAGGGTTGTCTCTCTCTCAGGAGAAGGCCCAACGGTTTGCCAACCGGCATAGGACTGATGGTCCTCGGTTTAAAGTGGGGGACTTGGTTTGGGTGTCCTCAAGAAATATCCCTATGAGGGTTGCATCTCCAAAGTTTAAGCCTAGGTTCATTGGACCTTATAAGATCATGGAGATTCTTAATCCTGTTTCCTTCTGTTTGCTTCTTCCAGGAACATTTAAGATCCATAACGTGTTCCACAAGTCCTTATTGAAGAGGTTTGTGAGCCAGTGGTTCCTATGGCTGCGCCTCCTGACCCTGTTTTGGTTGAGGGCAATCTGGAGTATGTGGTTGAGAAAATATTGGATTCTCATTTTTCTAGACAGAAACTCCAGTATTTGGTTAAGTGGAGAGGTTATGGTCAGGAGGACAATTCTTGGGTGTTTGCTTCGGACATCCATGCTAGGAGACTGATCCATGCGTATCATCGAGCTCATCCTGATCGGCCTGGTTGCACAAGTGAGGGTTCGGTGACCCTCCTCAAGGGGGGGTACTGTTATGAATGTGCTAGAGATGGTTTCTGAGCAGAGGTTCCCTCTCGTGGTTACAGACAGTACTGAACCTTCCAGCGAGGAATAGCAATCTGGGATCTCTGACTGGACTGATATAAGGGAGGTTCCCTCCCATGATGGTTGCCGGTGATCAATTGTTCTTTTCTCAATTGTGGTTCCTGGTTCATTTGGAAGTTTGCTGAGTCTTGCCTGCATCTTCTGCTTTCAGATAAGATATTTTCTGCTTTTATTTTTGTGCTTGCTTTTTGCATAGTTCTCTGCACTTTTGTGAAGGTCAGCCGGGTCCCCTCCTGGGGCCTGTGCTCCTCTCAGTTTATCTTTAGCCACTGTTATTTGTTCATTTGCTTTTTCCTGTTTTTTCAGTGGCTGCGGCTTATTTTTGTTACACCAGAGATCTGATTTAGGTGGTGAAGATCATGTGATCTCAGGTGTTTTTGCAATCAGAAGAGTTGGTATTTTTTAGGGGTTTTTTTTGATAGCAGTAAGAATCCTTTCCTGTACTTTTCTGTCTAGACAGATTGGGCCCCAGCGTTTGCTCATTCTATTTTCTGTCTGTGTCCGTGCTTCTTCTTGTCTAACCGCCATTACATGTTTGGGGGCTTCCTATTTTCTTTGGGGATCTGCTCCGGGGCAGATAGCTTTCCTCTTTCTGCCTTTAGGTGTAGTTATCTCTCAGGCTGTGACGAGGCGTCTAGGATCAACGTAGGAACGCTCCACGGCTACCTCTAGTTGTGTGGTTAGTTCAGTTTACTGCAATCCAATAGGTTCCAGCCTCTCTGGTGTATTGCCGTTTTTGCTTTTTCTCCTCAGCTACCTAAACACAACATGGGGCCTGATCGTTGCTACCTGTCAGACATAACGAGATCGCTAGCGAAATCAATATTGCGTCACAAAACCCGTGACACATCAACGATCTCGCTAGCGATCTCGTTATGTGTGACGGGGCCTTAAATTTGGAGCCAATCAGACACCTCCCTAAAGGTACTGCGTGATGTATAAGTATCTACATGCATTTCTCAGCATTGACGACACCATTAATCCTGACCAAATTCTTTATTCCATTTGCTGAAATGCAGCCCCAAGTTTCCGAGAGCCCTCCACCATGCTTCAATGATGCCTGCTGATACTCATGCTCTACAGGCCCTTCAGCAATCAAACTGCCTAATGTTGCCATATTTCACATTTTGACTAATGAGTTCAGAGCAACTACTGCTTTTTTTATGCACCTCAGTTCCTAAGTTTTCATGCTTAGTTGAGAAAAATATTTAGAGTTGAGAGTCCTCAGTGGTTGATACCTTTTAATGGCTAACTGAAAAGATGGTAACAAATTAGCCATTCAGTTAGCCATTAAAAGGTATCAACCACTGAGGACTCTCAACTCTAAATATTTTTCTATCTACTGGCTAACACGGTACAAAGATATACATCTTTACATGCATAGTTGAGCCACTTGGCCTTGTTTTCGAAGGTATGACTTTTTAGCAGCACGGTGGCTCAGTGGATAGCACTACAGCCTTGCAGCGCTGGAGTCCTGGGTTCGAATCCCACCTAGGACAACATCTGCAAGAGTTTGTATGTTCTCTCCCTGTTTGCGTGGGTTTTCCTCCGGGTACTCCGGTTTCCTCCCACACTCCAAAAACATACTGATAGGGAATCTAGATTGTGAGCCCCATCGGGGACAGTGACGATAATGTGTGCAAACTGTAAAGCGCTGCGGAATATGTTAGCGCTATATAAAAATAAAATTATTTTATTTTGTATATTTTAGCTGCAATGATACCGCGAAGACCAGTTGTGGCCAGACTTCTCCAAACAGTCGATGGGTGTAGCTCGGTTCCACTGGTTCGTTTTAGCTGATAGCACGGCTAGACATCTTCCAATCTTCTAGAAGTTCAAATATGATGTGTCTTTCATCTCGTTCATTTGCTACACTAGGATTCCTTGGCAGACCACTGCGTCTCTGGCCCTAAACATTGCCGATTCCTCGGTACTTCTTCAAAAGAACTTGAAAAGCACATCTTAAAATCCCCATCTGCTTTGAAATTGTTGCCTCGAAGAGACCTTGCTTATGCAAAATAACTACCTTTTGGCTTGTTGCTGTGCTCAATCTTAAGTATATGACGAATGCAATGAAGCGGTCTTCCACAATCTCACCTTTGTAGCTGAGTTTGGATGTTCCTCACCCAGTTTAAAGCCTCCTACACTGTTTCTGCTTCTACTTCTGTTAATATCTATTTCTGCTTCAGTCAATGACTTTTGCACTGAGATAGATAGATAGATAGATAGATAGATAGATAGATAGATAGATAGATAGATAGTAGATAGATAGATAGATAGATTTGCTCATGGCCCCCTTCCCTGCCAAATAGTAAAAACTCTTCTGCTCTCACCTTTCCTTGCCCTGGATCCAGGAAGCAATTTATCTGGGCTATAACGGCATGACATTATGCTCATGGTATCTTCGTGGGGGCTATTAAGTCACTGTCTTTACTGTTGCTATGGAAAATATTTGGTCCATTTACAAGTATTTTCTCCAATGAATTCTTGGTGCCAAAAAAGAGTTTAATTGTGAAATAAAATGGAATAGTTGTCTGAAATCCTAAACAACGTAACTGCTCCTGCACTTATAGCTGAACGTTTAGTAAATGAAGATTGAGACTGCATCCAAACCTTTTAACATCTCAAATAGATTGACTTAAAAAAAATAAGCTCTACTCTTCGATAACATCTTGAGTTACAGTTGATATGCAACGTGTGAAGATCATGAGGTGTATCTTGTAGTGTTCCTATTTTGACAAGGCAGTCTCACTACATGACCTCCAGACCACTCTTCAGGTCATCTTTGCACCTCACTCATACCGATGGCTTATACCTAGGCAGCCTTTCTCATAAGCTACGTTCACACAGCAGTATTTTGGTTTGTCCCAATTTGAGGGCTCTGTCCCGCCTCGTCAGTGTTTTCGTCCCGGCTTCTGATACTCAATTCTCTCAGACATCTCCATCACTCCATAACTCCTCCTTCTCAGGGGGCGGGGTCACATCTTTCTGCTCTGTGCATAAATTAAATAATAATACTCACTCCTCTCCCCATGACACAACCTCACATCTCTATGTTCGCAGGCTGCAACTCTATGGGCCACAGCCATCAATGATGTAGATAGGACAATTTGGTAATTTTGAGCTTTATTTCAGATAATGAAAACAACAAGAAATCAAACTGTGATTAGACAGCAGACAGCAAGAAGAGGACCATTATATTCCACTAAAACAACAATCATTTTATTAATAAATATTAAAATACAGGTACAGAATACATTTCCACAAAATACCCAGTAGCCCCCGGAAGAAGCTAAGGGCGAAACGTGCGTCGGGGCGAGGGAATATCACCAGACCACCTTCCCTCATTTCTGACCATTTGGATTAGGTAAATACCTTTTTGCTTGGTGTATATTGGGTTACAATGTTTATGCAGGGCCCTCTTTGTTATTAAGATGTTGGGTCTTCTAATTTCTTCGGATATGGTACAGATCACTCTTTATGTTTATACAATTTATTTGATTGGGTTTTCTGTCATTTATATGTGCAACCCTATTTAGCTACTGTATTGTTACATAGGCATTTGATTATGAATACTTTTGAGCAAGCAATTTATGTTTAATTTTTTGGTCTGGGTTGGTGTTCGGGTGTCCCCTTCTGGTATTTTGTGGAAATATATTCTGTACCTGTATTTTAATATTTATTAATAAAATGATTATTATTTTAGTGGACTTTAATGGTCCTCTTCATGCTGTCTTTGACTTCTTGTTGTTTTGATTATTGAGAAGTGCCATTCTTTAAATTTTAATGACTAATTTATTTGATATTTCAGATAATGAGCCTAGAAGCAGATTATACTATACACATTATTATTTTTTTATATTATTATTACACATTTATATAGCGCCATTTATTCCATGGCGCTTTACATATGAAAAGGGAAAATATAGACAGGTACAATAAACATGTGCTAGACAAGGGACACACAAAGTACAGAAGGAGAGAGGACCCTGCCCGCGAGGGCTCACAGTCTACAGGGGATGGGTGAGGATACACTAGGAAAGGGTAGAGCTGGTCGTGCGATGGTTCAGTAGACTGAGACTGAGACTGAGCATATAATTGCATATAGCAATGTATTTCTATGTTCCCTGTATTCTAGAGGTGAAGAAAAAGTCAGATTTTTTTGTTCCTATAAAACTACTAAAAATAATAAAAAGAAATTTCAAAAGTGTAATTTTTTTTCTTTTTTGTGAGTCTCCTCAGTATTTGAATTCTCAATCTTCAACATTACAGGCAGGATCTAAAGCAACTGAGCCACAGATTCCAGCCATGGATATGAAGAGAATTTTGTGTGCTTTTTTTCTAAATACTAAACATCACAAACCAGCAAATAACAGACATATTTAGTGTCCCTGTAATCGTAACGCGCAGCCTCAGTGAGTACCGCTGATGTCACTTAGGCTGCGCTGACTCTCCGCCTGACCCGCGGTGAACTGACAGCGTGGGAAAATGTTCAGAAACTTTCCCACGCTAATCAGTTTATCTCCGCTCAGGCTGGGAGGCTGCACAGGCAGCTTTTCCTTCATTCCTCCGTGGTTTACAGCCAGGCCGGGTCGCATTAGCACCGCTCCCAGTTGTAAACTATTTAACCCCTTCTAATGGATTGCGGCGTGGGACTTGACTGTACGGCGGACAGGTATGGGTATAGTGTTGCTTTTTTATTTTGGATTTTTCCTAGGAGATCGATGGCTTCGAATGGAATGGGAGTGTAATAAAGATGGAAAAAATGTGTGTTTATTTATTTCATTAAAAGTCTTTATTCGTAAATGTGTGTGTGTTTTTTTAAGCCTTTCAGACTAGTGGATTAATAATGGATAGGTGTCTTATTGACAGCACTCCATTATTTACCAGGCTTAATGTCACATTGCAATAGCAAGGTGACATTAACCCCTTATTACCCCATATGCCACCGCTACAGGGCAATGGGAAGAGAGAGAGTAAGTGCAGGAATAGGCGCATCTTACAGATGCGCCTTTTCTGGGGCGGCTGGGGACAGATTTTTTTAGCTGGGGGGGCCCAAAAACAATGGTCCCTCTTTAGGCTATTAATTTCTGCCCTCAGTCACTGGCTTGCCCTCTCTGGCAGAGAAAATTGCGCGGGAGCCCATGCCAGTTTTTTCCATGAATTAATCCTTTAATTTAACACCTACAGCTTGAAAATTTTACACACACACACACACACACACTACTAACATTATTAGTGAGGGACATATAAAAAAATATTGGATATGCAATGGTTTACTGTATGTAAACCATGTCCCATATCCTGTCGGGTTCTGTAATGATTTTACAGATGCCGACAATTGAATTATCGGCTATTCTGCTATCTACCTCTGTATGAAGTATAAATATATATATGTGTCTCACTGACATATATATATATATAATATATATATAATATAGACTGTATATATGTTTTCATGAATATTTGAGGCCATGGATCCATTATATGTCCATTTTGCAAGCCGCGTACGGATGCCATATGGATGTCACACGGATGTCACACGGATACTTTGATGCGAGGAAATCGCATCCTGGCATTGCACACGGATGACATACGGATCACTGTTCAGGGAACATTTGTGCGTTTCTCTTCCGTGAAAAACGGACTGATTTTTTATACGTTGTGTGTGGCTCTGGCCTTAATGGAAACACATCTACTTTGCTTGGAAATTTACATCATGTTCACATGTAGCGTAAATGCTGCTTTTTTTTCACAGAAATTCTTCTGTGTTTAACTGTCCAAGTAAATTGGATGTGATTTCATGAAAACTGAACTTTTTTTTTTCTGGTGCTTTTCTTTTTGTCTTCCAAGTGGAGCCTTAAAAAATGCAGGCAAAAAACTGCAGTTACTTTTTTAAGTCCAGAATAAAAGCTTTCCTGTACTATAAAAAAAACCATTAAAAACACGGCTTCACATCTGCATCAAATAAGTGAGTAAATGGCCTAAAAAATGCAGAAATACTGAGAGAAGATTGTTATTGGGTAGTTTGGTACAGATCCTGCACAAAAGAAAAAACACAGTATTTATGCAACGTGTGAACACGGTCTTACAGTGACAACAAAGCCAGATGTCATATAGTGAATCTACATAAAGATTTATTTATTTTACTCACTTATATAGCGCCATTAATTCCACAGCGCTTTACAGACATTATTGGCACTGTCCCCGATGGGGCTCACAATCTAGATTCCCTATCAGTATGTCTTTGGAGTGTGGGAGGAAACCGGAGAACCCGGAGGAAACCCACGCAAACACGGGGAGAACATCAAACTCCTTGCAGATGTTGCCCTTGGTGGGATTTGAACCCAGGACTCCAGGACTACAATTCTAACCACTGAGCCATCGTGCTGCTCTGAGAAAGTTCTGGCTGCTACGACTGTCAATGAATGAACAAAAAATATATCCATAAGTCCCAACGAGAGATGGACATGACACACAGATGCGTCAAGTTGCCTGGTATCACTGACCTGCACACCGCACCAGAGACCCGTTAATCAATCCGCTCGTCTCTAGTTCCAACAGTCCTGGATTGTCAATAATAACATTTCTTGGTGTTGTTATTGTTTAGCATCATTGTAATTTTGGGATAGATATTGTCCATGATGGTGATGGTAATTCTTACACAGTCTATACATAGATATCTAAGATTCAGTCAAGTATCTGAAAATCCTAGGAGAGAACTTCATGCCTTCTCTGAGGAAGCTGAAGCTTTGGCATCATTGAACCTTCCATCAGGAGAATGATCCCAAGGATTCAGCAAAGTCCACCAAGGCTTGGTTTCATATGAAGTCTTGGAAGATTCTGGAGTGGCCATCAAAGTCGTTTGACTTAACTGGCTTTGAGATGTTCCACCAACAATGATGATTTTTTACGCTCCATAAAAGATGTACTTGCTCGTTCATCAGTCATATTTACATGTGCTAATGAAGGGGAACAGTCATTATTACTAAATCTGTTTCGGCCAGTTACTGTCTCGGGTAAAAGGGGCTTCTAGTCTTTTATGAATCCATGCTGATACTGTGTTAGTAGGGCCCTGATTCCTCATCAACACTCTCTGTCATAGCTGACAAGACAAAAAAGGTGAAGTGAGAACATTCTCATCTCCACATATCGGAAGGTGGTGCAGATGATCTAAGAAAGACTATGGAGCTTTGAGGTTTTCAACCATTGTCCAACCATCTGCTTTTAGCGCTCGTCACTTTATGTAACTGCTAAAAATCTGTCTAATAGGAGTCATCTGAATCAGTGGAGCCGACCAAATCCTCAGTAACCAGCACAGATGGAAATAATTAAAATCAAATCCATGTCTATCCCTTTGCTGAGGGAATGATGTATCGTGATGCACATAACTTCTCCATTTTACTATGGTATTTTTCAAAGAATTATTTCTTCTTATTAAATATTCCTATGGTTTATTTTTTTGGAATTCAAGAGAATATTAACATTTGTGATATCTTAACTTATTATTGGAAATATAGTATAGCATGAGACTATGTAACATAACAGTGGGAACTTTTATGGGCATCCTGTAACAGGATATGCCAGTTCAAGAGGAGTCCATAACTCTTCACATGGGCAATAAACCCCTAGATTATTTGTCATCTCAAATGAGATGTTCAAGGATAGACTTTGCACATCATGTGGCTCCTAAACAGGTTTCTGGCTCTTGCTGGCGGGGCCCTGGGTTGCATTCACAGAGTAGCTTCTGGCCTGGCTCGTTGCACAAGATGAAGGAAAACCAGATACATGCCATCTCAGACCAGGAGGAACAAGGATAATAATAAAATTGAAAGACAAAACCGTAGTCAGGGGATAGTTGGGTTCAAGACCAGGAGGCAAGGCAGTTATATAAGGCAGAGAGAGCAATCTGGCAGTCAAAGAGTCAATTCCAGAAACACATGCTGGAGTTACAGAGCAAAATAAAGAGAGAACCAAGCTGGGTCAATGACAGAGGTCAATCCATTACCAGTCGCTATCATATATGTATAGAAATAACATACAAAAAAAAATGAAAAATCGTGGGGTTACACTTACTTGCAGGGTGGTGTATATGCTGCCCAGCGGAGGAGTGGAGCGCACGCTCTTTTCAGGGGCAGTAGCTAGTGTTGAGCATTCCGATACCGCAAGTATCGGGTATCGGCCGATATTCGCGTTATCGGAATTCCGATACTTAATTCCGATACTTTTTCCATATCGTATACCGGAATCGGAAGTTCCCATAATTCTTTGAGAGGCAATGTGATTTTAGTCAGCCAATGAGGAATCCTACGAAGTGTGGGCACATCCTGTAATGCTGCGGTCATCTTAACTAATGGCATGGCTGTGATTGGCTGCTGAAATGATGTCAGAATGCACTATAAAAGGCGCCGCCGCCATTTTAGCGTCACTGTGCTGTGAACTCAGTAAGGGACAGAACGCTACTCTGCTCACTCTGAGGGACAGTTAGATATTGCGATTTTGTGTACTACTGTGCTTGAGGCAGGCTAGTTTACCAACCGCTGTGTAAAGCTTCATTTTGCCAGTGTTGTTTTAACAGCTCTGTGCAAGGTGTGTGTGTGACAGTGCAGGTGACGCTGCAGTTTGCTCTGCATCCACCGCTGTTTGTAGGCATCTGCACGTGTCACTGACTCTTTTTTTTTTTTTTTTTTTTATTTTGTGGAATTGGTGCAGCTCCATTATATTAGAAAAAAAAATCAAATCTATTACTGTGACGTGCTTCCATCCGTATACAATACATTGGTTGCAAACACTATAGAAGTACAGAAAGGAGCTTTTCACAGATTGTGGACAGTTGTGTTTCAGTGTTCACTTCAGTCTGTGTTTTTTACTTTTTTGAGTGCAGATCACGCTCCAGTTACATGTTCAAGCACTGCTGCTTGTACTCTGCTGAGCGTGTCTCAGTGGCTCATCCTTTTCATTTATCTCCAATTGGTTCTGCTACATTCCATTTAAAATAAATCTAATCTATTAGTGTGACGCGCTTCCATCCGTATACAATACATTGGTTGCAAACACTATAGAAGTACAGAAAGGAGCTTTTCACAGATTGTGGACAGTTGTGTTTCAGTGTTCACTTCAGTCTGTGTTTTTTACTTTTTTGAGTGCAGATCACGCTCCAGTTACATGTTCAAGCACTGCTGCTTGTACTCTGCTGAGCGTGTCTCAGTGGCTCATCCTTTTCATTTATCTCCAATTGGTTCTGCTACATTCCATTTAAAATAAATCTAATCTATTAGTGTGACGCGCTTCCATCCGTATACAATACATTGGTTGCAAACACTATAGAAGTACAGAAAGGAGCTTTTCACAGATTGTGGACAGTTGTGTTTCAGTGTTCACTTCAGTCTGTGTTTTTTACTTTTTTGAGTGCAGATCACGCTCCAGTTACATGTTCAAGCACTGCTGCTTGTACTCTGCTGAGCGTGTCTCAGTGGCTCATCCTTTTCATTTATCTCCAATTGGTTCTGCTACATTCCATTTAAAATAAATCTAATCTATTAGTGTGACGCGCTTCCATCCGTATACAATACATTGGTTGCAAACAATATAGAAGTACACAAACGGGCCTTTCACAGCTACTGAACATGGGTTTTTATTTTTTAAATAAAATATGTATTTTTTCAAATGACACAAATATAAGTAATGTTGAAGAGGAATAGTCCTACATCCATTGTTTGCACAATATTACAGGTGTACATCATGTCCCTTAATCAACAATGTATTATTATATTTACTTGTATGCTTTTATTTAAAAGCCAAGAACACAGAAGGATAACCTTCGCACTGCAGCTGTTGTCAAAGTTCAACCCACATTATGCACTTCCAACATTGCAGCATTTGAGGCATGATGTGAGTTGGATTGGTCAAAGTTATGGAGTGAGAAGGTTCACCATCAGTACCCTATAGCATAAGTATGCTTTTGTGTTAGCATTTGTGTTAGACATGCGGATATCTGCCATAATATGTCACAATTATTTAGTTACAGATTTGTTACCAACACTAATCATTGAATGGTTTTAAATTTGACGTTTCACTTGTTTACAGCTTAGAAATAAGGGTGTAGCCTGATATCTATGTGTAGCACTAGCCACTTTAACATGTCAGTTGTTTTTAAACATGTGTAGGTAGGTAGCAGTAATTGTTGCCGGACACACAGCAGGGAACAGCAGGCGTTACTGAACCCCACTATCACTATAGCTTGTGTATTGGTCTGTGGACACGACACTTCTGAGCAGCAACTGGCAGTGTTGTAGCCCAGGGAGTATAGCTCAGGTGGTAGAAAGATGAACATAACAGGAGACATGGAAAACGTTGTCAACCAGTTAGTTAATCTGAAACCGGACAGGCAAATTCAGGCGAGATCCATGCCTAGTTCATTTTCAGAAAAGTAAGCCGTTCTACATTATCGTAGGATAGTCGCATGCAACGGTCTGTTAGTACACCACCTGCAGCAGTAAAGACGCGCTCCGATAATACACTGCCAGCAGATCAAGCCAGCACCTCCAATGCATACTGGCTAAGCTCTGGCCATGTATCCAGCTTAGAGACACAAAACTTGAATGGGAAGAGCCATCTGGGAGTACACTGAGAGGGCAAGACATGTAGTCTGTCACCATCTTACGGAAATGTTGCCTCCTGCTGACTGGAGCCGTCTCGGATGGTGTAGACATTGGTGGCGCTGCCACAAAACTTCGACACATTTGGAACATACTGTTCTTGCCCTGTGCAGAGGCGCTGCTTGTGCTCCCTCTTGTTGCAGAGCTGTCTCCACTGCCTCGACGCACAGAGCTGCTTTGTAAATCAGTAGCAGCAGCAGTGCTCTCGGCTGGAATGGAGAACATTATGGATTGCACCAGTGTGTCTTGGTACTTCCGCATTTTACGCTCCCGGTTCAACGGTGTGATGAGGCTTTGTAAGTTGTCCCGGTAGCGAGGGTCTAGGAGGGTGTACACCCAATAATCAGACGTGGTGTGAATGTGTTCGATGCGGCGGTCGTTTCTCAGCCACTGCAGCATGAAATCAACCATGTGCTGCAGACTCCCAACTGGCCAAGAAACGTTGTCCCCTGCAAGAGGCGTCATCTCCGCCTGCTGTGCATCACCCCACCCTTGGTCTACATACTGACTAGAGCATTGTCTACCTCCCTCTGGAGCGATGTCTTCCTCCTCCATTGACTCCTCCTCATCCTCCTCACAAAGTCCTTCAAATACATATAAATTTACAAAATTTAAAACTCAAAATTTAAAAACTTTGTATCATAATTCTGTAACATCAGTTTATGGAAACACAATAGCATTACAAAAGGATAGACAAAAAATGTACATTATGTGCTTTGTAAATACATTAAAAGTTTGTAATGGTTATGAAAATATAGACAGCGACTCTGGAGGTTCAATTGTTGATACAGCATGGTACTTTGAAAGTCCTCCAGCCCTTTGTGAGGAACCACGTTGCGCTGACTGTCCAGAAGGTGATGGAATTTGTGACTCCTCATCCTCCACCTCTTCCAAAACCTCATGCCTTAGTGCTTGCAGTGTTTTTTGAAGCAGGCAGATAAGGGGGACAGTCAGGCTGACTAGTGCATCATCTGCACTCGCCATCCGCGTTGACTCATCAAACGCACGCAAAACGTGGCAGATATCCTTCATAGAGTTATTCGCCACTCATTACACTGGCAGTGGCTGCCCATTCATTATAGGATCCAATTCTAATTACTGGTTCTCACCAACATAGCTCTCCACAGCGCAGCACCCCCCTACATCTCCTCCCTATTTATATTTATCGGCCTAACCGACTGCTGCACTCTGCAAACGACCTTCGACTAACCTCTGCACTAATCCGTACCTCCCACTCCCAACTCCAAGACTTCACCCGCGCTGCGCCAATCCTCTGGAATGCTCTACCCCAAGAAATTAGGACTATCCGCAATTTGGATGGTTTCAGGCGCTCCCTCAAAACACATTTGTTCACAGTGGCCTATCACATTCACTAATCAAAGTCATTCTATGTGTAATTCTGTGTGTGTAGCCCATTCACTATCTCCATGCATCCCTCACTTCCTTAAAATGGCTGGACCATCATTGTAAAAACACCATTGTATATAAACACCTGTACTTTGTATCTCCCACACCTCATTGTAGATTGTAAGCTTTCACCAGCAGGGGCGGCTGATTTTGCTTTAATTATTGTATTGTTAACGTTGTTACTTATGACTCGTGTTTTGAAACTGTTAAACTGTAAAGCACTGCGGAATATTATGGCGCTATATAAAAAAATAATATTATTATTCTTATTATAGAGGCCCACTCAGTAGTGGTGAAGTGTGAACGCCGCAAATTGCGAGTTGACTGCGCCTGATGCAGCTGATACTCCATTACTGTTGGCTGCTGCTCACACAACCGCTCCAACATATGTAACGAGGAATTCCACCTGGTGGGTACGTCACATATAATGCGATGTTCATGAAGGTGAAATCTGCGTTGCAGAGCTGCAATCAGCGATCTGGCCATGCTGGAACGTCGCAAGTGAGCGCACTCTAGGCGGACCTTGTGCAGCAGTGCATCAAGATCCGGATAGTCCCTCAAAAAACTCTGCACGACCAAGTTGAGCACATATGACAGACATGGTATGTGAGTGAGGTTGCCAAGGCCCAGAGCTGACACCAGATTTCGGCCATTGTCACACACTACCAAGCCTGCCTGTAGATTCTCTTCCAAAAACCACACGTCGCTCTCCTGCTTTATGGCATTACAGAGCTCCTGCGCTGTGTGGCTAAGATTCCCCATGGAAATTAATTTCAGGATGGCCTGTTGACATTTGGACACGGCTGTGCTCATATCGGTCGCAACAGGTAAACGTTCACGGGTCCATGTGGAGGTAGACCGTGACAGCTCCTGCAGCGATGATTCTGAGGAACTGGAATAGGAGGAATCAATGTGTACAGACTTGATTCCTGCAATCCTTGGAGTTGGCAGAACACGTACAGCGCCACTCGCAAGATCAGTACCCGGCTGCACAACATTGACCCAATGGGCAGTGAGGGAAAGGTATTGTCCCTGGCCATGGGTGTTAGAACCCTCTTGTTAGGTTTTGTTTCAGTTTGCTGGTCACATGACCTTTTTTCCCTATTTAGTCTGGCTCCGCCCTTCTGGCTTTGCTTGACTTCATTGTATTATCTACTGTTAAGCTAGCCGGGTGCTTAGGTGCCTTAATCTGTGAGTTTTGCTTGATGTTAGGATCACAAAGTATTTATTTTTCTGTTTAATTATCCATGCTACAATTTATGTTAGGAGGTGTCCACCTTTTCTCCCAGTCCCTAGATCTTGTAGGGATTACTCCCTCGCAACTATAGGTCTTCGTTCACACTAGATGAGGACTTTAGCGGGTCTGGTCGCAGGATCAGGTTCCCCGTTACATCGTAGGGATTCAGCTTAGTTGTATTGTAGGGACAGAATTCCCTTCTTTCCTTACTGGTTGTAGCAGATCATAACAATGGCTACTGGTCCACGCATCGGTGGTCAGGTGGACCTTGCTACTGAGGGCTTTTAGTAGCGCATGTTTAATTTTTACCTCAACATGCTTTTGCAGACCAGGGACGGCTTGCCTGCTGAAATGAAATCGGCTTGGCACATTGTATTGTGGGATTGACAATGATATTCAGTTACGGAAACTGTCTGTCTCCACCAGCCTGAATCACAGCATTTCAAGGGACAGGAGTTTTGCAATGCCAGCATTCAGAGCCTGTGCTCGTGCATGGTTTGCGGAGTATGGCCGTGTTTTATCCCATGCCTGTGCTACCGCTGGCTGTTTTGTGGCCTGGGAGTGTGAGGATGACAGGGAACTTGCTGCTGTGTGTGGAATAACAGTTTGTCTCTGGACAACAGTGGCCGAGGTTCTTCCATGGCGATCCTGTGAGGAAGCATAACCAGCTGTGTGTGAGCTCGATGAAGAGGCTTCAACACAACCTGAAGATGTAGGTGCTGCTGTAGGTTGGCCTACATCTCCAGTGTGTCTTTGTAACTCAACTACGTGCTTTGTCCGCACATGTTTCCACATATTTGTGGTATTGAGGTGACTGACACTTTTAGCTATTTTTAATTTTTGATTACACATCTTGCATTTCACATAGCAAATATCATGTGCAAGTGTGTGAAAAAAGGACCACGCAGTGCAAGTCCTGGGAGCGCACGTTTTGACTTTTGGAAGACAACTGCTCCGAACAGGTGCCAAACTGGAGGCTACAGGCAACCGAGTCTGCAGCCTAACTCTCCCTCCTGTTTGTACCGTTGGGGCAATGTCTTCCTCTATCTTCCTTCTATCACTAACCATTTCTCTAGGCCTCTCCCAGCTTTCAACCAAAGTACTGGTTCTCACCCACAAAGCTCTCTAAAATTCAGCACCCCTCCTACATCTCCTCCCTCATTTCTATCTATCGGCCTAACCGACTGCTGCGCTCTGCAAACGACTTTCGACTAACCTCTGCACTAATACGTACCTCCCACTCCCGACTCCAAGACTTCTCCTGCTCTACGCCAATCCTCTGGAATGCTGTACCCCAAGAAATTAGGACTATCCACAATTTGCATGGTTTCAGGCGCTCCCTCAAAACACATTTGTTCAGAGCGGCCTATCACATTCACTAATCAAAGTCATTCTATGTATTCTGTGTAAGTGTGTGTGTGTGTCTAGCCCATTCACTATCTCCATCCCTCAGTCCCTTAAGATGGCTGGAACATCATTGTAAATGCACCATTGTATATAAACACCTATACTTTGTATCTCCCCCATCTCATTGTACATTGTAAGCTGTCACGAGCAGGGGCGACTTATTTAGCTTAAATTATTGTATTGTTAACGTTGTTACTTATGACTTGTGTTCTGAAACTGCTAAACTGTAAAGCGCTGCGGAATATGATGGCGCTATATAAATAAATATTATTATTATTCCTCTGAGCTGCTCCCACCACCTTCCTGTTCTTCATGCCATGTTGGGTATTGGACCTCATCATCTCCACTACCCTCTTCCAACACCTGCTGTTGGGTGGTCTGGCCAGCACCATGCTCAACAGAAACTGGCACCTGGGTCTCATCATCATCATCAGATGCGTTCTGCGGTGTGCTGACCATCGGCACTGTCTCACCCGCCTCTTCAGATTCAGAGAGACACAGCTGTTGCGCATCACTGCATACTCCCTCTTCTTCACATTACAGAATGCTGCTTGGCTGGGCCCCTGTTTGCAAGCCAATAGATTCTGAGAACAGAAGCAGACACTCAGCTGGCTCCTGTACAGAACTCTCTGACTGCCTGGGCAATTTGCCAGGCGGTGAAGAGACAGATGGTTGCCCAACAGTGCTGTGGTCCTGAGAGGAGGTGGAAGCAATTGAAGTCGATGCATTGGCTGAGATCCAAACAACAACGGCTTCAATTTGTTCTTCCCGCAGCAGGGGGTACTCCGAGCTCCTACAAAAGTGCGCATAAAGGAACGCTCACGGCCCGGGGAAAACTGGTGGATGCTGTGTCACTGGGGGCCGCAGCAGCTACAGAATCCCCACGTCCTCTCCCTGAAGAAACTCCACGACCACGTGCCTTACTCCCTGCCTTCTTCATCTTGGTAGATTGATAAAGAAAGTCTGAAAAGTTATAAGGCCTAAGTGTGGTTATTCCGCAGAGACTGCAGTGAACACTGCACACAACTGTTCAGTAGGTGTGAAAGGCCCCTTTGTGTACTTCTATAGTGTTTGCAACCAATGTATTGTATACGGATGGA
The DNA here is from genome assembly GCA_033576555.1 of Oophaga sylvatica. Lineage (NCBI taxonomy): Eukaryota > Metazoa > Chordata > Amphibia > Anura > Dendrobatidae > Oophaga > Oophaga sylvatica. The sequence continues at coordinate 130,456,178 of JARQOD010000007.1, forward strand.
AGCGCGTCACACTAATAGATTTTATTTATTTGTAATAGAGTGGAGCAGCAACAATTAGAGAAAAATTTCAAGGATGTGCCAGTGACACACGCTCAGCAGACTACAACCAGCAGTGGTTGAAGAACTAACTGGAGCGTGATCTGCACTCCAAAAAGGAAAACCTCAGACTACAGTGAACACTGCACACAACTGTTCACTACCCAACGCGTCTCAGCAGGAAGGCAGTCTGTGCGTCAAAACAAAGGCGCAAGCATACATCCACGTACCCTGTTTATAAAGCTATATAAAAAAAATTATGTAGTAGTGACGCACACTTTATTGAGGTACAGTATTACATCGCCATTCACCATCTGTGGCTATGCAGTGTCATCTATATATACCTTATCTATCCGTTGTCATGCTTGCAAGTCGACAGTCAGGCATAAATAGCAATTTTCACTATGCACTATGCACTTTTTAAAGGTTATGTTTGTTAATAAACATGATTATTGCCACATATTATGAGTATTACATGATGGAAATTGTATAATTTTGTATAAACTGTTTAGTGACATTATTCAGCAAATGTAACATTTTAGTAATGTCACAGATAACTTGTAATGCTGATGATGTTTTGAAGTCAGACATTCATTGTCTATACAATAAAAATGGTGTACATACTGTTACTTATCCATCATTAATGGATTCAGATATGTACTTGTATGCTTTTATGTACAACCGTATAGCAGATTCCTTAACTAATTTATTTTGTGGTTTGCATTGCTGTTCAACATGTTAATGTATGTGTTTATGTTTGTCAATTCTTTATTTATCTAGATATTAGTTTAAATGAAATCATCATCTTATGGTAGTAAAGGTTATCTTTCTCTTGTTTGAAGTATAGACATTTAAAATTGACAGGTAACAAGGAAATTACTTGATCTAGTATTTAAACATCCTCCTTGACCCTGGGCTCCAACACCGCCAGTTGTTGCTCGGAAGTGCTGTTAGCACAGTCAACACTTGCTCCTGTGTTACTGGGGTTCAGTAACGTCAGCTGGTCCTCGGTTGTGCCATTGGCTCTTTTCCTTCTGCTGCCCCTCCGGGTTCCAGTACCGTCAGCTGGTTCTCCGCAGTGCCTTTGGCCTAGGTGCCTCCATCTTGGTATCCGAGTTCCAGCAACGTCTGCTGGTCCTTGGTAGTGCTTTGGAGCACAGGTACCTCCTGCTTAGTAACCGTGTCCCAGTAACGTCAGCTGGTCCTCGGTTGTGCCATTGGCTCTTTTCCTTCTGCTGCCCCTCCGGGTTCCAGTACCGTCAGCTGGTTCTCCACAGTGCCTTTGGCCTAGGTGCCTCCATCTCGGTATCCGAGTTCCAGCAACGTCTGCTGGTCCTTGGTAGTGCTTTGGAGCACAGGTACCTCCTGCTTAGTAACCGTGTCCCAGTAACATCAGCTGGTACAAGATTGTGCTACAAATACAAGATACGGAACAAGAGACACAAGAACAATAAGCAGAAGATCTAAAAGCAGAAGAACATGAAGTATAAGACCAAAATGAAGAGCAAAATATATGCTCTAAATTCTAAGCAGAAGAAGACTAAGCAGTGTATGGGGGGAGTCCGTTCCTCCTCGTGGTGCCCCTGGAAAATGCCTGCTGCTGCAGGCTAAACTGAACACGGACAAATACTGTTGTAATTTAAATCTTTTGTGACAGCAAGAACGGAAGGATGAAAAATTCATACTTTGACAGATTACAAGTACAGGATTCTCTGTCACAAATAAGAATATGATGAAGAAGATGAAGCAGAATATGAATAAGAATAATAGTTTAATAAGAAGAATATGAGTAATGTTAACAAAGATGAATAGCAAGAAGTTTAAGAAGAAGATAAAGAAGGTGAAGATGAAGAATAATTTGATGAAAAAGATGATGCTGCAGAAGATTATGAAGGAGAAAGTGTGTGAAAAGTTAAAAAGGTGAAGATGAAGAGCATGGAAGTTGTGTAATATACATATTTGCCAAAATATAAAAAACGTTAACATTGTCAATTTCTTCGTCAATCCGAACATCTTTAAAAAAAAAAATATTTATGCTATTCCATTTGATTGGGTTAAACATCTATGCCTTTAATGTCTCCTCAACCTTCCCCAATACATTCTACATTACTCTTTCTTGTTTTCCTTCATGTACAATTAACCAACAAGGCAAGAATGGGTTTTTTTTAATTTCGATATTTTGTTCCCATAGACTTACATGGGACTTCCGGTATCGATATCGGGTATCGCCGATATTTTAGTGATATCGGCGATACCATTCCGATTCCGATACTTTAGGATATCGGAAAGTATCGCTCAACTCTAGCAGTAGCAGCAATGTTTGCTACATTTTACTCCACACACGGCCACCATCGGAGTCACTACCCCCTTCACTGCTAGCATCACCTCCAGAAACAGAACGGCAGCTACTAAAAGTGGGGAAGAACAGAGCATCAATAGGAGATGGGTGAGATAAGGATTTTGCAACAGGAAAAAAGTTGATTTTAATCAATACGTCTTGGAACAATAATAGTTTCCACAATCGGATGTGTTTAAATAAAATGTTCCTGTGCTGAGATAATCTTATAAATGTGCCTCTGCTGTGTACTGTGTAATGACTGTGTCTGACCGTGCAGGAACATGGTCTGATCATACCACAGCTCCTGAACAGGGAGGGAGCAAAAGAGAGTATACAGACAGGACAGCAGGGGATCGCAGCTGTTTTACTTCACAAAAAGAATCACCTGTGATCCCATGCTGTCCAGTGTTTCCAACTAATGAAAGTCGCTTCCATAGCTGAGAGACCACCGAGCTACTACAGTCAGACAAGACTTTTCCCAGTGACCTAACGGGACGGCTTCCATCATTGTGACCCATTTGGTTATTGCTATACTAAGAAGCAGAATCTCTTTGTGACTACTATTTAATTTGTCCAGGCTTCGGGTTCAAGTCTGTATTCACTCTATGTGACTTAAGGCTTGTGAGTCCACACAGTGTGCATTGAGCGCGCTGCCACATACATGCCAACTAGACGTGTGTGACCTCACTCAATACAAGTGAATCAATCAAGGTCGGACACAGACTAGTCAGAATGTGCCTGGAAGAATGCAAATCGCATATTTGAGGTCACGTGAGCGTCCTCTCCAGGCTCCGATGAATCCTGCCAGCGTGCACTGTGCGCCCAGTAAGAATTCCATAGTGACTGCAGACTTAAGCCCTACATTGAGAAAAGATCCTAAATACTGATTCCGCATTGACCACATTTCTCCCATGACATTTTTTTTAACTTCACATTTCAGCTTAATAAAAGAAATTGGAAAACCTGACTCACACTGATCAATACTGGGCTATATTTGGCTTCACGTCCATAACACTAGACGTCAGGATTCACCAGCAGTGAATGACGACACAAGTCCCATGGGTTTCTAATGACTCATCCCTTTTGAAGTAGATAAAAGTTAAAACGAATATATACATTATGGCAGCGTGGCGCTTGTAAAGCACGAGTGCAGCCTGCAAACTAATTATGGGAAGCAAAAATAATATTTCTTTGGGACTTTTCAGAATACAAATGCAAATAAATGGCCTTTTATGACTTGAAAGAGCAGCTGTAGCTGAAGAAATAATCTGCGTGCTAAAAAGAAAATCTCCACCTTCTATAAAAAGTCTTTTTACGGTCAAAATTTGGTGGATTGATTTCTCAATATCGCAGCTCTAATTCCTTTTCATAGACATAAACTTAATGGGAATGTGTCATCCGAAAATGACTGATTGTTTAAATCAAGGTTGATGATATTTGTATTTTATTCACATTTTTGATAATTTTTTTTAAATTTGCAATTTAACATATCACTATACCACTACATTAAAACAATTCGAAAGGCCTGACATTTTCACACTGGCCACTAGGTCTAATTTTAGACTTATAGTTCCTGTTCTTTACAATAAACTTTTCAACAGTTTCATTATCATCACAGACAGGATGGTAATGAAATATAACACTTGTACATACAATAAACACAGCAATCACCACTAACAATAGGTGATGATCACAGCTCTCTTCCTTTCCCTACCTACACATTAACTTTTACACAAATCAAAGCATGAACAGTAAATACTTCTATAAGAATCAATAGGGTCAAAGACAGTCAATTGCAATTTATGTCCATGTGCCTGCTGAATAAAACAGGTATGCGTCTAATATTAGGCCTAGCGACCGATTTAATTTTTTTATATATACTGTATATAAATATAATGGTATAGAAAGTTGGAAACAAAATATAAAAAAAAAAAAAAAAAAAATAGATTAAAGGGAACCTTTCATCTCGTTTTTTCGCAATAAGCTGTGGCCACTGCCTTTCGGGCTTATCTACAGCATTCTATAATGCTGTAGATAAGCCCCCGATTTAACCTGAAAGAGAAGAAAAACAAGTTATATTATACTCACCCGGGGGCGGTCCGGTCCAATGGGTGTCGCAGGTCCGGGTCCGGCACCTCCCATCTTCATGCGATGACGTCCTACTCCTTGCTTTTTGTCGTGGCTCCTGCGCAGGCGCACTGATCTGCCCTGTTGAGGGCAGAGCAGAGTACTGCAGTGCGCAGGCGCCGGGAAAGGTCAGAGAATGCTGTAGATAAGCCCAGAAAGGCCGTGGCCGCAAAACGAGGAAAAACGAGCTGAAACGTTCCCTTTTTACAAAAAAAAATGATTTAAACAAAAGGTAATTTTATGATAAAACATTCTACAAGAGGACCTTTCACCAAATTTTTCATGTTGATCTGGACATACGATGTAAGGGTAGCTGCAGAGCAAACTAAAATGTTATTGTTATTTTTACTTTTCTCCACTTCGTTGTGGAGATATTTGCAATCAAATTATTTGGGAACTAATGAGTTAACTTTTGTTAATTCCAAGCATGTGTTATCAGACAGTAACTGTTATGCACACATAGTAGTAAACACGAGGTAAAGGATCTAATTATGAAATAACTGCAATGGGTATCCAGGAACGCAGGCCCTAGCAGCTCCAGTGTGACTTGGATAAACCCTGAAGGCAAAACTAGAGAAGACAACTCAGACCTGGCTTCCTGCCTAAGAAACCGAGGGAGAGTGCAGTATAAGAAAGAAACCCCAGCAGTACACTTATCTGACTGGCCTAGATACTCAGAAGTAGGGCTAGAACTTCAAGCAGAATCCACTAAAGACCATCACCAGCAGAGAAGACCAGCAAGGGGTAGGCTTGATTAGTAGCACTGCAGTGTGATAGGACAGGCAAGATAACAAATGAAAAACACCTGCTGTCTAAAAGGAATGGACAAAAGCAAAAGGCAATCAGCACCTGGACAGTGACAGAACCTGCTGTGGCTCAGCGGACAGAGATGCCGACAGAAGAGCAAAAGATCTCCAGATCGTATCCCAAGGCATTACAGTAAAGGGTATGCCACACTAAACAACATCGCTAACGGGATCGCTAAAAAACGTCACTATTTAGCGATCCCGTTAGCGATGTTGTTGTGTGCAGCAGCTGCCAGCGACGAGCTTCCTGCTGTGATCTCGCTCGTCGCTGGAATCGTTCCGGACCCTATTTTATCGCCGGCGCTCCCGCTGGGTAAGTATAATCGCTAAGTGTAGCACCTTTTCTTAGCGATTTAGCGGTACTTTTGTACCGCTAAAGTCGTTAAGGAGATCGCTAACCGCGATAGCGTCCTTAACGACATCGCTAAGTTAGGTAGCTACTAGCGATATAGAAACAATCCTGCTAGCGATCTCATTAGTATGCGACGCTAACGAGATCGCTAGCGGATTGTGTAGTGTGGCAGTACCTTAACTCATACAAGGACAAGAAGTAAATGGCCCCAGGGAAAACTTTCTGATAACACCCACTTAGACTTAAAGTTATCTTAATACACAAATCACAGTATGAAAGTATTACATGAGCATTTTATAGTAACAGTGAGGCTATTGTCACGGGTGTGTCAAGTGTGACAGACAGTCATCCTGGATCTGGCTGTAGAAGGTCTTTGTGTTTAGCTCTGCAACACCTATTTGATTTTTACATCTCAGATTTGGAATGATATCCTTCTCCCTCTTGGACCCAGCAGTTACCTCCACCTTCTGCTGCTAATTAACACACCTTTGCTGAAGGTTTAAATACATTCAGTTTCTGCAGCAGGGTGTGGGTGTTAGTTCAATTTTCCTCTGTCTGGTTGGAAGTACTAACAGTCGGCTAGTTTCTCCTTGGAGTTCTCTTGGAGGATTGCTGGTGTGATATCTTAGTGGTCTTCTCAAGCTAAGTCTATCCCCTGGTTCGTTCACCCTCTCTCTCTTTAGTTGTAGTGGGGGTTGACTAGTGGACATCCCGTCCCCTCCCTAGCCAGGGCCTATTGCTAGGGTCAGAAAGGGATTAGGTTCCTGCTCGGCGATAGGTGCAGAACCTATTTAGGGACGTTTAGGCAGACAGGGTGTTGTTAAATCTTCCTAGGAGTCTCCACTCCCCCCTTCCCTAGTGTTTGGGCTTCCCCTCTCTCTCCCCATTGTTGTGGTGTTGTACACCTTGCTTCTCCCTTACCCAGCTTGACAGCTATACAGTATGGCAGTATTAAATTAGAATTGTACAGTATATTGGTATAATTTAAGTTCAGTATTACGATATTGAATCAGAATTGTGGCATCATTGAGTAGGTACTAAGTTATCATTTAAGTATATAAGTTATCAACATTATAGATGATAACTTGTCAAGTTGTGAATACTCTCTAAGACTTAATTTCACAAAAGAAGTTATTGTTTATACAGATCTTTGTAAGAACGGGATGTATCTAAGCATCAAAACAGTGGTAAGCAGAAGATCAGATTCTAATTTCTGAAAGAAATTTAACAAACTTCTCAAAGAAGAAGAAATCTAGACCGATGTCTTTGCTCCCCTTGACACTCTCTTGCATGGTCCCCAAAGAAGACAGAGGGCAGATGGCAGGTTACATACCTTCTTTGCTTTTTTTAGACATGATGTAAAGTATTACATCAGTTCTGGAAAGGAACATATCAGGTGGCAATCTGCTTCCACTCACACAATTTTATGTAATATCCCCATAATATCTTAGTGTGGAGCATAAGGGAATTACTTCTGAAATTGCAGCTGTGAGAAGTTGAAACAACATTGTCAGGGATCCAAAAGAGAAAAAAAATGAGACAAGGGTCGAAGAATTCTTACCAAACTTGAAAGTGCATTATATATTAACATGATCTCATTAGAACGTCAAGCGGTCTTCTGCTAGAGGTTATCTATCACCCGTAAAAAGCAGGGAAGCTTAGTAATGTGATTGTCTACAGTCGTCAGGTGCACGATGGAGACTTATTACTTTATCCCAGCTACATCATGCCAATCGTCTTGTCTCTAGTGTGCCCTTGGCCAACAGTATTCACAGTAAACAAACCCATCTGCTCATCATGCCCTCCAGCTTATCCATAACGTATGGTTGATGTTAGCCCAGTGTCGCCGGAAGCTTTGAAGCAGCTGCTTGTAAACTTCTGACATTTTTGGCAGTAGACCGCACAAACACTTCGAAGACATATTGACCATTCTGGTCGTTTACGGCAATTTCTTGAGTATTGAAGGTCTCAGTCGGTTAATTAAGAGAACACTAAACCCGGATCATTCTCATTCTCCATTTATAGAACGCCTCCAGGTTCCATTGCACTTCACATAGCATAAAGTGGAGGTGGAAAAAATAAAAAGACTTATTCTTGTCTCCATTTATTTTATGATTTATAAGTCTAGACTGAGTAGAAGTTAGCATAAAGGAATTGCCTGCTTTTGGCAAAAATATTTTTTTTAAAGAGAGTCATTACGGAAAAAGTAAATACTTGTTAGGCCTCTTTCACACATCCATTTTTTGCCTTCAGTCACAATCCGTCGTTTTGTGAAAAAAACGGATCCTGCAATTGTTGCTGCAGGATCCGTTTTTTTCTCATAGACTTGCATTATTTTTTCACGGCAAGGATGTATGTGTAAAAATCTATTTTTCAAATAAACGCATTGGTTTTACCTGGAGCTGGACCTTCCTCTTGGTTTCTGTATTTTTTATGGACTTTTTGCAAGGGCGTGTGAAGATGACCATATAACTCAGATGACTGCTAGCCATCATTTTAATGGATAGCACTTGTTCCCATGTTATTCAAGATTCATATTCAGGATCATATTCCTGTCCAACTGCTACACCGATGCCTCTACCCTGAAGTGGAGAAAATGGTACTGTGCACCTGCCCAAAGGAAAAGTTTGAGAAATCTCCATCAGATTTTTATTTTCAAAAGAGAAAAGCTGATGAAACTCTGATGGTAGAAACTGACACAGACCACAAAATATAATGACACTCTGATAAAAACCATCGATGAAATCAATTTTGTGTATAAGAAAAATAACTGATGTGTGAAGGAGCTCTAAGGCCTCTTTCATACGTCAGTGTGTCCGATATGTGTGGTGACACTTTTCACATGTACCAGAGACACTTCCATGCATAGACCTATTCAAATGAATGGGTCTGTGAAGACACAGCATTGTATCTTAATTACCCAGATGACTATTTTTAGCAAACCAAGAAGAATAGACTCTTATCTATACTTTTGCTAAGCCTGTAATATTGACTTGTAAGCTAATATGTCATATAGCCTAGTGTGCTCTTATCTTTGATGACTAGTCATGTTTGCTGACATGCTAATTATGCATTGTGTTAAGGGTATGCCACACTAAACGAGATCGCAAACGAGATCGCAAACGAGATCACTAAAACGTCACTATTTTGCGATCTCGTTAGCGACTTAGCTGTGTGTGGCATGTAGCAACTATGTGGCCCCTGCTGTGATCTCGTTGATCGTTCACTAGAGTTCTGGACCGTTTTTTGATCGTTGGCGTCCCGCTGGTGAGCCTATATCGCTGTGTTTGGCACCTTTTGCGAACGACCTCGTTTGTGACGCATATGGGTTTAGCGTCACGGAATGGATCGCAATATCTGTACGTTCTCTTTTGCGTCACAGAGAGGATCGCAGCAGTTGCAAAGCAGGCTAGCAGGACGCAGAGAGCAGGAGCGATGCTGGAAATTCCTATGAATCAGAAGCGCTCAGTACATGCTAATGACATCCTAACGACCGCCAAAGTCGTTAAAGAGATCGCTGACCGCTGATGAGTCGTTTATGAGATCTCCTGTTTGGCAGCTACTAGCGACCTAAAAGAGATCTCACAAACTATCATTAGCTTGCGTCGTTATTGAGATCGCTAACGAGATCACTAAGTGTGGCAGTACCTTTACAGAGCCAGCTTGTTGATTTTGAAAGCAGAGAGGGAAAAACTATGCAAATAGATAAAATAATCAAGTAATGCCACTTGATCTCATCACCTTTCTTCCCCTTATCTGTGATTTTGGACTG
>JARQOD010000007.1:130465708-130614953 GCA_033576555.1 Oophaga sylvatica
TTTGCATTACACAGGGAAACATGCAGTTAATAGAAGGGATTAGCCCACCACTTGGGAGGGGTTGGATTGGTTTATAGGGGAAGCACTTCCAGGTTTAGTCAGTCAACCATGGAGAAGAGAAATTGAGGAGTTTAGGAGAGTCAAGTGTATGAGGTAGTTCTGAATAAAGTGCTAGATAATGGCGGTGCCAACAGGGTCTAAGAAAACGGATGCATCAGAGACAGAATGGTTCTTTCCATACAAGTCTCCTAATAGTAGGAAGACACATTCGAAGCTTCGTGTGGATGCCGGGACAGTGTTGGGCCTAGGGTGTTGTGAATGTGCTAGAAATGAATTCTGAGCAGAAGCTCCCTCTGGTGGTTACAAACAGTACTGAACTATCCAATGAAGATTGTGAAGATTGGCGATCAGGTGTTACTGACTGGTCTCATATAAGGGAGGTTCCCTCCCATCAGGGATGCCGGTGATCAATTGTTCTGGTCTCATCTTTGATTCCTGTTCACTTTGTAGCTTGTTGTTTCATGCCTGCATCTTCTGCTAACAGATAAGACATTTTCTTCTTTTAGTTTTTTGTGCTTGCTTTTTGCATTTTGTCCTGCACTTCTGTGGGGGTCTGCCAGGTCCCCTCCGGGGGCTTGTGCTCCTCTCAGTTTAGTTCAGCCACTGTTGTTTGTTCATTTGCCTTTTCCAGTTTTTTCAGTGGCTGCTGTTTAGTTTTGTTACACCAGAGAATTAATTTAGGTGGTAGAGGTCGTGTGATCTCAGGTGTTTTTGTAATTAGTAGAGTTGGTACTTTTCAGGGTTTTTTGGGATTGCAGTAAGTGTCCTTCCTATCCTTTTCTATTTAGGAAGTTTGGGCCCCAACGTTTGCTCATACTATTTTCTGTCTGTGTCTGTATTTTCCTCTTGTCTAACCGCCATTACATGTTTGGGGGCTTTCTATGTTCTTTGGGGATCTGCTCCGGGGCAGACAGTTTTCCTCTTTCTGTCTTTAGGTGTAGTTAGCTTCTCAGGCTGTGACGAGGCATCTAGGACCAACGTAGGTACGCTCCACGGCTGCCTTTAGTTGTGGTGGTTAGTCAGGGTACTGCAATCCCATAGATTCCAACCTCTCTGGTGTATTTCCTTTTTTGCCTGCTCTCCTCAGCTACCAAATCATAACAGTATCACCGGCCCAAAAACTGATATTTGTATGGTACTCACAGAAGGGAAAAATAGTGTTAAAGAAAGAAGATTGTCAGAGTTGTCAGAGATTTTTTTTTTCTTTTTCCCTCTGTTTCTCTGAATGCTGAGGAGGATTTATTTTTCTCTCAATGGAGTTTGCACAGTTGTCTGGCCGTGTGGATCGGCTTGCCACTGAGGTTCGGAGTATTGCTACCTATCTTGCAGGGTTGCCTGTTGTGGAACCTAGGATTCCCATGCCAGATTTGTTTTTAGGGGATCGAGCTAAATTTCTGAATTTCAAAAATAACTGTAAGTTGTTTTTTGCCTTGAAATCTAAGTCCTCAGGGAACGCAGCACAGCAGGTTCAAATTGTCATCTCTCTCCTGCGCGGCGATCCTCAGGATTGGGCTTTTTCCCTGACACCTGGGGATCCTGTTTTGAGTAATGTTGATGCATTTTTTCAGGCTCTGGGGTTATTGTACGATGAGCCTTAAGTCACTGATCAAGCTGAAAAAGCCTTGTTGGCATTAAATCAGGAGCTTGAGGACGCTGAGTTATACTGTCAGAGATTCGGAAGGTGGGCAGTCCTGACCAAATGGAATGACGATGCTTTGGCAGCCCTTTTTCGGAAGGGTCTGTCAGAGAATGTAAAGGATGTTATGGTGGGATTCCCTGTCCCCTCTGGTCTCAATGATTCTATGTCATTAGCGATTCAAATTGACAGACGTTTGCGTGAGCGTAGAGGTATGCGTGGAACAGTGTTGCCTTGTGAACCAGCTTCTGAACCCATGCAGTGTGATAGAGTGGCTTCTGGGGCACAGCGTCATGAGTTTCGTAAACGCAATGGGTTATGTTTCTACTGTGGTGATGCCTCTCATGCTATTTCAGTCTGCCCTAAGCGGGGAAGACGTTTTGCACGTTCAGTTGTCTTGGGTAGTGTTCAGACTAAATTTTTGTTGACTGTTACCCTGATTTGCTCCCTGTCCACATTTCCTGCTCAGGCTTTTGTTGATTCGGGAGCAGCTATTAACCTGATGGATTTTGATTTTGCTAAACGTTGTGGGTTTCCCTTGATACCCCTACGGAAGTCTATTCCCCTACTGGGGATCGATTCTACCCCTTTGGCTGAGAATAAACCTCAGTTCTCTACTCAGGTGATAATGAGGGTTGAACCTGATCATCAGAAGAGTTGCAAATTTTTGGTGCTGTATAATCTGCATGACATTATCGTACTGGGTTTCCCTTGGTTACAGTCTCATAATCCTGTTTTGGATTGGAAATCTGAGTCTGTAACCAGTTGGGGCTGCCAATGTGTTAATACCAACACTCCTGTTTTTTCTGCCTCCCCCAGGCTCAGGATGTTCCTGACTTTTTGACTGATTTTTCTGATGTGTTTAGCGAAAGTAAATCTGCATCCTTGCCCCCCACATAGGAGCTATGACTGCGCTATTGAATTAGTGCCTGGTAATAAATTCCCTAAAGGTCGCCTTTTTAACTTGTCTGTACCTGAACATGACGCTATGCGGTCTTATATCAAGGAGTCATTGGAGAAGGGTCATATCAGACCATCCTCTTCACCCTTGGGTGCCGGTTTTTTCTTTGTGGCCAAAAAGGATGATTCATTAAGGCCGTGTATTGATTATCGTCTCTTGAACAATATCACTGTGAAATATCAATATCCTTTACCCTTGATTTCTGACCTGTTTTCCAGGGTGAAAAGTGCTACTTGGTTTACCAAGCTTGACCTCAGGGGGGCATATAACCTTATTCGCATTAAGCACGGGGATGAATGGAAGATGGCATTTAATACCCCAGAGGGGCATTTTGAGTACCTAGTGATGCCCTTTGGGCTCACTAATGCTCCTTCTGTCTTCCAGTCCTTCATGAATGACATTTTCAGAGATTTTGTGGATAAATTTCTGATTGTTTATTTGGATGATATCTTGATTTTTTCCAATGACTGGGACTCTCATGTGAAACATGTTCGGACTGTGTTCCAGATTTTGAGAGAGAATGCTCTGTATGTGAAGGGATCAAAGTGTCTTTTTGGCGTACAGAGGATCTCATTTCTGGGATTCATTTTGTCCCCATCTGTTATTGAAATGGACCCGGTCAAGGTTCAGGCCATCTGTGATTGGGTCCAACCTACTTCATTAAAGGCTCTTCAAAGATTCTTGGGTTTTGCCAATTTTTATCGTAAATTTATTGGTAATTTCTCTGTTATTGTTAAACCATTGACTGATTTGACCAAAAAGGGTTCTGATGTGGTGAATTGGCCTCCTGAGGCAGTCTCTGCGTTTCAGGAACTTAAGCAGAGATTCACTTCTGCTCCTGTTCTACGGCAGCCTGATGTTTCTCTGCCATTTCAGGTGGAGGTTGATGCCTCTGAAATTGGGGCAGGTGCTGTTTTGTCCCAAAGAGATCCAGAGACCTCTAAAAGTAACCCTTGTGCCTTTTTCTCTCGAAAATTTTCTCCAACTGAACGTAATTATGACGTGGGTAATCGGGAGTTATTGGCCATGAAGTGGGCTTTTGAAGAGTGGAGACATTGGCTGGAGGGAGCCAAACATCAGGTGGTGGTCCTCACGGACCATAAGAATCTGGTTTATCTGGAATCAGCCAAGCGACTTAATCCTAGACAGGCCAGGTGGGCCTTGTTTTTCACACGTTTTAATTTTGTGGTTTCCTTTCTTCCTGGCACTAAGAATGTTAAGGCGGATGCCCTCTTGAGGAGTTTCCTTGCAGACTCTCCTGAGTTATCTGATCCTGCTGTTATTTTGAAAGAGGGTGTAGTTCTTTCCGCCATCTCGCCCAATTTGAGACTGGCTCTGGAAGGGTGTCAGGAGGATAAACCCGAGCGCTGCCCTATTGGGAAATTGTTTGTCCCAGACCAGTGGAAAAAGAGTGTGATGTCTGAGATTCATTGTTCCGTGTTGGCCGGTCATCCCGGAATTTTTGGTACTAGAGACTTGGTTAGTCGGTCCTTTTGGTGGCCTACTTTGTCTCGTGACGTTAGGGAATTTGTGCAGTCCTGCGGGACTTGCTCTCGCTCCAAGCCTTGCTCTCGCTCTAGTGGTTTGTTGAGGCATTGTGGGGGCGCATGCATCCCAGAAGTTAAGCATCACAGAAGAAAAGCATCTTGAAAACGGCAGTTATTCATGGGAAGGAATTAACATTCATCTTCTCTCTTCACACAGGTAACCAAATCATTCATCCTCTGAATTGATCCTCTCTGCATGTATGCACTCCATTCATTATCAGCAAGCAGCTGAATGACACAAGCCCCTTCTGTCTTGCATGTGGAAATATATAGCAATGGTAACCAAATCATTCATCCTCTGAATTGATCCTCTCTGCATGTATGCACTCCATTCATTATCAGCAAGCAGCTGAATGACACAAGCCCTTCTGTCTTGCATGTGGAAATATATAGCAATGGTAACCAAATCATTCATCCTCTGAATTGATCCTCTCTGCATGTATGCACTCCATTCATTATCAGCAAGCAGCTGAATGACACAAGCCCCTTCTGTCTTGCATGTGGAAATATATAGCAATGGTAACCAAATCATTCATCCTCTGAATTGATCCTCTCTGCATGTATGCACTCCATTCATTATCAGCAAGCAGCTGAATGACACAAGCCCCTTCTGTCTTGCATGTGGAAATATATAGCAATGGTAACCAAATCATTCATCCTCTGAATTGATCCTCTCTGCATGTATGCACTCCATTCATTATCAGCAAGCAGCTGAATGACACAAGCCCCTTCTGTCTTGCATGTGGAAATATATAGCAATGGTAACCAAATCATTCATCCTCTGAATTGATCCTCTCTGCATGTATGCACTCCATTCATTATCAGCAAGCAGCTGAATGACACAAGCCCCTTCTGTCTTGCATGTGGAAATATATAGCAATGGTAACCAAATCATTCATCCTCTGAATTGATCCTCTCTGCATGTATGCACTCCATTCATTATCAGCAAGCAGCTGAATGACACAAGCCCCTTCTGTCTTGCATGTGGAAATATATAGCAATGGTAACCAAATCATTCATCCTCTGAATTGATCCTCTCTGCATGTATGCACTCCATTCATTATCAGCAAGCAGCTGAATGACACAAGCCCCTTCTGTCTTGCATGTGGAAATATATAGCAATGGTAACCAAATCATTCATCCTCTGAATTGATCCTCTCTGCATGTATGCACTCCATTCATTATCAGCAAGCAGCTGAATGACACAAGCCCCTTCTGTCTTGCATGTGGAAATATATAGCAATGGTAACCAAATCATTCATCCTCTGAATTGATCCTCTCTGCATGTATGCACTCCATTCATTATCAGCAAGCAGCTGAATGACACAAGCCCCTTCTGTCTTGCATGTGGAAATATATAGCAATGGTAACCAAATCATTCATCCTCTGAATTGATCCTCTCTGCATGTATGCACTCCATTCATTATCAGCAAGCAGCTGAATGACACAAGCCCCTTCTGTCTTGCATGTGGAAATATATAGCAATAGTATGCACTCCATACTTCTGATTGCTGCCAACCACTGCTGTACCATTTTGCAACATAGTTTAATGTGCCTGGTAAAACTTTAGTATAATTCATTTTTTGCACTGTGCTTAATACTTACTGCTGTGTATTCGTGTGACTGGGGCCTCTGTAGATGCTATCAGGTGGAAGGTGCTATAACATATAGATGTTGCCAGGTCTAGTGCCTTTGATGATCTAACCACCCCCTGGTGTGCTGGCCCCAGCTGGCAAATTATCCCAAAGCATTTCCCACAATCCCACTTTCCTGACCCTGTAGTGTGGACTATATATTTAGGAGTAGTCTAAGGGGCGCATGCATTGTGGGGGCGCATGCATCCCAGAAGTTAAGCATCACAGAAGAAAAGCATCTTGAAAACGGCAGTTATTCATGGCAGTTAATCAGGGCTGGAATCAGGTACCCCACACTTTGCCTTATTTTTCATTATGTACTTTATCTATTTCCTCCTGTGTTCCATTGCCATCCACATTCACCGCCCCATCCCCCCTCCATCACGACTCATACACATCAGCCCCTCTATCCTTCCCTCTCCCATATACAGCTCCCATGCACTCCTCACCTTCCTGAAAAACCTCAGCCCATCTTGCCCAAACACATCACATAAAAAACCTACTTACAATTCCAACAACTACCTGCTCTTTATCTTCCTACTCCTACTGATTTCAGGGGACATCTCCCCCAACCCTGGTCCACCATCCCCAACCTCAATCCCTACCCTACCTCATACCGAAACCATAATAATCTTATTAATATTACTTGCACTCCCTCATCTCCTTCTTTCAATTGTGCCCTCTGGAATCCACGGTCTGCATGCAACAAGCTATCCTTCCTGCACAACTACTTTCTGAACCACTCTCTTAATCTGTTGGCCCTCACTGAAACCTGGATTCAGGATTCTGACACTGTCTCCCCTGCTGCCATTTCCTATGGTGGTTTACAGTTCTCCCATTCCCCGAGACCCACAAACAGACATGGTGGTGGAGTTGGCATACTCCTGTCCCCACAATGCACTTTCCAGGTCATCCCCCCAATTCCATCACTCTCATTCCCTTCTTTTGAGGTCCACACCATCAGGCTCTTCCGTCCCCTCTCCCTCAGAGTAGCGGTCATATATCGGCCCCCAGGCTCACCCACCCAGTTCCTTGACCACTTCTCAGCCTGGCTGCCGCACTTCATGTCCTCAGAACTACCAACCCTTATCCTTGGAGACTTCAACATCCCCATTAACAGCCCTACTTCCACATCTGCATCTCAGCTTCTATCACTAACCACTTCTCTAGGCCTCTCACAGCTTTCAACCTCTGAGACACACAAGGATGGCAACACCCTTGACCTGGTCTTTGTCCGCCTCTGTTCAATCTCCCACCTAAATAACTCACCGCTTCCACTCTCTGACCACAACTTTCTCTCCTTCACGCTCACAAATCCTCCACCACCCCAGCGCACTCCTACCTACCACACATTCAGAAATCTACAAGCCATTAACCCTCAGACACTTTCAGACTCCCTACACTCATCGCTGTCCCCAATCTCCTCTTTTTCCTGTCCTGATCTGGCTGTTCATCACTACAATGACATTCTTAAAAGCACCCTTGACCAAGTAGCACCGCTCACCCTCAGAACCTCCAAACACACAGTAAAACAGCCCTGGCTCACATTGCAAACTCTCAACTTCTCCAGCGATGCTCTAGGAGTGCTGAACGCCTCTGGAGAAAAACCCGCACACTAGAAGACTTCATCCACTTTAAATTCATGTTAAGAACTTATAATGCTGCCCTTCACCTCGCCAAACAGACCTACTTCACCACACTGATCTCCTCACTAGCCAACAACCCCAAGAAACTTTTTGACACTTTTCACTCCCTCCTCAGGCCAAAAGCACAAGCCCCTATCACAGACATTTGTGCTGACGACCTGGCCTCCCACTTTATAGAAAAAATAGATACTATCCGTCAGGAAATCTGCTCTCAACCACCAAGTGCTGTGACTCCCATCCCACCCTGCATTTCCCCTGGCTCACTTTCCACATTTGATCCCATCACAGAAGAAGAAGTCTCCAGACTCCTCTTATCCTCTCGTCCGACTACATGCACTACCGACCCCATCCCCTCACATCTCCTCCAGTCTCTCTCTCCAGTTGTCACAACTCACCTAACTACAATCTTTAATCTCTCACTCTCCTCTGGCATTTTCCCATCCTCCTTCAAACACTCCATCATTACTCCATTACTAAAGAAACCCGCTCTTGACCCTTCCTGCACAAACAACTACAGACCGGTCTCCAATCTCCCCTTCATCTCTAAACTTTTGGAGCGCCTAGTCTACTCCCGCCTCACCCGTTACCTCTCCACTTACTCCCTCCTAGACCCTTCACAGTCCTGCTTCCGCCCCTACATTCGACTGAAACTGCACTCATCAAAGTGACCAATGACCTTCTTACAGCAAAACGTAACGGCGACCACTCTCTGCTCATTCTTCTCGACCTTTCTGCAGCTTTCGACACGGTTGACCACCGTCTCCTACTCTCTAGGCTCCAGTCACTAGGTATTAAGGACACTGTTCTCTCCTGGTTCTCCTCCTATCTTTCTGACCGCTCCTTCAGTGTTTCGTTCTCTGGCTCCACGTCATCTCCTCTTCCTCTCACTGTCGGTGTACCCAGGGCTCAGTCCTTGGCCCCCTTCTCTTCTCTCTCTACACGGCCCCAATTGGACAGACCATCAGCAGATTTGGCTTTCAGTACCATCTTTATGCCGATGACACACAACTATACACGTCATCCCCCGACCTTACCCCCGCTGTTCTACAGAACACCACCGACTGTCTGTCCGCAGTCTCCAACATCATGTCCGCTCTCTATCTGAAACTTAACCTCTCCAAGACTGAACTCCTTCTGCTCCCGCCGTCTACTAACCTCCCTAAATCTGACATTTTCCTCTCTGTGGGCGGCACCATAATAACACCCCGGCAGCAGGCTCGCTGTCTGGGTGTTATGTTTGACACCAATCTCTCCTTCACCTCCCATATACAATCTCTTGCCCGCTCTTGCCGTCTACACCTAAAGAACATCTCTAGAATCCGCCCTTTTCTCACCATGGAAACAACAAAAACCCTCACTGTAGCATTGATCCACTCCCGCCTGGACTACTGCAACGCTCTATTACTTGGCCTCCCATTACTCGACTATCCCCTCTCCAGTCCATCCTTAATGCAGCAGCCAGGGTCATCCATCTGGCTAATCGGTACTCGGACGCGTCCGCTCTTCGCCAGTCCTTACACTGGCTGCCCATTCATTATAGGATCCAATTCAAAGTACTGGTTCTCACCCACAAAGCTCTCCACAGTGCAGCACCCCCCTACATCTCCTCCCTCATTTCTATCTATCGGCCTAACCGACTGCTGCGCTCTGCAAACGACTTTCGACTAACCTCTGCACTAATCCGTACCTCCCACTCCCGACTCCAAGACTTCTCCCGCGCTGCGCCAATCCTCTGGAATGCTCTACCCCAAGAAATTAGGACTATCCACAATTTGCATGGTTTCAGGAGCTCCCTCAAAACACATTTGTTCAGAGTGGCCTATCACATTCACTAACCAAAGTCGTTCTATGTTTAAGTGTGTATGTGTAGCCCATTCACTATCTCCATCCATGCCTCACTCCCTCAAGATGGCTGGACCATTATTGTAAATGCACCATTGTATATACACACCTGTACTTTGTATCTCCCCCACCTCATTGTAGATTGTAAGCTCTCACGAGCAGGGTCGGCTTATTTTGCTTTAATTATTGTATTGTTAACGTTGTTACCTATGACTTGTGTTTTGAAACTGTTAAACTGTAAAGCGCTGCGGAATATGTTGGCGCTATATAAATAAAGATTATTATTATTATTATTATTATTATTGATGCTATTGCCTGTGCCCAAGAGACCATGGACCCATATCTCTATGGATTTCATTTACGACCTCCCTGTTTCTCAGAGAATGACCGTTATCTGGGTGATTTGTGATAGGTTTTCCAAAATGATACATCTTGTGCCATTACCTAAGTTGCCTTCATCCTCTGAATTGGTGCCTTTGTTCCTTCAGCACGTGGTTCGGTTACACGGCATCCCTGAGAACATTGTGTCTGACAGAGGAGTCCAGTTTGTTTCCAGATTTTGGAGGACTTTTTGTTCTAAACTTGGTGTTCAATTGTCTTTCTCCTCGGCTTTTCATCCTCAGACCAATGGACAAACTGAGAGAACAAACCAGACATTGGAGACTTATCTGAGATGCTTTGTGTCTGCTGATCAGGATGACTGGGTCTCTTTTTTGCCTTTGGCTGAGTTTGCTTTTAATAATAGGGCTAGCTCTGCCACTTTGATGTCTCCATTTTTCTGCAATTTTGGGTTTCACCCTCGATTTTCTTCAGGACAGACGGAGGCTTCTGTCTATCCAGGTGTGGCCTCTGTTGTGGAGCGTATGCAGCAGATTTGGGACCAGGTAGTGGAGAGGTTGTCCCTCTCTCAGGAGAGGGCCCAGCGGTTTGCCAACCGGCATAGGACTGATGGTCCTCGGTTTGAAGTGGGGGACTTGGTCTGGTTGTCCTCAAGAAATATCCCTATGAGAGTTGCATCTCCTAAGTTTAAGCCTAGGTTCATTGGACCTTATATGATCATGGAGATTCTTAATCCTGTTTCCTTTCGTTTACTTCTTCCAGGGACATTTAAGATCCATAACGTGTTCCACAAGTCCTTATTGAAGAGGTTTGTCGAGCCAGTGGTTCCTATGGCTGTGCCTCCTGACCCTGTTTTGGTTGAGGGCAATCTGGAGTATGTGGTTGAGAAAATATTGAATTCTCGTTTTTCTAGACGGAAACTCCAGTATTTGGTTAAGTGGAGAGGTTATGGTCAGGAGGACAATTCTTGGGTGTTTGCTTCGGACATCCATGCTAGGAGACTCATCCGTGCGTATCACAGAGCTCATCTGACCGACCTGGTTGCTCAAATGAGGGTTCGGTGACCCCTCCTCAAGGGGGGGGGTACTGTTGTGAATGTGCTAGAAATGAATTCTGAGCAGAAGCTCCCTCTGGTGGTTACAAACAGTACTGAATAGGGTTGAGCATTCCGATACTTCCGATACCTGAAATCCAATGTAAGTCTATGGGAACAAAATATCGGAAGTATCGGAAGTATTTACTTCCGATATTTTGTTCCCATAGACTTACATTGGATTTCAGGTATCGGAAGTATCGGAAGTATTGGAATGCTCAACCCTAGTACTGAACTATCCAATGAAGATTGTGAAGATTGGCGATCAGGTGTTATTGACTGGTCTTATATAAGGGAGGTTCCCTCCCATCAGGGTTGCCGGTGATCAATTGTTCTGGTCTCATCTTTGATTCCTGTTCACTTTGTAGCTTGCTGTTTCGTGCCTGCATCTTCTGCTAACAGATAAGACATTTTCTTCTTTTAGTTTTTTGTGCTTGCTTTTTGCATTTTGTCCTGCACTTCTGTGGGGGTCTGCCGGGTCCCCTCCGGGGGCTTGTGCTCCTCTCAATTTAGTTCAGCCACTGTTGTTTGTTCATTTGCCTTTTCCAGTTTTTTCAGTGGCTGCTGTTTAGTTTTGTTACACCAGAGAACTAATTTAGGTGGTAGAGGTCGTGTGATCTCAGGTGTTTTTGTAATTAGTAGAGTTGGTATTTTTCAGGGTTTTTTGGGATTGCAGTAAGTGTCCTTCCTATCCTTTTCTATTTAGGAAGTTTGGGCCCCAATGTTTGATCATACTATTTTCTGTCTGTGTCTGTATTTTCCTCTTGTCTAACCGCCATTACATATTTGGGGGCTTTCTATGTTCTTTGGGGATCTGCTCCGGGGCAGATAGTTTTCCTCTTTCTGTCTTTAGGTGTAGTTAGCTTCTCAGGCTGTGACGAGGCGTCTAGGACCAACATAGGTACGTTCCACGGCTGCCTCTAGTTGTGGTGGTTAGTCAGGGTACTGCAATCTCATAGATTCCAACTGCTCTGGTGTATTGCCTTTTTTGCCTGCTCTCCTCAGCTACCAAATCATAACACTAGGGCCCAGAAGAGACATTGAGTGTCGTGTCTCTGTTTCACTTGTAGGAAGATGTCAGCCGAGTCACAGCGAAAGGGAGGGATGGTAGGCTTCAGTGAAACTGTTATGCAGGATAGTAAGCTCATGGGACCAGCAGAAGATGTTGAGGAGAGAGCAGGTTGTGCAGAATGGAGTCAATGACTGATAATACACAGGACCAAGGGAACACCATCAAAAAGGGACTCTGTCTCAATATGTACGCCGCAGCTTCTTGTATCCGTATTGCACAGTAAAGCCCAACCTGTTGAACTGAACCTATGGTATCCTGTCATATCTGTATCTGCTGCCAGATCCGGTCCCATGGACGGGGAGGTAACAAGGACTCCTGAATTACAAGTGAGTAAAGAACGAACACCACAGCACCAAACACACCTATCTGACTCCTGTTTAGAAGAAGAGTTTCAGGGCAAAGAGAACGCTGTACCCCCTTCAAATGCATCAAAAGCACATGTAGTCCGCACATGACTGTATCAATAAAGTTTTCTCAAAGCCAAATACCAGGAACTATAAACAAAAAACAGCTTAGTTTAAAACATGACGTACCAAAAAGAGACAAAAAACACAGCGTCAAAAACATTATAAAAATGCATGCAAAAAAAGATGCACTCAAAAACGCAATGAAAAAAACATGAACAAATTTACATAATAGGTGCATAAAATTTGCCTCGTCAAAAGCTCATTATGGGAATGTAGCCTAATAGAGCTGATCTGCAATACCTGACACAATCAAAAGACAGGTGTGGCGCTGTTTCTGGAAGAAAGCATCTGTTTTTCTAATTCTAGACCCAGCCTTTAATTTACGTCTTTCTACTTTTTTCTCAATAGATGATTACAATGAGCAGGTTCTGACGGCATTATCTTTCAGTCATACATCTGTAACATCGTGAGCCGAGTTGGATTTTCTCATTGACAAATGTTGCTGGGGAAACTCGGGGAAATGAATGTCAGGTTCCTTCCACCCAAAGAGGCATGTGATAAGGATGTTCGTTAACTAGCGAAGCTAATGAATATCAGTGTCATGTAACGAGCTGTAATGACGGAGGAGCACAATCCAGACTGTTACACACACAGAGCGCTGCCATACCTGAGCAAATAGAAAGACGGCCTATACAAACACCAAACAGACAAATGAGAGGCGGCAGAGTTTCCATAGCTACTACGGTCTGAAATGATGGCTGATAACATTAATAAATGTCACGAGTCACTGTCTGAGAGGAGAGAGTGAGGCTACAATGCAAAGCTCCAGACAAACACACTGAAATTCTGCTACTAGATGCCACAGTACTGAATTTATAATAGGGATGAACATGTACAGCACCATAATGCACCACCCTTAGGTGCACACAATGTCTTTCTTAGGTTGATTCCTCATGGAATCCACTTGCAAAGCCACCATAAAAAATGAACTCAGTTCACAGCAATGTCAAAACGTCATTGTTCTGTTCCGTGTTATGTCACTTACATTAGCCAATGCAGGGTTCGGGAACCTTGAAGCTGTTAAAAGAAGTAACATGTTCATTCTTCGGGCGGCTTCACTTGGATATCGACTGCTCTATACACTTGAAAGTACAAAGCAAATATGACGGCAGAAAAAAAGATGAGAAGAAGCTGACAAAAACTGTTCAGCAAAAACGTGCCGATGACGTCATAGGAATATGGCCTCAGTGAAGAAAACAATGAAGTGGTTTACCCTGTAGAGCCTTAAAAGTGGGCTTACTAAAGGGAGCAACTGCCATTTATCTATGACAAAAACCCGGTGGTCCCCCGTCTCAGCAGTAATGCTGGCATGTGGAGCAAAAGACCACTGTGTAACAGGTTTAGAGAGGAGCCAGAAAACCGATTTCTCCTACTCCTGTAATGATTCACCTTCATATTAAACGGTGTAAATTTCTTTTAGCAGTGCATGGGTTAATCTGCTCAGTTTAGCTTTCCTGCATTAGGCCGGCGTCACACTAGCGTATAGAAAACTGGTATCTTCCAGAAGAGATGCAGTAAAACACAGGAGGGCAGTTTGGTCTCTTCCAGCAGTGCAATGGTGAATCACAGGAGTAACAGAAAAGTAAATGCAATAGAGTACCTACCAGCAGAGAAAAGATTAATGTCAGCAATAGGAATGGACACAGGCAGAAGAGGGACCCTTGTGCAGGAACAGTTTATGGGACCTTTGCAGTGCAATAGCTCCTCAAAAAGCACAATTCCATCTGCTTTGGAGGTAGAAGTGGGACCCCTTAATTTTGGAGCCCTGTGCAGCCACACAGATTTGCACTAATGGCATGTCATGGCAGCTGAAGGCTCATGAGCTTGTCTGCTCCTGGGCAGCGATGTATGTACTGTATGTGAAGTGGGAATAGTTAACCATAGGATATAAATGAAGTATAGGCAAACTGTAGACTCAGTTAAAGAGATGTATCACCTTGATTGCAGAAGCCAGGTTAAGGCTGGCATCACACTAGCGAGTTTGATGCGAGTTAGTCGCACGACTTACTCGCATCAACATCCGGCACGGCCGCCTGCTCTCGGACCAGAGTGCGCGGCGGCATAGAAATACATGCAGCCGCGCACTCTGGTCCGAGAGCGGGTGGCCGTGCCGGATGTTGATGCGAGTTAGTCGTACGACTAACTCGCATCAAACTCGCTAGTGTGATGCCAGCCTTAACCTGGCTTCTGCAATCAAGGTGATACATCTCTTTAACTGAGTCTACAGTTTGCCTATACTTCATTTATATCCTATGGTTAACTATTCCCACTTCACATACAGTACATACATCGCTGCCCAGGAGCAGACAAGCTCATGAGCCTTCAGCTGCCATGACATGCCATTAGTGCAAATCTGTGTGGCTGCACAGGGGCTCTAAAATTAAGGGGTCCCACTTCTACCTCCAAAGCAGATGGAATTGTGATTTTTGAGGAGCTATTGCACTGCAAAGGTCCCATAAACTGTTCCTGCACAAGGGTCCCTCTTCTGCCTGTGTCCATTCCTATTGCTGACATTAATCTTTTCTCTGCTGGTAGGTACTCTATTGCATTTACTTTTCTGTTACTCCTGTGATTCACCATTGCACTGCTGGAAGAGACCAAACTGCCCTCCTGTGTTTTACTGCATCTCTTCTGGAAGATACCAGTTTTCTATACAGTTAAAATTCCCATATGAGCATCCACACTCATAGCTCTGCTTCATCTTTGCTACCTGCTTCTCTTGTTTGCATGATGTCTGGCATGCACTGCTGTGCTGTCCTTTTTCTTGCTGATCCATGTGTCATCCATTAAGACTCGCTCTGCTGTGATATTGACTGTGCTTGCTACAGCTTAGAAAAAAAACACTTCAACAGCTGAACCTATAACATAACTATTTTTTCTATCCCTAACTAGCTCCCTCTTACAACATTACTAGCATTTTGTAAGGTAATGAATATGGCACCCCAAAAAAAAACAATATTTCAAGTGTAAAATCTTCTGAAAAGCAAAATTAATAAGATTTAGAATCTGGGATTCTTGCTGTTTTTGAGGCGAAGATGTTCAATGGTGAATTTTTCAATTGAAGGAGGAAGGAGAAATTTGAGATTAAGATACACGCTCCATAACTTCCTTGTGTTACGAGGAATAAGTGGATGGCTCTTGAATCTAGAATCTGTTTTTAAATTGAGAGATGTCACGGTGCATGAATTTAATATTATCTCAACTCATCCGGAAGCTATATTAACTATTTAGAGGAAAACAGCTAAAAAATGGTGGGTGCTTCAAAGAGAAAACATCTACAATTTTTAATTTTTTCTAAAGAGTTGGTAAAAAAAGGTTTCAAGGTAAAAAAATATGTATGGCCCATTCTTAAAGGAAACCTGTCACTAGAAAAAGACGTTATTAACCTGAAGCTACGGGGTTAATCTGCAGGTTAATAGTGGGTCTTATGCTGGCTGGCGCCTGCTTGTAGCCTAACGCTGCGGGTTAGAATATTAACTTTATTCTCCCCGGCAACGTTCGCATTTCAGTCACGGGGGTGACGCCAACGCTGATTCAGTCACTGTTCTAACAATATAGAGAGGTGCTGCAACCACGCTCCCAGCACTGAAATAAAGTTAATTTCCTCCCTGCAGCGTTAGGCGCCGGCTGGCATAATGGCGCTATTAAGCTGCAGATTAATGCCATATCTTCAGGTTAATAGCTTTTTTCTGGTGACAGGTTCCCTTTAAGGTTTGTAAGCTTTTCAGGGGATATAGCTCTGAGATCGCTGTCCGGGTAGACGGAATGGCATAGAAACAGTTCATTCAGAGACAGCAGTTCTGGTAAAAACTGGCCGCAACCAGCTTTATTAAAGTCCACAGCAAACAGATAAAACAAATCATAAACATAAGACCTGGGCTTGTCTAGCCACTTACTACACTTAGATAGATTTCCCTATCTATCCGGGTCCCGACTCTAACAGCCTGGGCCAAAACAACACATATGTTCAGCATTTACCAGCATGGAGTTTCACAGAGTCTCCTCCTTGTGTCTGAAGGCACCTTCAACGTCCAGACTTGAGAGAGCTCCCCTCCTATTCAGCAACTACCAGCATGGATTTTCACAGAGACTACTCCTGTGTCCGGGGTACATCGAGAACCCAGACTGAAACAGCTCATAATCCTGGAGACTCCTTCTTGTGCCTGGACTCCTTGTCCAGACTAAGCGAGCTCTCTGACTGTGTTTGCAGACACCTACTTCTGGTCTCCTAATTAACAGCTGAATGGTTTCAGGCCTGAGCTGCAAGTGTGTACTGAATGTAAGGTGTAGTGACCTTTCTCTACCACTAGGTTTACAAAGCCACACATTTCCCTTATACCATACAGCACAGTACCTAGGTGAAATGTACACCCCATTCGACACATATTCCTTCACTGTCTCACATATCCCCCCCCTCTTCTCCAGACCGGAGGGCTGGTCATCCAGACCGGAGGGCTGGTCAACAATCCAAAATAGACAGTGAACTCTGGACCAGTCATGGCCTTCATCAGCTTCATCTTCACTACTGTCATCTGTATCTTCACCTGAGCCATAGCCAACATCAGCTTTCTCTTCATCTGAAGCATCCGCACTACCCTGTACCCTCCCAGGCCTATGCTCTCTGCGGGCCTCGGGTATCCTGCACGGTTTCATCTTGACCTTAGGGCCGGGCTCAGTTTCGATATAGTGCCTGGCCAGAGAAGTACGACCCGGCACATCAGAACACTTCTGCTGACTCTTCCTCAGAAACTCACGTACCTCCTGTCCTTGGTGCACTGACCATGTGTCACCAACTATCACAGAAGGTATAGGGGGTTTTTTACTTTTCTCTAGTTCCCCTTGAACCCTCTTTAGCACATCTATTTTCTTGAATATCGGTGGACTCATAAAGTCTATTTCACAGACCTTAAGCTCCTCTGCCATGGTCTCTGACCATTTTAAGCTACTCTGTTCAAATGATTGGGACTGTAGAAGGAGCAGATCGTTTTTCTTTTGCAGTACACATAATTCATCCGCTAAGTCTCCAGCTGAATTGTAATGTTCTACTGTGACAACAGCATTCTTATATAGAGCCTTAGACTTATTGAGCAGCATTTGCTCTTGCAATGAAGAGATTCCCTGTATTCTTCCTTTTACTTCATTGACTTTCTCACGAAGATGCTCATGGCTTTCATCACACTCCTTCATCACAGTTTGGAGTTTTTTCTGAGAAGTAATCAATTCATCTGGTACCTGTTGGACGTCCTTTATGTCTTCGGCCCCTTCTTCAGGCTCTTCTGGTAGAACATGCTCAGAAGCCCTACCGTCAGTCTTACATTCTACCTCTTCAGTCACATCATTATGGTCTCCAATATCTCCATTTATTCCAGCTCTCAAGTTCTCCTTGATAGCTGCATCTGTATACTCAGAACCCGCCGGATTCTTCTCTTCCACCACGTTCTGCATCCCATCTTCAGTCTTGTTCCTCACAGCTTCACTTGAGACCTCAGCTTCTGATGAGGCATCTGGCTTGGTGACCACCACTTCCATGGCTTTTTCCACCTCTGCAGCATTACCTTCAGAGTCCTGGGCATGATGCAGCTCCATACCATACATTGATAACTTCTCATCTTCAACAGCATCCACTTGTGCTGTGTTCAGTTTCAGAGTCCCGCCTCCAAAGCTCAGCTCTCCTCCCTTCACCTTAGTCTTCGCCAGGGAACCGGCCAACTGTAAAACATCTTCAGATGCCATCTTCTGTCCGGCTGTAAGGTCAGCATCAGCTTTCTTCTCAGGACTCTCAACCTTCTCTGCTACCATGCCTTCCTCATTTGCACTGGTCGCTCTATGGTCATCAGATGATTCACCATCACTACCACTATCCCTGTCTGACCCCTTTTCCTCAGCCACATCTGGCTCACTTTCAGGGTTATACACTTCATTTTCATTCACATCCGGCTCACTGTCAGGGCTATACAATTCATTCTCATTCACATCCTGCTCACTTTCAGGGTTATACACTTCATTTTCATTCACATCCTGCTCACTGTCAGGGTTATACAATTCATTCTCATTCACATCTTGATCTGGAACCTTAGTTAACATGTCATCCACAACATTAACTTCACCATCTGGTCCCTGGTTTCCCTCAGGTGGTCCCTCAAGTATGTGACTATGTGACAACCCCAGCACTATACTTCCATATAGCTCAGGTACTAGGAGCTGGCTCACGACCTCTCCCTGGACTTCAGTGTCCCTATACAACAGGTTATTGTTTATGGCAACATGAGGAAACCTCTCCTCAGAGCCAGGCTCTTGGGAAACCTCATTTAGAACATTTATATTTTCCTGTGCCGTTTTAAGAGAGGGGTCTCGCCACTGCTCACTCTCAAAATTGTCACAGGACACAGGTAAGTCAGGGACACT
This sequence comes from Oophaga sylvatica, assembly GCA_033576555.1. Lineage (NCBI taxonomy): Eukaryota > Metazoa > Chordata > Amphibia > Anura > Dendrobatidae > Oophaga > Oophaga sylvatica. The sequence goes on from JARQOD010000007.1 coordinate 130,484,411, forward strand.
CGGTTCCCGAGAACCACCATCCTCGTCTCCCAACATCACCTGCAAAGGAATTTCATCACTATCACAGTCATCATTATTATCAATATCATTATCATGATTATGATCAGTATCATCATCACTATCATGATCATCATCATTATCATTATCAGCATCAGCATCATTATCATGGTCATCATCATTATCATGATCATCATCATCATTATCATTATCATTATCATCATCATCATTATCACATAAGTTTAATGGCCCACTAGCATTTTGTTCCGCCCCTCGGGACTGCGCACCCACAATAGGAGCTTCATCACACTGTTCATCAGAAACATTTTTCCCCCAGAGATCCTTAGACCGGGGAAAGTCATTACCCAATATGACGGGTTGCACCAGGTTCTTCACTACCCCCCCTTCATATGAAACCTCCCCGAGTTTGGGGACCAAGTCCACGGCAGTCTCTGGGTAGACTTTGGTGTCTCCATGGATGCACACCATACTCAGGTGCTTATCAGGGATGAAGTCCCTATCAATCAGGCTGTCACATACGGAAGTCACTGGACTCTCTGAGTCCAAGAGGGCCTGTGCTGGGCAGTCATTTACAACCACCGGGCACACCTGTGGTCCAGTCTCTTCGGCTGAGGTGGACACACACACAGGCTCTGCGCAGGGAGAGAGGGATCCGCCAACATCACAACACATAGGCTCCCCCTCTATTGGACAGTTGGCTGCAATTTCACGACATCTCCAACACTGTCCATCACACTCTCCCACCCACACGACCCCAACAGCTGGAACGCTCTTACCGGGAGAGTTCGGCGTCCAGGAACTCCGAAGTGACGACCTCTCAGACGGCTGGTCACGGAGGCAGTCCTTGGTGGCGAAGGCCCTCTCCATCAGGCTGACCAGACGATTGGCGTCCTGGTGGTCTCCTTGTCCGACCTCTAGCTGTACCTCAGGAGGACGTGCTTGGGTGTAGCGGTCCACTATCACCTTTTCAACTCCATAATCAGGTTTGCTGACTGCAGACTCCCAACTGCATCTCCAGTCATGAACTCCCCTGGCACGGGCTGTCACCGTAACACCCAGCCGGGTAAGAATCTCCGCTTTCAGCTTGGCATAGTCTTGGCTGTCCTGCTCGCTCAGGTCAGCATAGGCCCTTTGGGGTTCTCCAATCAGATAGGGTGCGACCATCATGGCCCATTCAGATAGGGGCAGATTCTCCTTCTCTGCCAGTCCCTCAAACCTAGTGAGATATACCTCCACATCATCACGAGGTGTCATCTTTTTCAGGGACCGTCTTACCGCCTTCTTTACAGCGGACAATGCAGGTGACTTTGCAACATTACTTTGGGACGATGCGCTGCAAGTCTTTTGTAGTGCTGCCACCTGCTCATAAAACAACCGGTTATTCTCCTGCTGCTGCTTCAGGAATTGCTGCTGGGCCTGCTGCATGCGCTGCTGGTGCTGCAGGCGCTGCTGCTCCATGCTCTGCTGCATGCTTCGCTGGGCCTGGACCAGGTACTCAACGAGCTCCTCCATACTGCCGGACTTATCTGTCTCAACCACGGCAGTCTTATGTTGCACATTAACTTGCACCATTTGTTCAAACAGCGCCTCCATGCTATCATCCATGCTGTCAGACTTCTCTGTCTCAACAACGGCAGTCTTCACTCAAGACATACACACTCCACAGTCTTTTCCAGAGAAAATTCAGCCTTGCTGTGCAGACACTTTTTTTTTTTTTTTCTCTGCAAACTCTATTAGGGCCACTGTCTCTTTAAGACTGCTCCAACAGACTTTTCCTTTGCTGCTGCACACTCCACAGTCTTTTCCACAACAAGTTCAGCTTTGCTGTGCAGACACACTTTTTTTTTTTTTTCTTTTGCAAACTCTATTAGGGCTACTGTCTCTTTAAGACTGCTCCAACAGACGTTTCTTTTGCTGACACACTTTTTTTTTCTCTGCTGCTACTTCAACAGACTTCACCTTTATTGCTGTCTCTAAGCCACTGTGCTGCACGCACATTCCAGCACCAATTGTATCAGCCACTGTGCTGCCCGCATTCTCCACCAATTGTAAGCTTTTCAGGGGATATAGCTCTGAGATCGCTGTCCGGGTAGACGGAATGGCATAGAAACAGTTCATTCAGAGACAGCAGTTCTGGTAAAAACTGGCCGCAACCAGCTTTATTAAAGTCCACAGCAAACAGATAAAACAAATCATAAACATAAGACCTGGGCTTGTCTAGCCACTTACTACACTTAGATAGATTTCCCTATCTATCCGGGTCCCGACTCTAACAGCCTGGGCCAAAACAACACATATGTTCAGCATTTACCAGCATGGAGTTTCACAGAGTCTCCTCCTTGTGTCTGAAGGCACCTTCAACGTCCAGACTTGAGAGAGCTCCCCTCCTATTCAGCAACTACCAGCATGGATTTTCACAGAGACTACTCCTGTGTCCGGGGTACATCGAGAACCCAGACTGAGACAGCTCATAATCCTGGAGACTCCTTCTTGTGCCTGGACTCCTTGTCCAGACTAAGCGAGCTCTCTGACTGTGTTTGCAGACACCTACTTCTGTTCTCCTAATTAACAGCTGAATGGTTTCAGGCCTGAGCTGCAAGTGTGTACTGAATGTAAGGTGTAGTGACCTTTCTCTACCACTAGGTTTACAAAGCCACACACCTCCCTTATACCATACAGCACAGTACCTAGGTGAAATGTACACCCCATTCGACTGTAAGGTTCTGTATACATGTTCCTGAAACTCAGTTTGTTCGTCAGCCATTTTACTTTCTGTCTTGCTGCAGCTATCTTGCCCTCAGTCAATATGGAGTTTCCAGCTTGCATGTTCCCGCCCTGATTCTCTCCTTTTGCTTCTTAAGCAGCCACAGCTGAGCAATCAGTGCTTCAGAATCTAGCCTGCAGTGAACCTGTGACCTGACTCCTGAAGCCTTGGACCTTGTACTCCAGCTATTCCTACTGAGGAACTCTGAAGCACTTGTGGACTTTGAACCCTGCTCTTTGAAAGACCAAGTTTGCATGGACTTACGGTAACAGAGAAGAAGATCTGAACCTGTTGTGGAGAGTGATTGCTGAGCTTAGATTACTCTGGCCTGCTGTGTCTCCTGCTTCTATGTCTGCAAACTGTGTGACTATTTTTGCCAACTTGTATGAAGTAATACAAGACTTTCTATATCAAACCTGTGACTCCTGTGTTTTCATCGCACCCAAGCACAAGACGCTATATGAACTGTACTATACACATTACAAGATTCTGAAGCCAAACGTTAGTGTCTGCTGGGTCTGGAAAGGCTGTGTCTGCTGTAACTGAGGATATCGGATGTCCGGTTGTACTTTCTGTGATGACAGTGGTTGTGACTTCTCACAACCATTCCAGGTGAGCAATTCCCTTAAGTTTTTTTCTGCAGTGTTACCACAGGTAAACACTATTGTTTTTTTTTTCCTTTTCTCTTTTTTGTCTGCTGTAACTGTGGATATCAGATGTCCGGTTGAACTTTCTGTGATGATAGTGGTTGTGACTTCTCACAACCATTCCAGGTGAGCAGTTCCCTTATTTTTTTTTTCTCTCTGCAGTGTTACCACAGGTAAACACTATTGTTTTTTTTTTTTTTTCCCTCTCCTCTCCTTCCAGTACTCCTGTCTTAAAAGATCTGGAAAATGGAGGCCCGCATAAAGGAACTTTGCGGAGTGACTGATAATATCCTTGCAGATTTGCAGAATATAAAGACCCGTTTTACAAACCTACAGGACCTCACTAATCACAATATGCAAGTGTTTGGACAGACTGCCCAGGATTTGCGAGCCAGGATTGAGGTTCTAGAGGGGCGAGTCCAGGCTCCTGCCGTAGCCCCGAGTTCTGGGATTCCCAAGTTGCCCCCTTTTCGTTTTGGCGGTGAACGTGAGAAATTCAGGGGATTTATTAATCAATGCAATCTTTTTTTTTCTGCACATGCTTCACAATTTCCCACTGAACGATCTAAGGTGCTTACTATAATTATGTTGCTTACCAACAAGGCTTTGATGTGGGCAAACCCTCTGATTGAGACTGAGGATGATTGTTTGAATCACCTTGATGCTTTTATTTCAGCCATGGGGCAGGTGTTTGATGACCCCAATCGAGGTGCAACAGCTGAAGCAGCCATGTTAGCTTTGCGCCAAGGTAAGCACTCGGTAGCTGAATATCCTTTGGATTTCAGGAGATGGGCCCTTGATACCACCTGGGACAGTTCCGCCAAAAAATCTATTTTTCGAAAGGGGTTATCTCCACTGATTAAGGATGAACTTGCTCGTGCCGACCCTCCCACTGCGTTAGGTGACTTTATTAACTACTGCATCCGTATTGATACTCGTCTGACTGAACGCAGGCAAGAGAGATGGTTCGAAAGCAATCGCACTAACCTTTTCCTACCTTCCTCTCCAGCTAAGGAACCTTTGAGTAGGATTACACGGGAACCTGAACCTGAACCCATGCAGGTAGACTCTTTACAACGACGGGTTAGTGATGCACGCAAGGAACATCGTTTTAAGGAGAATCTATGTTTCTATTGTGGTAAGTCAGGGCACTTCATTATAGACTGCCCCAGCCGTTCTCGTAAGACTACTGCAGCACTCATTCACTGTGAGTGTTGCGAGAGGGGATCTGTCAGGTCCGAGCCTCAAGCTCCAGAGAGATCTGCAGCAACAGATCTTGATTTCTCGGACTTAAACTCCGTTACCTCTGAGGACGTTGACTGTGTAAACGCTGCCATTTTTCAAGTTTCCTCAGCGGTGTCCCAGCTGAGTTGTAAGAAAAACAATTCTCATTGCTTTCTTTCCATCAAACTCTGGGTTGACTCAGCTTGGGTGTCTAGCTCTGCTATGATCGACTCAGGGGCAAGTGGAAATTTTATGGATGTCTCCTTTGCTCTGAAACAGGGGATACGTTCAGTGAAGAAGGCTACTCCAGTACAGATGGAAACTGTGGATGGCTCCCTGCTGACCTCTGGACCAGTGGATCAGGAAACAGAGCCTTTGAGGGTTCTTATGGGTAAAGATCATCAAGAGAAACTGTCCTTTATGCTTATCTCTTCTCCCCACTTTCCCATTATTCTAGGGCTACCATGGCTGCAGGCTCAGAATCCTACCATTAACTGGGAGACCAAGGAATTACACTTTCCAGAGAAACAGATGAGTCCAAAAGTTTCAGCTTGCTCTGTTCCTAAAGGAACCATGTCAGTCCCTGAACTACCAGCTGTATACCAGGACTATGTGGATTTATGTGACAAGAAGAACGCTGACCAGCTTCCTCCTCACCGTCCATATGATTGTCCAATTGAATTATTGCCTGGAGCAGAGATACCTTTTGGTAAGATCTACCCCCTGGCGGGGCCCGAGCTAAAGGCTTTAAAGGATTACATAGACGAAAATCTAGCCAAGGGCTTCATACTCCCCTCTTCATCTCCTGCAGGTGCACCCATCTTCTTTGTAAAGAAGAAAGATGGATCTCTGAGACCCTGCGTAGACTATAGGGAACTCAATAAGGTTACTATTAGAAACCGTTATCCATTGCCTTTAATCCCTGAGTTATTGGAGAGAGTGCGACATGCAAAAATTTTCTCTAAACTAGATCTTCGTGGGGCCTATAACTTAGTCCGTATTAGACCTGGGGATGAATGGAAGACTGCATTCAGGTCACGCTATGGACACTTTGAATATCTAGTTATGCCTTTTGGTCTGAGTACCCCCCAGCCACTTTCCAACACTTGCTGAATGACATCTTCAGGGATCTCCTAGATACATTCGTGGTGATTTATTTGGATGATATTCTAATTTTTTCTAACTCCACAGAGGAACATCATGGACATGTGAGAATGGTCTTGGAACGTCTAAGACAAAATCATCTTTACATCAAACTTGAAAAGTGTGAATTCCATAGGACCGAAATTCAATTTCTGGGGTATGTACTGTCTACACAAGGAATTAGTATGGATGGAAGCAAAACCCAAGCCATCAAGGATTGGCCAAGTCCTAGAAATGTGAAGGAGGTACAGCGCTTCATCGGGTTTGCCAACTTCTATAGACGTTTCATTAGAAATTTCTCTGAGGTAGTGTCACCTATCACCCAACTTACTCGGAAAGAGTCTAGGTTCTCCTGGACTCCCCAAGCCCAGGAAGCATTTTCCCGTCTAAAAGATAAATTTACCACTGCACCTATCCTAGTACATCCCAACCCCGAGCTTGCCTTCATAATAGAGGTGGATGCTTCAGACTGTGCCGTTGGAGCTATACTCTCTCAGAGAACAGGTGAGAAGAATGTCTTGCATCCCTGTGCCTTCTTTTCCCAGCAGTTGTCTTCGGCTGAGAGGAACTACGATGTGGGCAATAGAGAGTTGTTGGCCATTATTGCCGCCTTCAAAGAATGGAGACACCTTCTTCAGGGAGCTGCACAGCAAATAGTCGTCCTGACAGACCATCGTAACCTTGAATTTATCAGGTCGGCTAAGTGCCTGACTCCTCGCCAGGCTCGCTGGAATCTTTTCTTAAACCAATTTAATTTTATCATTTCTTATAGACCAGGATCGCGCAATGGAAAGGCTGATGCACTCTCTAGGATTTACTCAGCAGAGACACGTCCAATTACTCCTCCTAAGACTATTCTTCCTGACTCTAGATTCCTAGGAGTGATTCATAATCAAGACCTACTTAAGGACATCAAGGAAGCATACCATGCGGATTCCTTTTTGGCACAACCCCCAAGGGACGTAAGTCTTGTCTTTAAGAATGGTGTGTGGATTCAGGGACAACGCCTGTATATTCCTGAAACAGTCAGATTGAGAGTATTGCAACTCATTCACGATTCTAAGATAGCTGGGCATAGAGGAATTCTAAAGACACAGGAATTTCTTTCTCGTTTCTTTTGGTGGCCCACTTGCAGGAAGGATGTTTTAAACTATGTCACTTCATGTGAAGTCTGTGCAAGATGCAAAACACCTCGCTCCTCACCAACTGGTCTGTTACAGCCTCTTCCCACCCCGTCCCGCCCGTGGGGATCCATTTCTATGGACTTCATTGTGGAGTTACCAACCTTTCAAGGGAAGAACACCATTCTAGTGGTGGTTGACCGTCTAACAAAGGCAGCTCATTTTATCCCTTGTGTCGGCTTACCCACTGCAAAACAGACATCAGATTTGATGATTAAAGATGTGTTTCGCTTACATGGAGTACCGGATGAGGTTATTTCGGATCGAGGGGTGCAATTCACTTCTAGGTTTTGGCAAAATTTCTGTGCAGCATTGGACATTAAAGTAAACCTTTCTTCTGCTTTTCATCCCCAGACTAATGGACAGACCGAACGAACCAATCAAACCCTGGAGCAGTATCTCCGCTGCTTTATCTGCCATCTACAGGATGATTGGGTGGATCTACTTCCATTAGCTGAGTTCTCTTATAACAACTCTCAGAGTGCCTCCACTAAGCAGTCTCCTTTTTACTCTAATCTAGGTTATCATCCTAACATTCTACCACGATTTCCCATAGAAACGCCTTTACCAGCAGTGGCCGAAAGAATCACGTCTTTACAGAAGAATATGGATCTTCTAAAGGAGAATCTGGAATCGGCTCAGGAAAGGTACAAGAAAGCAGCAGATAAATTTCGTAAACCTGCACCAGCTTTCAAGGTAGGAGACTTGGTCTGGCTGTCAACCAGAAATCTTAAGTTAAGGATTCCATCGTCTAAGTTGGGACATAAGTACATTGGACCCTATAAAATCAGTAAAATTATAAGTGCCGTTGCTTGTCGTCTTCAACTGCCCAGAACTATGAGAATCCACCCTGTCTTTCATGTATCCCTACTAAAGGCTGCGACACCCAATACGTTTCCTGGACGTTCTTCTCCTTGCCCTGACCCAGTGCTAGTCGATGGTCAGGAAGAATTTGTGGTGGAAAGGATTTTAGATTCCAGGTTGTATAGAAATCAGTTACAATATCTGATTAAATGGCAGGGCTACCCAGTGGAGGACAACTCATGGGAACCAGTCAATAACGTTAATGCTCCTCGCTTGCTCCGTCAGTTTCATCAGAGGTACCCACACAAGCCTGGTCTGAGGTCATCCGGAGGTTGTCCCTAAGGGGGGAGTAATGTAAGGTTCTGTATACATGTTCCTGAAACTCAGTTTGTTCGTCAGCCATTTTACTTTCTGTCTTGCTGCAGCTATCTTGCCCTCAGTCAATATGGAGTTTCCAGCTTGCATGTTCCCGCCCTGATTCTCTCCTTTTGCTTCTTAAGCAGCCACAGCTGAGCAATCAGTGCTTCAGAATCTAGCCTGCAGTGAACCTGTGACCTGACTCCTGAAGCCTTGGACCTTGTACTCCAGCTATTCCTACTGAGGAACTCTGAAGCACTTGTGGACTTTGAACCCTGCTCTTTGAAAGACCCACGTTTGCATGGACTTACGGTAACAGAGAAGAAGATCCTGAACCTGTTGTGGAGAGTGATTGCTGAGCTTAGATTACTCTGGCCTGCTGTGTCTCCTGCTTCTGTGTCTGCAAACTGTGTGACTATTTTTGCCAACTTGTATGAAGTAATACAAGACTTTCTATATCAAACCTGTGACTCCTGTGTTTTCATCGCACCCAAGCACAAGACGCTATATGAACTGTACTATACACATTACATCGACACATATTCCTTCACTGTCTCACAGGTTGCATTTACATGCTGTATATTGCTGTAAAATGTCAGGAGCATTCTACATATCTGATGTATGGTCAGTTATATAGTCAGCCACAATGTTAAAAATAATGTAAACCAAGCAGTATAACAGTATAGAAGAGAAAATACAGCTCTGGCAAAAATTAAGAGACCACTGCAAAATTTTCAGTTTGTCTGATTTTTCTCTTTATATTTTTGAGTAAAACATAAATTGCTCTTTTATTCTACAAACTACTGACAACAAGTCTCCGAATTTCCAAGCAATAAATTTTGCATTTGTTTTCAGAAAATGCGAAATGGTCAAAATAACAAAAAAAAATGCAGTGTTTGTGGACCTCAAATAATGCTAAGAAAACAAGTTTATAATCATTTAGAAACAACAATACTAATGTTTTAACTCAGGAAGAGTTCAGAAATCAATATTTTGTGGAATAACCATGATTTTTAATCACAGCTTTCATACGTCTTGGCATGCTTTCCACCAGTCTTTCACACTGCTTTTGGGTGACCTTATGCCACTCCTGGTACAAAAAAACTTAAGCAGTTCTTTGTTTGATGGCTTGTGACTATCCATCTTCCTCTTGATTACATTCCAGAGGTTTTCATTGGGGTTCAGGTCTGGAGATTGGGCTGGCCATGACAGGGATTTGATGTGGTGGTCCTTCATCCACACATTGATTGACCTAGCTGTGTGGCATGGCGCATTGTCCAGCTGGAAAAACAGTCCTCAGAGTTGGGGAACATTGCCTGAGCAGAAGGAATCAACTGTTTTTCCAGGATAACTTTGTATGCGGCTTGATTCAGATGTCCTTCGCAAACATTTGTGTCGACCCGCCACCACAATTGTGGGTTACCAGGGCAATGGGGTACTCAGAGCCGAGCCCGTAGAAGTCTATGGGGATTTTGTCACAGGTAGCTGTGGCTCGGTCTGTGGCCCGGGCGGTCTGGCGTATGTTGTTGGGGATATATTTACAGGGGGTTGATTTATGTACAGTTCGTGACGCCACCTGTAGTGTTCTGGTAATTAGTACCAGCGCTGCTGTAGATCTCTGAGGGGATGGTGAGGCAGCTAGATGTCGGGTCCCCTACAGGTGGGACTCTTCCCTCAGGTCGGTAGTTAGGTAGGGATTGTGCAGGCATGCAGTAATAACTCAGTCTCACACAGTCAAAGTCTTTCCATACCTTTACTTGCAGAATGGTAAAGCAGGTCCCAGGGAGGCTGATGGGGTTGATGGAGGATGAGCTTTGAGGCAAACGGTTAAGCAAGTTAGGGGCCTCCTTTAACTCCAATGAAGCTGAGTACGACCAGCCTGAAGCGTAGTCCTCTCTATAATTCCAGCTTATCTTTAGCTGTTCTGCCCGATCAGTGTTGTGGTTAGAGCCTTTTTGGTGAGAAAGATGATTTCCTATATTGTCGTGCACTGACTCACGGTCCTCACTTCCTCTGACCCCAGTTACGTACTGACTGTATGGGCTTATCCGCCGCGACCTAGGGTCCGGTAGATTTCTGGCTATCTTATCACCTTGCTTGAAACAAAGATGATTCTTCGGTCCCCAGTAACCGGTAGATTCGTGCAGGTATTCTTCACCTATAGCACTTCCTTGCTTTCTTCCACTTTTGCCCTTCGACTTGCTCAGTTCTCAGGAGATATTTCAGCCTGTCTCCAGTGGGGCACAGCTTTGACTAGGCTCGGGTACGTTAAAGTACCTATACTAGACTCCACGATTTGAAGCTGAAGATAGAGCAGAGTCACTAAGACGTCTTGTCTCTCCTAAGTCTGGACACACTCTCCTCTGTCCAAGGACAGGAAAACACAGACTTCTCACTCTGAAGTCCGGACACAGACTGACTAAATCTCTCCCTTCCACACCCCTACTGGGCGTGTTTGAAGGTACATGATGACATGAAGAACACTTAACCTTTACCTCTCCACTCATCCTCCTGGTATTGTGTACCAGGGCTACACATTCCCCCATGGTAAACGACAGCACTCCCGGGCTGTGGAATACAAAAGACATTTTTGTTTATGCAATAACATTTGGAACAATAACATCTTCCCATCCGGGAGGTAAGAATACCTTAAACGTTACAAACTTTAATACAAATAGTATCAAATAGCATTTTCAATAAATAGATATACAAGATACTTGTGAAGGACCCGCACCAAACCTTCAACGTGGGTCCTGGGTGGGCTGCAGGACATCCAAATGCAGACCTCACTCAGTGCCACACCACACGGGTTTTTGGTTCAGAGGTGAGTCAAGGTTTCATGTGAAACCATTAAGAAGGCACTTTAGTGCAACTATTTACAGGATACAGTTTTTGGGCTGGCTCAGTCCTCAGCCTCTGAGTCCATTGTTAAACGAAGCTTAATAGGGAAAAACACATTTATATATATAGACTTTTCACAATATATTTACATCAATTCGTCATAACTATTGCTGATATCTAATGGGTAATTTCCCTTTTGTGATTCTCTCTGACCTACGTGGTGTAGTTTCAGGTAAATCAATTTGCGATCTGTCTGCACTATGAAACGGTAAACCATAGAACTGCCTTAATCTTACCATGGATCTGGCAAGCGTACTGATGGCTGGGCGGTGTGAGTCAGCTTCACCAGGGGATCCCATAGTACGGGGCGCTGCTTCAGATGATCCATCTTGAGGTTCTACAGGTTGAGGTGTTGCTGGAATGGGTAACTCCTGAGCGGGTTCAACTGGCACCAAAGGCACAACTGGAGGTAAAACGTCCTCTTGTGGCTTATAAAACTGCAACACTGGAATTATCACAGCATCTCCCAGTCGGGGCCAATCCGCAGGAAAATCTCCCAGGTCTGTGTGTATAACCTCTTCCTTTTTCTCTCTTTGATTGAAGACAGGGTTCTTGTCGCAACGTTTCAAGGGTTCCGGACATAGTTTCAAATGGTCTCTAGACACAGTGGTTATTGTTTTTCCTCCGTCTTTACTGACGACACAAACTTTTCCGTTGTCGTACTTAGAATCTTGTATGACGTAGGGTTCTTGCTCCCACTGATTATCCAGTTTATGCATTTTCCTCTTTCTTTTTAATACTACCTCTCCAGGCATCAAAGGCTTGGCAGGAGCATTTCGGTTGTAGACATTTTCCTGTTTCTCCCGTGCCTTATTAAGACTTTCCTCTACACAGATTTGTACTCTTCTGTATTGCTCTTGCCGATTGACATCCCAGTTTTCAATGGCGTCGTCTGCCTCCGGTTCTACCACTCCAAGTTCTAGATCCATTGGTAGTTTTCCAGGCCTTGCTCTCATCAGATAGGCTGGAGTGCAGTTAGTTGAGCTTACAGGTATATGATTATACAAATCAACCAAATCAGGCAGTAAATCCGGCCATCGATTCCTGTCTTCCAACGGTATGGATCTCAACAAGTCAAGGACAATATGGTTCATCTTTTCACAAAGACCGTTGGTTTGAGGGTGATATGGTGTTGTTCTTATTTTCTTGCACCCGTACATATGACAGAATTCCTTGAATAAATCGGCTTCAAAAGCAGGTCCCTGATCGGTTAAGACTTGCTCGGGATACCCATGCGGTCTGCAGAAGCTTGCTTGAAAGGTCTTCGCTGCCGTCACTGCAGTCTGGTCTTTCACTGGAACGACTACCAGAAATCTGGAGTAATGGTCCACCATGGTCAAGGCGTATGAGTATCCAGATCTACTCGGTGACAGTTTGACGTGGTCCAGGGCCACAATCTCCAGGGGACGAGTCGTCCGGATAGGTTGCAGGGGGGCCTTCTGACTTCCGTAGTCCTTTCTTCTGAGACCACAGGGTCCACAGTTCCGACACCACCTCTCGATGGAGCTGCGCATCCCTACCCAGTAGAACCGGCATCTCAACAGGGTCTCCAGCTTCCTCCAGCCAAAGTGTCCTGCTTGATCGTGGTACGCTTCCAACACCATTGGGACGTCTGTCTTTGGGACCACTATTTGCCAGACCATTTCATGGGTTCTGGGGTTGACGTATCTTCTGCACAACTTCTCACGGTATAGGAACAACCTGCTTCTCTCGTTCCACAGGAGCTTGGCGGGCATAGGTGCATCCTTTTCCAAAGAGGAGCCTTCTTGCTTTAACAACTCCTTGATGTGGCTGACCACTGGATCACTGTCCTGAGTCTCTTTCCAGCTGTGATGGGGTAAAGGATTTAATGTGGCACCATTTTGCTTTCTGTGGACTTGATGCTCGTGGACTACCCCATTTCGATGGAACGCGGGTAGCTCAATTTCTTCCAGGTCGTCCGATTCTTCTTCCGTGTCAGAGTCATGCGGCATTCGGGACAACGCATCAGCATTAGCATTCTTTCGACCTGCCCGGTACTTGATAGTAAACTGGTAATTGGACAACCGAGCCATCCATCGCTGCTCCATGGCGCCCAGCTTGGCGGTTTCCAGGTGCGTTAACGGGTTGTTGTCTGTGTACGCAGTGAACTTATTGGAGGCCAGATAGTGCTTAAATCTTTCAGTAATGGCCCAGACCAGCGCCAGAAACTCTAGCTTGAAGCTGCTATAATTTTCCGGATTCCTTTCAGTTGGCCTGAGTTTTCTGCTAGCATATGCGATGACTTTTTCTTGTCCATTCTGCTTCTGACTGAGAACGGCTCCCAACCCTTCATTACTGGCGTCGGTGTACAACAGGAACGGTTGGCTGTAATCAGGATAGGTTAAGATCTCATCACCTGTCAGGATCTCTTTCATCTTTTGGAATGCTTCAGCCTGTTCTTTACCCCAATTAAAGGGAGGGTTTCTGCTCTTTAAGGATTGTCCTACCAGGAGGTCCTGTAAAGGAGCTGCCTTCTTCGTGTAATCTTTCACGAATCTCCTGTAGTAACCCGTTAGTCCCAGGAACTGTCGCACTTCCTTAAGATTCTTCGGCTCCGGCCACTTCTGGATGGCAGTGACTTTCTCTGGGTCCGGCGCTACTCCTTCCGAACTGACGATGTGCCCCAAGTATTGTACCTTCTGCTTGAGTAGATGGCATTTTGAGGGTTTCAACTTCATCCCGTACCTGGACAGGGACTCAAACACTTCTGCCAGGTGCTTCAGATGGTCCTCATATGTTTTGGAATACACGATAACGTCGTCTAGGTATAGCAGCACGGTTTCAAAATTGAGATGTCCCAGACAGTTTTCCATCACTCTCTGAAATGTTCCTGGGGCACTACTGAGTCCAAACGGCATTCTGTCGAACTCACAGAGCCCCATTGGGGTGGTGAAAGCCGTTTTCTCACGATCCTCCTCAGCCACAGCCACTTGCCAGTAACCACTAGTCAGATCAAGGGTAGAAAAGTAGTTAGCCGTTTTCAGAGCAGCTAATGATTCCTCTATGCGTGGTAGCGGGTATGCATCCTTGTGTGTTATGCGGTTCACCTGCCTGTAATCCACACACATTCTCATACTACCATCTTTCTTTTTAACCAGAACTAGAGGGGCTGCCCAGGGACTACAACTATCCCTTATCACCCCAGCTTTCTTCATATCATTCAACATTTCTTTAGCCTTCTGATAATGAGCTGGAGGTATGGGCCTATACCGCTCTTTGATGGGAGGATGGCTGCCTGTAGGGATATGATGTTGTACTCCCTTAATGATCCCAAAATCAAGTGGATTTTTGCTAAACACTTGGGCGTACTCTTGCACCACCCGTAATACCCCTTGCTTCTGATGAGCGGGAGTGGTGTCCGTCCCAACATGGAGCTGCTGACACCATTCCGCCACCTGAGTTGCTGGGTCATTGTCCTCCTCTATTTGACAGGAGTCTAAGGACTCAGCCGGGAGAATGGAATTATTATCGACAGCATGAAGTTTAGCAATGGTTGCATAACGGGGTAAATTTACCTCATCATCTCCCCAATTGAGAAGCCGTACAGGTACTCTTCCATTCACCACTTCTACTACTCCTCTAGCAGTCATAAGTGTAGGTCTATGTTCTGAATGGTGGGGTTCTACTACAGCTTGGTAATTCTGTCCTCTCAGACCTATGGCTGCCCTGCACCAAATGATCATTTCACTCATTGGGGGTATCACAATAGGAACTGAGTCAGTGACCCGTACATTACCAATTTCGCCGTCGGTAAGCTTTGCTTGTTGCTGACACACCAGGGCCCGGATCTCTCTTTGGATGACTCCTCTCTGCCTTGGTCGGGCAATCTCAGCGAGCTGTTGGAGCAAGAACACTACTTCTTCCAAACAATTACCAATAACATTAGTACCCAATATTATATTTAGACCATTCTCCTCATTTACAGTCTTCACTACCAGAAGTCCCTGGTCTTTCAACTCCTCTCTTCCCACCTTTACATCTACACATTTTGTTCCAAGTACTTCTACAGGAAGACCATTAGAAGCATACACGGTAAAGTCAAGGCTCGGGGGTTTAAGATCGTCCATTGACCAGTACTTGGTATATAGGGCATCAGGTATAAGAGTGACTTGAGACCCAGTGTCTAGCAATGCTGGAACAGCAATACCATCTAGAATAATAGACAGGTAGGGTCGCCCGCCCACATACCTGCGGTTCCAGTCTAGGGGGCCTGACGGGTATTCTCCTGGGTGTTGGCCCTTGGACCCAGGTTCTGCCCGTTTAAAGGACACTGTGTAGACAGATGACCTTTCCGGTTGCAGCGATAACAGATGATCTCTCGACGAGAAGGGTGTTGATCAGAGGTTGCTCCTGGGGGTGGCGTTGTCCTCCTCCGGGGGGGCGACGTCTTCTTTCTTCTCCGGTGCATCCACGGAACGTCCTCTGGGCAGTCAGCTAGCAAGATCTTCCCTTCCTCTTCTTTCCGCAGCTGTAGGGCACTCATCACAGCGGCCAGATTTTTAGTCAGCTGGCGCACCTCTGAGCGCAGACAGTCCAATTCACTAGGAGGTGTCACCTGCGTTTTGGTTTCTGCCACTAGCGGGGAACAGGGGGTTACTGCCGGTTCCAGAGTGACTTCACCCTGATGATGTTGGGTGGCCACCTCGGGTTTGCCCAGGGGCCGCAGCCCTTTTATTGCCATGTCCTTTAGGGCATCAAAGGTAGCATCCGGATGATCTAAGGACCACCAATTTACAGTTCTGCGTTCCTCTGGGGATCTCAATCCCTGTATAAACTGTTCTTTCAACATTTTATTCTCATGGAGAGCATTTAAATTGTTAACTTGCTTGAGTGCTTTCAGGGCTCCTTGCAATCGGCAAGCATAGTCCCGGATGCTGTCACCTGGCTGTTGTGAACAGTGATAGAAGGCCATCCGGAGATCCGTTTCTGTGCGGTCTTCAAATATGGCATTTAGTTTAAGGAAAATCGCAGGTACCGACTCCAGATCAACGGTATCCCAAGTCTCCACTTCCCTCTCAGCAGCGCCAGTTAACTGCCCTATTAACACAGCAGCTTTTTGTTTCTCAGGCATGGAGTACATTTCCAATAGGCTGCTTAACTTCCGCTTGAAGCCTGATAAGGTGCCTGGCTCACCGCTGTACTGGGGAAGCCATTTCGCCCCAGGCATATATGGAAGCGTTAGTGGCATGATCGGGACTACCGGACTAGGTGCTGGGCCTGCGCCTCCATCTGGCGCTACAATACCAGACGGTGCGGGATTAAGCCCTCCGGCCGGGGCCGCACTGTCAGCCTGTTGTTGTGACATCTTAGCGCCCCCTTGGTTAAACGGAGCCTACCGGTTTCAGATGCTGCTACTTCACAGGCACCGCAGTGGGAACAGGACCTTCGTCGCAGGCGCTCTGATGTCAGAGCGTTCACTTCCTGTCGCAGGACCTTCCGATGAGTCAGAGCCGGGGGGCGGAGCCAGGCAACAGCGCGCTTTTACAGGTACGCCCACCTTCTTCTCCAGCGCCTGAGGGCGCGAATATGGCGGCAAAATGGCGGATTTTAGCGCCAAACAACAGCAACAGTCTTTTTCACTCAAACAGTTACATAGGCACGCAGGGCTCGCAATTCTGCGAGTTTCGTATCCTGTTCGTGACGCCAAGTAGTTGTGTCGACCCGCCACCACAATTGTGGGTTACCAGGGCAATGGGGTACTCAGAGCCGAGCCCGTAGAAGTCTATGGGGATTTTGTCACAGGTAGCTGTGGCTCGGTCTGTGGCCCGGGCGGTCTGGCGTATGTTGTTGGGGATATATTTACAGGGGGTTGATTTATGTACAGTTCGTGACGCCACCTGTAGTGTTCTGGTAATTAGTACCAGCGCTGCTGTAGATCTCTGAGGGGATGGTGAGGCAGCTAGATGTCGGGTCCCCTACAGGTGGGACTCTTCCCTCAGGTCGGTAGTTAGGTAGGGATTGTGCAGGCATGCAGTAATAACTCAGTCTCACACAGTCAAAGTCTTTCCATACCTTTACTTGCAGAATGGTAAAGCAGGTCCCAGGGAGGCTGATGGGGTTGATGGAGGATGAGCTTTGAGGCAAACGGTTAAGCAAGTTAGGGGCCTCCTTTAACTCCAATGAAGCTGAGTACGACCAGCCTGAAGCGTAGTCCTCTCTATAATTCCAGCTTATCTTTAGCTGTTCTGCCCGATCAGTGTTGTGGTTAGAGCCTTTTTGGTGAGAAAGATGATTTCCTATATTGTCGTGCACTGACTCACGGTCCTCACTTCCTCTGACCCCAGTTACGTACTGACTGTATGGGCTTATCCGCCGCGACCTAGGGTCCGGTAGATTTCTGGCTATCTTATCACCTTGCTTGAAACAAAGATGATTCTTCGGTCCCCAGTAACCGGTAGATTCGTGCAGGTATTCTTCACCTATAGCACTTCCTTGCTTTCTTCCACTTTTGCCCTTCGACTTGCTCAGTTCTCAGGAGATATTTCAGCCTGTCTCCAGTGGGGCACAGCTTTGACTAGGCTCGGGTACGTTAAAGTACCTATACTAGACTCCACGATTTGAAGCTGAAGATAGAGCAGAGTCACTAAGACGTCTTGTCTCTCCTAAGTCTGGACACACTCTCCTCTGTCCAAGGACAGGAAAACACAGACTTCTCACTCTGAAGTCCGGACACAGACTGACTAAATCTCTCCCTTCCACACCCCTACTGGGCGTGTTTGAAGGTACATGATGACATGAAGAACACTTAACCTTTACCTCTCCACTCATCCTCCTGGTATTGTGTACCAGGGCTACACACATTAACCTGCCCAATTGCAGCCTTCCTGAAGCATCCCCAGACCATCACTGATCCTCTGCCAAATTTCACAGTGGGTGCAAGACACTGTGGCTTGTACGCCTCTCCAGGTCTCCGTCTAACAATTAGACAACCAGATGTTGGGCAAAGCTGAAAATTAGACTCATCAGAGAAGATTACCTTACTCCAGTCCTCTATGGTCCAATCCTTATGGTCTTTGGCAAACTTCAGCCTGGCTCTCCTTTCCTTCTCATTGATGAAAGGCTTTTTTCTAGCTTTACATGACTTGAGCCCTGCCTCTAGGAGCCTGTTACGAATTGTTCTTGTCGTGCACTTCACCCCACCTGCCATTTGCCATTCCTTTTGTAGGTCACTTGATGTCATCTTGCGGTTGCTGAGTGACATTCGAATAAGTCAGAGAGTCGTTTTTGTCCTCTGCTGGTCTGTAGCTTTGTTGTCCCCAATGGCTGCTGCTTGACCTTGTTGTAATAGACTGCTGTCTTAGAAATTTTAAGGATGGAGGCAATATGACCTCATTGTATCCCTCTGCTAGTAAAGCCAGAATTGAGCCTTCTTTTTCTCACTCAAGGCTTTTCAACTCCTTTGGCATGGTTACAAGTTATTTTTTCATTCCTATTAATTTTGGGATATTACTAGCACTTGTTTTGCCATCCAGCTTGTCCTATTACAAGACGATTGTTAACACCACAGCAGGGTTTTTTATACTTTCCTTCGGTAAATAAGATTTGGTTCAAGTGATCACATAATCAGAAGCACATTAAGTAGAATGAGGTGTACTCGTTTGGAATTCATCTGACACTGGAATGGAATGGCTGTCAGACATGTAGAGAAGCTGATTTATATAAAACTGTGCAGTGGTCTCTTAATTTTTGCCAGAGCTGTATAAAGTCCCGAAATAGGTAATTAACCTCAAAGATGTGATACATGGAATAGGATGTGGGCTGGTACAGAATTAAGGGCAAATAACCTGAAACACGTGTGTGCTGATAGAGGGTCCTGTTTAGCTTTTATCCTAAGTCATGTGGCAAGGCTCGTTAAAGAATCAATATTGACTTGTATCATTGCTACTTCCAATAGGTGGCACTAGAGTTCAATTCATCTTCCTCTCTGAAGAGACAATTTGCATATTTACAGAGGCCACAATAACTAGAAAACCCCAGAGCCATTACTTGGCATCGGATTGCATGGCAATCATCATTGTGGTTTGACTTGATGAAGAGGTATGTATACCTCGACGCGCGTTTACAAATAAAACTGTGCCCATACCGCATCTGTTTTCCTCTCCATACTGGATCCTCTGCAGCATGGGTTTTATGTCCATCTTCATTTCCAAGTGTGCTTACAATCTGTTTTGTGTATCTGCAGCAGCCATCTTTGTTTAAAAGCTAACAAGGGGGTTGTGACTTTCACAGTGCCCCAGGTGAGCGAATCCCATCACTTTTTGTGGTTTTCTAAGAATTGATACGTCCTGTTCGAGGATAACGTAAGACAGGACAGAGAAGGGGGAGGGAGAGAAAATGTATATTAGATAGGTCACTGGTCAATACAATTCTACATCAGCCAGATGCAGCGTTAAGTTTTCCTTCATCATGGGCAAAGTTTTAGTTTGCTGGCCTAACACTGTCTAAAATGTCTTCCTTGCCCCCCCTCAGTGGGCACATCATCCCTTCAGTCTCATTGGCATCAGCTCAGCTCAGACCTGGTTCAGTTATCTGCTGTCCTATATAAAACCACATCACGCTTGCCTCCAACAAATAAGGTGAAAAGGGAGGGTTTCCTTCACGCTTCATCAAGAGTTGTTTTTTTTTTTTTTTAATTTTAATAGTTTCATTAATCATATTGAAATCTCTGTGCAAATAATTCTAAACCCATTCATATCAATACAATGACTCACCCGGTAACAACTGAAATACATTGCATTCATTTATAAATTGTGTCCCGAATAGATGTGACCCAGCCTACACCACTTCCATATGCCTATGCAATGAATCACGATGAGTATAGGAGGTGAAAGAAAGGAGAAATGTTAACCCTTCCACGGATATGTATATGACTATTCACATTTTTTTCTTAAAAAGAGCCAAATTTGGAGAAAATAAAAAAGTATATAAAATCACTGTCCTCACTGGGGCTCAACCTATACATTTCACCAGTGTCAGACTGAAGAACACTGGGCCCACCAGAGGATTTGATTTTGAGGGCCCACCTTTCTCCCCCATTAAAGAGCTGCAAGGATTGCACTATGAACTCTCCTGAAGGAGAAGCTAAGGCCCACCGGAGGATTCTCCGGTTCTCTGGTGGGCCAGTCCAACCCTGCATATCACTATGGGTAAGGTTGCTATACATGGGGAATGTATAGTCACTTTTCAGTTCCAGGGTATAATGTTGTTTTAATTCTTTCCAGACCATAGAAAATATCATTAACCCCTCCACTATTTCAGATAATTAGGAAAACGGGCATTATCCCGATCCACGTCACTGCCTTAGGTCACCAATGAAGTAGATATTAACCCATCCACTACCGTAGACCAGGAAAGCTGTTGTTAACATATCTAATTTCATAGGACACCAGGTAGACAAACTTAGACCTTCTTCTACCATAGACCACCAGGGACTGGGCATTATTTTTATGCTTGCATATATAGCGCCATAATATTCCATAGCTCTTTACAGACATTATCGCTGTGCCCATTGGGGCTTCCAATCTAAATTCCCTATCCTATTTATGGCATATTTTTATGTATATATGAGGTTATGTTGGGTCTCATGTTGTATGTAAGGGGGCTGTGTGGGCTCATGCTGTATGTAACAGGCTATGTGGGGATCACAGTGTTTATAAGAAGCTATGTGGGGCTCACACTGAATATGTAGAGGCTATGTGGGAGCTCACACTGTATATAGCGAGGGTATATGGAGGCTCGTGCTGAATATAGGAAGACTATGTGGGGTCTCACACAGTACATATGAGACTATGTGGGGGCTCATACTGTATATAGGTGGCCATGTGGTGGCTCATACTTTATATAGGAGGCTATGTGGGGGCTCATACTGTATTTAGAAGGCTATGGGTGGGTTCATGCTGTATATAGGAGGCTTTGTGAGGCTCATGCTGTATACAGGAGGCTAAGTGGAGGCTCGTACTGTATTTAGAAGGCTATGGGTGGGTTCAAACTGTATATAGGTGGCTTTGTGGGCCCATGCAGTATATAGGAGGCTATGTGGGGGGCTCCTACTGTATATTAGAGGCTATGTGGGGTCTCTTATGGTGTATAGGGTGTTGTGTGGTTGCTCATATGGTATATCGGAGGTGTCAGCATACTAAACTTACTTTTGCTCAGTATTAAGTAACATAACTAATATTAATATTAAATAACTACAATAAAATTTTTAATATTAATAGTGAACATAATTAATTTCAGCCTGTAAAGGTGGAGAAGATTCAGAACACCTCACCTGAAGGCTCTTGAGTGTGTATTTTATGTGGGTTTCATGTTATATGTTTTATCCTCTTGAAGGTTGCAGTTTTCCTGTTACAGGGATAGACAAGGTTAACTGTAGAGCCAGACAAGGGTTAGGGAAGGAGTTAAGTAGGCAATGGGAATTAGTTCCTGGTTTTTAGAGAGTTTGAGTTCAGCTACAGAAAAAGTAGGACTACTCTCAGCATTGGAGCTGATTTGTGGGTGTGTGAAACGTGCAAATTCAAGAGAAAGATAGTAATATTCTGCAGTATCCAGCAACTGAGACGGCAATTTTCTCCTCTCAGCGGGCAAGCTGAGTAATTACAGCAAGAGACATTTAGGCACATTTTTAGTGTTAGCCAGACCTGGAGATCAGAGTGAAAGAAGACAGAGTCAGCCAGAGTGGGGAACGTTAGTAAGGCGGTAGATGGTGGAGCTCCCTTACATTGCTCATAGGAAGTGCAGCTGGAGTATAGTGGTCACGGTGAAACACATCGACTCGTTTGGCCCTGTAGTGGGAAGATGGAGGTCCACAACCCAATTGTGTGTGCCGCTGTCGTGTAATACAGGTGACAAGAAGAAATGTTCTACCTAATACCTCGTGTATACTAAAAGCAAGTAAACAAAAATATATTTTATTTTTATTACCCACATTTGGCTCGTTCCTCAAGATAACAAAGGGTCCCAATCTGCTCCAATATATGGCTGTATGCAAACTAAGGCTACTTTCACACATCAGGCTTTTTGAATCAGGTGCGATCCGGCGTGTTTCTAAAAAAACAGATCCGGTACCGGATGCGTTTTTTTAGCATTGACTTACATTAGCGCCGGATCGCGCCTGATGTCCCTGCGTTGCATCCGTTTTTGGCCGGATCCGTCGGAATTGTACATTCAGGCGGCCGGAGAAGACGGCTTTTGTAACGTTTTTTTTTTCCGGAGACGCCTGACAGTGCCTGAATCGGCACTTCAGGCGGCCGGATACAATGAAAGTCTATGGTGCCGGACCAGTTTCTTGACAAATCCGTCAGAAAACTGATTCTCTCTCTCTCTCTCTCTCTCTTTCCGGGTTGAAAAGGTCAGGACGGATCAGGCAAAAAACCTGATCAGTTTCATCAGTTTTTTTAAATCAGCACCGGATCCGTCCTTTCAGGCATAGGACGGATGGCGCCTGATTCAAAAAGCCTGATGTGTGAAAGTAGCCTAAGAGTGGCAGCAAAATCAGCGTACATACCCAGGGATCTTTATATAGGGTTTTTAGGAATAAGATGGGACAGTCTTGTCCCTTACAAGTCTATTGGTTTGGCCTCAACAACTGCATCGGTCTCTCATGTGGCCCCTTGGAAAAATTAATTGCCCACCCATGCACTAGACCACTAAGGAAGTTCGAAAAGTTTGTTTTCTTTAATGTCTAAAATTTGGGGTAATGATTGAACCCCTTCATGGCCTAGGACGTATAGGTATGTCATAGGTCGTGTCCCTGTATTTTATGTGGGCTCAGGAGCTGAGCCCGCATCTTTTCAGGCGCATGACAGCTGTTTTGATCACCTGTCATGTGCCTCTAACAGCCGCGGGTGGAATTTCGATTTATTTGCGGCTGTTAACATGTTAAATGCCATTGCCAATCTCTGACAGCGGCATTTAACATGATCGCACCAGAAGAGCAGCTTAATCCCTGCCGATCGATGCCCGTCACATTATCATAGATTGGCATGCAACCGGGGGTTTGAAAAACAATAAGCCCTCACCCAGCCCCAGATCCCAAAAAATGGAGAAGCTACGGGTCTCGGAAAATGGCGCCATTTTTTTTTTACAAACTTTGGATTTTTTTTTCACCACTTAAATAAAAAAGAACCTAGACACGTTTGGTGTCTATTAACTCCTGATGATCTGGAGAATCCTAATGGCAGGTCAGTTTTTGCATTTAGTGAACATGGTAAAAAAACTAAAAACTATTGTGGAATAGCAATTTTTTTTTTGCAATTTCATCACACTTGGAATTTTTTTTCCCGTTTTCCAGTACACAATATGGTAAAAATAAATGATGTTGTTGAAAAGTACAACTCATCACGCAAAGAAAAAAAAACAAAAAAAAAACAATCCCTTCCTCAGCCAATATGATGGAAAAATGAAAAATAAAAGTTATGTCTTTGGGAAGAAGGGGAGCAGAGAACAAAAATGCAAAAAAAAAATTCCAATGGGCTATTTTGGAATTTATAAGAAAAAATATACAAAAAAATAATAACTCTGTAAATAATAAAATGTTTAGCATATAAAGTACAAATAATTTTTCTAATCGTGTTTTTGCATTTTTCCCCATGTGATCGCACGGATCTTTCACCGTAGGATGATATTGTTAATGATCCAGGAACAATACTATTGCTATGGGTCGGGCCCGCACTCGCACACTCATCCTTGCAGTAAACACTATATCCATGTTCCCATTGATGATGGATTTAATATTGTTTGACAGCTATCTATATTTAGAGGTGGCTCAAAAGTGATTCTCCTCCGGGGCTCAGTTGCTTAGCAGCCATTTCTTGGCTGGAATGATTAGTTTGGTAGCAGGTGGCTATTAGTGTTTCCTGCGCAGATTACCTTACAGCCTGTAACAAGCAAGTGTAAGTGTGTTTCGCCTTGTTAGACTATTGTTTGATATCAGAGCACAACAGCGTTACGTTCTCAATCCAGCCGGGAAGTTCTGCAGTGCGATAGAAGCTGGATAATATCGCCTAATATCGGCAGGTTTATTAGCTACAGTTCTAAGGAAAATTCAACCTTGTGGCTGCATGGCACAGCGGAATAGTTTTCCTAGGACACAGCAGCTCCTGTTCCCTTCCTATACCCACCTATCAGATCTGGGTTCAGAGACGAAAGCACTGTCAGTGCTTCCTAATCTGTATACACAGCACTTATTTTGTGTTGTGTGACATTGACTGGGGAAGGCAGAAATGGTAAACCATGTTTGCCTTCTCTGTGGAGAGTCTGGCTGTGTCTGACAGCCAGCGCAACTGCATGTTCTTTTGTAAGCTATTTCCTCTTCTTTTATGTTTTAGACCATCAGTGCAGAGTAAAGTGCGGACCGCTCTATGGACAGTTCGTAACTGGCTAAGAAATGACAATGAACTGCTGAGCATGACAGAGTTTATGAGAACGATGAAGGAAATTTACTATGTAAAATGTGCCAGAAAAGCTTTTGAAAAATAACTTGGAACCATGGCTTGGATAAGAGGTGATATTAAAATAGCCTAAATTATTAAAATGTATTATTTTGTGTATCAATTTGTTGGAATGTATAAGAAACATAATTAATGAATGGTGCCAAGCCGAGATAAGCAAATCAATCTAATGCAAATATAAATCATGTTGAATTTTTAGGAATTCACTGAACAAGGAGAATTTTATAAATTTGCAATTCTCTTCATTATACCTTATGGAAGATTGCATCAACCAGAGAAGGATCAGATGTCCTTGTGCAAGCAGGAAAGTCTTCTTTAAAATGCCTTATCACATGGTATAGCATAGCCAATCAGGAGGAACTATAATAGCCCGTATAAAAGCAGAAGCAAAGAATGCAGCAGCTGATTTGCGACGAATCTGGATAGTGAGAGGAGGTCACAGCTAACAGCTTTGCCATAGAGATCGGTAGACAAAGTCATTAAACAATGAGGAAACCTGACCGATCATGTGTAACGATAAAGCAATGAAACTTAGCGTGTGAGGAAAAGAGAATAGTGTTATGCCCATTTTTCAGGGAATTGGAGGCTTTGGCGTACTTTCAATTCACAGCAATTCTCCTGTGAAAATTAGTGAAATTTCAATTTGAAAAGATTCTCTAATTTCTAGTTCCAAACACAAATATGTCGTGTTTGCCAAGCATCTTTCAACACTTTAACAAAATCCCTGATGTCTGCTGTAGTTTTAGGCCATAATGGCAAATGGGGCAAAAAAAAAAAAAAGTTGCTGTTTTTATCAATTTAGATATTACAGCTGAGAGCAAAAATAAGTAAATCGTCTTATTTCTAGAAAATCAATAGGAATTTTCGGGTGTACGTGAAATTTAAAAATTATAACAAAAAACTTTGAGGAATTAATAAAGAGATTGAAACTATTTCTAAAGAAACATTGCCACCTTGTGGAAGCAAATGGAAATGCTTCATACTGAGCTTTATTAAGTGTTGTAATGGACAATTGCAATCATATAGCAATGGTAAATATCAGCTTTGTAGTAGAGATGAGCGAATTTGTTCGGATAACGATCGCCAAACATAAATTCGGCACGAATAAGGCACATTCGGATTGGTTATCGTAAACATGAGCAAAATGTTATAAAATCGGTAAGAATCTGTAACATTCGGTAAAAAGTGCAGGAAAATATTTGCGTTGCAACAAAAGTATTTTCAGCACTTTTGCAACGATAATGGTGGTATCATGAGCGGTTGGCACGTATTTGATGAGGGGAGGGGGTTGGCAGATCTCAGAGGCGCAGCGTTCTTGTAAACAGTAATTTTTTTCCCCAACTTTATGTGTGCACATTGCGGCTAGCCAATCAGGGTGCATGAAACATCCACAATGTCCTGACACTACGGCTTGTGTCATTGGCTGCTGAAATCACATGTCCCTCTCCATATAAATAGCGGACATCTTGTTTTAGCGCCATTTTCACTATGTAACAGCGCAGAGAGGCTGCTCCTGACGCTGGCACTGTTGGCAGCAAGATTTTAGCTAATTAGCTAGGCGGTTGTTTATCAGTCAGATAGTGTAGCTAGCTAGTCTCCAGTGTGGCTGTTAAATTTACCTTCCAGCATTTTTTTTTTGCCTATTACTAAGGCCCACAGACAGAGCCAGCAGGGCACATGTCCTACAAGTGTGTTGTGCACTGTTTTTGTGTGCTCCATGCATGAGTACAGTATTCTAAATGATATTTTTTCACTAGCTAAATGTGAAACAGCCTGCTGTGTCCCACCTTGTCATTTAGTGCTGTGGTGATATGAAACTGTCTGCAGACCTAACGCACATTAAAAAAAAATTATAATTCTTCTGTTGCAAAAAGTTACACATCCCGCCTATCACACTTTGCCATTATGTTGGGTTGAAATTAAGCTGTCTGCAGATCTCACGCATATAAGTAAACATTTTTTTTTGTTGCTAAACATCATACAGTAGGCGACCTGACTTTAAAATAGTTTGTAGCATCCAGAAGCCACCAAAAAATTATTGTGCTCTTAATGTCATACAGTAGGGAACCCCTGACTTTCAAATTGTTTGTAGCATATCTTCTTTGTCATACAGGCCTCATCCACACTCAAACAATTCTTTCTTCTGTGACTAAAGCGATTCAGCATCCCAGATTTCACCTTGGAATTTAATGCCACTGAAATTCAGCTGTTTGCAGAGGTGGTTTAGTGTTATGTTTCGGTAGCTGAGGAGAAATTGCAAAAAATAGCAAAAGTAGTAATACACAAGAGAGGCTGGAAACTATTGGATTGCAGTACCCTAAACTAACCGCAACACTAGAAGTAGCCGTGGATCGTACCTACAGTGATCCTAGACGCCTTGTCACAGCCGGAGAGATAGCTACACCTAAAGACAGAAGATGAAAGCTATCTGCCCAGGAGCAGATCCCCCAAAGAAATAGGAAGCCCCCAAACATGTAATGGCGGTTAGACAAGAAGAAAATACAGACACAGACAGAAAATAGAATGAGCAAACGCTGGGGCCCAATCTGTCTAGGTAGAAAAGTATAGGTAAGAATTCTGACTGCAACTCAAAAAAACTCTGACAAAAATACCAACACTTCTGATTAACAAAAAACCTGAGATCACACGATCTCTACCACCTAAATCAGATCTCTGGTGTAACACACAGCAATTCAGCAAATAAAAAGTGACAAAGGAACAGAGCAAAAGTGCAAATACAAAATGAGCACAATTGCAGCGCTAGACCCCAAAAGGGGACCAGACTGCAGTCCCATGCAAGCAGCAAAACAGGCAGGGAAAATCCAACAAGAGGAAAAAAAGCAGCAAATCACGTATCTGAAAGAAAGCAGGAATGCAAGCTGAGCTCCAAGCAAAACCAGGAAGAACAATTGATTACCGGCAAGGCTGATGGGAACTCAGGTCACTTATATCAGACCATTCAGAGCCAGCTGAAGGCCATTCAGCAATTAGTTCATTACCCTCAGCAACCACTGGAGGGAGCCCCAGCTCATAAGTCGCCTCCAGAGTATTCACAACAGTTCAGAGTTTAAAATCTATTTTTTTGTTTCTAATACTGTTGTCCTACCACACTGTTTAAGCAAAATGCCTGGGAAAAAGCGAGGACATGGTGGAAGTGGAATTAGGCTTGGTGTTCAAGGTGTACGTGGGGTAGGTGGTAATGTTTGTGAAAGCACTAGTAAACCAACAACGTCACGCCCTATGCAAAGACTACTGACTTCTGTTACTGGACGGAGAACTCCACTACCTTTCTTTGGCAGACGCACAGCCTTGTTGATGATGCCCAGAAAGAGCATGTGGATGGCAAGCGCAGCTTCAAGTAGCCTTTCCTCCTCTTCCACCACCTCAACATCACACCCAGTACAGTCCACAGATGTGGCACCCAAATTCCCCTTGCTTCCCCCCGCGTCCCAACTCTCCAACCGTACAACTGACTGTACGGAACCACAGTCAAGACGAGGAAATCTGCACCAATGACCAAGATTTTTTTTAGCTTGGATCTGGGCAGGACAAAATAGGGTCCGAGCAGCATCCTGATCCTCATCATTAGAAATTAACCCCTGAGGGGAGAGACGATCATGATAAGACTCAGATATCTGAGGCTCACGTGGACTGTACTGTGCTGTCAGGGCAGGAAGAGGAGGAGGGAGACTCTGAGAGTGAGGAATGTGATAACACAGAGGATGATGATGAGGTGTTACATCCTAGTTGGCGTGAACATAGAGTTACACAGCTGAGTAGGTCATCTGAGGAGGAAGACAAGGATATTACGTTGCACTGTAAGACGCAGACATGTGATGCAGCCACGATGAGCAATGTATCATCAGCCATAACTGGGGTGCATTTCACCACAGACACTTGGACGAGTAAGCATGGCCAAGGCCGTTACATCTCGCTGACTGGGCACTGTGTGACTCTGGTAGCTGTGAGGACAGGTGCTGCTCCGCAAGTCTTGTAATCCTCACGGTTTGCAGGACAAATATCTACATTTCACACTTCCACCACTGCTTCTGCCTCCTCCTTTATTTCCTCTAGGGCCTCCACCTGCACCCTCAACCTCTGCCTTAATGAGACATGTGTTCCAACAGTGCAAAGCGAATCTCCACCACCTCCGTTCGGCGCAGCCAGGGCTTACCGCAATCAGGCAGTGTTAAAATTGATATGCCTTGGAGATCGTAGTCATACAGCCGAAGAGTTGTGGGCAGCTCTCCAGGCTGAGTTTGATCAATGGCTGTTTCCGCTGAACCTGCATCCAGGGAAGGCTGTGTCTGATAACGGTGCAAACCTGGTGGTGGCCCTACAGCGAGGCAAACTCATACACGTGCCATGCATGGCTTACGTCCTCAACCTGGTGGTATAGTATTTTCTCCGCCACTATCCTGGCCTGGGTGAGCTTCTACAGAAAGCATGTAAGCTGTGTGCTCATTTCCACTGTTCAACTTGCATCGATACAGAGGTCTTTGTCCATGCCAGTTAACAGGTTGATATGCAATGTGCCAATATTGGTGGAATTCCACTCTGCACATGTTGCAGCGACTGTGGCAGCAGCAAGCCCTGACGCAGTATGTCATGTCGTATAACCTGGGCTAACGTAGTACAGATGTGGCGCATATCACGTTTACGGAGTGGGCACAGATTAAGAACCTCTGCACCCTTCTGCACAGTTTCAAAATGACTACTAAGACGGTTAGCGCTGGCGAATTAATCAGCGAAAAAGCAGTGCATGTTTACAAATGTGTTTAAATATTTGACTCACCATTTGTGTGTGTGGGGCGAAGTAATCACCAAAAAAGCAGTGCATGTTTACAAATGTGTTTGCATATGTGACTCACCTGCAGTGAAGTATGCAATGCTCCAATGTGCCTGAAATAGGCTAGGCAAGCACTAGAGCAAGCTGGAAAGACCCCAAGGCAAATGTTTGGATTTGTTTGTGATGTCTGTAAGCAGCTTTGTGGTAGTGTGCTTTGGGGTACTGTGGTGCCATCTGCAGGTTATTTTTCTTTACTGCAGGTTTATGAAAATTAATGTTTAAACTGTATTTTGTGATCAAATCGTGAATATGTAGTTTGTTTGGCTATTTTCTTGCTGGAGGGGGCAAGTTTACCTTTCAAATGGTGTATCATTTGTGTGTGTGGGTGCAGTATGAACAGAGATACAAAGTTATCACCGAAAAACAGTGTTTAGAAATAATAAAAAAGATAGATTAGGAATAATGCTGATTACTGGGTTGCCACTCTGTAAGATCCACATTATAAAACCAAATTTTGCCAGATGCTTCTCACCCTGGAAAGGGACCTGCGAATGCTGGAGTATCGAAACACGCTTTTACACAACCTTAAGAGAGCTTTTCCATAAGACAGCAGTGAAGCACACAGTTCGCATCGCAGCTCTAGACTTCCAACCTCCGGCAAGTCAATTTGTCAACGCCAAAACATTAGTAGCAGGAGAAGCAGCAGTAGTGGAAGTGGAAGAAGCAATTTCTGTGAGTCCTTTGACACTTTTTTTAGACCAGCTCGTGCACCAGCTCAACAGAGTCCAAGTCTTACACTTGTGTATAAATGGAGAGGATGGTGCAGGAGTATCTAGAACTGAATATCAATACCATCAGGGAGGGTTTGGACCCTTTCACATTTTGGTCTTCCAAAATGGAGGAGTGGTATGAGCTCGCCTCACACGCCTTGGATGTTTTATCGTGCCCGGCAGCCAGCGTTCTCTCAGAACATGTCTTTAGCGCTGCTGGTGGTGTCCTGACGGATAAGCACATCCGGCTGTCCCCTGAAAGTGTAGACCACCTAACTTTCATCAAGATGAACAAGTCATGGATCTCCAAGGACTTTTGCACCCCAATCACAGACTGTACAGACTAGGTGATATTGCATTTTTTAGTGTCATGCATTAATGTCACGTAACTGCACTCTGTGATATCTTTAGTGTGGCTTCTGTGGCTGCTGCTGCTGATGTTAACACAAATTTGTGAAAATGTGAACAGTCATGGTTGGTCTACATTTGCTGGGTTAGCTGTAGTGGAAGATGTGTCGGTCCCAATTATACTATTTTTATTCTCGTGACATTAATTCCACTTCGGTGGTGTCAGGTCCTTATTTTTTGAAATGTGAAAATTCCAGGTTGGGTGTCCATCTGCTGAATTGGGCCTAGTGGAAGACCTATCGGTCCCTATTATACTATTTCTGCTCTCGTGAAATTTATGCAACTTCTGTCGTGTAAGGCCCTCATTTGTTTAAATGTGAACACTCCTAGTTGGGTGTCCATCTGCTGGATTGGGTGTAGTGGAAGACCTGTCAGTCCCTATTATACTATTTCTACTCTCGTGAAATTTATGCAACTTCTGTCGTGTAAGGCCCTCATTTGTTTAAATGTGAACACTCCTAGTTGGGTGTCCATCTGCTGGATTGGGTGTAGTGGAAGACCTGTCAGTCCCTATTATACTATTTCTACTGAGGTGAAATTTATGCCACTTTGGTGGTATCTGCCACTAATTTTTGAAAATGTGAACATCCGGTTGGGTCTCCTTCAAGCGTGTTGCCTGTAGCAGTAGGCCTCTGAGACCGTCAGGCTTCCACTTCCTTGGATTCAACTACCCGTGTTACTATCCTTAAATTTTTCTGACAATGGTAGTCTACAAAACTGATATTTGTGCCACCTGAGTGTGGTTCATCATGAAAGCAGGTAAAGGTGTTGCATGTGGTATCATGGCTCCCAGCAAAGGGGCCCTACACTGATCCCTCATCCACCTCGTCTTACTGTGATGTTCAATTGAAAGCTGTAAATGCTGTCCCAGACCCTGATACCACATGCCTGGCTAATTGCTGCAGTGCCATGCTACAATTAGTACTGTGGGTGAATTGAGTCCACTTTCCTGGTGTCTGTCCCACATTTGATATGTTTTGGCAGCATTTGGGGCTGTTATAAGGTGTTGTGCATGCGTTTGTTTTTTGCCTCCCATTGACATGAATAGCGTTCGGTTATGTTCGGCGAATATTGGTCGAATTAATCGTTGAATATTGCAAATTCAGTGATCGTAATCTGAACCGAATATTGAAATATTTGCTCATTTCTAATCTCCAAATCAACCCAAATATTCAAGGCATAGAAATTGTGTAGATTTCCCACAAAGTTTTTTATGCAGATGATATTTTGCTCCTCCTAGCCGCCCCATAGACCTCCATGCCTGATCTGCTTTAATCTCGACAGAACTTTGAACAAAATTTTTTGCCTACAGATTAACCAAACAAAATTGTACTCTATGAACATTTCCCTTCCAGTTACTACAGATTTACAACTTAAACAAGACTTCACCTTTCAATGGGTCAATAACCACTTAGACTACCTAAGTGGAGAATTAACGGCTAATATAGAATTCCTCAATTCAGCTAATTACCCTCAAAAGCTTCACAAACTAAGCTCGCTACTCCAAACATGGGGGAAGCTGCAACTTTCTTGGTTTTGCCGTATACGTGCACTAAAAATAACTCTACTCCCTAAATTATTCTACCTACCTTTCGAGTATTACCAATCCCCATCCCACTACCCCTAACTATCCATCGCCTAGTCTACACCTTTGGAAGGGTGGCCTTCCCAGAGTCAATAGAGCAAAATTATATTGTCAACGTCTGAAAAAGGATATGGGAGTTCCCAATCTATCCAAATACTACCAAGCAGCCCAATTAGCTCGACTAACTTTATATCATGCCTCCTCTGAACTTGCCCTGTGGCTTTTCTTGGAAGCTACTGAGTGCCACCCATGGACCCTTGACGTCTAGTTATGGCTCCTCCCTGCCAAGCGTAAACAAATTATGAACCCCATTATATCACACTCACTCAAAATCTGGGACTTCCTGAAATACTCTAGTTCCCCCCTTTCCTCAAGAGAGATCCTGGATTCCAGTTAGTAATATTAAAGGGGTTGTCCAGGTTTGGGATATGTCTGCAGTCAATCAGGATTCTCCGGTGGCGACACCGTAACTGGGCGTTCATGTGACTACAAGTATATGATACTCATACTTTCGGCCACATTCCAACTGCTCGCTCAATACTAGTTGGCATGTGACTGAATATATGCAAATCGCATTCTTGCAGTCTCACGCATACCCTTGCCTGTTGTCAGAAGAATCCTGACAACGGGCAGTGTGCACGCTGAAAGGATTCAAAAGTCTTCAGTTACGTACAATACCCCAAGCCTGGACAACCCCTTTAATGCCGACAACCTGATTGGGAGATTTCATTGGTAGTTTCCAGTGAATGAAACGGGTTTTACAAAAGTGTGGACCCCCTACTTCTACTTCTGAGCCTTAGTTCTTCTGCAGTCTAACCCTGAAAATGCTGAATGACTTACCTTCCAGCCACATGTAAACTCACTAACAATATGTAATGCATGGGTTAACTGTAGATATTTTCTGTTCCAGTTGTTACCATACTTATTATACTAAACATGAAAATGAAAATATAACACATTACTACACGCAATATATAAACCATGAAGAAAAGTAAGACATGATTCCATTTTCACACTTTATGAATCTTCATCCCACACAAATAGACCTTGAAATACTTAACACTCAATGATTGTAAGCAAGCGTGGAGATCACAGACCCTTCACAGAATGTCACCCATTGTATTTGCAAAGACGAGAACATAAACAATCCAACACTTCATTTTATCATCAAATTCATAGAGAAACATCACTATATCCCCCACTTAACACATTCCTTTCCATCAGAATAACCATTAGTCACATTCCAGGCCTGTTCGACACGCATAGCACAATAATAGCGATGAGCGAACGTGCTCGGATAAAATCTTATCCAAGCATCTGGGAGTGCTCGTATATTATGTTCTAGTCCCCGCGGCTGCATGCTTTGTGGCTCTTAAGGCCGGGTCTCACATAGCGATACACCAGCAATCCCGACAACGATCAGGATCGCTGGTGTGTCGCTACATGATCGCTGCTGAGCTGCCAAACAGGCAGCTCAGGCAGCGATCAGCACAGTGACACTGCGGGTAACATCGCTTAGTTACCCGCAGTGTACATTGGATACCAGCGCGCTGGTGCAGGAAGCTGGTAGCCAAGGTACACGTCGGGTTTCTAGGCGCTGCGCGGTGTCTGGAAACCCGACGTGTACCTTGGTTACCATCTCCCTGCATCAGGGCGCTGGTATCCAAGATACACAACGGGTTTCTAGGCACAGCCCCGCGCCTGGAAACCCGCTGTGTACCTTGGTTACCAGCGGATCGCTGGTCTCCCGCCTGTCACACGCAGCGATGCGCGCTGGCCAGCGGGAGACCAGCGATCAAAAAAATGTCCAGGACATTCAGCGACTATCAGCGATCCCCAGCAGGGGGCTGATCGTCGCAGAATGTCACACACAGCGATATCGCTGGGAAATCGCTGTAGCGTCACAAAACTAGTGACTCAGCAGCGAGATCACTGTGTGAGACGGGGGCTTTAGACAGTCTCAACACGTGCGGGGATTGCATGTTTGTTAGGCAATCCCCACAAGTGTTGAGGCTAACAGCCGCCAGACATGCAGCCGCGGGGACTAGAACATAATATACGAGCACACCCAGATGCTTAGATAAGACGTTATCCGAGCACGTTCGCTCATCACTAGTTGGCATCTAACTTCAGATAGAAGGGACAATGAGAGGAGCATATGCAGTAAGACACAAATGTCTTACTCGGCTTTTCCACTTGCCTTTTGTGTTTCCCTGTAACAGTTGTGAATCAATAACTCTACTTTCCTTTCCTCTCTATGAAGTCCTTCTGTTTTTTTCACAACATATCTTTCTTCTCTATACCACAAATTCTCTTGACATCCATTACAATTCCTTCCTCCTCAGGCTTCAATGCTCCTAAAAACCTTGACTCTGGTAAGGTCGATTCCTGGTTAACCCGTTCCCCTTACTCCTTCTCACCCCCTCTCCCTTAATAAAGACCAGCACAACTGTTCTTGGGTGTAAAAAGGCCACAGCAGCCAATTTATTGATAATTTGATAACTAAACGACCCCTGGTGAGGTCCTCAAAGCTAAAAAGGGGGGGGAAGGGGTCTGGTGGTTCAACATTGCGGGGCAATGCCCCTCCCTCCCAACCTTACTTCTGGCCGCGAGACCCGAAGCACGAATAATCCGAGGGAGAGGTTGCCCTCTGCCAATGTAATCCCGTCATTCAACATTACAGGACATTGCCCCTTCCCTCCCGAGCTTACTTCTGGCCGCGAGCCCCCTAAGCACCACCAATCCGAGGGAGAGGTTGCCCTCAGCCTAGTGTTGTGATCCTGGCGCACAGTCGCCGGGCATCACCCAATGTTCCATTAATGTGAATCCGACGCTCCACCGCCGGTTATCAACCAATCTCACCAGACCCCCATCAAAACCCCATCCAATGAAGGAGATCCATGTCTTCCTGGAGTCTCCCCAAACTGTAAATTTAGCCAACTTCGAGGACCCACCAGCGCCACGCCGAGAGCACCCGGGCCTCTCAAATGCTCGAGACCCCCACCCTAAGGCTTTGCTGTGGCCGCCCGTATCCCTTTCCGTAACCCCGCAGTCCATAAGTCAATCCCCACTGCGTTTAAATGTACCCCATCCTCCCTCCAAAACTCCCCTTCCATCCGATCAAAAACTGCATGGCGTACTGCTACTCCCCCGTGCAGCTCCACAAATTGGGATACTTCTTTATTTACTTTAATGCGTGCCTTGTTGATTTTCTGCACTGACCTGGCTCCGCGCCAATATCTCCGGGGTACTATGTCGGACCACACTAGCTTTATACTCGGGAACCTTTCCCTCAGCCCTTCCAAATCCAACTTAATGTCACAAACCAGTCGCTTCCCCGGGCGTACTCCCAAATCATTACCTCCTACATGTAAAACCAATATATCAGGGGCTTTATGACGTAGAACTGCTGCCTGAAACTCCCTGATTACCCCGCCCCAGGTTAAACCTCTAAACCCTAGCCATTTGACTACCGCTATGTCCCTTTTGAAACCCAACTGTCTCCCGTCCGTCCTTCTATCCCCTTGTAGCGCTCCCCAGTGAACGTAAGAATGACCCAAGATCCATACCAGTTGCGGCGTGTGCTCTGTAAAACAAAGAAATGTTAATGTTTGTTTAAATCAACGACGCCTCAGTCACCTCGTCCCTGATGGGCCGTACGTAGGACCGGTACCATTGTGACTGCCACCTACCAATCCTCATTATGGTCTCTGAACTTAAACCTCCTACCGCTGCCTCAGTAGCGGCCCCAATTCGAAAAGAATGGCTTCCATAACTGTGATCCTCCAAACCCAGCTCCTCTAAGCATTTACGAAACACCTTAATAAATTGATATTTCGATAAGAAGGATCCATCCTCATGACATAACAGTGGTCCCCCTTGATTAGGCCTGAAGGCCGCAAAGTTTGTAAAACAATGCCACGGGCACATAATGGAGCCCTGTACCTTGGCTAGCGTTACCTTCTTTCCCTCTGCCATTTGGTCGGTCTTAGACCTTCTAATCCAAAATTCTAGCCCCCTTTGTGTAGCTATAATATCGCTGGCTAGAATGCCCCCAACCTTAGCTTTCCCAGGCGCTACCAATTCTCCAATCCTCATGGCCCCGAAAAATTCTGAGAATGCTAACCTACACAACCCTATCTCAAAGGCAGACCTGCAACTCCGCTGTAACTGATAACCTAGTTTTTCCAATAATCCGAAGGACACCGGCCTTCTCTGGTCAATTTGGCTTTTTCCTTTACGAAACACTGAAGCGCCTGCTTGACCAAAGAATTCTTTGTCACATCAGTCATGTTCCTCAACTTGAAACCAAAGGCTAACCCGCTAACTAGTTGATTTATTTTCGCCGTTGACCACTCGCTATCAGCTGCTCACCTAATTCCCATTAGCAATACCCCTATCTGCTCCTTGTAGGGGCGTCTGAGGGCAAAGAGGGTTAAACGCCCTTTGCCCTGTCCTTTTGTCCTCGCTGACCCCACCTCCATAGGTCATTTCCTCCCTACGTCCCCTATCCCCTTATTCGTCGTCCCCTCCTAACAACCTCCCCTGCAGTCTCAACGTCTCTCCCTCCCATCGTCATGTCAGCCTCCCCCCTATCACTCCGTTTTCGTGTCCGGCTGATACTTTATCAAATTTGTTCTCTCTCACTTTTCCAGTTTCAACTTCTCTACTGAGCTGCTACGTAAGTCCATTTTTGTCAATTCACTTTTCATGTTCTTGCTTCAATGTCCGCCACCGTGTAGAATTGGGAAAACTAGTTGGCAGCAATCCTGCTCTTTTGGACAAGTTACCCATCAACTTGAGAGTCCACAAGCCTTCAGTAGTCCTTACTCTATCCATAGTAGTATTAGGGATCTGATCTGTCGTTGTCTTGCTCTCCCGATTCCTCATTACTCTGAGTAGTACTGTAAACAGGTGCGAGAATGCAGCGGCACAGAGAGCGCAGACTCAGTGGTACAGTAAAATAAGTTTTTATTTATTAACCATATAAAAGTTTAGCAAGACATGGTGCAAAATGAATAAGATGACAATTCGTAAATTGGTGACAATGAGAAACAATGCAACAGTTCTTGCTGTCTCACTTGACCTAATGGGTACTGTCTGTCCTTAACTCTGTCCCTGCTACCCTCACCACTGCCCTATAAAATAATAAACTTGGCGCTACGGCTCTTAGAAGAGCAACACCGATCTATTAGTCATTTACTAAATATCCCTAACTTTCTCTAACACAGATAACCACTCTCAGAATCCACAATCTATGAACTTTGACATTATTATATACTGAAAAATAAGACAAAAGATAGATAATTTAGTGACAAAAAATGTGTAATTGGTGAAGAAAGGTTCAACTTGATGGACCTACATCTTTCTTCAACCTATGTAACTGTGATACACCAATGCATTAACGGTCAGAGTCCAGGCTGAATCCGTAAGGGCCTTCTCATGGCCTCTTTACCTTCCGATAGTGGCTACCATTCCAGGCTGAATCAGGAGACACACTACGCACTCCTGCTAGCCTGTAAGTCTCGCACTGTAGGCTGCAGACAGTTCCTTCTGTCACCAACCTATTCCCGTTATCCTCAATTATTAAGAGACAGTTCACATCCCTTTCTTCCCACTCAATCGAGATTCCATCCCTTTAACCAAGCTTCCAGCTCACACTCAAATGACAGCATGAGCTCGCAGTTGTGATGGGAGTTAAAAAGTTTACCTCCGGTCACTGGCGTCAGCTGATAGGACTACTACTATTCCCATTAGCCTACATTTGTTGCCGCTAATAACAGCAAGAGCAGGGGGCGGCTGATTGGAGTATTCATCAGCCAGCGCCTGCACTCTAAATAATTAGAAAAAAAAACACAGGTTCCCTGTATTTTTGATAACCAGCCAGGCAAAACTGACAATTATTTCCTTCCGGTGAACTGTGGTGAACTCACTGCTGCACCGTGATACTTTTTCTCACTGTGCCAGCGGTGATCTCACCAAGGTCACCGCAGTTCAGGTGCCCGGCTAGGAACGCAGCCGCAGTGACCTGTGATAACCTTGATTACGTTAGTCCCTTATTCCTCAGTGGTTCTCGGATTATGTCGTTGGACAAAACATCGGACAGGTTAGGGATATGGTTGTTTTTTATTTTCGTTTTTTACAGGAGACCATGGCTTCAGTGGAATGGGCGTTTGTTGAGTAAAACTGTTTGCTTTTTTAAATAAAAAAGTGGGACTCTGTGTTTATTTACAATATAACTATAGGATTAGTAATGGATAGGTGTCTTATAGACGACTCTACATTACTAAGCCGTGGGCTTAATGTTACCAGACAATACAAATGTGACATCAACCCCACAAATATGAACCCCACTTGCCTCCATCACAGAGCAAGTGCGAAGAGCAGGGCAAAGCGCCAGAATTGGAGCATCTAATAGATGCACCCTTTCTAAGGTGGCTGCGGGCTGCTAGTTTTAGGTTGGGGAAAGCCAATGTCCATGGCCGCTTACCAGCCTGAGAATACCAGCTCCCTGCTGTCTGCTTTAGCTTGTCTGGTTGTCAAAAATGGCGGGGCACCGCGCCGTTTTTTTTTTAAATTATTTATTTAAATCATTAAAAAAAAAAAAAAACGGCATGGGGACACCTTTATTCTTGATAACCAGCCATGATAAAGCTGACAGCACTCAGAGGTTTAAATGGAAGCCCCAAAGTAAGTGCTCAGCGTAAAGCACCAGATAAATGCAATCCCAAATATTATGTAAAATGTTCCCAATAAAACTTTCAAATCAAGCCACAAAAAAGCAAGTCCCCACAAAGGTCTGCAACATGTCAGTGGAAATATAGGTGGCTTCCATGTTACTGGTAGTATAAAGGCTCTGGAAAAGCAAACTGGTTCATCACAGCCCAAAAGAAAACCAGCAAATTCTATGCTCCCAAATCCAAATGCCCTTCTCCCTTCTGAGCCTCATAGTGGTGTCAATATGATCACTGCACCCCTAGATGAATTCTTGGAGAGGTGTAGTTTGTAAACTGGGCTCCCTTATGTGGGGTTCTGCTGTTCTGGCACCTTATATGCTCTGCCAGTGCGACATGGCACCTTCAAACCAGTCCAGCAAAATCTGAACTCCAATATGGCGATTTTTCTCTTCTGAGCAGCTGTTCACTGCTGCTCAAAAGTAGTTTTCCACCATATATAGGGTATAGGTGTATTCAGAAAAAATTGCACAACAAATTTTCAGGTCTGTTTTCTCCTGCTATCCTTGTGAAAATGCAAAAATTTGGGGCTAAAACAACATTTTTGGGTGAAAATAATTTTTCTTTATTTCCACAGATCAGCATTGTAAAACTCTGTGAAGCACCAGTGGGTTCAAGGTGCTCACGGCACAACTAGATAGATTCCTTGAGGGGTCTAGTTTCCAAAATGAGGTCACTTGTGGGGGTTTTCCACTGTTTAGGCACATCA
Organism: Oophaga sylvatica; assembly: GCA_033576555.1. Lineage (NCBI taxonomy): Eukaryota > Metazoa > Chordata > Amphibia > Anura > Dendrobatidae > Oophaga > Oophaga sylvatica. The sequence goes on from JARQOD010000007.1 coordinate 130,523,917, forward strand.
GAGGCTCTCCAAACGTGGCATGACAGTGGCAGGCCATTCCATCAATGTTTGCATTCCAAAACGTCACTCCTTCTTTTCTGAGCCCTGTTGTGCACCCAAACAGTAGTTTACCCCCACATATGGGGTATCAGCATTCTCAGGAGAAATTGTACAACAAATTATTGGGTTACATTTTCTCCTGTTATTGTGTGAAAATAAAAAGATTTGGGGCTAAAATAACATTTTTGTGGGAAAAATGTGATTTTTTAATTTTCACAACTCCACATTATAAACTTCGGTGACACACCAGGTTGGTTCAGGCTGCTCACCTTACATCTAGATACATTCTTTGAGGGGTATAGTTACCAAAATAGTGTCACTTGTGGGTATTTCCATTGTTTAGGCACAGGAGGGGCTATCAAAACGTGACATGATACCTGCAGACCACTCCATCAAAATCTGCATTCCAAAACATCACGCCTTCCTTTCTGAGCCTTGTCGTGCATCCAAATAGTAGGTTTTGTTTTACCACATATGGGGTATCTGTGTACTCTGGAGAAACTGCACAACAAAATTTGGGGTCCATTTTCTCCTGTTACTTTGTGAAAATAAAAAATTTGGTACTAAAAGAAAAATTTGTGGGAAAAAATAATTTGTTTTATTTTCACGGATCAATGTTATAAACTTTTGAGAAGCACCTGGAGATTCAAGTTGCTCACCATACATCTAGAGAAGTTCCCTGAGGGGTCTAGTTTTCAAAATGGTGTCACTTGTTGGGTGTTTTCACTGGTTAAGCACATCAGCAGCACTCCAACTGCGACATGGTGCTCACTAATTATTCCAGCAAATTTTGCATTTAAAAAGTCAAATGCTGCTCTTTCCCTTCCGAGCCATGCCATGCACCCAAACAGTAGTTTTTCTCCACATATGGTGTATTGGCATACTCAGGAGAAATTGCACAACAAATTATACTCTACAATTTCTCCTATTACCCTTGTGAAAATGTAAAATTTGGGGCCAAAAACATTTTTGTGAAAAAATGGGATTTTTTTTATTTTCTCATCTCAATGTTATAAACTTCTGTGAAGCACCTGGGGGGGGGGGGGGTTCAAGGTGCTCAATACACATCTAGATAAGTTCTCTAAGGGGTCTAGTTTCCATGCTATGCGCCCAGTGGTTTTCCCCCCACATATGGTCAGGAGAAAATTGCTCATCAAAGTTTGTGGTCCATTATTCCTGTTACGCTTGTGAAAATAACAAAAATGGGTCTAAAGTAAAATTTTTGAGAAAAATAAGCTAAATGTTCCTTTTTTCCTTTAGAATCAGTGGGATCCATTGAAGAGTTCCAGAGTTATTACCACATAAAGTGACAGTGGTCAGAATTGTAAAATTTGGCCTGGTCAGGAAGGTGAATAAACAGCCTTATGGTTAAAGCACCACTCCCTGTTTTACATTTACCAGCCATCTTCGGCTCTTCTCAGCGCCGCTCCACTCCCACGGCGCCATCTTGTGACTACAACTTACATTGAGTTATGACTTTCGGCTCACCCAGCAAATAGGTCACAAACTGCTGCAGACTGATGGGAGCGGCGCTGAGAAAAGAGGAAGACGGCGGATGGCGAGTATAACACTCGGGTTTGGGATGTTAACTTATTACTTGGTAAAACAATAAAAATGTTCTTGTTTTTTGGGGTGGTTAAGATGCATTCCATTATTATATTTCATTAAATTACTCTGGCCTTTAACGTGATGATCAAGGACTTGAAACTGATGCCCTATGTGTAGACTAGGTCGTTCAGAGGGTATCTGACTCTTCCGCATCCCTGCCCATCAGCTATATGAAGAGGCCGCAGCACTATGGAGAGCGCAGCATCCTCGTCATTATCTACGACACCCAGATCTGTTTGTAAAATAGCGGCTTTGCCAACTAAGAGCAATAAACTGGACTGGTCTGTAACACTGGCCCATCTGTGACTGTTATATAGTCGTGTCACACTCACATCACTCCACGTAACATACAGGTGAATAGAGATATCACACATCCACCTCGTGACAAGTGGCCTGTGTACCTTCAAATGCCTTAGCTGATTTATAGTCCCAGTCCGGCCCTGGAGTCTACGATTCTCCGCCGCAAGTCCCTTATCGATGAGTCACTTTGCACACCTGTCACGCTCGCCACCTTCGTCCCCTGAAGCACAGCCCCTATCCTCTTTGTACGGTATGTCTACACCGGAAGCTACAGCTCCCTCTTCTAAGCAACAATACAGTCAAAACAGAATGCATGATATCATAGTATCTAAATTAGATCCAAAGCCACAACATACGGATCAGGGATGTAACCACTGGACCCTCCAGAATGAATCTGACAACACTAAGAACATGGAGTCTGAGCCCAACAAACTTTGTATATAAAATAATATTCAATTTATTAAATATGGCAATTTGATACATACAAATATAGACAATAACAACAAAAGTCAATATACCTAAAGGATGTAGGTGACAATAATGTAATATATTTTTTCTGGACTCACTTGATATTTATTGTCACCTAGGTATATTGACTTTTGTTGTTATTGTCTATATTTGTATGTATCAAATTGCCATATTTAATAAATTGAATATTATTTTATATACAAAGTTTGTTGGGCTCAGACTCCTTGTTCTTAGTGTTGTCAGCTCCCTCTTCCAAGGTTCCTCACTCGGTTTTCCTCACTTGGGTATGATTATTTGGTTCCTCACTCCGGTCTGGTCATTCGGTTCCTCACTCCGGTCTGGTTACTTGGTTCCTCACTCGGGTCTGGTTACTTGGTTCCTCACTTGGGTCTGGTCACTCGGTTCCTCACTTGGACCTGGTCATTCAGTTCCTCACTCCGGTCTGATCATTCGGTTCTTCACTCCGGTCTGGTTACTCGGTTCCTCACTCGGTCTGGTTACTCGGTTCCTCACTCGGTTTCTTACTCTGGTCTGGTTACTTGGTTCCTCACTCAGGTCTGGTTACTCGGTAACTCACTCGGGTCTGGTCACTCGGTTCCTCACTCGGGTCTGGTCACTAGGTTTCTTACTCTGGTCTGGTTACTTGGTTTCTCACTCGCGTCTGGTCACTCGGTTCCTCACTCGGTTTCTTATTCCGGTCTGGTCACTCGGTTTCTTACTCCGGTCTGGTTACTCGGTTCATCACTCGTAATGGGGACTGTAAGTCAACTCAGCTGCACCACACAACCGACCTGCCACAGGTCCAAGCGCAGACTGTTACCCTTCACTGCCCTTCTGGGCCTTTTACTACTAACTGCGCCATGGCTATCACCTGACGTGGTGTCTCCTGTAATCTCTTCCCTCAGAGAACATGCACTTCACTCTTCAGTTCCTACTATTGTAATTTTCTCGGCTCCTATCATCTTTGACCAGCACATGGCGGCTCTCGCCTGCACACTCGGTTAGGCATTAACTGGTAATGTCTGTAAGGCCGGTGTGGAATTAATGGCGGCATAGTAAACCAAATAATCTGTGAATCTTCTCACTTGCCCATCTCCTTACAATAGTGACTAGTGTTGAGCGATACGATAATGCAAATATCGGCTATCGGCCGATATTAGCTCTATCGGCCTTTCGATAATTCGTTTCGATATTTTCGTCTTATCGAATACCGGAATCGGATTTGTCACTGTCACTGTCTGTGTCCGTCGGTCGGGTCTGTCAGGAGTCAGCGGCACTTACCTGGCAGAAGATCTCCGGCGGTCACGTCCTGGACTGCTTGATGGCCGCCATTATCTTCTCCCTGGCGGTCACATGCAGTTTTTCGCGATAACTGCAGTGACTGCAGGGTAATCCCGGCCGTAAAGCAGTCAGTCCGATGACGTCACCGCCGGGGAAGCAGGTAATCAGCTGTGCTGCGCCGGGATGACAGGCTCTGCCTGTCATTCTGATGTAGCAGAGCTGGATCGTCGTGGGACACTCGTTACTATGGACTGCGTCGGTCAGGTGGTATACTTTTTTTTTTTTTTCATTTTTTTACAGGAGATCGATGGCGTCGCAGCAGGATGAGACAGTAATAAAAGAAATGAAAACTGTGTTTTTTTTATTTTTTATTAAATTAAAAAAAATTTTTTGGAACATTCACCCGTCCGGGTACATAAACAATTTAACTATTTATTTACATACAGGGACCCTGTCCGGGTTATTTAGACTTCTTTGGCAGGGGTGTTACAGGTACCACCTGGTACTCTTCTGGTGCTTGCCAAACATCCGAGGCACCAAGGACCACCAGGACCTGATGACGTCGTGTGGCCTGTACAGTTACGTCGTGACCCGCTATCTGGGTCTGTGTGGCCACCTCTTTCATCTCTCTCCGGTCTGGAGCCCTATGTCACGGACTGTACGAACCCCAGGGGGCCTAACAGGCGCCGGGTACGGGCCAGCTATACTTATCATGTCCATAGCTGGGGCTGCTGAGGAGACCACTGAGGGAGGCTGGGGAGATTTACGGCGTGGGGTGGGCACTTTTGCAGAGGCCTGGATGTGGGAGGCTGAAGGCTTCGAGGGTCTCACAGGTTCCTGACACACTGGGGAGTAGGGGTCGCACCTGGTAACATTTAGGGCGTACCATCCATTGTAACCCCAGTGTCGGGTGTAAGTCACCAAGTCTCCTGGCAACAGGTCCCTCCCCGGGTGTCCTTCTGGGAGGTGAGCCTCCACGTCCCGCCGGGTCACAAAGACTTCTAAATAAAGTCCAGCCTCCTTGATGAAGCCCCACCCACCTTTCAATTTAAAGCTCCGTACTGCACCCTTACGCCGCGGCTCCCTCAGGGTTCCTTTATCCTTTCTCATCCGGTCCTTATCTGCCCGGTCCTTCTCCAGGTGACGTTGGCGAAGTTTTAGGGTTTCTCACTGCTCCCTTTGTCGCTCTGCTTCCCGCTCCCAACGTCTCCACTCTTCCTCCTGACGCCGATTGTAATTCTCCTCCACCAGTTGCTCCATGTCTCCACCACTCCACTGCAGCTTACAGTGTCCGGTTTGCGGCAGCTCTCCTGTCGCCCCCCAGTCCTGGCGGCGCTCACCTGCGGAGGAAGCAGCCGGCTCTGGAACAGATGACAGTCGGGCTCCGGTACAGGCAGGTAGTGCTCTGGTGCCTGCGCGGCCTCCTCCATGAGGACGGGTGTCGCTTCTTCTGTCTCAGCGACGGGGGCAGACAGCGGGATCTGGGGTGCTGCTGACGGTGCTGCGGTTTTTGCAGGAACGGGTGCCTCCACTGCGACGTCAACCGGATCACATTGCAAGGGCGGTGCCCCCTCTACTAAACGGGTGCCTCACCTTCCGGTACAGACACTTCAGGTAAGAGGGATTGGCGCCGCTCCAAGTTTAGTTTTAGGGCACGCCAGCTGGCTTCCATCCTGGCGACCTCCTCCCGGTGCCGGCCAGGCCTCTTAGGGTATCCTCCGCTTCTTGCAGCGTAGGAGGGTTTACAGGCCGGGTGCCCAACGGTGTTCCGTGGCGATCGGGTCGCTTCCGTGGGGGGAGAGCTCTGACTGCTCCATCCCTTCCCACTTCTGCTCGTCGTGTCCATTAGCCATCTCTGCCAAGTCACATGTGTCATTAGCATCTGGAGAGGGCTCCTCTTTTGTATTGAGGCGGGACCTTCGTGTTAGTTTCCGCACACTGAGGAGGATGAGGAGGCGGAACTGAAGAGCTGTGGGGCACGATGTTACATTGCAGTACCATTTACAGTGGACGGCCATCGTTTTCACGCCACTGAGTGAGTGTACACCCACGAAGAGCACGCCCTTCTTCTTCACCAGTGCCTCGTCGTGACGCAGATATGGCGGAAAAATGGCAAATACATTCTCTGATGATTTTAGCAATTCTCAAGCACAAAACCAGTTCAATTCAGGCACACAGGACTCGCTTATAGCGAGCTACAGAATCCTGTTCGTGACGCCCAAGTTGAGTCGCACAGAGCCAGAGGTTTTCGGGTACTCGGCACCGAGCCCGTCGACTTCTATGGGGTATGTCACGCTTTACCCGGCAATTGAATAGAGTCGATTTTACTATGTAGAAGTGTATAAAACTATAAATATATGTATATATATATGTCACAATGACATGTATATATAATATGTATTCTATGTGTGTATATTTGTGTTTACAACGAAAGAAAGGGTTTTTTTTGTTGCGATATTTTGTTCCCATAGACTTACATGGGACTTCCGGTATCGAAATCGGATATCGACGATATTTAGTAGCTATCGGCGATACAATTTCGATACAATATTTTTAGATATCGAGCATTATTCGCTCAACACTAATAGTGACATGTAAGAGGATTGATATAGGTGAAATGGGGTCCAGATGGTGTTGCTATGGCAGCGGGGGCCTATTGAAGACCCCAATGTGACTGTCACCCTAGGGCTCGCATACACTTGGCCGCCCCGCAGATGCAGCACATATGACAGCACTGTACACGATCAGGCTAGGATCACACGTGGGAACACAACGATCGTCATGTTCCTTTGTCCACACCCCATGTGCAGCGCTGCACGGACACATTCCCAGATGGCTATGCGCAGTCTGTCCGCCAGGTGTCGCCGTATCGTGACGCCAACCGATGCACTGAGCGCCACCTAGCGATCAGCTGTCTGCCCGAGCTCTGAGAAAAAGCAAGGCAGGAGGAAAAGGGGCGGGGTTATCTTACAACGGCCAATCACAGAGACATGCCCGAGAAGGAAACGGAGCCGTTCCCGGTAGCCAATGACAGAGCGTGAATCAAGGAACTGTAGGAAAGGGGCGGGGCCTCCGCCAACAGCCCCGGAGCGAGCAGTTCACACAGCGATCCGGAGCCGCCTCCTCAGGAAGCAGGAACCGAAACTACTACTCCCGCTTCGGCCTTCCTGAGTTCCCCGCTCCCTGCAGCCTCGTCCTCCGCTGCTGGCCATGCCGGCGAGAGGAAGGTAATGAGCCGCAGAGCCCCGGGGACTCGGCTGAACAGCAGCAAGCAGTACCAGCGGAGCTGGAATGACTGGCAACCCAGGTCAGTTGGCGGCCGAGGCCTAGTTCTGCTCCGGGCGGAGGGGGGACTGTGCGTGACCGACCGGGTACAGGGAGGCGGAAATGTGTGTGACAGGTGACAGGGCGGACACCGGGGCTGCTGTGAGGCCTACACTGCCGGGGAGAGTCTGTGTGCCCGGTGCAGGAGAGAGAGAGGCCGCCTGGTGCCCGGGGCAGGAGAGAGAGAGGCCGCCTGGTGCCCGGGGCAGGAGAGAGAGAGGCCGCCTGGTGCCCGGGGGCAGGAGAGAGAGAGGCCGCCTGGTGCCCGGGGGCAGGAGAGAGAGAGGCCGCCTGGTGCCCGGGGGCAGGAGAGAGAGAGGCCGCCTGGTGCCCGGGGGCAGGAGAGAGAGAGGCCGCCTGGTGCCGGGGCAGGAGAGAGAGGCCGCCTGGTGCCCGGGGGCAGGAGAGAGAGAGGCCGCCTGGTGCCCGGGGGCAGGAGAGAGAGGCCGCCTGGTGCCCGGGGGCAGGAGAGAGAGGCCGCCTGGTGCCGGGGGCAGGAGAGAGGCCGCCTGGTGCCTGGGGGTAGAGAGAGAGAGGCCGCCTGGTGCCCGGGGGAGGAGAGAGAGAGGCCGCCTGGTGCCCGGGGGCAGGAGAGAGAGGCCGCCTGGTGCCCGGGGGCAGGAGAGAGAGAGGCCGCCTGGTGCCCGGGGGAGAGAGAGAGAGAGGCCGCCTGGTGCCCGGGGGCAGGAGAGAGAGAGGCCGCCTGGGTGCCCGGGGGCAGGAGAGAGAGAGGCCGCCTGGTGCCCGGGGGGCAGGAGAGAGAGAGGCCGCCCTGTGCCCGGGGCAGGAGAGAGAGAGGCCGCCTGTGCCGGGGGCAGGAGAGAGAGAGGCCGCTGGTGCCGGGGGCAGGAGAGAGAGAGGCCGCTGGTGCCCGGGGGGCAGGAGAGAGAGAGGCCGCCTGGTGCCCGGGGGCAGGAGAGAGAGAGGCCGCCTGGTGCCCGGGGCAGGAGAGAGAGAGAGCCGCCTGGTGCCCGGGGACAGAAGAGAGGGCCTGGTGCCCTGGGGCAGAGAGAGAGGCCGCCTGTGCCCGGGGGCAGGAAGAGAGAGGCCGCCTGTGCCCGGGGGGCAGGAGAGAGAGAGGCCGCCTGGTGCCCGGGGGGCAGGAGAGAGAGAGGCCGGTGCCCGGGGGGCAGGAGAGAGAGAGGCCGCCTGGTGCCCGGGGGCAGGAGAGAGAGAGGCCGCCTGGTGCCCGGGGGCAGGAGAGAGAGAGGCGCCTGTGCCCGGGGGGCAGGAGAGAGAGAGGCCGCCTGGTGCCCGGGGGCAGGAGAGAGAGAGGCCGCCGGTGGGGCAGGAGAGAAGGCCGCGGGGGCAGGAGAGAGAGAGGCCCTGGTGCCCGGGGGGCAGGAGAGAGAGAGGCCGCCTGGTGCCCGGGGGGCAGAGAGAGAGAGGCCGCCGGTGCCCGGGGGCAGGAGAGAGAGAGGCCGCCGGTGCCCGGGGGCAGGAGAGAGAGAGGCCGCCTGGTGCCCGGGGGGCAGGAGAGAGAGAGGCCGCCGGTGCCGGGGGGCAGGAGAGAGACGCCCAGAGCGCCGCGTGCCGGGGGGCAGAGAGAGAGAGGGCCGGCCGGGGCCCGGGGGGCATGGGAGAGAGAGAGGCCGCCCGGTGCCCGGGGGGCAGGAGAGAGAGAGGCCGCCCGGTGCCCGGGCAGAGAGAGAGAGGCGCCCGGGGGCAGGAGAGAGAGGCGCCCGGTGCCCGGGGGGGAGAAGAGGCCGGGGCGGAGAGAGAGGCCGCGGGCCGGGGCGAAGAGAGGCCCGGGGCGGGAGGAGGGCGCCGGGGGAGAGGGGCCGGGGCGGAGAGAGGCCGCGGGCGGGAGAGGCCCGGGGGGGGGGGGAGAGAGAGAGGCCCGGGGCGGGGAGAGGGCGCGGGGGAGAGAGGAGCCGCGGGGGAGAGAAAGGCCGCGGGCGGAGAAGGAGCCCGGGGGGGAGAGAGCCGCCGGGGGGAGAGAGAGGCGGGCGGAGAAGAGCCGCCCGGGGAGAGGGAGCCGGGCGGGAGGCCGGGGGCAGAAGAGGCCCCGGGGCGAGAAGAGAGCCCCCGGGGCGAGAGAGAGGCGCCGGGGCAAGAGGGCCGGGGGGGAGGCGCCGGGGCGAGAGGAGGGCCGCGGGGCAGAGAGAGAGCCCGGGGCAGAAGAGAGGCCCCCGGGGGAGAAGAGGGCGCGGGCGGAGGAGGCCCCGGGGAGGGAAGAGAGGCCCGGGGAGGAAAAGAGGCGCCGGGAGAGAGAGCCGGGCGAAGGAGGCCGGGGCGGAGAAAAGGCGCCGGCGGGGAGGAAGAGCCGCCGGCGGGGAGAGAGCGCCGCAGGAGGAGAGGCCCGGGGGGGAGGCCGGGGCGGAGGGGGCCGCCGGGGGAGGGAAGGGGCGGGGGCGGAAGGGCCGGGCAGGGGAGGGCCCGGGAGGAGAGAGGAGGCCCGCCGGGCAGGAGGAAGAGAGGCGGCGGAGGCGGGGGGAGAGAGAGAGGCCGCGGGGGGCGGAGAGAGAGCCGCGGGGGGGGAGAGAGAGGGCCGCCGGGGGAGAGAGAGAGCCGGGGGGCGGAGGGGGGGCGCGGGAGGAGGGCGCCGGGGGGCAGGAGGGAGGAGGAGGCCGCCCGGGCCGGGGGGAGAGAGAGAGGCCGCCGGGCCCGGGGGGCAGGAGAGAGAGGCGCCCGGGGGGGCAGGAGAGTGAGAGGGCCCGGGGGGCGAGAGAGAGGGCGCCCGGGGCAGGAGAGAGGGGCCCGGGGGCAGGAGAGAGAGGGGCCGCCCGGGGGCAGGAGGAGGGGGGGCGAAGAGGGGCCCCCGGGGGCAGGAGAGAGGGGCCGCCCGGGGGCAGGAGAGGGGGGCCGCCGGGGCGGAGAGAGGGGGGCCGCCGGGGAGAGGAGAGGCCGCCCGGGGGCAGGAGAGAGGAGGGCGCCGGGGGGAGGGCGGGGAGGAGAGGAGGCGCCGGGGGGCAGGAAGAGGAGGCCCGGCCCGGGAGGAGAGGGGAGCCAGGCCGGCCGGGGCAGGAGAGAGAGAGGCCGCCCGGGGGGCAGAGAAGAGAGGCCGCCCGGGGGGCAGGAAGAGAGAGGCCGCCCGGGGGGCAGGAGGAGAGAGGGGCCCGGGGGGCAGGAGAGAGATGAGGCCGCCCGGGGGCAGGAGAGAGAGGTGAGGCCGCCCGGGGGGCAGGGGAGAGGGGCCGCCCGGGGGGCAGGAGAGAGGAGGGGCGACCGGGGGGCGGGGAGGAGGAGAGAGGCCGCCCGGGGGGCAGGAGAGAGAGAGGCCGCCCGGGGGCGAGAGAGAGAGGCCGCCGGGGCGGGAGAGAGGCCGCCCGGGGGGCAGAGAGAGAGGCGCCGCCGGGGCGGAGAGGCCGCCAGGGGAGGAGAGAGAGAGGCCGCCCGGGGGGCAGAGAGAGAGAGGCCGCCCGGGGGGGCAGGAGAGAGTGAGGGCGCCCGGGGGCAGGAGAGAGAGGCGCCCGGGGGGCAGGAGAGAGAGAGGCCGCCCGGTGCCGGGGGCAGGAGAGAGAGAGCAGCCGGTGCCCGGGGGGCAGGAGAGAGGAGGCCGCCTGCCGGGGGGCAGGGAGAGAGAGGAGGCCGCCCGGTGCCGGGGGGCAGGAGAGAGAGGCCGCCCGGTGCCCGGGGGGCAGGAGAGAGGCCGCCCGGAGGGGAGAGGGAGAGAGAGACAGGCCGCCCGGGGGCAGGAGAGAGAGAGGCCGTCTGGTGCCCGGGGGGGGGGTAGGAGAGAGAGCCTGCCTGGTGGGGGAGAGAGCCCGCCTGGTGGGGTAGGTGAGAGAGGGCCTGCCTGGGGGGTAGGAGAGAGAGACCGCCTGGTGCCCGGGGGGGCAGGAGAGAGAGCCCGCCTGGTGACGGTGGGGGGAGAGAGAGCCTGCTTGGTGACCTGGGGGGCAGGAGAGAGAGCCCGCCTGGTGCTCGGGGGGGGGGCAGGAGAGAGAGAGGCCACTTGGTGCCCGAAGGGGCAGGAGAGAGAGGCCGCCCGGGGGGGGCAGGAGAGAGAGGCCACCTGGTGCCCGAAGGGGCAGGAGAGAGAGGCCGCCCGGGGGGGGGGCAGGAGAGAGAGCCCGCCTGGTGCCCGAGGGGGCAGGAGAGAAAGAGCCCGCCTGGTGACTGGGGGGGCAGGAGAGAGAGCCCCACCTCAGGTCACTACCACTAGTGTGTCCCACTATGCTACTGCATCTACTCAATATATAAATAATACCACTGTACATGTGACTAATGGTGCGTTCCCACTGTATGGTGCCACTATACTACGTGGTGAATACTGTGTACTTGCTATATTGTGAACAATGGTGTGTGCCGCCACCAGGGCTGTGGAGTCGGTCTCCATTTTGGTGGACTCGGTATAAAATGGACTAACTCCTAAAATATATAATATATTGGGTACAGTAGTTTAGTGCAAGATGTGCTGAAAATGTTTTCATAAGAATTTGGGAAAGTTATGAAATGTCTTATAAATGTTCTGTTCTGTTCCTGATGTAAGAATCTCGATTTTTAGCTGAGATGAATCTGTGCTGCACTTTATGTACATGCTCAGTAGTGAGGCAGTGCTGGGGGTCGGAGTCGTGGAGATGATTCTGTACTGCACTTTGTGCACATGCTCAGTAGTGAGGCAGTGCTTGGGGGTCGGAGTCGTGGAGATGATTCTGTGCTGCACTTTGTGCACATGCTCAGTAGTGAGGCAGTGCTCGGGGGTCGGAGTCGTGGAGATGATTCTGTGCTGCACTTTATGCACATGTTCAGTAGGGGGCAGTGCTGGGGGGTCGGAGTTGAGATGAATCTGTGTTGCACTTTATGTACATGCTCAGTAGGGGGCAGTGCTGGGGGGTCATAGCTGAGATGAATCTGTGTTGCACTTTATGTACATGCTCAGTAGTGAGGCAGTCCTGGGGGGTCGGAGTTGAGATGAATCTGTGTTGCACTTTATGTACATGCTCAGTAGTGACCAGTGCTGGGGGGTCAGAGTCGTGGAGATGAATCTGTGCTGCACTTTATGCACATGCTCAGTAGTGAGGCAGTGCTCGGGGGTCAGAGTCACGGAGATGAATCTGTGCTGCACTTTATGTACATGCTCAGTAGTGAGGCAGTGCTGGGGGGTCGGAGTTGAGATGAATCTGTGTTGCACTTTATGTACGTGCTCAGTAATGAGGCAGTGCTGGGGAGTCAGGGAAATTGAGGAGTTGGAGGTTTGACTTACTGACTCCTCAATCTTGGCTTCCACTATACTACATGGTGAATAAAGGTGTGTTCCCGACGTTTACAGAAACTATACTACAGGGTTACTACTGGTGTGTGCCTGCTGCTGTGTGCTACCACTATACTACATGGTGAATCATGGTGTGTGCCCACCATGTGCTCCACTGCACCACATGATGGTGGACAATCCTCCCCTCAGGCTAAGTTCACACGTTGCGGAATTGCCGCGGAAATTTCCGCGGCAATCCCGCACTTCTCCCGCGGGAAATACGCATTTTTTTTGTATGCGTATTCCCGCCAGAAACTAGCGTTTTGCAAGCGTAATTAGCTTGCAGAATGCTAGCGTTTTCCTAGCGATCTGTAGCATCGCTTGGAAAACTGACAGGTTGGTCACACGAGTCAAACATAGTGTTTGACACTTGTGACCAACTTTTTACTATTGATGCTGCCTATGCCGCATCAATAGTAAAAAGATCTAATGTAAAAATAATAAAAAAATAATAAATAATGATATTCTCACCTTCCGGTGGCCCCCGCAGCTTTCCCGCCTTCAGCGACGCTCCCGGCAACTCCGGTCCCAGGAGTCCTTTGCGACAAATCACCCCGATGACGTAGCATCACGCGAGACCGCTACGCCATCTGGGTGATTCTCGCAAAGGACTCTTGGGACCGGGAGTTGCCGGGAGCGTCGCTGAAGGCGGGAAAGCTGCGGGGGCCGCCGGAAGGTGAGAATGTCATTATTTATTATTTTAATTGTTGTTTTACCAGGGATATGGTACCCAGGGCCTGGAGGAGAGTCTCCTCTCCTCCAGACCCTGGGTACCATCACACATGAACCGCTTACATTCCGCAAAATTAATGAACATGTTGCTATTTTTTCCGCGAAGCGTTTTTTTCGCGGAAAAAAACGCAACATGTGGCCAAAACATGCGGAATCAATTAACATGTATAGGATGCTTAATGCTTGCGTTTTTTCGCGTTTTTACCGCGGAAAAAACGCGAAAAAAATGCAAATATTCCTGAACGTGTGCACTTAGCCTCAGTCTGCTTGTCCAGTTTATGGAGGGGGTGACTGGACATCCTGGTGGCAGTAGCTGTCGCTGGCAGGCATTTTCAGCTGATGCTTTGAAGTTAGTGGCCTGTATCGTATCCTATTTTGTTGCATGTGTCAGAGTAATTCTAATAAAGGATCCTGAATGATGAAGTGTAGAGACCCCTGTCCCCAGTGTTGTCAGACTTGTTGGTCATAGTGCTTCTGGCCTTGGGGTAACCAGTAGTCAGGCAGGTTGGGTTGTCTCCGCTCCAGTTCTTTTTCTGTATAATAATGCAGCAGTCTGATAGTCTGTATTTTTATTTTCGCTTGCTTTAGCCACAGGTAACAGGCTTCCCTGTTACCACTCCAATACCCCCGAATGCTCCAGTGGTCTCGACTGGTACAAGAATTGATCACATCTAGTCAGTTCACTCTCTTGACAGTTTTGGCCGCTGATGGACAGGTCCTCTTCACTTCCGTTTCCATCAGACACCACCAGAGCCTGATATTAGAGATGCGGGTGTCTGAAGTTGTAAGAAACGTTTCTTTATAACTCTCCCTGCCCTTTGGCAAGTTATGAAATACTGGCAGAAAACCCGTTCTACCCTCTGGGTTTTTTAGAAAGTCTTGGAAAATCCCTAGAATCACTGCGCTGTTCTTTTAGTTACTCTCCACAATGTAGGCACTATTTCTCAGAAATGAGTGGAGACGATTGCCCCTTTAAGCAGGGCTCTGAGCGTTTTTTTGTGAAGACAACCCCTGTCCACTTACCCCACTAAGACTTGTGGGTGTCATAAAGGGGTCCTATAAGTCACATTGGCCAACGTGGCCTACTATGTGTTACATTGGTGGGCAGTCATCTAGCTATCATGTCATTCTACATTTTAATGTTTTTTTTTTCCCTTTGCTAAAAAGTGATATGAAAGACCTCGTAAATCCCCTGGTGTTCCAGCTCTGCTGCTCCAGTGGTGCCGGCAGATCTTATAGACCTGTTTCACAGTGAAAACTTAGAGATGTTGCCATGTGGCAGCCCCAGTCAGTCACTGTCCTCAGGAGGTCACGTATGCATGGTCGTCACGTTTGAATGGTCAGCATGTCTTCACTGCACAAAAAGTCAACAAGGTGGAGCGGCAGCTGCAAAATCGGTCACCTGAGCAGTACGGGTTGTCAAAGACTCTTGGCATTGGAGCAGTCAGCAAACCCTGTTCCAGTCCAGCTAGCAGGACCAACTTTACCCAGGTCTGCTCTTGACCAACACATTTTTAAGGGTTATATGGGTTGTACAATGGGTAAAATAAGTATTAAACACGTCACCAGTTCTCTAAGTAAATATATTTCCAAAGGTGCTATTGACATGAAATTCTCACCAAGATGTCTGTAACAACACCATCCAATCCACACAGGCAAAGAAATCAACCCATAGATGACCATAAATTAAGTTATGTGTAATAATGAGAAATTACACAAGGAAAAAGTATTGAACTCTCTTGCTTACAATGTACGATACAAAATAATATTGTCGAACCATGTTAGCCAGAAAAATCGATGTAAATACTTATGTCCCTAAAAATGAGAAAAGTATTGGCTAACCAGGGAAATTATATTTGCAAGCCTTCAGAGCTCAAAAGGCCCCTTCATCAGGTTGTAATATAGCCTGATGAAGGGGCCTTTTGAGCTCTAAAAACTTGCAAATAAAATTTCCCTGGTTAGCCAATAAAGGTATCACTCTTTAAAATACTTTTCTCTTTTTGTTTTGGGACATAAGTATTTACATCGAACTCGCTTACTGAAATTTTTAGTACTTTGCACAAAAGCATTTGTTGGTGATGACCGCTTCAAGACACCTCCTGTATGGAGAAACTAGTTGCATGCATTGCTTAGGTGTGATTTTAGCCTATTCTTCCTCACTAAAGGGTATGCCACACTAAACGAGATCGCAAACGAGATCACTAAAACGTCACTATTTTGCGATCTCGTTAGCGACTTAGCTGTGTGTGGCATGTAGCAACTATGTGGCCCCTGCTGTGATCTTGTTGATCGTTCACTAGCGTTCTGGACCGTTTTTTGATCGTTGGCGTCCCGCTGGTGAGCCTATATCGCTGTGTTTGGCACCTTTTGCGAACGACCTCGTTTGTGACGCATATGGGTTTAGCGTCACGGAGTGGATCGCAATATCTGTAAGTTCTCTTTTGCGTCACAGAGAGGATCGCAGCAGTTGCAAAGCAGGCTAGCAGGACGCAGAGAGCAGGAGCGATGCTGGAAATTCCTATGAATCAGAAGCGCTCAGTACATGCTAAGGACATCCTAACGACCGCCAAAGTCGTTAAAGAGATCGCTGACCGCTGATGAGTCGTTTATGAGATCTCCTGTTTGGCAGCTACTAGCGACCTAAAAGAGATCTCACAAACGATCTCATTAGCTTGCGTCGTTATTGAGATCGCTAATGAGATCACTAAGTGTGGCAGTACCTTAACACTCTTCAAATCCTGAAGGTCCCGTGTGCTCCTTCTATGAACTCTGAGCTTTCGTTCCTTCCATAAACTTTCTGTTGGATTCAGGTTTGGTGATTGGCTGGGCCATTCTGGCAGCTTTATTTTCTCTATGAAACCAATTGAATGTTTCCTTGGCTGTGTGTTTGGTATCATTGTCTTGCTGAAATGTTCACCCTTTTTTCATCTTCATCATTCTGGTTGATGGCAGCAGATTTTTTTCAAGAATGTCTCAGTAATTAGCTTGCAGAATGCTAACGTTTTCCAAGCGATCTGTAGCATCGCTTGGAAAACTGTTTGACAGGTTGGTCACACTAGTTAAACATAGTGTTTGACAGGTTGGTCACACTAGTTAAACATAGTGTTTGACAAGTGTGACCAACTTTTTGCTATTGATGCTGCCTATGCCACATCAATAGTAAGAAGTTATAATGTTAAAAATAATAAAAAACATAATAAATCGTGATATTCTCACCTTCTGGCGGCCCCCGCAGCCTTTCTGGTCCTCGCGATGCTCACGGCAACTCCCGTTCCCAGTGATGCCTGGCGACAATGACACCAGATGACGTAGCATCACATGAGACTGCTACATCATCTGGGGTCATTGTCGCCAGGCATCACTGGGAACGGGAGTTGCCGGGAGTGTCGCTGAGGAGCGGGAAAGCTGCGGGGGCCGCCAGAAGGTGAGAATATCACGATTTTTTATTTTAATTATTGTTTTAACAGGGATATGGTACCCAGGGCCTGGAGGAGAGTCTGCTCTCCTCCAGACCCGGGGTACCATCCGCACATGAACCGCTCACTTTGCGCATGGTGGGCATAGCCACATGCGGAAAGTAAGAGGTTCAATGCATTCCTATGGCGGCGGAATTGCCGCGATTGCGCAAAATTAATGAACATGCTGCGTCTTTTTTCCGTGATGAGTTTTTTTCGCAGAATAAAACGCAACATGTGCACAAAAATTGCGGAGATGCATTCTAATAGGATGCTTAATACATACGTTTTTTAAGCGTTTTTGCGGTGGAAAACTGTCTTGCATGTTGAGCGTGCATACAGGCCATGGACTTGAGTGCATTACTTCTAGTTTTCTTTTGAAACAATTTTATACCTGCTGATTCTAGGTCTTTCTGTAGCTCGCCACAGTTGGTCCTTGGCTCTTGGACACCCCTTCTGATTCTTTTGACTCCTCTGTCTGAAATCTTGTGGGAATCACCTGGTCATGGCCAGTTTATGATGAAATGATGCTCTTTCCACCGGATTATGGCCCCAACAGTGCTCACTGGAACATTCAGTAATTTAGAAATTTTTATGTAGCCAATGCCTTCAGTATGTTTTGCAATAATAAGGTTGCAAAGGTCTTGAGACATCTTACTGGTTTTACCAATCATGAGATGTTTCTTGTGTTGCACCTTGTTAATGAGACACTTTTTTATAGGCTCAGTTGATCCAGCTGATTTTTCACTAAGTGGCAGGATTGTTTTCTAACTACTGATAGATTTCATCTGGTGTGAGGACTTTCCATGGCTTTTTCCACCTCTTCATGTGTTCAATACTTTTTTTCTTGTCACTTCTCATTATTACGCGTAACTTAATTTATGAACATTTTTGGTTTGATTTCTTTGCTTGTACGGATTGGATGGGCTATTGCCAACATCTGGTGAGAATTTCATGTCAATAGCACCTTTAGAAATATATTTACTTAGATAATTGTTGACATGTTCAATACTTATTTCACCCGCTGTACATCTTTAACACTGCCTATGCGGTCCATCTATCTGATACTACACAGAGGAGTGCCGCTAGGGTATGTGCACACGATCAGGAAGCGCTGTGAGTTGGACGCTGCGTATTTGTGCAGCGTCCAGATGTTACAGCATAGTGGATGGGATTTTTAGAGATCCCATGCCCTCTATGCGTCCACAGACGCTCATGGCTCACCCGTGGAGACGGACATGTGGCACGTCTTTCCAGACCGCAGTTGTCAATTTCTCTTGCGGAGACGCTAAGAGAAATTTCACCCATAGAGTGTATTGGACGCGGTGAATCCGCACGGTTCAGTGAACACATGTCGAATTCACCTGCGTTCAGTAGACGCCAGCGCTTTGGACGCAGCGAACATGCTCTGCATCCAAAGCGCTGCCACTTCTGGATCATGTGCACATACCTTGAGGTTCTTGCCACCATCTCTACTTATTGAAATTATGCTGCTTTTTTTTTTTTCTTTGTCTTGCTTAGGCCTCTTTCACACATCCGTCTTTTTGTATCAGGCATGATCCGGCGTGTTGGTAAAAAAACGGATCCGGTACCGGATGCGTTTTTTTACCATTGACTTTCATGAGTGCCGGATCATGCCTGATGTCATTGCGTTGTATCCGTTTTTGTCCGGATCCGGCGGAAATGTACATTCCGGCGGCCGGACAAAACGGAGCATGTAACGTTTTTTTTTTTTTTTTGCCGGAGCCGCCTGATGTGTCTGAAGCGGCGCATCAGGCGGCCGGAAACAATAGAAGTCAATGGAACCGGATCAGACTAAGTTCAGGTCGGATCCAGCAAAAAACCGGATCCGTTGCATCAGTTTTTTTATTTCAGTGCCGGATCCGTCCCTTCAGGTGTTCGACGGATCATGCCTGATACAAAAAGACGGATGTGTGAAAGAGGCCTTAAGGCTAGGTCTCACATAGCGATACACCAGCGATCCTGACAACGATCAGGATCGCTGGTGTATCGCTACATTATCGCTGCTGAGCTGCCAAACAGGCAGCTCAGGCAGCGATCAGTACAAGCGACACTGCGGGTAACATCGCTTAGTTACCCGCAGTGTACCTTGGATACCAGCGCCCTGATGCAGGGAGCTGGTATCCAAGGTACACAGCGGGTTTCTAGGCACAGCCCCGCGCCTGGAAACCCGCTGTGTACCTTGGTTACCAGCGGATCGCTGGTCTCCCGCCTGTCACACGCAGCGATGCGTGCCTGTCAGCGGGAGACCAGCGATCAAAAAAATGTCCTGACATTTCAGCGACAATCAGCGATACCCGGCAGGGGGGCTGATCGTCGCTGAATGTCACACACAGCGATATCGCTGGTGAGCTCGCTGCTGCGTCACAAAACTAGTGACTCAGCACCGATCTCGCTAGCGATATCGCTATGTGAGACGAGGGCTTTACTCTTGCATGTTCTGGGGACCTTCCAGTGCTGACTGGCTTTTGTTTGCTTTTGGCCAGATATGTGGACAACTCCTGCACTTCTGTTTGCACACTTTAACTCATACTGTGTCTTTAATACTTGAAGCTTCATTTATGCCTTAATAAATTGCATTATAGTAAGTGCAGCATCTGGTCAATGTGCACATTTTATATGCAGATATCTTTTTTTTTTTTATGCACTGGTTTTTGTCTGCTCTGTCTAAATACAGTGCACTTTATATTTACCACTTAGGGAAGAATGTGGAATGATTCTTTTTTTTCTTTTTTTTTTGTTAATTGTTTCTTTCTTGCCTCCTATAGAGAAACATAGTGTTTGTAGTAATGCTGCAATTCTTCCATGGCTTAAAGGGAATCTGTCAGTAAAGTTGCACGAAAAGTTATGGGGAACGAGCATTCTTAACACTCGCTTCACGATAATCTTCAGTGTAAGCAGGATGCCGATCACCCTATGAACGAGCAAAGGCTCATGCGTTGTGTGACATAATAAGTTGTGAAGCAAACGGGGTTCGTGCTGCCGAGAACAAAGTGCTACAGATCTTTCAGTGTGCATTACTTACCATGGTCTGTCAGTGTAAACGAGCTATTAAATGGCCACCGATCGGTCCTTGTAAACGGACTTTAAAATCAACTCTCTAAAAATAGCATACTTGGGCATGTAGGTATTTGAAATGTAAATCCATTGACACCTTTATATCTTCTATCTGTTGCTGCATTCCCAAATAATTAGCATTTTAATTCTTAAGCCCGCGTCTCACATAGTGATACACCAGCGATCCCGACAACGATCAGGATCGCTGGTGTGTCGCTACATGATTGCTGCTGAGCTGCCAAACAGGCAGCTCAGGCAGCAATCAGCACAACGACACTGCGGGTAACGTCGCTTAGTTACCCGCAGTGTACGTTGGATACCAGCGCCCTGATGCAGGGAGCTGGTAACCAAGGTACACATCGGGTTTCCAGGTGCTGCGCGGTGCCTGGAAACCCACTGTGTACCTTGGTTACCAGCGGATCGCTGGTCTCCCGCCTGTCACACGCAGCGATGCGTGCAGGCCAGCGGGAGACCAGCGATCAAAAAAATGTCCAGGACATTCAGCGACGATCAGCGATACCCAGCAGGGAGCTGATCGTCGCTGAATGTCACACACAGCGATATCGCAGGGGAGATCGCTGTTGCGTCACAAAACTAGTGACTCAGCAGCGATCTCGCTAGCGAGATTGCTGTGTGAGACGGGGGCTTTATACACATGAGGTGTTCAGTGTTCTGCACGTGATCGAGCTCTCCCCTGAACTTCTGAGTCCTGAAGATGTTTCTCCACCCATCACCAGTCTCTTCAGCTTGATTGATAGCTCATTGTCTGATTTTCTTGCCTGATACAACCTAAGCAGTGAGCAGTCGATCAAATAGAAGCTGGTGCTGGGGAGGAAACAACTCCTTAAAGGAGTTGTCCAATTTTAACTCGACTGTCTGCAGTCACTCTATGTGACTGTAGACTATTTAATTTTCACAGTTTGCACTGTCAGGATTCTCCGATGCCAGCAACGAGACAAGGTGGTCATGTGACTGCACAGTATACAATATGCATACTTCAGCCAGAGTCCGTCTAGGTGTGCGCAGCCCCGCTCAATTCACTTGTATTGAGGGAGGCTGCACGTCTAGAAGGAATGTGGCTAGGAGAATGCATATTGCATACTTGCAGTCACATCACCGCGTGCTCCCAGCACCGGAGAATCCTGACAGTGTGCAGTGTGCACGCTGTGAGGATTCACAAGTCTGCGGTCACATTGTGACTTCAAACGTTAATGCCAAACCTAGATAACCCCTTTTCAATTCCCTGTCATACCCAGAGTACCAAAACATGGGTGACTGTGTTTTAGTACATGCCTCATAGGTGTCTAATGCCAAAAATGATATCTGGCAAAGCATACAGTAACTCCGTCTGCATCATTAACCCTTTCACCCACGAGCCTGTTTTCGTTTTCGTGACCAGGCCAAATTTTACAATTCTGACCAGTGTCACTTTATGTGGCAATAACTCTGGAACGCTTCAACGGATCCCACTAATTCTGAGATTTTTTTGGACGTATTGTACTTCATGATAGCGATTTAAAATGTGTTCGAAATTTGTGATAAGATCGAAAATTTTGCAATTTTCAAACTTAATTTTTATGCCCTTAAATCAGAGCTTAGAGTTAATAACATTTCCCGCATGTCTACTTTACATCAGCACAATTTTTGAAACATATTTTTTTTTCTAGGAAGTTATAAGGGATAAAAGTTGACTAGTGATTTCTCATTTTCACAACAAAATTTGCAAAACCATTTTTTTTTTTTTTTTTTAGGGACCACATCTTGCTTGAAGTGACTTTGAGGGGTCTACCGTTTATGATAGAAAATACCCAAAAGTGACACCATTCTAAAAATCGCAACCCTCAATGTGTTCTAAACCACATTCAAGAGGTTTATTAACTTTTCAGGTGCTTCACAGGAATTAATGGAATGTGGGAGGAAAAAAATTAACATTTAGCTTTTTACTTTCGACCTAATATTTTTTATTTTTATAAGGGTAATGGGAGAAAATTGACCCCAAAATTTGTTGTGCAATTTCTCCTGAGTATAACGATGCACCATATGTGGTCAAAAACTAATTTTGAGGCACAGTGCAAAGATCAGAAGGGAAGAAGCGCCATATTCTAGTTCAGATTTTGCTGGACTGGTTTGAGGGTGCCTTGTCATGTTGGCAGAGCCTCTGAGGGGCCAAAACAGCAGAAGCCCCATAAGCGACCCCATTTTACAAACTATAAATCTCAATTCATCTAGGGAGTGCAGTGATCATATTGACACCACAGGTGGGTCACAGACTTTTACAACATTGGTCAGTGAAGGAAATAATAATTACATTTTTTTTTACCACCAAAATTTTGCTTTACCCATTTTCACACTGGGAAATGGGTAAAAACGACATCAAAATGTGTCCTACAATTTCTGCTGAATGTAGAAATACCCCTTATGTGGCTGTACAATACTGCTTAGCCATATGGCGAGATGAGGGAGGGAGCACTATTTGCCTCCTGGATTGCAGATTTTCCTAGAATGGTGACAGACCGGAGCGGGGACTTGCTTTTTTTTTTTTTTTTTTTTTTGTGGATTGAGTTGATGAAGCTTTTGTTGGGAACATTTTTTACATAACATTTTGGATCACATTTATCTGGCGCTCTGCGCTGAGCACTTATATTGGTATTTCCATCTAAATCTCCGATGGACGTGATTCAGATGAAACCCCCAACGGATCCATTCACTATAATAAGGCAGCAGAGTTATTCTGGACTCCGTCTGGCCTCTGTTCAGCATTATCCTTTTTTCATAAGTGTACAAAACTGTGGCTGACCGCGCCTTTATGCACACCTAAAAAGATGGACACCGCAGGATCAAAGGCCAGACGGAGTCTAGGGTCCCCATCTGCCTCATTTTCGGGAATCTTCCATTGAGGGTTCCGTCTGAATCGTGTATTTCAGAAATTTACACAGAAAGCCTGGTGTAAGCGCTCAACACAGCGTGCAGAATAAGTGTGAGCCGAGCCTTAAGGTACTGCCACACTAAACAATCCCGCTAGCGATCACGATAACGACGCATACTAATGCGATCGCTAGCGGGATTGTTTCTATATCGCTAAGTGCGGCCACATTTAGCGATATAGTTAACGACGCTATCGCCGTTAGCGATCTTCTTAACGACTTTAGCGGTACAAAAGTACCGCTAAATCGCTAAGAAAAGGTGCCACACTAGCGATATATACTTACCCAGCGGGAGCGCCGACGAGAAAATAGGGTCCGGAACGATTCCAGCGACGAGCGAGATCACAGCAGGAAGCTCGTCGCTGGCAGCTGCCGCACTGAACAACATCGCTAACGGGATCGCTAAATAGTGACGTTTTTTAGCGATCCCGTTAGCGATATTGTTCAGTGTGGCATACCCTTTACTGTGATCTTTTGGAGTCAGAATGAACAAATCAGGAGTAGGTCAAGAATTGCTTCTATTTATTATTTACACCGTTCCTCGTGCAGTATAAGTGATTAGACCACTTTATCCTCCGGACTGGTGCGATTACAGTGATACCAGATTTATTTGTTTGTTTGGCTGCTGTCACACACTGAAAGACAAAAACAAGTTTGACGTTTTTATTGATTCCATTTTCAGTCACATAACAAATTTTGATCGCTTTCTATTCCGACTTTTGGGAGGCAGAATGAACAAAAACAGCAATTCAGAATTTTTTTTTTTTTAAAAATGCCGTTCTGCGTGTGGTAAAATTGGTAAGGAAGCTTTATTCTTCTGGTCAGTACGATTACAGTGATGCCCCATTTATATATATATATATATATATATATATATATTTTTTTATGTTATGTTTGTCTTTTACACAATAAAAACTATTTTATAGAAAAAAATTATTTTTGCATCGCTTTATTCTGAGAGCTATAACTTATTTTTCCGCTGATGGAGCTGTATGGCGGGTTTTATTTGCTGGACAAGATGACGTTTTCAGTGGTACCATGTTTCTGTTTTTGATGTTTCTGTGTTTTTGATCGTGTTTTATTCCACTTGTTCGGCGGTATGATGATCTTTTTTTTGCCTTGTTTTTTTATTTTTCATGGCTTTCACTGAAGGGTTTAACTAGTGGGACAGTTTTATAAGTCCGGGTTCTTTCGGACTCGGCGATACCTATTATGTGTACTTATTTTTATGAAAAAAAAAAATATTTATGGGCACAATATATATATTTTTTTACTTTGATTTTTTTTTAAATACCGTATATATTTTTACAATTTTTTTTTTTTCTTTTCATTTTTACTTAGTCCCTCCATGGGACTTTCACATTGGTAGCTCTAATTACTAATAAAGCATTGCATTGAGTGAGCATTGCTATGCTTTATAAATTGTCAGTTCTGCACTGACACAAGCGTGCTCTGAGCATTTTGTGACAAGTTTGCTAGCTCTGGTGACTAGGGTTGAGCATTCCGATACCGAAACCCGGTTCCGATACCTGAAATCCAATGTTAGTCTATGGGAGCAAAATATCGGAATTAAAAATATTCCGATATTTTGTTCACATAGACTTACATTGGATTTCAGGTATCGGAACCGGGTTTCGGTATCAGAATGCTCAACCCTACTGGTGACTCGTATGTCGTCATGATGATAGCGGGTCACCATGGCAGTGATCGTCCTCTCACGATGGAGTCTCGGGGGCTCCGATGTGATGGCAGGTGATCTGCCGGCGTCTCTGCACGCATAGTGGGTATGGGGTTTCTTGAAATCCCATCTACTATGCTGTAACATCTGGATGCTGCAGGTTGGACGCTGCATAAATACGTAGCGTCCAACCCACAGAAACTCCAGATCGTGTGCACATACCCTGAAAAGTGCATAAAGCGTAGGGCACATAAATAGGCAGGTAGAAAGACCTTTTTTTTTTCCTTTACGATTGTACAGCCAGCCATTCATTCTATCGTGGGTTTTCAAAGCAATTACACCTGTCTCATCAGGTTTGAGATTTACGTCATAATTAATGCATTTTGTATTGTGAAGTCTGATGCCAAATCTGCTTTTAGAACAGAGTAATTAGTGATTTGGATGGCAGCCTCTCTTAGGCTGTATTTCCATGGTACGGAAACACAGCGCTTTGGACGGAGCGGAAATTCCGCTCCGCCCAAAGCCCCGCCCCCTTTTTAACGCGCACTCATTCCGGATGTGTTCAGGACACCTCCGGAACACATCCGGAATGATCGCAGGGCTGCATAGTCCTGTGTTATTTTCCTTGCGGCAACGCAGCGTCGCCACAAGAGACTAGGACATGCTGCGGTCTGAAAAGACGCGCCGCATGTCCGGAAACGCAGGTCTTCCGCCTGCGTGTTTTACAGCATAGTGGAGACGGGATTTCTTGAAATCCCCTCCACTATGCTGTAACATCTGGACGCTGCGTGTTTGACGCTGCGCCAACGCACAGCGTCAAACACGCAGCTAATCCGGACTGTTTCCTGATAGTGGAAACATACCCTTACTAAGTGGCAAATTCTCTAATTTACTGCAGCTGCTCAACAGCCATTTGTGAATATTCAGTAGTTCAGCAATGGATACATGAGACATATTTTGTGCATGTGCAAATGTTCAGGATTTGCATCAGGTAAAACGCTGGTTGAAAGATCTGCAGTTTTGCTACATTTTTTTTTTTTTTTTCATGGTGCAGATTTTTCCCTGCTCGTTAGTATGGGTTGAGCAAAAACGCTGAAAGAATTCCACCTAATCTGAGAGTAGCAAAATGTTGGCATAGAGAACCTGATTCGTTCGATGTATCACTTGCCAGGGTTAAGCAGTTTTGGTAAAATCACTGTATTCTTTGCTGCAAATATACTCGTTTTCTGACTGCTGAGCTGTGTATAACTCCGCCCGCACCACTGATTTGGCATTTTGCTGCCTATGTACAGTGTATACAGAAAGCTGCCAAGACGCATGAAAGCTGTGATTAAAAATCATGGTTGTTCCACAAAATATTGATTTCTGAACTCTTCTGGAGTTAAAACATTAGTATTGTTGTTTCTAAATGATTATGAACCTGTTTTCTTAGCATTATTTGAGGTCTGCAAGCACTGCATTTTTTGTTATTTTGACCATTTCTCATTTTCTGAAAATAATTACAAAATTTCTTGCTTGGAAATTCAGAGACTTGTCAGTAGTTTATAGAATAAAAGAACAATTTACATTTTACTCAAAAAAAACCTATAAAGAGAAAAATCAGACAAACTGAAAATTTTGCAGTGGTCTCTTAATTTTTGCCAGAGCTGTATATAATGGAGGAGGCTATGTAATAAGGGTCTGCGCTATAAAGGAAGATTGTTTTACAAACAAGTATTACTCCCATCTCACTGCAAGTTGTACTGTACAGATGCAGAATAAAGATCTCCATCCCGCGACTTAGCACTGATGTCTCATCTGATTACCGTAGTTTTTTTTTTTTTTTGTTCTTCTGTTCAAACTTTCATGTTGACAACTTCCAGCCACGACTCTTGTCACACTGATCACTGGGGTCCTGAAAACTTCAAGGTCCCATATAAATACACTTGTCTCCCAAATAAAATCTCCCCCACACTGCGCCCCTGAATACAAATATGGACCACACAGTAATATACAATAAGCCATAACCATACAGTGTGTGACATAAAACACAGCGAGTGACTTACTATGCAGGAATACTCACACAGGAGTGCAGATGATGAGTCTGTGCTTCTTCTGTAGTTACCGTGCTCGGTTGGGAGCGCCCCCCTGTATTCACAGGACAGGTGATTGATTTCTGGGGGTCGTCCTCTGAGACCCCTCACTGATCCTGAGAGCTGGACCTTAAAATATCCTTTTAGAATGGCGTAGTGGCCGCATATACTCTTTTGTTGGTTCTCGCTGTCTACTGTAGCTGAATATATATACACTGCTCAAAAAAATAAAGGTAACACTCGCATAACCATCCTTGATCTGAATGAATGAAATATTCTCATTGAATACTTTGTTCTGTACAAAGTTGAATGTGCTGACAACAAAATCACACAAAAATCATCAATGGAAATCAAATTTATGAACCAATGGAGGCCTGGATTTGGAATCACCCACGAAAATGATGCTCAGTAGTGTGTGTTGTCTCCATGTGCCTGTATGACCTCCCTACAACGCCTGGGCATGCTCCTGATGAGGCGGCTTATGGTCTCCTGAGGGATCTTCTCCCAGACCTGGACTAAAGTATCCGCCAACTCCTAGACAGTCTGTGGTGCAGGAGGGCTGTGCAGCCCTCCAAAGAAATGCCACCCCACACCATTACTGACCCACTGCCAAACCGGTCATGCTGAAGGATGTTGCAGGCAGCAGATCACTCTCCAGGCGTCTCCAGACTCTCACGTCTGTCATGTGCTCAGTGTGAACCTGCTTTCATCTGTGAAGAGCACAGGGCGCCAGTGGCAAACTTTCCAATCCTGGTGTTCTGTGGCAAATGGCAAGCGTCCTGCACGGTGTTGGGCTGTGAGCACAACCCCCGTCTGTGGACGTCGGGCACTCAGACCATCCTCATGGAGTCGGTTTCTAACCGTTTGTGCAGACACATGCACATTTGTGGCCTGCTGTAGGTCATTTTGCAGGGCTCTGGCAGTGTTCCTCCTTGCACAAAGGCAGAGGGTAGCGGACCTGCTGCTGGGTTGTTACCCTCTTATGGCCCCCTCCATGTCTCTTGGTGTACAAACTGTCTCCTGGTAGCGCCTCCAGGCTCTGGACACTACGCTGACAGATGCAGCAAACCTTGCCACAGCTCACATTGATGTGCCATCCTGGATGAGCTGCACTACCTGAGCCACTTGTGTGGGTTGTAGAGTCCATCTCATGCTACCACGAGTGTGAAAGCACAACCAATATTCAAAAGTGACCAAAACATCAGCCAGAAAGCATTGGTACTGAGATGTGGTCTGTGGTCCCCACCTGCAGAACCACTCCTTTTTGAGTGTCTTGATAATTGCCAATAATTTCCACCTGTTTGTCTATTCCATTTGCACAACAGCATGTGAAATTGATTGTCAATCAGTGTTGCTTCCTAAGTGGACAGTTTGATTTCACAGAAGTGTGATTTACTTGGAGTTATGTTCTGCTGTTTAAGTGTACCCTTTATTTTTTTGAGCAGTGTGTGTGTGTGTGTGTGTGTGTGTGTGTGTGTGTGTGTGTGTGTGTTATATATATATATATATATATTTATATATATATATATAATATATATATATTATATATATATATATATATATATATATTATATATATATATATTGGCCTTCAGAGGGGTACATAAAATAGATAAAACACAAATACAGCTGAAGAAAATCCCTGCTTGTGCCAGTCGATATTATTGCCATTGCCCGCCACTACAAATTCTGCCTCTCAATGCTTTTTCTTCAGAATTGGGAACCACTTCTTAACCATCTTAATAAAAACAGCCTCATGGCAGTCCTAAAGTCTTCACAAAAAAATACATACCAACCAGACCCCTTGGCTTCAGTGTACTGATGTCTTTGTCCCCTTGGCAGACTTCTTCTGATTGGGGGGGGAGGGGAGGTTGACATCAGGTGAACGCTGCAGCCAATCAGAAGAGGAAGGGGGGGTTAGTTGGGGTTTGGTAGGTAAGCATGCTTAATTACAAACATATCCATACCCGTGGTGTTTCGGGGTGTTGCCCCTCATCAGTGCAAAATATGAGATCTGTTTTGGCTAGGTGAGAGTCTCTGGAGTATGCATGGCTTATAAGTCTCCTCACTGTGACATGCCAGTCTTAGCTTGTTACTCTCCACAGGGAGAAACGTTACTCCTTACGTTTCTATGATTATGCTATGATAAAATGTCCCTTTTGTGTCATCAAGTAGAGAGTAAAAAAACAGTTTTGGTAGCCCAACAAATACATCATTGCAGCCTTTAAATCATCCGGTGGGCAAAATTGTCAAAAACTATCTTGGGGGGGGGGGGGGGGGGCGAAGTATATCTGCTGCATATTCACTCATGCCGTCATCTCCTATATTCTGGTCTTTGTTTAGTTGTTGATGATCTCCGCTTCGGGAATCGTCTAGAATAGGAACAGGGGGGCGACATGGCCTATGATCCCCTCTAATGCATGCCGGCATTCAAGGCCTGTCTTTTCCATTTCTCCCAGCTGCACACAGAGGGTTGGATCAGTACATGGATTTGTTTAGGCGGGCACTAATTATAATTGCTATGTAGATGGTGGAGGCATTTATTATGGGTTGTAGAAAAAGGCTCTGTTCACACTTGTCGTTTTTCTTTATCACTATCATGCTTCAGTTAATGGACAGAGCAGTGCTCGAAATAATGGCGCTATAAAGTATCCAGTAACATCGATTCCTGACTGATCCATTTCTGTTTTTCTCTCTCTGTAGATCTGATAGTGCTTCAGCTGACCACGACAGTTTAAAATACTCCACATCCAGAGAACGGGGCGATTCTGCCTCCTATGGATCACACACTGCGAATTCAGCTGGGCGACAAAAGCATGACGAAGTCAGGGTTCACACTGAGGGGCACAATGAAGAGGAAGGTATGGACGCCTGTGATGTCTGATTCCATGTCATGGATGTGCTGGTAAAGGCCAGTGCTGTCTTGATATATAGTATTGAGGGTTTATATTATTTTCTGTTATATAGATCAATTAAAAAAATGGAGTAACCCTTGAAAGGGGTTTTCCAGTTTTGCAAACCATCCTCTTTTTAAAGGGATTTTCCAGGACTGTTTTTTTTTTTTTTCTTAGTTCTTAAACCTGTAGTAAAAAAATATCAGGCAGGTAGTTGATTTTTGGGCCCAGTGCCAATCTAGGCTCCTCCTGTCTGCTCTGTTGATGGGGTGTGACTGCCCATATCATGCTGATGACAGTCGGTGCCCTACTGCCTATCTTTGCGGAGCTGGCTGACAATCTGCATAATGTCGGCAGTCACATCCTGCCAACAGAGCGGCCCGGAAGAGGAAGAGCTGAATCGCTGGCAGGAGCGGTCTGAAGGCAACTACCTGCCTGTTATTTTGGACCATCCCTACTTGTTGGGAGGGTCTTTTGATAAGTTGCTCACACTGTCACCTTATTGAGGTAAGCTGTAATTTATGCGGAAATCTGATAGTAAGCGGGGTTTATTCACATGTTGTATTTTTGAAAGAGTTGTCCTGCTTTGACATGGCAAAAACGCAGTAAGGCTCCAAATACACACGGGGAAAAAAAATGCAGCGTGTGCATAAGATTTCAGAAATGTCATTGATAATGCTGGTACTGTAAAACACTGTGTATTATACACTAAATTAGTTGCAAAAACACCACATGTGGACATACCCTAAGTGTTCAGTATCCCTGCTGGACCAACACCGGAAGGGGTTTATACAGTAACTCGGCTGGGTAACATCGAGAGACCCTCTGTGTAACTCCTCTGTTCTCTGGCTGAGATAAGGATCCAGAGCAGAGGAGAATTCCCTAATTAGATGCAAGAGAATCCATGCATACCAGAAAGCCCCTTTAAAGGGAATTTGTCATGTCCCCAAACACTTTTAACCTACAGATATAGAGCTAATCTGCAGCTTAATGGTGTTGTAAAGCCGCGTGGCCATCGCATGCAAGCACGGCTGCCACTGCTTTCTGTGTAAGGTGGTATAAGCATGGTGAAAGTTAATAGTTTTTTTTTTTTTTCTTACCTCCTTTAGATGGCTTCAGCGTCAACGGAGGATCTGGAGAAAATGCTTTTGGTCGGAAGTCGTTGGGGCAAGAGCTGAGGGTTAACAATGTGAGCCCTGATTTCACTGTTCAGCATGGAAACCGTGCTTTAGCCACAAAAGATATGAGGAAATCCCAGGGTATGTAACTCCATGTACAAGACTGTGTCTGGCCCTTTCATGGGATATTCATTCTTCTTGTACCTTCACTCGCCTGTTGCTGGTTCTGTACCTTTTATGAATAACCAATATATAGAAGACTTGATCTCTTTTATTCTTTTCTAACGAGGTATCCAGTAATGGCAGCAATTGTAGCTCTATAGCGATTGCCCCCTTATTTTTTCATTGATTCGTTGTCCCCCTTACCACCGCTGTCACCTTCCAATTATGCTCATATTCTTGGATGATAACGCAAGTGTGCTGAGCAGGTACATGGCGACTGTCGAGATATGGCTACACAACTCGACAGGTACCATACTTGTTACAGGCGGGCCTTCCCTATGACTTCCAAATAATTGCACAAGCCAAATTTTAACCCCTTCCCGACCCATGACGCCACATAGGCGTCATGAAAGTCAGTGCCAATCCGACCAATGACGCCTATGTGGCGTCATGAAAGGATCGCGTCCCTGCGGGTCGGGTGACCGGGGTCACTGAAAGGTCACCCGACCCGCCGGCACAGGACCCTTTGTGCTTCACCACAGGGGGGTTGGCTTAACCCCCCCGTGGCCACGATCGCTCTGATTGGCTGTTAAAAGTGAAACAGCCAATCAGAGCAATCTGTAATATTTCACCAATATAATTGGTGAAATATTACAATCCAGCCATGGCCGATGCTGCAATAGCATCTGCCATGGCTGGACACCGAGCCCTGACCCCCCCACATGGATTCACGGCGGCGATCGGCCGCCGCCACCGAAAGATGGCAGCGGTCGGTCACCGCCGTCACTAAAAGCTCCCCTCGTCCTGGCCTCCGCTGCCCCCACCTTCCGATTCCCCCCCCCCCCCTCACTTCCGACCCCCATACTCACCTCTCCCGGTCCACCGATGTCCCTGGATCCTTCCCGGCGGCTGCCCGGGATTCTTCATGGGCGCCGCCATCTTGGAAAATGGCGGGCGCATGCGCAGTGCGCCCGCCGGCCGGCGCATGCGCAGTGCGCCCTGCATAGTCAAAAAAATTATTTTGATCACTGTGATAAACTGTCACAGTGATCAAAATAAAAAAAAGTAAGTGAACCCCCCCTGTCATAGGTAGGGACAAATAATAAAGAATTTTTTTTTTTCTTTTTAGGCCCTGTGCACACGTTGCGGATTTTGCTGCGGATCCGCAGCTGATTTCGCTGCTGATCCGCAGCGGATTTCGCTGCTGATCCGCAGCGGATTTCGCTGCTGATCCGCAGCGGATTTCGCTGCTGATCCGCAGCGGATTTTCGATGCTGATTTCGCTGCTGATTTCGCTGCTGATTTCGCTGCGGATCAGCAGCGAAATCAGCAGCGGATCAGCAGCGAAATCAGCTGCGGATCAGCAGCGAAATCAGCTGCGGATCAGCAGCTGATTTCGCTGCTGATCAGCAGCTGATTTCGCTGCTGATCCGCAGCGGATTTCGCTGCTGATCCGCAGCGGATTTCGCTGCTGATCCGCAGCGGATTTCGCTGCTGATCCGCAGCGGATTTCGCTGCTGATCCGCAGCGGATTTCGCTGCTGATCCGCAGCGGATTTCGCTGCTGATCCGCAGCGGATCCAGAAACCATGTACAGTACAATGCAAATAAATGGTAAAAAAAAACGCTGTGCACATGCTGCAGATTTTTCAGCGCAGATTTGCTGCGGTTTTAAATCCGCAGCATGTCAATTCTTTGTGCGGATTCCGCAGCAATTTTACACCTATTCCATTATAGGCGTAAAACCGCAGAGAAAAACCGCAGCAAATCCGCTCTAAATACGCAGGTAAAAGGCAGGTCGTTCCGCAAGTGAATCCGCAACGTGTGCACGGGGCCTTACGGTCAGGCTGGGTTCATATTGCATTATGGCAGTCCGTTAGATGAACTGCGTTTCACTGCGGTGTAACGCAGTCCGTTAACGCTGCTATTCACCCCATTTGTGTGCGCATCGCAACGCATGCCATGAAGCGGCATGTGTTCGCGACGTGTCGTCATTCAGTGACGGAGCCTTGGACGCAGGCTGCAGCGTCTGGGCTCCATCACCGCTAGCACAGATGAATCATCGCTGATTCCTCTGCACTAGCGGGTATAGCATAACGCGATCGCGTTATGCTATACCGTTACCAGCCCGTCAACGCTACGTGTTGAACGGGCTGGTAAAACGCAATATGAACCCAGCCTTAGGGTTAGAACTAGGGTTAGGGTTAGAACTAGGGTAAGGGTTGGAATTAGGGTTAGGGTTGGAATTAGGGTTAGGGTTGGAATTAGGGTTAGGGTTGGGATAAGCGTTAGGGGTGTTTTGGGGTTAGGGTTGGGTTTAGGGTTAGGCTTGTGGTTAGGTTTATGGTTAGAGTTGGGATTAGGGTTAGGGGTGTGTTGGGGTTAGGGTTATGGTTAGGGTTTGTATTAGGGTTAGGGGTGTGTAGGGGTTAGGGTGTGTAGGGGTTAGGGTTGGGGTTAGGGGTGTGTTGGGGTTAGGGTTGGGGTTAGAATTGAGGGGTTTCCACTATTTAGGCACATCAGGGGGTCTCCATACGCGACATGGCGCCACCATTGATTCCTGCAAATTTTGCGTTCAAAAAGTCAAACAGTGCTCCCTTTATTCCAAGCCCCGACGTGTGCCCAAACAGTGGTTTACCCCCACATATGGGGTATCAGCGTACTCTGGAAAAATTGCACAACAACTTTGGGGGTCTAATTTCTCCTGTTACTGTTGGGAAAAAAAAATTGGGGACTAAAAAAGTTATTTTTGTGGAAAAAAAATGATTTTTTATTTTCACGACTCTGCGTTATAAACTTCTGTGAAGAACTTGGGGTTCAAAGTGCTCACCACACATCTAGATAAGTTCCTTGCGGGGTCTAGTTTCCAAAATGGGGTCACTTGTGGGGAGTTTATACTGTTTAGGCACATCAGGGACTCTGCAAACGTAACATGACGCCCGCAGACCATTCCATCAGTCGGCATTTCAAAACTACTTCCCTTCCGAGCCCGAAGTGTGCCCATACAGTAGTTTTCTCCCACATATGGGATATCAGCGTACTCAGGACAAATTGGACAACAACTTTTGAGGTCTAATTTCTCCTGTTACCCTTGGGAAAATAAAAAAATTGGGGACTAAAAGATCATGTTTGTGGAAAAAATGATTTTTTTATTTTCATGGCCCGGCGTTATAAACTTCTGTGTAGCCCTTGGGGGTTCAAAGTGCTCACTACACATCTAGATAAGCTCCTTGGGGGGTCTAGTTTCCAAAATGGGGTCACTTGTGGGGGGTTTCTACTGTTTAGGCACATCAGGGGCTCTGCAAACGCAACATGACGCCTACAGAACATTCCATCAAGTCTGCATTCCAAAATGGCGCTCCTTCCCTTCTGTGCTCTCCCATGCGCCAAAACAGTGGTTCCCCCCCACATATGGGGTACCAGTGTACTCAGGACAAACTGTACAACAACTTTTGTGGTCCAATTTCTCCTGTTACCCTTGTGAAAATAAAAAATTGCGGGTTAAAAAAATCAGTTTTTGAGGAAAAAAATGATTTTTTATTTTCACGGCTCTGCATTACAAACTTCTGTGAAGCACGTGGGGGTTCAAGGTGCTCACTACACATCTAGTTAAGTTCCTTGAGGGGTCTAGTTTACAAAATGTGGTCACTTGTGGGGGGTTTCTACTGTTTAGGCACATCAGGGGCTCTGCCTGCCCGCAGACCATTCCATCAAGTCGGCATTTCAAAGCGTCACTACATCCCTTCCAAGCCCTGACGTGTGCCCAAACAGTGGTTCTCCCCCACATGTGAGGTACTAGCATACTTAGGACAAATTAGACAACAACTTTTGGGGTCCAATTTCTCCTGTAACCATTGTGAAAATAAAAAATATGGGGCTAAATAATCATTTTTTGAGAAAAAAAATTATTTTTTATTTTCACGGCTCTGCGTTATAAACTTTTGTGAAGCACCTGGGGGTTCAAAGTGCTCACTGTGCATCTGCATAAGTTTCTTAGGGGGTCTAGTTTCCAAAATGGGGTCATTTGTGGGGGAGCTCCAAAGTTTAGGCATACAGGGGCTCTCCAAACATGACATGGTGTCCGCTAACGACTGGAGCTAATTTTCCATTCAAAAAGTCAAATGGCGCTCCTTCCCTTCTGAGCCCTGCCGTGCGCCCAAACAGTGGTTTATGACCACATATGAGGTATCGGTGTACTCAGGAGAAATTGCCCAACAAATTTTAGGATCCAATTTATACTGTTGCCCATGTGAAAATGAAAAAACTGAGGCTAAAAGAAAATTTTTGTGAAAAAAAAAAGTACTTTCTTTTTTTTACGGATCAATTTGTGAAGCACTTGAGGGTTCAAAGTGCTCACTCTACATCTAGATAAGTTCCTTGGGGGGTCTAGTTTCCAAAATGGGGTCATTTGTGGGGGAGCTCCAATGTTTAGGCACACAGGGACTCTCCAAATGCGACATGGCATCCGCTAAATATTCCAGCATATTTTCCATTCAAAAAGTCAAATTGCGCTCCTTCCATTCTGAGCCCTGCCGTGCGCCCAAACAGTGGTTTATGACCACATATGAGGTATCTGTGTACTCAGGAGAAATTGCCCAACTAATTTTAGGATCCATTTTATACTGTTGCCCATGTGAAAATGAAAAAACTGAGGCTAAAATAAAATTTTTGTGAAAAAAAAAAGTACTTTCTTTTTTTTTTTACGGATCAATTTGTGAAGCACCTGGGGTTCAAAGTGCTCACTCTGCATCTAGATAAGTTCCTTGGGGGTCTAGTTTCCAAAATGGGGTCACTTGTGGGGAGCTCCAATGTTTAGGCACACAGGGACTCTCCAAATGCGACATGGCAACTGCTAAATATTCCAGCATATTTTCCATTCAAAAAGTCAAATGGCGCTCCTTCCCTTCTGAGCCCTGCCGTGCGCCCAAACAGTGGTTTATGACCACATATGAGGTATCTGTGTACTCAGGAGAGATTGCCCAACAAATTTTAGGATCCATTTTATCCTGTTGCCCATGTGAAAATGAAAAAACTGAGGCTAAAAGAAAATTTTTGTGAAAAAAAAAGTACTTTCTTTTTTTTATGGATCAATTTGTGAAGCACCTGGGGGTTCAAAGTGCTCACTCTGCATCTAGATAAGTTCCTTGGGGGGTCTAGTTTCCAAAATGGGGTCACTTGTGGGGGTTTCTACTGTTTAGGCACATTAGGGGCTCTGCAAACGCAACATGACGCCTACAGAACATTCCATCAAGTCTGCATTCCAAAATGGCGCTCCTTCCCTTCTGTGCTCTCCCATGCGCCAAAACAGTGGTTCCCCCCCACATATGGGTACCAGTGTACTCAGGACAAACTGTACAACAACTTTTGTGGTCCAATTTCTCCTGTTACCCTTGTGAAAATAAAAATTGCGGGTTAAAAAAATCAGTTTTTGAGGAAAAAAATGATTTTTTATTTTCACGGCTCTGCATTACAAACTTCTGTGAAGCACGTGGGGGTTCAAGGTGCTCACTACACATCTAGTTAAGTTCCTTGAGGGGTCTAGTTTACAAAATGTGGTCACTTGTGGGGGGTTTCTACTGTTTAGGCACATCAGGGGCTCTGCCTGCCCGCAGACCATTCCATCAAGTCGGCATTTCAAAGCGTCACTACATCCCTTCCAAGCCCTGACGTGTGCCCAAACAGTGGTTCTCCCCCACATGTGAGGTACTAGCATACTTAGGACAAATTAGACAACAACTTTTGGGGTCCAATTTCTCCTGTAACCATTGTGAAAATAAAAAATATGGGGCTAAATAATCATTTTTGAGAAAAAAAAATTATTTTTTATTTTCACGGCTCTGCGTTATAAACTTTTGTGAAGCACCTGGGGGTTCAAAGTGCTCACTGTGCATCTGCATAAGTTTCTTAGGGGGTCTAGTTTCCAAAATGGGGTCATTTGTGGGGGAGCTCCAAAGTTTAGGCATACAGGGGCTCTCCAAATGACATGGTGTCCGCTAACGACTGGAGCTAATTTTCCATTCAAAAAGTCAAATGGCGCTCCTTCCCTTCTGAGCCCTGCCGTGCGCCCAAACAGTGGTTTATGACCACATATGAGGTATCTGTGTACTCAGGAGAAATTGCCCAACAAATTTTAGGATCCATTTTATCCTGTTGCCCATGCAAAAATGAAAAAATTGATGCTAAAAGAAAAATTTTGTTGGAAAAATTAAAATGTCCATTTTTTCCTTCCACGTTGCTTTAGTTCCTGTGAAGCACCTGAAGGGTTAATAATCTTCTTGAATGTAGTTTTGAGTAGCTTGAGGGGTGCAGTTTTTATAATGGTGTCACTTTTGGGTATTTTCTGCCATATAGACCCCTCAAAGTGACTTCAAATGTGAGGTGGTCCCTAAAAAAATGGTTTTGTAAATTTTGCTGTAAAAATGAGAAATCGCTGGTCAACTTTTAACCCTTATAACTTCCTAACAAAAAAAAATGTTGTTCCCAAAATTGTGCTGATGTAAAGTAGACATGTGGGAAATGTTATTTATTAACTATTTTGAGTCACATAACTCTCTGGTTTAACAGAATAAAAATTCAAAATTAGAAAATTGCGAAATTTTCAAAATTTTGACCAAATTTCCATTTTTTTCACAAATAAACGCAAAAATTATCGACCTAAATTTACCACTAACATGAAGCCCAATATGTCACGAAAAAACCATCTCAGAATCGCTAGGATCCGTTGAAGCGTTCCTGAGTTATTACCTCATAAAGGGACACTGGTCAGAATTGCAAAAAATGGCCTGGTCATTTAGGTCAAAATAGGCTGGGTCATGAAGGGGTTAAGTAACATGCGCCACTGAACTTTTTGCAGTTTTACACTTTGGGTTTGCTATCGGGCCTACGCATCTTAATTTGGTGCGTTTTATACAAGTAGAGCACAATGCTGGAAATCCTAAATTAACAAGAGGAAAAACAATGTTTGTTCTCCTTTAATCTTTCTTATTCTTGCAATTTTCTGATTGGTCCAAATGTCGTCATCTGCAGAGAGTGTATGTTTCTACTGTGAATAGAAGCTCCGTCCATGGACTTGGCTCAATGGAGAGCAGACCTTGGACTAAAGTGCGCCTATCATTTTATTAAGACTTTTCTCAGACACTTCATTGGGTGACACACAAACCATGTGTTATGCTGCCTCCCGGAGGCTGACACTGAGAAGACAGCCTAGAAAATAGTCAACAGTCTACACCTGGCCAGTCGACACCCAGCTTTTCAGTAACTTAGGCCTCCTTCACATGCACAGGCAGCCCTCTGACCATTGTTTCTCAGCAGGTCCGCACAACAAGCAAAGCTTCCCTTAGGGCTGATCACTCGTGTTAGTTTTCCCACCACAGTGACTGCTTTAGGACATCCCAGTGAAGCATCTGAGAGATCATCATGTTTGGTACTCACCATAAACAAATCTTTATCGTAGCCTTCATTGGGGGACATGGTACACTCCATTGTTTGGGGGTGGGGGGGTCTCTGTTTTGCACCTACTGGGTGTTCACTGGCCAGGTGTAGGCTGTTGGGGAGATTACTTTTTTCTAAGTTGTGTTCCTAGTGGCTGCATATAACCCGTGCTTCCTGTGTCACCCAATAAAAGTTATGAGAAAAATTTTACGCTGAATACCAAAAATCCTCATTTAAGTCCTATCGAGACGTTACAAATTTTGGTCAGTTCAGGACAAAATGTTGAGACCTCAACTGATCAGAAGAGCTCAGCTGAGAGCTGTACCCCTTTGTTGCCATTCAACTACTCTCTAGAGTGGTATATAGATTCATAAAGTCTATAAACGTTCTCTAATTCTGTGGAGGAGAAACCGACTGAAGTGAAGGGACGCAGCTTCTGCTCATTCATTGGAGTGATTGGTGAGGTCCCAGAGTTCCATCCATCAATATTTTCGACACGTCCAAAATTTGTTTTAATTCTAGGCACTCTTGAAAGCGAACTGAATGTTTAGCCCTGATCACATGTGGTTTGTTTCTTACTGTTTTATCTTACTTTATCAATTCTTTTATTTTGTTAGATCGATCGCTGTCCTATTCTGATGAGTCTCGGCTGTCGAATCTTCTACGCAGGATCACCCGGGAAGACGACAGGGACCGGAGACTGGCTACTGTTAAGCAGCTGAAAGAATTTATTCAGCAACCGGAAAACAAAATGGTGAGACTGCTGTCCTTTCTGTCTTATACTGTATAACGGCACAGTTAGGAAACTATTGTAAATATACAAGGAGTTGACCGAGCGTCCACACTATTT
This sequence comes from Oophaga sylvatica, assembly GCA_033576555.1. Lineage (NCBI taxonomy): Eukaryota > Metazoa > Chordata > Amphibia > Anura > Dendrobatidae > Oophaga > Oophaga sylvatica. The sequence continues at coordinate 130,562,526 of JARQOD010000007.1, forward strand.
ATTGATGCAGTTGTGCACATTTTTTATTATGCTTTTATTCTGGCTCAGTTTGTTTGACTTTCATGTCGTATTGCAAAAAAAGAAAAAAACAAGTTGAGTGACATTCTGCTTCCCACCAAAAACAAGAGGCGCATTGGCAGCTGCTTCTGTTTTTAAGAAATTGTGAAGAGTTTTGTTCTTCCCACCTTATTTCACATGAAGGTGATAACTAACTTTTTAGGTGAACTAGATTGAGCAGTTTGTAAAACTTAGAGGACCTTTTCCCAGTTTGACCATGTTAAACTGGCCACATCATGGAATAATGGCTGCAGAGCTGAATTAAATGTTTTTTAATTTCTCACCTCTGGTGGAAATATTGGTTTGTAAAGTTGAGGTGATCATTTATTCTAAGACCCCAAGGGGTGTTACCAGTGATGCTAATCTGGGGTGCTTACTTTTTTTCCTGCTTATGATTGGCTAGTGTCACGAAGGAGAAAAAAAAGTAACTACACAGCTCTAATCTTCTTTGTAATGAAAAGCAACACTGCACTAGACAGTAAATGCCAGCAGTCAGATCACAAACACCTTGTTGCAGCTTTCATCTCATAGCAGTAAGTGTGGGGGAAGGGAAGTACAGCAGAGCTGTCTTGTCTTTACAGTTGCCTTGCAGCTATCGTCTCAGGGCAACTATCATCTCTGCTCTACTCCCACCACCCCCCCCACCCCCACTGACTGCTGTGAGGTGAAAGCCTCAAGACTTGTTTGTAATGAATGACACAGCTCTGCCATACTTTTCCAAGTAAATTCCTGCAGTGGTTGAAGCATGGCTGAGTCTTTGCATGTCTCATAGGAGAGAGCTTGCTCTGACCTCTTAGGGCGTGATATTTGGCTATCTTAATTATCTTTTGATGGGCTGTTATCAGCACCTCTAGGAGCTAGATGTAAACTGTGAAAGGGGTTGGAAGAGCACAAGTGAAATCATTCTTCCAAAAACTGCATCTCTGCTGCAATTCTTGAAGGGAATAGGAACTGATGTGCAGTTCTTAGCAGCAGCCACCACATGGTGACCAGAGCCAGCTCCGTTCGCTGCTTACATCCGGCCACCAGAGGCGATAACAGGAAGCCCAGAAAACACCCTTAATATGCGGCTCCTATTACACTCGAACAGTCTCTGGACTCTGTTGAATATCTCCTGTGTCTAGATGTAAATGATCTTTTATTGCATCAGTCGTGTGTCCAGTATAACAGTCATTAAGCCATTGACCGCTGATTTCTCTGTATTCCTGTGCAGGTGCTGGTTAAACAACTTGACAACATCCTGACCGCTATAAACGATGTGTTAAATGAAAGGTTCGTATTGGGTTGCACGTATGTAAGGGTTATGTGGAAGGCCTTCTATGTGAATAAAGTTTCCAAAGACAGATCAATAGTCTAATGAAGGAATGATATGTTCACGCATAGTCCCCTGGTTGGGAGCCACTTCCTACTTGACTGCACCAGCGCTTCCTGTTATCATTAGCCAGCTGGGGGAAACTTCATTGTTGCGCACACACCACATCATGCCAGGATGGCTCATGAAGAGAGGCACCATGGTTCTTTGGACTTCGGTCTAGTGACCAGGGTCCTGCAAATGTATTCCCTCAGCTCTGTTAGGCACCTTCACCTTCAGACCATTTGCTTTTTGCATTTTTACTTTGGGCAGCATGTCTCAGGCTCACCATCTGAGGACTGCAAGTATCCGGCACGGACTCCATTATGTTAGCCAAGTGTGTTTGATTCTGAACACCGCAGCATTTCAGAGAAAAACGTGTCGGGGACCGAGACCACGCTGTAGACTAATTGTATAGGTGGGTCCCGGCAGCTTCTCCCTGTGCGCTAACCTGGAGTGACCGGTCTCTGCCTATGTGCTCGTATGGCCCAAGAACTGCCACTTCAGGGCAGCAGGTGGAGAAATGCCCCCCGGGACCCGCCTGTCCGGCCGGTCTCCAATTTAGTTCTCCCTTTTAAGGTATTTTTTTACTTTGTGGTCATAAATCAGCTGAGAAGAGCTCAGAAAATGATAGTTACAAACATCTCATCAAAGGGAGCTCACTGACCCTCGTTTTGCAGCCTGTAATGGCCAGACGGTGCAACCTTTTTAATTGAATTGCACAAATAATTTTGATTCTAAAATGCATTCATTTAGTTAAAAAAAAAATGCTCTTAAGGTGTCCATGTCCATTAAAGTTTGCACAAAATATTACTGCTTTCTTTAAAAAAAAAAAAAAAGAAGCACCCCGTCTGTTCTTGGGTTGTGTCTGGTATCGCAGCCAAGCACCAATGAAGTGACAGGTCCTGAGCCTGAAGACACGGGTGGTGCAGTGCTTTGAGGAACGAAACATGTTTTCCAAAATCTGGACAACCTCTTGAAGGAAACGTCTTAAGAGCACATTGGCCTTGTTGACATAGCAAAAGATCATTCTTGTGAAGTAAAAGACTTTGATGTTGATGATTTCCACTTTTTGTTTCTCCAGTAGTAAACTTCTCCAGGAGCTGCGGCAGGAGGGGGCACAGTGCCTGGGCTTGCTCTGTGCCGCCCTGAGCTATGAGGCGGAGAAGATCTTTAAGTGGATTTTTAGCAAATTTAGCTCTTCTTCCAAGGATGAAGTCAAACTGCTTTTCCTGTGTGCCACCTACAAAGCTCTAGAAACCGTAGGAGAAAAGAAAGCCTTTTCCTCTGTGATGCAGGTGAGAATAGAGGCAGCATTATTGTTGTGGCCAAAGTTATGGATTCTCAATCCATCCTGAAAATGAATGAGCTGCAGCACTGGTGTATCCAGACTAGGGATGAGGGAACGTGCCGGGATAAGGTGTTATCTGACCATGCTCGTGTGCTAATAGTGTGACTTCGGTGTGCTCGAAAAATATGCTAAGAGTCTCTGCGGCTGTTTGACTGCCACAACACATGCAGGGATTGGCTAGAAAACAGGCAATCCCTGCATGTGTTGCGGCTGTTGAACAGGGGCAGGAACTCGTAACATATTTTTCAAGCACACCGAAGTCACACTATTAGCACACGAGCATGGTCAGATAACACCTTATCCCCAGCACGTTCACTCATCGCTAGTCCAGACGCTTTGACTGCCGAGCAGCGCTCCTGTCACCTGGTTCTACATTAAACTGCAGATGGCCCTATTCTCACTGGGGGGCCACTCGGCAGCGCCCTTTCATTCTCATTAGTGGAGGTCTCGGAGGCTGCTTGCCCACTAATCATAAGATACGAATGCCCTTTTACATTTATGACAAAACGCGAAAGTTAGTTGAGAGCAGCACCGTGATCTGATAAGACTAATTTAAGCTACGTTCTTGTGATTGATATTCAGCCTTTTTTTTTTTAGATGTTTATTGTTGCCTTTTGTATTTTAGTTGGTAATGACCAGCTTGCAGTCAATCTTGGAAAACCTAGATACACCAGAATTGCTGTGTAAATGTGTGAAATGCATTTTGCTCGTGTCCCGCTGCTACCCGCATATCTTCAGCACAAACTTCAGGGTGAGATTTCGTACATATAGGTATTAAAAGATTGGAGAAATTGTCTTGTGTCCTGATGCTTTTATTTAGTTTTTCATTTTTATTATTCGTTGTCTAATTGGACTCAACCTCTTTTGTTTCCACTTCTAGGACACTGTTGACATTTTGGTTGGATGGCACATTGACCTTACACAGAAACCTTTGCTCACACTGCAAGTGTCAGGTAATAATATTTCCCGGACAGATGCACGCCAAGGCCGGCTGTACGTCCTCTGGATACGGAGCTCGATGTTCAGACTTAGCTGTAAAGTCTCCTGACCCGAACTCATCAGTCTCATATATGACTGAGGCTATTGGATACGGGTCATGATACCATGCGGCCAGTCCGTATACGTGCTGTGAATATTAGACTTGGGTGTCTTTCCATATATTCCCTTGGATAAAAAAATGCAATATTTTCTTTCAAGGCATTACACATGCCTGGTGATCCTCAGACCATGCAGCACATAATGCTTTAATGTGTCATCTAATTATGTCTATATTATTGTCTTTCTTTTTTTACTGATATTTATTTATTGCATTTTCTTAAGCACCTAAAGGTATCTTTTTTTTTTTTTTCTTGGCTTATGCTTTCAGGATGGCTACAAAGCCTGGAGCCGTTCTGGGTTGCCGACCTTGCATTTTCCACTACTTTGCTGGGGCAATTTTTAGAAGACATGGAAGCCTATGCCGATGTAAGCAGCTTTATGCGGTTTGGGTTAATAGGATATAATGTGGGTTATATTGCAAATGCAGGTTGCTTTATGTGCCTTATCCGTTCTCTTTCTCCCTATACAGTAAGCAGTACTTTGTTGTCCCTGCAGTTTATAATGGCCGTGACACTTTGATCAAATGTGTGGCCGGCTCAGCCACGACAGGGGACTCATTTGTTTTATACTGGACTCCTTGAGGATTTTTTTTTTTACTTTGACAAATTTTCATGTTGCGGTATTCTTGCTGCCAAAATCCCCATTTAATGATTGTCGCGTTCATTTTTTTTTTTTCCCCTTTTCAGGATCTTGGTAACATTGCCTCTGGTGAATCTGTCGATGAAGACATTCCTCCTCCATCAGTTTCTTTGCCTAAGCTTGCTGCTCTTCTCCGAGTATTCAGTACGGTGGTACGAAGTATTGGAGAACGATTCAGTCCAATCAGAGGACCCCCGATAACGGAAGCTTACGTAACAGATGTAAGGGAAAAAATGGAATTGCTAATGTGGAAATCATGGCTGCTACTGTTGATTTCTATCACCTACAAATAAGAAAAAGGTCTAAAGTTCACAAAGTGGGAACCTCATGCGGGTGTTCCACACTTGGCATGAACTGATACTGTTAGGGCCCCCATGTAAAAACAGCTATTTATAGGGAGCCAGAATTTTGGCAATCAGATGATTGCTGTCACCACTATAATATGAGAAGGGTGGCTCCGATGAGATAGCTTCTTTAAATGTACTTCAATGGAGCAGCTTTAAACCTGCCATTTATGTATGGTGCGGGCTCAGGAGCTGAGCCTGCACCATATCCAGCCGTCTGTGTTCTAGGCTTATATAGCTGTGTACTGCAATTTTTTTTATATCAGGTAATTTTTTATTAAACATTTTCAAAAACTGGAAAAACAGGTAATCACATACAGAATAATTCCAAAATAGTGTATTACATAAACACAATAGGACCCACAGAAATCCCTCCCATTTTACCCCTCACCCAACAAAGAAAAACTCTCTTCTCTCTCGATGCATTTGGTCTCTCACAGCCAGAGTTCTCTAGTTATATCCTCCCCAACGCTCTCATCCATGTTAATCTAGAAGGAGCCAACCCGGGTGTGTCCACCCAAGGCGCCCATATATCCTCCCATTTCTTAATTGTTCTTCTCTTTTGGTACACATATTTCTCCATATCTATGTTATTATTAACTGCATCAGTAACTTCCGTGATTGTGGGTACAGAAGATCCCTTCCAGTGAGCCGCCACTCTCTTACAAGCTTGATATAATATTCGTGAGACTGCCAGCTGGTGTCCCTCCGAGAGCGGCAAATTCTCCACTCGACCCAGGAGAGCCATTTTGGGGTCTAGTACCATTTGACATTGATAGACAGTATTAAGTAAATCAGTCACACCTCCCCAAAACCTACGTAGCCGGGGACAGTTCCAGGTCATGTGTATCAGATCTGCATTGGGCATTCCACACTTCCAACAATCAGCCTCTCTAGCTTATCCCATTTTCAACAGCCGTACAGGAGTTCGATAAACTCGATGAAGCAAAAAAAGATGTGACACTCTCTGCGCCTCGCTAACCGAGATTTTTGTGACTTCTTGCAATGTATCTTCCCATTCATCATCTGTTAAATCACCTACATCAACTTTCCACTTATTCTTCAATGCCTCCAAGCTTGCCACTTTCTTTTCCAACATTGTTGCATATATCATGGATATAATACCTCTTGATCCTCCTCCCCCCACTACTCTATCCAACAGCGGAGTTTTGGCTGGGTTACCTAGTGGAGAGAGTCGCTGTTGTGTTTCACAAGCATGTCTCAGCTGGAGATATTGAAAAAAATGTTGCATTGGGAATGGAAAACATCTGTTTAAGATCCTCAAAAGATCGAAACTCACCTTCTCAATAAAGCTGTGATATTAGTTTAACCCCTTCACCCCCAAGGGTGGTTTGCACGTTAATGACCGGGACAATTTTTACAATTCTGACCACTGTCTCTTTATGAGGTTATAACTCCGGAACGCTTCAACGGATCTTCGCGATTCTGAGATTGTTTTCTCGTGACATATTGTACTTCACGTTAGTGGTAAAATTTCTTCCATATAACTTGCGTTTATTTTTGAAAAAAACGCAAATATGGCGAAAATTTTGAAAATTTAGCAATTTTCAAACTTTGAATTTTTATTCCCTTAAAACAGAGAGATATGTCACACAAAATAGTTAATAAATAACATTTCCCACATGTCTACTTTACATCAGCACAATTTTGGAATCAAAATTTTTTTTTGTTAGGAAGTTATAAGGGTTAAAAGTTGACCAGCGATTTCTCATTTTTACAACAAAATTTACAAAGCCATTTTTTTAAGGGACCACCTCACATTTGAAGTCACTTTGAGGGGTCTACATGACAGAAAATACCCAAAAGTGACACCATTCTAAAAACTGCACCCCTCAAGGTACTCAAAACCACATTCAAGAAGTTTATTAACCCTTCAGGTGCTTCACAGGAACTAATGCAACGTGGAAGGAAAAAATGAATATTTAACTTTTTAGCCACAAAAATGATCTTTTACAAACTTTTTTTTTATTTTCACAAGGGTAAAAGGAGAAAATGGACAGATAAGGTTGTTATGCAATTTCTCCTGAGTACGCCAATACCCCATATGTGGGGGAAAACCACTGTTTGGGCACACGGCAGAGCTCGTAAGGGAAGGAGCGCCGTTTGACTTTTTCAAACTAAAATTGGCTGGAGTTGAGATTGGACGCCATGTCGCGCTTGGAGAACCTCTGATGCGCCTAAACAGTGGAAACCCCCCACAAGTGACACCATTTTGGAAACTAGACCCCCTAAGGTACTTATCTAGATCTGTTGTGAGCACTTTGAACCCCCAAGTGTTTCACAAAAGTTTATAATGCCTGGGTGTGAAAAAAAAAAAAAAAAAAAAACCACAAAAATGATTTTTTAGTCCTAAATTTTTGAATTTTCCCAAGGAAATTGGACCCCAAAAGTTGTTCAATTTGTCCTGAGTACGCTGATACCCCATATGTGGGGGTGGAAAACTGTTTGGGCGCACGGCAGGGCTTGGAAAGGAAGCAGTAACGTTTTGGAATGCAAACATTGATGGGGGTCATGTTCCGTTTGTAGTGCCCCAGATGAGCCTAAACAGTGGAAACCCCCCACAAGTGACCCCATTTTGGAAGCTAGACCCCTAAGGAACTTATCTAGATCTTTGGTGAGCACTTTGAACCCCCAAGTGCTTCACACAAGTTTATAATGCCCGGGCATGAAAATAAAAAATCCTATTTTTTTCCCACAAAAATTATCTTTTAGTCACTAATTTTTTATTTTCCCAAGGGTATCAGGAGAAATTGGACCACATAAGTTGTTGTCCAATTTGTCCTGAGTACGCTGATGCCCCATATGTGGGGGGGAACCACTGTTTGGGCGCACGGCAGAGCTCGGAAGGGAAGGAGCACCATTTGACTTTTTCCAACCAAAATTGGCTGGAATTGAGATTGGATGCCATGTTGCATTTGGAGAGCCCCTGATGTGCCTAAACAGTGGAAACCCCCCACAAATGACCCCATTTGGGAAACTAGACCCCCTAAGGAACTTATCTAGATCTTTGGTGAGCAATTTGAACCCTCAAGTGCTTCACACAAGTTTATAACGTAGAGCCGTAAAATTTAAAAATCATATTTTTTCCACAAAAATGATCTTTTCACCCGAATTTTTATTTTTCCAAGGGTAACAAGACTCCAAAAGTTATTGTGCAATTTGTCCTGAGTACACTGATACCCCATATGTGGGGGTATACCACTGTTTGGGTGCATGGCAGAGTTTGGAAGGGAAGGAGCGCCGTCTCACTTTTTCAACGCAGAATTGGCTGGACGCCATGTCGTGTTTGGAGAGCTCCTGATCTGCCTAAACAGTGGAAACCCCCCACAAATGACACCATTTTGGAAACTAGACCCCTCAAGGAACTTATCTAGATGTGTGGTGAGAACTTTGAACCCCCAGGTGTTTCACTAAAGTTTATAACGTACAGCCTTAAAATAAAAAATCCTTTTTTTTTTTACAAAAATGATTTTTTCGCCCCCAATATTTTATTTTCACAAGGGTAACAGAAGAAATTGGAACCCAAAAGTTGTTGTCCAATTTGTCCTGAGTACGCTGATACCCAATATGTAGGAGAAAACTACTGTATGGGTGCACGTCAGGGCTCGGAAGGGAAGTAGTGACGCTTTGGATTGCAGACTTTGATGGAATGGTCTGGGGGCGTCATGTCGCATTTGGAGAGCCCCTGATGCGCCTAAACAGTGGAAACCCCCCACAAGTGACCCCATTTTGGAAAATAGACCCCACAAGGAACTTATCTAGATGTGTGGTGAGCACTTTGAACCCCGAAGTGCTTCACAGAAGTTTATAACGCACAGCCGTAAAAATAAAAAATCCTTTTTTTTTTTTTACAAAAATGATTTTTTTCGCCCCCAATATTTTATTTTCACAAGGGTAACAGGAGAAATTGGACCCCAAAAGTTGTTGTCCAATTTGTCCTGAGTACGCTGATACCCAATATGTGGGAGAAAACTACTGTATGGGCGCATGTCAGGGCTCGGAAAGGGAAGTAGTGACGTTTTGGATTGCAGACTTTGATGGAATGGTCTGGGGGCGTCATGTCGCATTTGGAGAGCCCCTGATGCCCTAAACAGTGGAAATCCCCAACAAGTGACCCCATTTTGGAAAATAGACCCCACAAGGAACTTATTTAGATGTGTGGTGAGCGCTATGAAGCCCCAAGTGCTTCACAGAAGTTTATAATGTACAGCCGTAAAAACAAAAAAATCTTATTTTTTTTACAAAAAATATTTTCGCCCCCAGTTTTTTATTTTCCCAAGGGTAACAGAAGAAATAGGACAAATTTCACAATAACTCTTGGGGTCCAGAGTACGCTGATACCCCATATGTGGGGATAAACTACTGTTTGGACGCATGGCAGAGCTCAGAAGTGAAGGAACACCGTTTGACTTTTTCAACGCAGAATTGGCTGGAATGGAGATCAGACGCCATGTCACATTTGGAGAGCCCCTGATGTGCCTAAACAGCGGAAACCCCCCAATTCTAACTCCAACCCTAACCCCAACACACCCCTAACCCTAGTCCCAACCCTAATCCCAACCCTAACCCTAATCCTAACTCTAACCCTAATCCTAACTTTAGCGCCAACCCTAACCCTAACTTTAGCCGAAACCCTAACCCTAATGGGAAAATGGAAATAAATACATTTTTTTTATTTTATTATTTTTCCCTAACTAAGGGGGTGATAAAGGGGGGTTTGATTTACTATTTATAAGCGGGTTTTTATGATTGGCAGCTGTCACGCTAAAAGACGCTTTTTATTGCAAAAAGTAGTTTTTTGCATCGCCACATTTTGAGAGCTATAATTTTTGCATATTTTGGCCCGCACAGCACTCTGTCACACCAGCGATGTGACAGGCAGTGCAGGACGCTTCCTCATGCCTGCTCTCGGCAGGCACTGAGGAAGCCGCCTCCTTCCAGGACCCCAGCGCCATCTTGGATCCGGGTCCTGGGAGGGAGGAAGCCCTCAGAGCAGCGCGATCACATCGCGCTGCTCTGAGGGTCTCAGGGGGGCGCGCAGGGAGCCCCCACCCTACGCGATCCTCCCCTGTGCCCCCAGTACACCGCGATCATGTTTGATCGCGGTGTGCAAGGGGTTAATGTGCCGGGAGCGGTCCGTGACCACTCCTGACACACAGTCACGGGTGTCAGCTGTGATAATCAGCTGACTCCCGGCGGCGATTAGCTGCGCTCCCTCCGGGAGCGCAGCTAATCGCCTATGACGTACTATCCCGTCCATGGTCAGAATGGCACGGGTTTTATGGACGGGATAGTACGTCTAATGTCAGAGAGGGGTTAATCCCTCTCCTCTCCCATAGCTAAAACCCTCCAATTTATTTAGCTCTGTACATGTCAAGTTTCTCCAAATCAGGGAATGCCCTGTGACTCCCTGTATACCCAATATTTCTTTGGCCGTGTTCCATACCTTGTCAATGCACTTCATTGTCGGACTATTGATAGCTCGACCCTGACGGAACCGCCCCGAGTCTAGCGCCTGCACCAGTAAGTCCTTTCCCACTACACATGTAAGCATACATCCCGAGGAACTTCGCATAAAAGAATCCTCCTCTCCCCATCCTCTAAAATGCTGCAACTGCGCTGCAAGATAATACAGAAACGGGTCAGGAACCGCTAAGCCCCCCAGTTCTTTAGATCTACGCAAAACCTCTAACCGAATTCTAGGAACACTCCTCTTCCAGATAAGTTCTCTAAATATTCTATTTATCTGATAAAAGACTCGACCAGGAATCCAAATGGGCGCACTATGGAGGACATACAAAGCTTGTGGCATGAGAACCATTTTAACTAGGTTTGCCCTTCCCACCATACTCAGTGGTAGCCTGCACCAGTCCTTTACTTTCTGCTGAAATTTAGCAAGTAGCGGGGTACTGTTTAAACGCTCAAAATCTTGTATATTATGCCCAATATGGATTCCCAAGTATTTAAACTCTTTGACTACATTTAAGCGTCCGGCCGATCCTGGAGAGTTTTCGGGGCCTCTCCCACCGGCATAATTGAAGATTTCTCCCAGTTAATACTTAGACCAGAGATCGCTGCGAAGGATCCAAAGACTTCCATTGCCACCCTCAAAGAGGACGGCCAATCTCCCAAAAACAAAAGCATATCATCAGCATACAACGCTATTTTTTCTTGCAAAGACTCATATTCAAACCCTTTAATTTCAGGTGTCGCCCGAATTACTACTGCCAAGGGCTCAATTGCCAGAGCAAACAGTAAGGGAGACAAGGGGCACCCCTGTCTGGTACCTCTGTGTAAGTTAATTGTATTTGAAATCTCCCCATTTACTCTAATTTTGGCCTCTGGATTCGAATATAGCAGCTGTATCCAGGCAATAAAATTTTTACGGAAGCCCATCTTGGCTAATATAACCCACAGGTATGGCTATTCGACGCTGTAAATGCTTTGGAAGCATCCAAAGATGCAACTGCTCTAGGTTACGTTCTCCTTCGCCTCATTGGGGGACACACAGACCGTGGGTGTTATGCTGCTGCCACTAGGAGGACACTAAGCAATACAAGCACAAAAGATTAACTCCTCCTCCTGCAGTATACACCCTCTGTTGGCTCAATCCTGAACCAGTTCTTGCTTAGTGTCTGTAGGAGGCACTAGGGTCTGCTCTCAGACCCCACTTTTTTTCTGATTTTTTTCTGATTTTTAAACTTTTTATTATTTTACTTTCTTCACGCACGGATGGGCGACGGGACTTGTACGAAAAGTCACGATCTCCCAAAAACCAACAACAGGCGGCATCGTGCGAGTGTCGCCTCCACGTACCCCTCCTGCCACGCTACCATGGGGCGACAGATTCTTATAACAGGCCGCTCTCCCATGAGATACCCTTACTTGAGGATGATGATGATCTTGCGTGGCACCTTGGATGGTTACCCCCACCACCTCTCCTGAAAGCGGTGGCGGTCTGGAGGCATGTAAGAGCCCTCTCCACCCCCCTATTGAAAGGGGTTGGTGGATAGAGGATGTACAGCCATAGTCGCTGTAGTGCTGTGGAGTTCTCCCTCCTCCATCTTCGGGCTTTCCCCGCAGTGAGTATATGAGGGGCACTGTTATACCGGTCACCGCGACCGCTTATGCGCACTGCGCCCGCATGGCGTTGCGCCGCTGCAGCACAGAATCGCGCCGCTGGCGTTTCCGATCGCACCGCGGCCACGGACTCAAATTTAGTCCCCGGCTTCGGCCCAGGGTAGGCCGCAACTTTAAAATTTACTCCCCGGCTTCGGGCCGGGATAGGCCTCAAGGGGGGGGGCGGTCCGTGTGGCTCCGCCCACATTGCAGGCTATTGGCCGTCGTCAGTTAACAGGGGACTTCCCCTGTTTCCTCCCCCTCTCCTCCCACTGCTTCTGGCGCCTCTCGTCTCACACGAGAAGCGCTTTTATAATCTCGGGCGCCATATTCTCCTGTGACAGCGCTGCACACGCCATCCCTTGACTTCCCTGGTGCACACACACAGGCCCTGGGTAAGTGCACGCTGCGACTAGGTCTACACAGCGTTTGACCCTTCTCCTGCAGCAGGCTTTCGGGTGCAGAAATATGTCGCAATCCAAGGGAATTAAAAAGGCTGACAAGAACTACTCTGTAGTATATGCCGCCTGCGCTTCATGTAACGCTCCCCTGCCGTCAATGCATAGTTCTCAATTCTGTGCATCATGTGCCCAGGAGCCCATGGCTTCTTCTGCTCAGGAGCCCCCTACTACCGAGCTGGGGTCCCTACCTATTCTTGATCCCATTGAGCCAGGTCCTTCAGGGTGGCCAGAATATCTGGCGCACTCCATGAACTCTCTGACTAGGGCCTTGGATACCTTTCGGGGATCTGCTTCTAGCCAGAGCGCCCCTTTTCCTGAGAGGGGTCCGTTAGCCTTCAGAGAGGCCTCATCTGACAGGGGCCGCCTCATGGCGTCCGCAAAGCGGTCGTCCAAAAAACGCCGCCATAATGCTTCCCCCAATCCATCTAGCGGCTCAGCATCTGCGAGCTCAGGTTCTCGCTCCCCCTCTCCTAGAGATGCAAGTGACCATGATTCGGAATACGAGTCGGACATTGGTGATGATCCCAACTCGCCAGATTTTCAGGAGTCCTTAGATTCTCTGATTGAGGCAATTAACACAATCCTCAAACTAGATGAAGAACCTGGGTCTCAGCCGAATCATCCTATCTCTTTCAAGAGAGCAAAGCGTGTTCACAAGGTGTTTGGTAACCACCCTGAATTTACTGATATTGTTCAGGGACATAGGGAGCGTCCGGATAGACGTTTCTCAGGACTGAAGTCTCTGAAAGCACGATACCCTTTTTCAGCAACTGTGGCGAAAGAGTGGACTGAATCTCCTGTTGTAGATCCTCCAGTATCTCGTCTATCTTCAAAAACCCTACTCTCTGTTTCTGATAGTTCATCCATTAGGAACCCTTCAGATAAACAGATTGACAACCTCGCCAAATCAATTTTTGAGGCGGCTGGAGCATCTCTATCTCCCTCCTTTGCAGCCTCCTGGGTGGCAAGGGCTATGGTGGCTTGGGTTGAGAGCCTAGTCAAGATGACTAGTGATATCCCTCTTTCTCCCGAGGCACGTAATCTGGCCTATCAGATTACTCGGGCAGGTGACTACATGGTTCATGCGTCCCTGGATGCAGCTAATTGCGCTGCTCTCTCGGCCGCCAATGCTATCGCTATTCGGAGGTCCCTATGGCTCCGTGAGTGGCGTGCAGACGCTGCTTCAAAGAAGACTTTGACTTCATTGCCTTATCATTCAGGGCGTCTTTTTGGAGATCGCCTTGATCAGATTATTTCTGACGCTACTGGGGGCAAAAGCAAATTTCTCCCACAGCGCAGAATCAATAGGCCTTTTCGGTCTCAATACCAAGGTCGTTCCCGGTTTTTTCGTAGCTCCTTTAATGGGTCCCCTGCTTCGTCCTCCGCTCGAGCACCCCGGTCATCTCGTAGAGATAGGGGCTCGCAACCATCGTCCAGATCCTCTCAGCCCTGGAGAAACAGGTTTTCTCAGGCAGGAAACAGGAGCTCCTCCTCTCGCAAATTGTCATCGCAATGACTCCTTGCTGGGGATGGGGGACCCAAACAAGGTAGGCGGCTGCCTACTCTTGTTTCACAAAGTCTGGGGGTCGGTCGTTCAGGACCAGTGGGTCCTCGACCTAGTACACTCAGGTTACAAGATCGAATTCTTGTCCCTTCCCCCAAGACGTTTCTTTCAGTCTCGCTTCCCCAAGTCAAAGGATCTTGCAATGCCTTTTCTTCAGGCTCTGAACACGCTTCTTTCCAGTGGAGTCATCGTCCCAGTTCCTCACAAAGAAAAATTCAAAGGGTTTTACTCAAACCTCTTTGTGGTTCCCAAGAAGGACGGCTCTTTGCGTCCTATTCTGGACCTAAAATTGCTAAACAAATTCATCAGAGTTCGTCATTTCAGGATGGAATCCCTCCGTTCTGTTGTCGCATCTCTAGAAAGAAAAGAATACTTGGCGTCTATCGACATCAAGGATGCGTATCTGCACATTCCAATTTTCAGCGGACATCAAAGGTTTCTGTGTTTTGCTGTCGGAAAGGATCATTTTCAGTTTGCCGCTCTGCCTTTCGGTCTCGCAACCGCACCCAGAGTGTTCACAAAAGTCATGGCGGCCGCCATGTCAATTTTACACTCTCGGGGTGTGGTAGTCCTCCCGTACCTGGACGACCTACTCATAAAAGGTCCGACTTTTCGAGCCTGCGAAGAGAGCGTCGAAATCACTATCGACACCCTCTCCCGCCTCGGTTGGCTAGTCAATTTGGACAAGTCTCTTCCCATTCCCTCTCAGAAGATTCCTTTTCTGGGAATGATTTTGGATACCTACCAAGGATTGGTATCTCTTCCTCCAGAGAAGATTATCTCTCTGAAGCGGGGAGTGCTCCTGCTGTCGCTAAACCGCCCTCATTCTCTGCGGAGCGCCATGCAGGTCCTCGGGAAAATGGTAGCTTCCATCGAAGCAGTACCTTTCGCCCAGTTTCATCTCCGCCCTCTTCAACAGGAGTTGATATCAGTCTGGGACAGGAACCCAACGTCTCTAGGTCGCCGCTTCCGTCTGTCTCCCACAGTCAAAAGCTCCTTAAGATGGTGGATGAATGCCTCATCACTGAATCACGGAAAATCTTTCCTGCCTGTCCATTGGCTGGTGGTGACCACCGATGCCAGTCTCCTCGGATGGGGAGCTGTGTTTCTTCATCACACGGCTCAGGGCCGCTGGTCTCTACCAGATTCCCGTCTCCCAATCAACATCTTAGAGATCAGAGCTATCAAGTTAGCTCTCGTGCACTTCCATCATATCCTGGCCGGTCGTCCCATCAGGATTCAGTCAGACAACGCCACGGCCGTGGCGTACATCAACCGTCAGGGGGGCACTCGGAGCAGAATAGCGATGCTCGAGGTATCGCACATTCTCCACTGGGCCGAGAAAAACCGCTCACTCATCTCCGCAGTTCACATTCCAGGTGTGGACAATTGGGAAGCCGACTTCCTAAGTCGCCAGGGATTAGACTCAGGAGAATGGTCCCTGCACCCGGATGTGTTCCATCTTAATTGCCAGCAATGGGGCATGCCGTACATAGACCTCATGGCATCCAGACTGAATGCCAAGGTTCAGACTTTCATAAGTCGCTCTCGCGATCCACTAGCCGTAGGCTCGGATGCGCTAGTCCTCCCTTGGAGTCAATTTCGCCTTCCTTACATTTTTCCTCCTCTTCCGTTAATCCCCAGGGTGATTCGGAAGATCAAGGCAGAAGGCGTTCCTCTCATTCTGGTCGCTCCGGACTGGCCTCGCCGTCCGTGGTATGCGGAACTAGTGCGTCTGGTCGCAGACGTTCCCTGGAGATTGCCAGATCGGCCGGACCTCCTCTCACAGGGTCCGATTTACCATCACAATTCAAAAGCGCTGAATTTGACGGTATGGCCATTGAAGCCTGGATCTTAGGTCAGGCTGGGTTTTCTCACAAAGTCATCTCTACAATGGTCAATGCCAGGAAGCCGACTTCCGCCCGCATTTATCATCGTGTCTGGAAGACATTCCTTTCCTGGTGTGAGAACAAAGGTCGTTCCCCTTTGGTTTTCTCTATCCCTTCCATTCTGGAGTTTCTTCAAGCAGGAATGGATTCGGGATTAGCCCTTCCTTCCCTCAAGGGCCAGATTTCTGCCTTGTCCGTCCTTTTCCAACGACGGATCGCATCTAAGTCTCAGGTCAAGACTTTTATTCAGGGAGTGTCTCATCTTGTTCCACCTTACAAGAGGCCTTTGGAGCCTTGGGATCTTAATTTGGTCCTCAGTGCCTTACAGGACTCCCCCTTCGAACCTTTGCCGGAAGTGTCCTTATCGCTTCTTTCCTGGAAGGTGGTCTTCCTAGTGGCGATTACCTCTATCAGACGAGTATCAGAATTGGCAGCCTTATCTTGTAAACCTCCTTTCCTCATTTTTCACCAGGACAAGGTAGTCCTTAGGACTTCTCCGTCTTTCACGCCAAAAGTCGTTTCGGCTTTTCATATCAATGAGGAGATAGTTTTGCCTTCTTTCTGTCCGACGCCAATTCACCGTACTGAAAAAGCCCTTCACACTTTAGACTTGGTGAGGGCTCTCCGCAGGTACATTTCGAGAACGGCACCTTTCCGGAAATCGGACGCTCTGTTTGTACTTCTGGAAGGACGCAGACAGGGTCTTCCTGCTTCCAAGGCCACGTTAGCCAGATGGATTCGCTCTGCGATCCAAGAGGCGTACCGTGTTAAAGGTCAGCCTATCCCGGCTGGGATTAAGGCACACTCCACTCGTTCTGTGGGGGCCTCCTGGGCCATTCTGCACCAGGCTTCGGCACAGCAAGTGTGCAAGGCTGCGACTTGGTCCAGTCTTCATACTTTCGTCAAGCATTACCAAATTCATGCTCAAGTTTCTTCAGATGCGGCTCTTGGCAGACAGATTCTGCAATCAGCTGTTGCGCATCTGTAAGTTGTCTGTTGACTAGTTAAGCGTTATATGCATGAGGTTCACGAGGCTTCATCTGTTGATGAGTTCCCACCCAGGGACTGCTTTGGGACGTCCCACGGTCTGTGTGTCCCCCAATGAGGCGAAGGAGAAAAGGAGATTTTTTGTGTACTCACCGTAAAATCCTTTTCTCCGAGACGCTCATTGGGGGACACAGCTCCCACCCTGTTTTAACTTGTAGCCTCGTTGTTCACTTGAATTGTTGGCATATTGCACTCTGTTATGAGCTCCTACTGCTTTGGCACCGAACTGGTTCAGGATTGAGCCAACAGAGGGTGTATACTGCAGGAGGAGGAGTTAATCTTTTGTGCTTGTATTGCTTAGTGTCCTCCTAGTGGCAGCAGCATAACACCCACGGTCTGTGTGTCCCCCAATGAGCGTCTCGGAGAAAAGGATTTTACGGTGAGTACACAAAAATCTCCTTTTTCATTTGATGGCATCTGTAGATTTAAATACAACCTACAGATATTAATTGCAGATATTACTCTAGACAGCCGCATTGCCAGAATTTTTGCCAAAATCTTGACATCCAACATTTAAAAAGGAGATAGGTCGGTATGACTCTGGAAGACAAGGATCCTTATCAGCCTTGGGGATCACCATTATGACTGCTTCATTCAAGGACCGGGGCAAGTGCTCATCTTCCCTAGCCGCTTCAAACACCTTCAGCAGCTGTGGAAGTATTATATTTGAGTACTGTTTATATACCTCCACAGGCAGCCCATCAGACCCTGGTGTCTTATTCCCTGCCATAGAATCTAGAGCCTCCTCTAATTCCTCCAGACTAATTGGTGCCTCCAGCCCAACAGCTTCCGATTCCTGCAGAGTAGGCAGACTAGTAGTCCCCAAAAAGCTACTGAGCAACTCATCAGAGAACCCCCTTGCGAATTATATAATGTCTCAAAAAACTCACTAAAAGTTGCTAGAATTGCCCCAGAAGATCTTTCTAGCTCCCAGTTTTTATTTTTTATCTCCGCCACCATTGCAGGGCCAGATTGAGTCTTGATCAGGGTAGCTAGCAGATGTCCAGTTCTCTCTCCCTTCCCGAAATAAACCTGTCGCCAAAAATATCGTTTATCTGCAGCTTTTGAAAGCTTATCTTGGGCTGATCTTTTTTCCGCGTCCTTTAACCCCTTACTGCCATCGGACGTACTATCCCATCCATGGTACCTGGGCCCGTATGACCGGGGACGGGATAGTACGTCATAGGCGATCAGCTGCGCTCCTGAGGGGAGCGCAGCTAATCGCCGCCGGGTGTCAGCTGATTATCACAGCTGACACCCATGACTGTGTGTCAGGAGCGGTCACGGACCGCTCCCGGCACATTAACCCCTTGCACACCGCGATCAAACATGATCGCGGTGTACTGGGGGCACAGGGGAGGATCGCGCAGGGTGGGGGCTCCCTGCGCGCCCCCCTGAGACCCTCAGAGCAGCGCGATGTGATCGCGCTGTTCTGAGGGCTTCCTCCCTCCCAGAACCCGGATCCAAGATGGCGCCGGGGTCCTGGAGGGAGGCGGCTACCTCAGTGCCTGCCGAGAGCAGGCACTGAGAAGCCTGCATCTATGCCTGTGCGATCGCTGGTGTGATAGAGTGCTGTGCACACTGTCACACCAGCGATCTGATAAAATACTGTGATGTCCCACCCTGGGACAAAGTAAAAAAGTTAAAAAGTAAAAATAAACGTGTAAAAAAAAAAATCCAAAATAAATAAAAAAAAAAAAAACATATTCCCCAATAAATTCACCTCTTCCTGTAAATAAAAAAAAAAAAAACAATAAAAGTACACATATTTGGTATCGCCGCGTCCGTAACGACCCCCCCTATAAAATTGTCCCACTAGTTAACCCCTTTAGTGAACCCCTTAAAAAAAAAAAAAAAAAAACGAAGCAAAAAATCAATGCTTTATCATCATACCTCCGAACAAAAAGTGGAATAACACGCGATCAAAAAGACCGATATAAAAAAAACATGGTACCGCTGAAAACGTCATCTTGTCCCGCAAAAAACGAGCCGTCATAAAGCATCATCAGCGAAAAAATAAAAAAGTTATAGCTCGCAGAATAAAGCGATGCAAAAATAATTATTTTTTATATAAAATTGTTTTTATTCTATAAAAGCGCCAAAACATGAAAAAATGATATAAATGAGGTATCGCCATAATCGTACTGACCCGAAGAATAAAACTGCTTTATCAATTTTACCACACGCGGAACGGTATAAACGCCTCCCCCAAAAGAAATTCATGAATTGCTGATTTTTGTTCATTCTAACCTCCCAAAAATCGAAATAAAAAGCGATCAAAAAACGTCACGTGCTCAAAAATGGTACCAATAAAAACGTCAACTCGTCCCGCAAAAAATAAGACCTCACATGACTCTGTGGGCCAAAATATGCAAAAATTATAGCTCTCAAAATGTGATGATGCAAAAACTATTTTTGCAATAAAAAGCGTCTTTTAGCGTGACAGCTGCCAATCATAAAAACCCGCTATAAATAGTAAATCAAACCCCCCTTTATCACCCCCTTAGTAAGGGAAAAATAATAAAATTAAAAAAAAGTATTTATTTCCATTTTCCCGTTAGGGTTAGGGTTGCGGCTAAAGTTAGGGTTAGGGTTGGCGCTAAAGTTAGGATTAGGGTTAGGGTTGGGATTAGGGGTGTGTTAGGGTTAGGTTTGTGGTTAGGGTTGGGACTAGGGTTAGGGGTGTGTTGGGGTTAGGGTTGGAGTTAGAATTGGGGGGTTTCAGCTGTTTAGGCACATCAGGGGCTCTCCAAATGTGACATGGCGTCTGATCTCAATTCCAGCCAATTCTGCGTTGAAAAAGTCAAACGGTGCTCCTTCACTTCTCAGCTCTGCCATGCGTCCAAACAGTAGTTTATCCCCACATATGGGGTATCAGCGTACTCTGGACCCCAAGAGTTATTGTGCAATTTGTCCTATTTCTTCTGCTACCCTTGGAAAATAAAAAACTGGGGGCGAAAATATAATTTTCATAGCGCTCACCACACATCTAGATAAGTTCCTTGTGGGGTCTATTTTCCAAAATGGGGTCACTTGTTGGGGATTTCCACTGTTTAGGCGCATCAGGGGCTCTCCAAATGCGACATGACGCCCCCAGACCATTCCATCAAAGTCTGCAATCCAAAACGTCACTACTTCCCTTCCGAGCCCCAACGTGTACCCATACAGTAGTTTTCTCCCACATATTGGATATCAGCGTACTCAGGACAAATTGGACAACAACTTTTGGGGTCCAATTTCTCCTGTTACCCTTGTAAAAATAAAATATTGGGCAAAAAAATCATTTTTGCAAAAAAAAAAAGGATTTTTTATTTTTACGGCTGTGCGTTATAAACTTCTGTGAAGCACTTCGGGGTTCAAAGTGCTCACCACACATCTAGATAAGTTCCTTGTGGGGTCTATTTGCCAAAATGGGGTCACTTGTGGGGGGTTTCCACTGTATAGGTGCATCAGGGGCTCTCCAAATGCGACATGACGCCCCCAGACCATTCCATCAAAGTCTGCAATCCAAAACGTCACTACTTCCCTTCCGAGCCCTGACGTGCGCCCATACAGTAGTTTTCTCCCACATATTGGGTATCAGCGTACTCAGGACAAATTGGACAACAACTTTTGGGTTCCAATTTCTTCTGTTACCCTTGTGAAAATAAAATATTGGGGACGAAAAAATCATTTTTGTAAAAAAAAAGATTTTTTATTTTACGGCTGTACGTTATAAACTTTAGTGAAACACCTGGGGGTTAAAAGTTCTCACCACACATCTAGATAAGTTCCTTGAGGGGTCTAGTTTCCAAAATGGCGTCATTTATGGGGGTTTCCACTGTTTAGGCAGATCAGGAGCTCTCCAAACACGACATGGCGTCCAGCCAATTCTGCGTTGAAAAAGTCAGACGGCGCTCCTTCCCTTCCAAACTCTGCCATGCACCCAAACAGTGGTTTACCCCCACATATGGGGTATCAGCGCACTCAGGACAAATTGCACAATAACTTTTGGAGTCTTGTTACCCTTGGAAAAATAAAAATTGGGGTGAAAAGATCATTTTTGTGGAAAAAATATGATTTTTAAATTTTACGGCTCTACGTTATAAACTTGTGTGAAGCACTTGGGGGTTCAAATTGCTCACCAAAGATCTAGAAAAGTTCCTTAGGGGGTCTAGTTTCCAAAATGGGGTCATTTGTGGGGGGTTTCCACTGTTTAGGCACATCAGGGGCTCTCCAAATGCAACATGGCATCCAATCTCAATTCCAGCCAATTTTGGTTGGAAAAAGTCAAATGGTGCTCCTTCCATTCCGAGCTCTGCCGTGCGCCCAAACAGTGGTTCCCACCCACATATGGGGTATCAGCATACTCAGGACAAATTGGACAACAACTTATGTGGTCCAATTTCTCCTGTTACCCTTGAGAAAATAAAAAATTAGTGACTAAAATATAATTTTTGTGGGAAAAAAATAGGATTTTTTATTTTCATGCCCGGGCATTATAAACTTGTGTGAAGCACTTGGGGGTTCAAAGTGCTCACCAAAGATCTAGATAAGTTCCTTAGGGGGTATAGTTTCCAAAATGGGGTCACTTGTGGGGGGTTTCCACTGTTTAGGCTCATCTGGGGCACTGCAAACGGAACATGACCCCCATCAACGTCTGCATTCCAAAACGTTACTACTTCCTTTCCAAGCCCTGCCGTGCACCCAAACAGTTCCCCCCCCCCCCCCACATATGGGGTATCAGCGTACTCAGGACAAATTGGACAACAACTTTTGGGGTCCAATTTCCTTGGGAAAATTCAAAAATTTGGGACTAAAAAAATCATTTTTGTGGAATATTGTTTTTTTTTTTCACACCCAGGCATTATAAGCTTTTGTGAAACACTTGGGAGTTCAAAGTGCTCACAACAGATCTAGATAAGTACCTTAGGGGGTCTAGTTTCCAAAATGGTGTCACTTGTGGGGTTTCCACTGTTTAGGCGCATCAGGGGCTCTCCAAACACGACATGGCGTCCAATCTCAATTCCAGCCAATTTTAGTTTGAAAAAGTCAAACGGCGCTCCTTCCCTTACGAGCTCTGCCGTGTGCCCAAACAGTGGTTTTCCCCCACATATTGGGTATTGGCGTACTCAGGAGAAATTGCATAACAACCTTATCTGTCCATTTTCTCCTTTTACCCTTGTGAAAATAAAAAAAAAGTTTGTAAAAGATCATTTTCAGCTGCAGATGAAGGAAGAGAGCCACAGTAATTCATTACTGATGGGTAGGCGGAGCCCCAGATCAGGATGTTACCTCAGATCAAAAGAGTGATGACTGGCTGGCCCCTCCAGCTCGGGCTCCTCCTACTCAGCTCCAGTCTAAGATTTGAGGTCCAGAGGATGGTCGCTGCTAATGCAGCTCCTCAGAAAATTTTATTATTTTAATATTCGGACAGGAGACTTGGATCACTAGTTGGTCTAGAGGTCTCAGGGTATCAGCGCTGCTGTACCCCAACCTCTCCCTTGGCGGATCTGTATTCACTCAAAGTCCCTGCAGAATCCTTGCCGGCCCTGGGGGATGAGGAGAGCTTCTCTGGCGGGAACGCAAACCACACGTGCGGTCACTGCGTTCTTCGCCCTGGGGGAAGCATGGGCACTGCGCCAGAAACCCCTGAGGGTCCCTGTGGCGCCTTGGCTGGTGAGTACTCCACACAAATTTTAATAATAATTATGTGTGAGTGCTTTAGCGTCTGAATGAGCAGCGCTATTATTAATGTCAGCGTTACTATGTCAGTATGCTTCAGCGCTGCTGTGACAGCGCTACTACATGTAAATGTCAGTAAGCTTCAGCGCTGCTGTGACAGCGCTAATACATGTAATGTCAGTAAGCTTCAGCGCTGCGGTGACAGCGCTACTACATGTAAATGTCAGTAAGCTTCAGCGCTGCTGTGACAGCGCTGCTACATGTAATATCAGTATGCTTCAGCGCTACTGTGACAGCGCTACTACATGTAATGTCAGTATGCTTCAGCGCTACTGTGACAGCGCTACTACATGTAAAGTCAGTATGCTTCAGCGCTGCTGTGACAGCGCTTCTACATGAAGATGTGGTGATTTTTTGTCCGCAGGCAGATAGCTGCAGGACAGAGAGGGAGCAGGAGCGGGGAGATTTCGCGCTCATTATTTGAGCTAGCAGGGGGCGTGGCCTATCTATCCCGGTCTTTTGAGCAGGAAGACGCGCGCTCTGGCTTTTCTCCTGCGACCCCCTCACTGTGGCGGCCATTACTCAGGCTCCTGGGCTCCTCGGACCGCTCCCCTCCTCATATAGACACCACGGCCAGCTGGGTGAGTGTGGATTCCTCACTCCGCAGCGCAGCGATCGCTATCCTGCAGCTGCAGTCTCATCAGAGACATAAAAATTGGCTGGGGCTCACAAATATATATATATTTTGGTGAGTTTGCAATATTAACCCCTTTGAGGGTTATTTCTACCTGCTAAATTTGCTGACTGAATACCGCTGGGGTAACTCTGCTTGGTGGAGCGTTAACCCTTCAGCGTTTGAAAAAAAAAAAAAAAAAAAAAAAAAAAAACCGCATAGTTTTTTGCTGGTATTACCGCTTTGACCTGCTCATTCAGATGAGACATGTCTGAACAGAGTTCAGATGCCGCGGATCACGTCCCAGTGCCATTGCGGCAATCAGATACGCAGACCTCCACAGCGTCTAGCGCTGCGGTCGACAGCGGTGGAAAATTGGATGATATCGCTCGATCGATTAATAACTTATCTGACCTTTTAGGTCAATATGTGTCTGCTAATTCCTCTCAGAGGAAGCGACGCAGGCCGTTACCGGCCTCTACACGGAGCGAGTCAGATGTATCTGATATTGGGCAGAGTTCCCCTTTATATTCGGATGGAGAAATATCCGATTCAGATGCGGACGAGCCGCAGGGGCGTTCCTCTATGGCGAAGCGTACGGAGGCATTAATTGAAGCCATGAGAGAGATATTACAGTTACCGGAGGAGGTAACTAGTCGTCCTGGTAAAACAGCACGCATGTTCCAGGAGTCCCGTGCTTCGCGCACAACATTGCCAGCTCTGGATGAGCTTAATGGTGTAATAGAGGAGGAACGTCTATGTCCAGATAAGCGTTTTCATGGAACGCATTTCTTTGATACACTTTATCCTTGCTCTACGGAGTTAAAGGCTAATTGGACTTCTGCTCCTGAAGTGGATGTGTCCTTATCTCAGCTTAGTAAATCCTCACTACTCCCTATTAAGGGAAAAGCGAGCTTACAGGAGCCTTTGGATAGAAAGGCAGAATTGGCGGCAAAAGCAAGCTATGAGGCTGCGGGTCATGGATTTCGAGCAGTGCTAGGATCCATGTGTGCTGCTAGAGCTTCTCTAAGCTGGTTGGCACGTCTGAAGACGGAGTTGCAAAATGAATCTCCGTTATCTGAGATACGGGAAACTTGTGAATGGTTAGAAACGGCAGCCTGTTATATCTTTGATGCCGGTCTGGATACGGCATCTCTGCTGGCCAAAGCGCAAGCTTCAGCGGTCACAGTCAGAAGAGCTTTATGGCTCAGACAGTGGGCCGGGGACGCAGTTTCCAAACAAGGGTTGTTGGCCTTACCTTACAAGGGTGGCCATCTTTTTGGATCCGACCTCACAGAGCTGATTTCCAAGGCTAAGGCAAAGGAATCAGCATTACCACAGCGAAGGGCCATGGCCTCGGTGTCCAGTAAGCCTGGTGTTTATAGTGGTCGGCGGTCCTTTCGGGGCCGAGGACGATCTAGTCACTCCTCGTGGGGATCGGGTCGTCCTTCTTTCTCAGGAAAGAAATCCTCTCAGAAAACTCGTACTCCCTGGAAGCAGAGTTTCCGCCAGAACAAGCGGGAACTTGACAAGAAACCCGCAAAGTCGGATTGACGCCAGGGGTCCACTCGAGGATTCTCGAGTGGGGGGTCGCCTGCTTCTTTTCAAGGAGACTTGGATGGCTCGCGTTCCAGATTCCTGGGTAACGCGGATAGTGTCGGCAGGCTATTTCATAGAGTTTGCTTCTCAACCCCCAAATGTTTTTTGTCAATCTCGCGTTCCGTCGGAACCCGAGCTTGTTGTCGCTCTACAGCGAGAGGTCGAATCGCTACTACAAAAGGGTGTAGTGATACCGGTTCCGTCAGAGGACCGAGGAAAAGGTTTTTATTCCAACCTTTTTATAGTTCCCAAAAAGGAGAACAAATTTCGCCCGATTCTGGATCTCAAGCGATTAAACCGGCATGTCCATACCCGGAAATTTCGCATGGAGTCGCTTCGTTCCGTTGTGGCAGCTCTGTCACAGAACGATTTTCTGGTGTCAATCGACATTCGCGACGCCTATTTGCATATTCCCATCGGAAAGGCTCATCAGCGCTTTCTTCGATTTGCCATAGGTCAGAATCATTACCAGTTCGTGGCTCTGCCGTTCGGCTTAGCCTCAGCGCCAAGGGTCTTTACAAAAGTTCTGGCGCCCCTCATGGCACTCCTTCGAAGACAGGGGATTACGATTCTCCCTTATCTGGACGATCTTTTGATCGTGTCTTCCTCGGAGGAGGAGGCATTGACGGCTCGGGATTTGTCTCTTCAGTTTCTGAAAGACTTCGGTTGGCTGGTCAATTGGGAGAAGTCGTCCCTGGAACCATCAAGGACAATTCTCTTTTTGGGAATGCATCTCGACACGTTTCGGTCGGTAGTTTCCTTACCACCAGACAAACAGTCATGTCTTCTTCGACATGTACAGATTATGACAGCCTCAACGGCAATGTCCCTACGGAAGTGTATGCGTCTTCTGGGACTGATGGTGGCGTCCATGGAGGCAATTCCTTTTGCCCAGTTCCACTCCAGGACTCTTCAAAGGTTCATCTTGAGTCGATGGAACCAGTCGCAATCGCTGGATTGCAGTGTCACCATTTCTCGCGCGGTGCGGGATTCTCTAGAATGGTGGTTACGTCCAGGGGCATTCTCCCTGGGGAAGTCTTTCCTCCCTCTGAAGTGGTCAGTCATAACCACCGATGCCAGCCTGACGGGCTGGGGGGGTGTTTGGACCAATCTCTGGATTCAGGGGGTATGGTCACCGGAAGAGTCTGTGCTTCCGATCAACATCCTGGAATTGAGGGCGATTTTTCTTTGCCTCCAACATTGGACGGTCCCTTTGAGCGGTCTGCCAGTCCGTGTGCAGACAGACAATGCGACGGCTGTCGCGTATATCAATCACCAAGGTGGGACAAGGAGTTCCAGACTCATGGTAGAGGTGTCCCGAATTCTGATTTGGGCAGAGGCCAATGTACCAGCCATTTCGGCGATTCACATTCCAGGGGTCCAGAATATTACAGCGGACTTTCTCAGTCGCAGAAGGATGGATCCCGGGGAATGGAGCCTCCACCCGGAAGTCTTTGCACTACTGTGCTCTCGCTGGGGAACCCCCCAAGTGGATTTGATGGCTTCCAGGTCCAATGCCAAGTTACCGACATTCATGTCCAGGTACAAGGACCCGAAGGCGGTGGCGGTGGATGCTCTAGTGGCTCAGTGGGATCAGTTCAAGCTGATCTATGTATTCCCGCCGATATCCTTACTTCCTCTAGTGCTGCGTCGGATCAGACTAGAGAGAATTCCAGCTATTCTGATAGCTCCAGACTGGCCAAGAAGGGTGTGGTTCTCGACAATAATGTCGCTGTTGGCGGCACCTCCGTTTCCACTCCCTCTTCAACAGGACTTGTTGACTCAGGGGCCCATTTGTCATCCGGACTTGATGTCCCTGCGTTTGACGGCGTGGCTCTTGAGACCGAGATCTTGACCCGTAGAGGTTTTTCAGCCGAGGTCATTGCTACCCTTCGTGCTGCAAGATGTCCGGCTACTTCTAGGATTTACCACAAAATTTGGGAAACCTTTTTTTCGTGGTGTTTGGGGTCTTCTCGGAACCCGAGAAAGTTTTCCATTCCCAACCTGTTGGCTTTTCTGCAACATGGGCTAGACAAGGGTTTGGCAGTTAGCACTCTGAAAGGTCAGATTTCTGCTCTGTCCTTATTATTCCGGAGAACCATTGCTTCGAATAGAGACGTGATCTCTTTTTTCCGAGGTATCTCTCGTAAGTTTCCGCCGCGGAAGGCACCCGTGTCTCCTTGGCGGCTCAACCTTGTTTTGGAGGCTCTTCAGCATAAACCTTTTGAACCTATGGTTTCTGCTAGCCTTTCTTTACTTTCTTGGAAGGTGGCTTTCCTTGTTGCAGTCACTTCCTTGAGGAGAGTTTCTGAATTGGCAGCTCTTTCTTGCTCGCCTCCTTTTCTGGAGTTTTTTCCGGATCGTGTAGTGCTTCGCACTCGGGGTGATTTTTTGCCTAAAGTGGTGTCACAATTTCATGTTAACCAGGATATTGTGTTGCCCTCACTCTGTCCGGATCCGAAGAATACGAAAGAGCGAGATTTACACACATTGGATTTAGTGCGGGCCTTGAAGTTTTATCTCTCTATTACTCAAGGTTTTCGTAAGACGGACTCCCTGTTTGTGGTTCCGGCAGGTCGTCGGCGTGGTCAACGAGCTTCCAAGGGTTCTATAGCTCGTTGGATCCGGTCAGCTATTTTGGAAGCTTACCGTCTTCGGGGTGAATCTTGCCCGATTAAGATTCGTGCCCATTCCACGAGAGCTGTGGCTTCATCGTGGGCTTTTCATCAAGGTGCTTCGGCAGTGCAGCTTTGCCGAGCGGCGACTTGGCGCTCTGTCCACACGTTTACAAGATTTTATAAAGTGGACGTCAGTGCTTCCGCTGATGCAGCCCTCGGACGTAGGGTCCTGCAGGCAGCTGTAGTTTAAAGTTCTGGATGAACTTGTGTTTAGCGCTGGTTGCGCTTTGTTGTTAAGGTTGTTGGGTTTCTGCCTTTTATTGGTTTTTTCCCACCCTTATTTTTGAACTGCTTTGGGACGTCCCATCAGTAATGAATTACTGTGGCTCTCTTCCTTCATCTGCAGCTGAAACACGGATTTTGGTAAAGACTTACCTGTAAAATCCTTTTCAGCGAAGGAAGGAAGAGAGACACAGCACCCTCCCACGGCAGAAGTGTGTTGATGTTTTCAGATGCAGCGCGACCCTTATCTGATAGCGATTATCTGGGCTGAGGTCAGCGCGCTAAGGCTCTGTTCCAGCATCGCCAGCTCATCGCAGTAGTCAGGTTCCGTGAGTAGTACCTGGAACTCTGTGGTTTTTGGCTTTCTTTGCATGCATAACCTGTATCCTTGTGTTTTTTCTCTGAAGTTCCTTCAGAAGGGTTATGTTGCTCCGCTGGTGATCTTGGCTCTTTTCCTAAAAGCTTTGATACGACTGGAGCTGAGTAGGAGGAGCCCGAGCTGGAGGGGCCAGCCAGTCATCACTCTTTTGATCTGAGGTAACATCCTGATCTGGGGCTCCGCCTACCCATCAGTAATGAATTACTGTGTCTCTCTTCCTTCCTTCGCTGAAAAGGATTTTACAGGTAAGTCTTTACCAAAATCCGTGTTTTGTGGCTAAAAAGTTAAATATTCATTTTTTCCTTCCACGTTGCTTTAGTTCCTGTGAAGCACCTGAAGGGTTAATAATCTTCTTGAATGTGGTTTTGAGTACCTTGAGGGGTGCAGTTTTTAGAATGGTGTCACTTTTGGGTATTTTCTGCCATATAGACCCCTCAAAGTGACTTCAAATGAGAGGTGGTCCCTAAAAAAAATGGCTTTGTAAATTTTGTTGTAAAAATGAGAAATCGCTGGTCAACTTTTAACCCTTATAACTTCCTAACAAAAAAAAATTTTGGTTCCAAAATTGTGCTGATGTAAAGTAGACATGTGGGAAATGTTATTTCTTAACTATTTTATGTGACATATTTCTCTGTTTTAAGGGAAAAAAAATTCAAAGTTTGAAAATTGCAAAATTTTAAAAATTTTCGCCATATTTGCGTTTTTTTCAAAAATAAACGCAAGTTATATCGAAGAAATTTTACTTCTAACGTGAAGTACAATATGTCACGAGAAAACAATCTCAGAATCGCGAAGATCCGTTGAAGCGTTCCAGAGTTATAACCTCATAAAGAGACAGTGGTCAGAATTGTAAAAATTGGCCCGGTCATTAACGTGCAAACCACCCTTGGGGGTGAAGGGGTTAATACGTTGAAATGTGTATCAGACGGAGTTTTCAAGTATTGCAGTTCTGCAGAGATAACTTCCTTCTGTAGAAGTTCCTCATATTCTCTAGACTTAGTTTTAACTCTATTCACTTCCGAGATCAACAATCCTCTCAGGTAGGCTTTAGATGCATCCCATATTATTTCCCTGGGGCTGTACCCTCATTAATAACAAAAAATTCTTTAAGCAAGTCAGGAATCCTAGCATCTGCCTGAATAATAGGTAACCAGAATGCGTTAAACGACCATGGTGCCCGTTCCCCTCCCGCCATTTTCCCAGTTGTCACCATAACAGGGGAGTGATCCGACAAGGCTATATATAGGTTGATACTCTACTCCTCTGGACAGTCTAACTGCCTGTGAGTTACCCAGTATCATATCAATTCTGGACAGCGAGCCATGAGAGAGAGACATGCATGAGTACTATCTTGTTCGTGGATTATCTCGTCGCCATAAATCCACCAGTTCCACCTCATCCAACAATCTCCCAAAAGGTGTCTGATCTCTTAATGATCCCCCTGACCCTTGCGATCTATCTAATGTGTTATCCAGTACAATGTTAAAATCACCCAGTATTATCGTCGGGACTCCCGGATGTCTTTCCACAAACCGAAGACTGTCCTTCAACACTGTTCCAGAGTACGGAGGAGGGACATAAAGAGCTACAATTTAACATTAAATTTCATTCAATCTGCCCCTCAAACATACAAACTGACCATCCACGTCTATTTTGGAATCAGATTCACAGAACGTAGTATTTTTTCTAAACAGCACACTCACTCCCCTAGAATAAGTGGAAAAGGTGGAATGAAAACACTTCCCAACCCATTGAGGACGCATAGATTGAAGTCTATCCTTTGTCATATGTGTTTCCTGCAAACATATCACTTCCGCCTGCGAAGATTTTACATAGTCAAGCACTGCTTTACGCTTAGTCAGCTCGTTCAGGCCCCGGACGTTCCACGTCAATATTTTAACCCCTCTCTGACATTAGACGTACTATCCCGTCCATAAAACCCGTGCCATTCTGCCCATGGATGGGATAGTACGTCATAGGCGATCAGCTGCGCTCCTGAGGGGAGCGCAGCTAATCGCCGCCGGGTGTCAGCTGATTATCACAGCTGACACCCGTGACTGTGTGTCAGGAGCGGTCACGGACCGCTCCCAGCACATTAACCCCTAGCACACCGCGATCAAACATGATCGCGGTGTACTGGGGGCATAGGGGAGGATCGCGCAGGGTGGGGGCTCCCTGCGCGCCCCCCCCTGAGACCCTCAGACCAGCGCGATGTGATCGCGCTGTTCTGAGGGCTTCCTCCCTCCCAGGACCCGGATCCAAGATGGCGCCGGGGTCCTGGAGGGAGGCGGCTTCCTCAGTGCCTGCTGACAGCAGGCACTGAGAAGCCTGCAGCTATGCCTGAGCGATCGCTGGTGTGACAGAGTGCTGTGCACACTGTCACACCAGCGATTTGATAAAATACAGTGATGTCCCACCCTGGGACAAAGTAAAAAAGTTAAAAAAAATAAAAATAAACATGTTATAAAAAAAATCCAAAATAAATTTAAAAAAAAAAAAAATATTCCCCAATAAATTCATTTCTTCCTGTAAATAAAAAAAACAAAACAATAAAAGTACACATATTTGGTATCGCCGCGTCCGTAACGACCCCCCCTATAAAACTGTCCCACTAGTTAACCCCTTTAGTGAACCCTTAAAAAAAAAAAAAAAACGAAGCAAAAAATCAAGAATAAAACTGCTTTATCAATTTTACCACACGCGGAACAATAAAAACGCCTCCCCCAAAAGAAATTCATGAATTGCTGATTTTTGTTCATTCTAACCTCCAAAAATCGAAATAAAAAGCGATCAAAAAATGTCACCTGCTCAAAAATGGTACAAATAAAAACGTCAACTCGTACCGCAAAAAATAAGACCTCACATGACTCTGTGGGCCAAAATATGCAAAAATTATAGCTCTCAAAATGTGGCGATGCAAAAAACTATTTTTGCAATAAAAAGCGTCTTTTAGCGTGACAGCTGCCAATCATAAAAACCCGCTATAAATAGTAAATCAAACCCCCCTTTATCACCCCCTTAGTTAGGGAAAAATAATAAAATTAAAAAAATGTATTTATTTCCATTTTCCCGTTAGGGTTAGGGTTGCGGCTAAAGTTAGGGTTAGGGTTGGCGCTAAAGTTAGGATTAGGGTTAGGGTTGGGATTAGGGGTGTGTTAGGGTTAGGTTTGTGGTTAGGGTTGGGACTAGGGTTAGGGGTGTGTTGGGGTTAGGGTTGGAGTTAGAATTGGGGGGTTTCCGCTGTTTAGGCACATCAGGGGCTCTCCAAATGTGATATGGCGTCTGATCTCAATTCCAGCCAATTCTGCGTTGAAAAAGTCAAACGGTGCTCCTTCACTTCTGAGCTCTGCCATGCGTTCAAACAGTAGTTTATCCCCACATATGGGGTATCAGCGTACTCTGGACCCCAAGAGTTATTGTGCAATTTGTCCTATTTCTTCTGTTACCCTTGGGAAAATAAAAAACTGGGGGCGAAAATATCATTTTTGTACAAAAAAAATTATTTTTTTGTTTTTACGGCTGTACATTATAAACTTCTGTGAAGCACTTGGGGCTTCATAGCGCTCACCACACACCTAGATAAGTTCCTTGTGGGTCTATTTTCCAAAATGGGGTCACTTGTTGGGGATTTCCACTGTTTAGGCGCATCAGGGGCTCTCCAAATGCGACATGACGCCCCCAGACCATTCCATCAAAGTCTGCAATCCAAAACGTCACTACTTCCCTCTCGAGCCCCAACGTGTACCCATACAGTAGTTTTCTCCCACATATTGGGTATCAGCGTACTCAGGACAAATTGGGCAACAACTTTTGGGGTCCAATTTCTCCTGTTACCCTTGTAAAAATAAAATATTGGGGCGAAAAAATCATTTTTGTAAAAAAAAAAAAAAAAAAAGATTTTTTATTTTACGGCTGTACGTTATAAACTTTAGTGAAACACCTGGGGTTCAAAGTTCTCACCTTACATCTAGATAAGTTCCTTGAGGGGTCTAGTTTCCAAAATGGTGTCATTTATGGGGGTTTCCACTGTTTAGGCAGATCAGGAGCTCTCCAAACACGACATGGCGTCCAGCCAATTCTGCGTTGAAAAAGTCAGATGGCGCTCCTTCCCTTCCAAACTCTGCCATGCACCCAAACAGTGGTTTACCCCCACATATGGGGTATCAGCGCACTCAGGACAAATTGCACAATAACTTTTGGAGTCTTGTTACCCTTGGAAAAATAAAAATTGGGGTGAAAAGATCATTTTTGTGGAAAAAATATGATTTTTAAATTTTACGGCTCTACGTTATAAACTTGTGTGAAGCACACAATTGCAAGTTAATAGCTCACTTAAGATCTAGTGTTCCTTGGGGTCTCGTCATTTGTGGGGGGTTTCCACTGTTTAGGCACATCAGGGGCTCTCCAAATGCAACATGGCATCCAAACTCAATTCCAGCCAATTTTGGTTGGAAAAAGTCAAATGGTGCTCCTTCCATTCCGAGCTCTGCCGTGCGCCCAAACAGTGGTTCCTCCCCACATATGGGGTATCAGCGTACTCAGGACAAATTGTACAACAACTTATGTGGTCCAATTTCTCCTGTTACCCTTGGGAAAATAAAAAATTAGTGACTAAAAGATAATTTTTGTGGGAAAAAAATAGGATTTTTTATTTTCATGCCCGGGCATTATAAACTTGTGTGAAGCACTTGGGGTTCAAAGTGCTCACCAAAGATCTAGATAAGTTCCTTAGGGGGTCTAGTTTCCAAAATGGGGTCACTTGTGGGGGGTTTCCACTGTTTAGGCTCATCTGGGGCACTGCAAACGGAACATGACCCCCATTAACGTCTGCATTCCAAAACGTTACTACTTCCTTTCCAAGCCCTGCCGTGCGCCCAAACAGTTTCCCCCCCTCCCCCACATATGGGGTATCAGCGTACTCAGGACAAATTGGACAACAACTTTTGGGGTCCAATTTCCTTGGGAAAATTCAAAAATTTGGGACTAAAAAATCATTTTTGTGGAAAATTGATTTTTTTTTTTTTTTTTTCACACCCAGGCTTTATAAACTTTTGTGAAACACTTGAGGGTTCAAAGTGCTCACAACAGATCTAGATAAGTACCTTAGGGGGTCTAGTTTCCAAAATGGTGTCACTTGTGGGGGGTTTCCACTGTTTAGGTGCATCAGGGGCTCTCCAAACGCGACATGGCGTCCAATCTCAATTCCAGCCAATTTTAGTTTGAAAAAGTCAAACGTCGCTCCTTCCCTTACGAGCTCTGCCGTGTGCCCAAACAGTGGTTTTCCCCCACATATGGGGTATTGGCGTACTCAGGAGAAATTGCATAACAACCTTATCTGTCCATTTTCTCCTTTTACCCTTGTGAAAATAAAAAAAAAGTTTGTAAAAGATCATTTTTGTGGCTAAAAAGTAAAATATTCATTTTTTCCTTCCACGTTGCTTTAGTTACTGTGAAGCACCTGAAGGGTTAATAAACTTCTTGAATGTGGTTTTGAGTACCTTGAGGGGTGCAGTTTTTAGAATGGTGTCACTTTTGGGTATTTTCTGCCATATAGACCCCTCAAAGTGACTTCAAATGTGAGGTGGTCCCTAAAAAAAATGGCTTTGTAAATTTTGTTGTAAAAATGAGAAATCGCTGGTCAACTTTTAACCCTTATAACTTCCTAACAAAAAAAAATTTTGGTTCCAAAATTGTGCTGATGTAAAGTAGACATGTGGGAAATGTTATTTCTTAACTATTTTGTGTGATATATTTCTCTGTTTTAAGGGAATAAAAATTCAAAGTTTGAAAATTGCAAAATTTTAAAAATTTTCGCCATATTTGCGTTTTTTTCAAAAATAAACGCAAGTTATATCGAAGAAATTTTACCACTAACATGAAGTACAATATGTCACGAGAAAACAATCTCAGAATCGCGAAGATCCGTTGAAGCGTTCCAGAGTTATAACCTCATAAAGAGACAGTGGTCAGAATTGTAAAAATTGGCCCGGTCATTAACGTGCAAACCACCCTTGGGGGTGAAGGGGTTAGGCTAAGTTCACACGTTGCGGAATTGCCGCGGAATTTTCCGCGGCAATCCCGCACTTCTCCCGCAGGAAATACGCACGTTTTTTGTATGCTGATTCCCGCCAGAATAATAGCGTTTTGCAAGCGTAATTAGCTTGCAGAATGCTAGCGTTTTCCTAGCGATCTGTAGCATCGCTTGGAAAACTGATTGACAGGTTGGTCACACGAGTCACACATAGTGTTTGACACGTGTGACCAACTTTTTACTATTGATGCCGCCTATGCCTCATCAATAGTAAAAAGATCTAATGTAAAAATAATAAAAAAAATAATAAATAATGATATTCTCACCTTCCGGCGTCCCCCGCAGCCTTCCCGCCTCTCAGCGACGCTCCCGGCAACTCGCGGTCCCAAGGATGCATTGCAACAAATCACACCGATGACGTAGCATCTCGCGAGACCGCTATGCCATCTGGGTGATTCTCGCAAAGGACTCTTGGGACCGGAAGTTGCCGGGAGCGTCGCTGAAGGCGGGAAAGCTGCGTGGGACGCCGGAAGGTGAGAAATATCATTATTTTTTATTGTTTTACCAGGGATATGGTACCCAGGGCCTGGAGGAGAGTCTCCTCTGCTCCAGACCCTGGGTACCATCCGCACATGAACCGCTTACATTGCGCATAGTGGGCATAGCCACATGCGGAAAGTAAGCGGTTCAATGCATTCCTATGGCGGCGGAATCACCGCGGTTACGCTAAATTAATGAACATGTTGCTTTTTTTTCCGCAAAGCGTTTTTTTCGCGGAAAAAAACGCAACATGTGTACAAAACATGCGGAATCAATTAAAACGTATAGAATGCTTAATGCTTGCGTTTTGTTCGCGGTTTAACCGCGGAAAATAGCGGAAAAACCGCGAAAAAAAACTCAATTATTCCTGATCGTGTGCACTTAGCCTTAAGGTTTCGAGCCATAGTACCTGCTTATGAAACATAAAAGCAATAGAGCAGCGTGAGGAAGAATTTTTCGCATATATCTAGCCGCAATAGCCCCATACATCAAGAGACAATTGAGAGAGCGTAGAAACAATTCCCAACATGCCCACCCCCCTTCCCAACCAGTTCAGTACCCTATTTAACCATAGTACTGGAGGCTGGGGGTCTTCTCCGTTTAGCACGAGAGTCCAGACCACGAACCATCAGCTCTCCAGAAAAAGAGAAGCGTTGCAAGCAGCTTATCACCGCCAGCAATCAGGAGCTACAAAAACAAGGGAAAAGAAAACAAATCCTCTCCATACCACAGTCCCAGTTTGCTCCTCATATTGCCGAAGTCCTCGTTATCCAAATAATTTTGCATATTCATGGACATAATGCAGAATGGAGGGAAGAAAAAAGAAGAGGAGATCCATCATTTCTCCGCCGACAGTCAATCCAGAGGGAGCTACAGTATCTCGAGAAAACTCCCAGACGGCATTTAGCGCAGATCCATTATCATGAAGTAAATCATACATAAGGATAAACAGACTCAAGTCTCCGAATGGCGCAATGTTTTCTCATTCTTATCCAGCCAATCTCGTGCATCTCTCGGAGACTCAAAGAAATGGGTAGCTCCCATAGCAGCCACTCGCAGCTTGGCCGGGTACAGCATCAAGTAAGGCGCCTTTAAGGATCGCAACCGGCGTTTAACATCTTGAAATTGCCGTCGCTTATTTTGAACTTCAATGGAGAAATCCGGATACAAAGAAATGTGTTGCCCATTTATGGTTAGGTCAGTCATGTCTCTGGCCTTTCTCAAGATGGCGTCTCTATCCATATAGTGAAGAATTCGGAACAAAACAGTGCGTGGCTGTGCCCCAGACGGCTGAGATTTAGTGGGGACCCTATGGGCTCTTTCTATTGCAAACAATGGTGACAGCACATTGTTCCCAAGCGATTTGCGAATCCAATCCTCAAAATATTCCACAGCTCTATTTCCTTCTGCCTTTTCTGGGACCCCCACTATACGCACATTATTGCGGCGCATCCGATTTTCCAAGTCATCCTGCTTGGCTCTGAGTGCTTCTATTACTTTGCCGTATTGTTCAACTTGTGTTCTGACAGGCCATAATACATCTTCCACCTCACTCTGTCTGTCCTCCAGCTCAGTGGTTCTGTCATTTAGGGATCTAATGTCCTGCCTCACATTCCTCAACTCATCTTTAATGTCTTTCATCTGCAGGGCCAGCACTGCGTTCCCCTTTGACAGAGCATTCAGAACGTCAGTGAGGGTGGGAGGATCATCAGCCTGTTCCGCAGTGGCCATGAGCACAGAGTCTTGCATATGTTCCCCAGCCTGAGACTTTATGACGCCCCCTGCATCTCCTGGGAGCCATCCACCTCCATCTGTCCCGCATCTCTCTCTAATCCAACTTTTACTTGCTGGCAATGTGTAGGAGAGCCATTGGTGGGGGATCGCACATATTTCTGCAACCTGGCTGCTGTCTCCATCCTCCTCTCCTCTGCACCTTGCCGGCTGTCAGCCCACGCTGCTGTGCAGCGCCATCTTGAATTCCTCTCTCCTCACCTCTCACCGGCTGTGTCTTCCTCATAATGACGGAGATCTCTGCCTCTGACCTCCCGGTCACCGCCTTTCAGCACCATGGGTCCCAGAGGAAGACAGTGAGATTGTCCAGACCCCTCAGGGCTCAGGATAATGAAAGATAACAGGATAATTTCACTGGAGCTCCTGGGTCCTGCTTCTTCTCACATTGCCAGCTAGCAATTTACTTGTATTACAGGATATAGAACAAGCAGTTAGATTTTGGCCGGGTGAAGTGCAATTTTAGATGAAAAGTCGTCAGTCACTCTGACAGCAGAATGTCACTGTGTGTGCACTGCCGTGATTCCCTGTGCATTTGAGTGGTCACATGTCGACTAGACTCTCATGTGTTTTTCTCAATTCTCCTGTAGAGAAAAGCCGGGTGAGTTTAGTCAGCTTGTGACCGCAAGTAAGCTAATCACATACGTGTTGTCACATAAATTCCCTCTGCACTGGGAATACAAAGAAATAGTGACAATCTGCGTGTCGCCCACTGTCACGACTCAGCAGTCAGCATATAGAGACTGGACAAGTTATTTAACGAGTTTCTCCTATAGGTTGTCATTTATGAGAATTTGGTATCTGGGTAGTGTGATTTTCTTATGGGCATTACTTTTCCCTCCTTAGATCTTGTATCGAGTGATGAGATGCGTTACAGCAGCCAACCAGGTTTTCTCTTCTGAGACCGTATTGACAGCAGCCAATGAATGTGTTGGCGTACTGCTCGGCAGCCTGGACCCCAACATGGCAATACACTGTGAAATGGTGATCGCATACGGGTTAGATCAGCTGGAGAACTGTCAGACGTCTGGTACTGATTACATTATCTCTGTCCTCAATTTACTAACCCTGGTAAGTGCACTGCATCGCGCTTCTCATTAATATTTTGGAAATTGTGAAAAATTGGTGTAGGCTGGTTTGCACTTTACTTTTCTTCTCGGGTAAAGTACCCATAGCTTAAAAATGGTCTTTTTTTTAGGTAAATTCTCTTGCCTAGTTGTAGACAGCACGGTTGTTTTTTCTTGTGGTCAGGAAGAACTACTGTGAGCAGAATTGCCAATGTAAAGGACTACAGATTTAACACTTCAGACATTGCATGCTCGCCCGCGGGGTCACTCCTTCAGTGGTCTCGTTGAATATACAGTGAGTCCTCCTCGGGATGGAAAAAAGTTGTGGGGGACATCCTTGCCATCTTACAACAAAAAAAGTATAAAGTAAAAATGCAGCAGACCAGATGCAGGTCGTGTCTTCCTCCTATAGACGCTAGTTTAAAATGAGCTGTATGATGGCTGCAGAGAGGATGTAGCCCACTGGGCTAAGCCAACGCTTTTTTCCACTTGGTGTCTGGGTCCCATCTCCAAGATCCTATCCCAATATGTAGTGTGTATAATAATAGCAAATACCTCCAATTAGAAATGAAAACACAAAAAAGCACAGTAAAACCAAAAATACTCTGTTGCAAAAAGAATAATAGTAAACGGCAAGTGCCAGTAATAAAAGTGGAAAAACAAGGGTATTTGGTTAATACGTTTTTTGCAAAAAATGTATATTAAGCTTCTCTACCAAATCGTCAAGGTATACCCGTATCAGAGCAGTCCCTAACTAATGTATGTAGTCCCTATCTGATGTATTTAAAAACCTGGTCATATGTATAGTACCTGTATGAGCAGGATTCAGAAAGGTTAAGTCCCATGTGGACACAGCATAGAGCAGCTTATATGTCCAATTAGAAATGTAGTATAGTTGTTCTGATTGGCTATGTTGCTTACCCCAATGTGTAGTAGGTATCCATGGTTACGACCACTCATATAGTGACAATTAGCTGCTAGTGGTCGTAACTAAGGATACCTAAGCTACTGCAATGTCCTGCACATGTGGTAAGTGACAGTGGTTATCAGGATAACTATACTACATTTCTTATTGGAGATAATTGCTAATATTATTACAGCTACTACATATTGAGATAGGATCTTGGAGGTGGAAATACCCCTTTGAAGTAGCATTGTATTGCTCCCTGCCTTTACAGGCCTCGCTTTGCTTTGGCTACCCAGAATGGGACACCTGCTCCCTGTTTTGTGTCAAGTTCTTAGTAGTTACGCTGCCTTCACAATGGTCAAAATGTAAATTTAATTAGGTTCTGAAAACTAATCCTGGAATTAGAGGTCATTGTGCTATATAGAGGGATATATCTTTTACTTTTGAATGATCATAATGGTTACTAATCACTGACCTATTTAGTGACAATGTAAGCATGTGTGGAATTGCTCAGACTTGAAAGTTGATATTGTATAATGGCAAAATTCTAAATCACAGAATCTAAATAAAGACGCATTTCCTTGAAAAAGATAATTGAAAAAGGTTAACGTCATTTTCTACAAGTTCAGTGTTTTATTCTTTCAGATTGTCGAACAGATTAATACGAAATTACCTTCTTCTTTTGTGGAGAAACTCTTTGTACCCACCTCAAAGCTGCTAGCACTAAGATTCCACAAGGAGAAGGAAGTAAGCACTTGTCTGGTTTTGAGCCTTTATTGTGTGTAAAAGTCTAGACGTTCGGATTTAAAGGGGTTGAACAAAAATATATTGTGAAACTTATAGGAATTTCTACCATTTTTCTACAAAGCCTCTTCATTTCAGGGGCTCAAAAGTTATTGGACAAATTTAACTTTTAAGTATTATCTTAAGCATGTGCAATGCTGTTCAATGGGCCTGAGATCTGGTGATTGACTCGGCCATGGCAGAATATTGTTTGCTTTTGTAGGATGTTTGGGGTCATTACCCATTTGTACTGTGAAACCCCATCCTATCAACCTTGCTGCATTTGGTGGAATCTAAGCAAAAAGTATCGCCTTGTACACTCCAGAATTCATCTGTCTGCTTTTGTCTTCAGTCATATCATCAATAAACACTAGTGAACCAGTGCCATTGGGAGCCATGTATGCTCATGCTATCACACTGCCTCCACCATATTTTTCAGTGAATGTGGTTGTCACGTACCCGCATCTCAGCACGTTACTTGGGGTTGTGCCTGCAAGGATTAATCTATCTCCTCTCACTCAGTCCTGCATTCAGCCTCTGTCCTAGGATAACATTTGTTGTGAACTTTGTGAAGAGCTGCAGCCTGGAAACATATGCTATGACCCTTCTGAGACCTGCAGCCTACAGACAGATGCTAGTTAACTGCCGGCCATACATATAATACATATTTTCACTACAATGGTGTATTTGGATTGTGAACTGTTTCAAGCCTTTTCCATACTTTCTTCCACCCATCAATCTGGTACTGGTTGATCTTGGTTTCATATGTCCAAAGAATGATTCTCCAGAACTGAGCTGGCTTCTTTAGATATTTTTTTTTTTTTTTTGCCAAAGTCAAATCTGACCTTTCTATTTTTAATGCTATTAATGTTTTGCACCTTGTGGTGAACCCTCTGTATATGCTCTCATGAAGTCTTTTCTTTATGGCAGACTTAGATACTGAAATAACTACTTACTGGAGAGTGTTCTTCACTCCTGTGGATGGTATGATGGGATTTCTCTCCACCATGAGAAGGATTCTGCCATCATCCGGCACTGTTGTATTCCGTGAACGTCCAGGCCTTTTGAGTTCCCAAGCTAACCAGTGCCCTCTTTTATTGTTTGGAGAATGTACTAAACTGTTGATTTGGTTACTCCTAACATTTCTGCTATCTCTGATGGATTTCTCCGTTTTCTTAGCCTAATGATGGTCTGTTTCTCTTCCATTGAGGGTTAACTTGTCCTCATGTTGTGGGTTCACAGCAACATCTTCCAAATGCAAATTCCACACCTGGAGTCAGCTCCAAACCTTCTATCTTTTTAATTAATGATGGATTAACAAGGGAATAGCCTATTAAAGAGCTTTTGAGATAATTCTACAATTACCTTTGGTCCCTTTAAAAAGAGGCAGCTACATATTAAAGAGCTACCATTTCTAAACCCTTCCTCCAAATAGGATGTGGATACCCTCAAATTAAAGCTGAGAGTCTGCACTTTAAGCCCATGTTGATGATATAACTGTATCTTGAATATGTGTTGGTAAACAGCTAAACGCCACAACTGGTCACTGTCCAAATATTTCTGGACCTAACTTTTCATATGTACAGTGGGGAGAATGTACCGTATTTTTAGGACTATAAGATGCACCCCAAATTTTCAGAAGGAAAATGGGGGCAATAAGTTAATGCGTCACAAGGGGGTCCATCTTACAGTCCTGAATTCAGCTTACCTAGGGGAGAATCGGCAGCGCTGGTGGCAGCAGGAGTCGGGCGATTTTTCCCGGTGGTCCGACGTTACAGGGTTATGATCTCGCTCCCATCCCAGCGTGGTGCGGCAGGTTCAGCGGTGCTCGATGGTGAGGGAGGCTCCAGCGACATTTTGTGAAAGCCCGGAGCCCCCACACTTCTATTGCCTCGATGCT
This sequence comes from Oophaga sylvatica, assembly GCA_033576555.1. Taxonomy (NCBI): domain Eukaryota; kingdom Metazoa; phylum Chordata; class Amphibia; order Anura; family Dendrobatidae; genus Oophaga; species Oophaga sylvatica. Next base: position 130,603,698 of record JARQOD010000007.1, read on the forward strand.
GTGACCTCCGGCGGCCATTTTTTCCAGAGGCTTCAAATGCGCAGATTGAGATCTCAGCAACGAGATCTCAATCTGCGCATGCGTCGCCTTCGGTGGCCATTTTCCTGGAGGCCAGAGCATTGAGGCTATAGAAGTGCGGGGCTCCGGGTTTTCAGAAAATGTTGCCGGAGCACCCGGCACCGCCGCACCATCATCGCCCTGGAGTATCGGACCAGGACCACCGGAAGAATCGCCCGACTCCTGCTGCCACCATGCTAAGTGTAAGTGCCGTACATTCCGACTATAAGAAGAACCCCCGGTTTCCCCCCAAATTTGGGGGGAGGGATGTGAGTCCGAAACATACGGTATTTGATACACTGCCGATTTTTGCAAGTTTCCCCACCTAAAAAGAATGGAAAGGTCTTTAATTTTTGTCATAGGTACACTTCAACTGTGAGAGACACAATCTTAAAAAAAATCCAGAAAATCACATTGTATGATTTTTGCATAATTTGCATTTTATTGCATGAAATAATTATAAGCAGTAAATGAAATACTTAATACTTATTTTCCCCACAGTATATATTATTCCCATTTGATTCCAATTTATGTTGTTTGCCGTTTGCTTAGAGTCTAGCAATAGATGTCGTGTTCCAAAAATGTAGCTTTGATTAAATGGATAGTATATATTATGTTTTTTTTTTTAGGTAATTGGTGCAGCCAATGCCCTGTACCAAGCAGTTTTGACACTGAAGAACATTCCAGTTTTGGAGACGGCATATAAACTGATATTAGGAGAAATTACGTGCGCTTTAAACAGTCTTTTGGGTTTTCTGCAACTAGCTGAAGCCTGTGCCGAAATACAGCATGAAGCTTTTAAGAACCATACGTTCGGATTGGACAGTGCAAAGTTTGTAGCTGTATTTGACTTGAATGTGCTTACGACAATTGGAAATGCAAAAAATTCACTGATTGGGGTAAGCTATAATACCCATTGCATATAGAATTGTATTGTAGAAATGTACTTGTCCCATTCACGCTATCTCTGAATGGCTATGCATGTAATTATTTTTATAGTCCTGCGTTAGTTTCTTTTCAGTCTGATATATGTATGTGGCTCAGAGTCTAGAATTTCTGGAATGGATTTGCGGGTTGAACCGCTATGGGTCCTGTAGTGAAAATAATTTGGCACGTACCCGCTTCTCAGCACGTGACTTGGGGTTGCGCCTGCAAGGGTTAATCTATCTCCTCTCACTCAGTCCTACATTCAACCTTTGTCCGATGCTGCAATAGGAGCATAAATCACACCCCAACACAGACCACACACCCTGGTTCATGCATGCTGCCACCACTCACCAAACACACGGGCGATGAATCCCAGAAGTACTACTACAGTCACCAGGATCACACACTCTAAGGCTATGGATTCTTTTAGAGCATGCAAGGTTCAAAATTATTAGTTTTAAGCTTTAATAGAGAATGTACAGTGCTTACAATAAAAGGGTATAAAAAATATGGAAATAGTGACATACAAATATGCAAAACAGGTATAAAAATAAAAGGGAGAAAATTTACAGAGCTATCTAAACTTTGCAGATTAGTATTCTGCTCCTTGACGGGGGGATGAATATGAAATGGATCACATCAGCTTGGCTGTCCCTCAGTCTGTGTACAACCTTCTATATGTAAAGGCATAATTTATAGATTTAACCTGGAGATCAGTTTTCTGGACCAGCCTCTCATGTTAATATTCTAGTTCCTGGTTTGTGACTGGACCATGGCTACTTTGCCAATGAATACATTATTTTTTCTCTAAACACTTGTTGTATAACCTTGCTTTCTCATAGTAAATATAAATTGTCAGGTTGCAATTTGGCGTCTCCCTTCAAAGGAGTCAAAAGGTGTGAAATGTTTCCAATTCTGTGTGTCAGGAAGGCACCCTGGGGCCGGAGACCCTGAGACCAGGAAAGCTGTCTTTCTCTATCGCTTCATTGGGGGACACAGATAACCATGGGTGTATGCTGCTGCCACTAGGAGGCGCTGACACTATGCATATGCAAAAATAAAAGTTGGCTCTTCCTCTGCAGTATACACCCCACCGACTGCAGGAAGTAAATCAGTTTTAGCTTAGTGTCAGTAGGAGGTGGACACGGGTCTCTCCGGAGACCCATATCTAGCTATTGTGCGTCGTTCCTTTTCAGGTACTTCCGGAGGAATACAGTGTGAACAGTCACTACTGTAGTCCCACACAGAGACTGAGTACAGCATGTACTGCCACCCCGTATCCTCATATGTCGGTTCGGCAGGACCCCAAAAGAGATCCCTTGACACGGATGTGTGTTCAGGTGATCTGAAAAAGGAAACCCGGGCCTGCCTCTGTCTCCCACCCACTCGCCCACCAGAGCCAGTCGGTAAAGGAGACTCGGACGTCCGTCTATAATTGGAGGTATTATCGCTCTTTCCTCCACAGCGATGAAGACAGAAGGAAAGAAGAATGTGGTGGATTCGGACTTTCTTTGTGGGGCCGGCCACGGCCTTACTAGAGCCGTCGCCGCGGCCCTCCTATGGCTCGGCGCCGCCGCGGCCTTTTCTGGGGATCGCCGCGGTCTTCTCTCGAGCCGCTGCGGCGGCCTTGTTTGCGAGCCACCACCGCGGCCTTGCCCGGGGCCACCGCCGCAACCCTGTCTGCGGGCCGGCGCAATGGCTTTACCTTTGTGGCCGCCGTGGCCTTGTTCGAGGGCCCCCGGCCTTGTTCGGGGGGCCGCGGCCTTGTCCAGAGCCGCCGACGCGGTCCTCCTGCGGCCCGGCTGGGATCCGCCGCTGCGGCCTTGTCGGGGAGCCGCTGCATCGGCCTTGTTCGGAGCGATCCTGTTACCGCCTTGTCTGGTAGCCGCGACTGCGGCCTTGTTTCGAGCCGCCGCGGCCTTGTCTGAAGCCGCCCCGCGGCTCCGCCAGCGCCGCGGCCCTTCCTGCGTGCCGGGGCCTTCTTTTGTGGTGGCCGCCACGGCCTCGCCAGGGAGCCGCAGCCGCGGCCTTTGTTTACGAGCCGCGGCCTTGTCTGGGCCACCGCCGCGGCCTTGAGGCTCTAATCTAGGTCCCGGCTTCACTTCGGGCCTAGTCAGAGCGCCGGCTCCGCCCCCTTTTCTTTCAAACTCTGGCGGGCTTTTCTCCCGCGCGCCTCTCCTTACAGCGCGGTCCGACACGCCACCCCCTCTCTTCTGCTGCTCGGGGGGGGCTGTAGCCGCCCCATTTGCGGCTCTGAATCCACGGATTTGCACGCCCCTTTGGTCCACTGCTGAGAGCAGGAGCCCTCAGCGGCAGCAGCGCAGGTTTTTTTCCCACAGCCGGACGCCATCCTTGCTCCATGCAGGGCATCTTCTTCCAGTCTGTGGAACAGCTTCAGGAACCGTGAGTTACTCTGCCCTGCAGAGTTTACACTCTCCTCTATCTTCCCTTCTGTCCCCCAACCGTCCGGCACCAGTTTGTGGGACTGTTCACCAGAATTCGTCAACGGATCACAAGTCTTCGATCTGGTCCGTCCAATTCAGGCCGTAAGAAAACTAGACTGGAGCACCATTCTAGACGACTTTTTTCACGGCGTGATCCCTCTCTAGCGTCCTCTTCTCCGGGATCAGGTGAGGCTTCTTCAGACGCACTTTCGGAGGATGAGGCGAACCTGGATTCAGAATAGTCCTCCAGCTGGACGGATATGGTGCAGAGCCTGATTGTTGCAGTTAATCAGACCTTAGGCATCAAAGATACTGCTACAAAATCCGCAGATCAGGCGGTTTCGTTTAGCCGATCCAAAACCACCTTCCAAGGTCTTTTGCAGACCATATTCCCTATGCGGACACATATTTGGCAATATGGAGGCCATCTGTAGGAACATTTGGCTCAAAGCATGGCAAGCGGAACTTTCATCTGAAAGGTCTCTTACCTGTCCCCCCTTTCAGGGAAAACGCCGGTTTGGTTCCACGATTGGACTAGATCATTAAAGGGGGCATCTGGAGCCACAAGTTCTCTCCTTCCTCAGTCCAACCTCGCAGCCCTGCTGTAGCGAAGCGCCAGTTCCGCTCCCCTCGACCTTTTCACGGACGACGGAGGATCCCTTCGGTCAGCGCTTGCCGCAGACCTGTCAAGTCAGGAAGAAGGCTTCCTTCAGGCTCTTTCCCTGACACTCTCATAGCTCCCATGGTAGCCCCACCAGCTTCGGACCTGGCAAGTCCTTCCTCGGCATCACTTTGGTCCAGAGCCCACCGTATCTCCCAAGCCAGGTGGTGGTTTCCTGATCTCCAGTTTTCTGATCTTGAGTCCTCCTGGATCTTTTTAGGATGGAGTCCCCCTGCTCAGTATTTGCTTCCATAGGGACGCAGAATCCTTTTCCGAATTATCCGGAGTCATCCAAGACTCTTACCTTCACGTTCCGATTTGCCCAACTCATCAGGGGTTCCCGCGTTTCGCAGTACAGCGGCATCTCGTCCAGTTTCTTTCCCTGCTGTTTGAGCTTGCGACCGCTCCCAGGGTCTTCATAAAGATCATGACGGCGTTCAGGGCTTTTTTTGAGGATTAGGGACCTAGTACTTATCCAGTTCCTTGACATCTTCAGTGCCGTTCGTCCGCAAATTCAGTCGGACAACGACACAGCGGTGGTATCCGTCAATCACCAAGGAGGGTCCAGGAGTCCCCTGGCGATGGTCATGATATCCAGGATTCTTCTCTGAGTGGAGACGACGTTTTCGACAATATCGCCAGCTCATATTTCCGGCGGGGAAACTAGACAGCCGTTTTTCTCAGCCGCGAGCTTCTCGTTGCTGGAGACTGGTCCCTGCATCAGGACGTCTTCCATCTGGCCTGTCTTCAAGGGAGAACTCCGGACGTGGATCTCACGCCCTTCCCAGCTGTACAAGAAAGTTCCATGATTCATGTCCAGGTCCTGCATTCCCCTCACGGGGTCGCCGATGCTACAGCCATTGCCTGGTCGCTCTTCGCGCTCTCCCTTACCTTTCTTCCCAGGCCTTTGAAGTAGATCAAAGCGGAAGAGGTGTTGGTCTTTGTGATCACACCACGGTGGCCCAGTAGTTCTGCGTTCGTCAATCTCCTGGCGGGCACTCCTAGAAGCTACCAGACGGGCCAGACCTTCCGCCTTCTTTCCTTTCCAAGGTGGTATCCACCCTTTTTTCACCTGATTGGGGACTTTGTATCCCTTCCGTCTGCCTAGTTCCGACTGATTCTCCGGAACATTCACTGAACAGGCTAGCCCTAAGACCGCTTCCCTTAGGATGTCGGATCTCCTTTTGTCATCCAGATGACGCATGCCTGCAAGGCTACGATTGCGCGCTGTATTAGGTCCGCAAGTTTGGAGGCTCACTGGTTAAGAGGCTCACTCTTCCCGTGCAGTGGGCGCCTCATGGCCAGTACACATGGGGCATCCGCCCTATAACTCTGCAAAGCGGCAAACCGGTCTTCCATCCACAGGTGTGCCAAAATTGTTTCGGGTCCATACCTACGCTTCGGTGGACGCCAGCCTATGCGGAGGTATCTTGCAGGCGGCAGTGGTAAGCTCTTTGATCGCAATAGAGTTTTCTGCTGTTTCCCTCCCCATGGACTGCTTTGGGACGTCCCATGGTTATCTGTGCTACCCAATGAAGCGATAGAGAAAACAGGATTTTGGTTGCTTACCGTAAAATCCGTTTCTCGGAAGCCTTCATTGGGGGACACAGCACCCTCCCATGTTTTTTTTCTACAACTCCTGTTTCTTCTTCTATGTGCTATTGTTACAGTTGAGTTGTCCATTTGTTATTCTATCATGTTGTTCTACTGCTTTCTCACTAACTGATTTACTTCCTGCAGTCGGTGGGGTGTATACTGCAGAGGAGCCAACTTTCATTTTTGCATAGGCATAGTGTCAGCGCCTCCTAGTGGCAGCAGCATACACCCATGGTTATCTGTGTCCCCCAATGAAGGCTTCCGAGAAACGGATTTTACGGTAAGCAACCAAAATCCTGTTTTACTGCTGTGGTCATACATCTTACAAATATATATTTTCACTAGAGGTCCATATGAAGATTAGTTGAATTGTAAGGGGCCAATCTGCTTGTGGTTATCGGCTACAGTTTTCACTTCTAAACTGCTTTAGAGGCTGGTCACGCCACATTATGCTGTGTGTTCCTACTGTGTCCTTCCAGCAGTTAGAGGTTGTCTACTACTTTATCACTGACCTGTCCTGAAGATAAATCCTAAATGTCTGATCGGTCAGGGTCCGACACCCAGCACCTCCTCTGTTGTCAGTATCTGCGCCCTGAACTGCTCAATTGCGGATCTGCTCCGTCTTCGAATAGTGGCCGCGGCAGGGTACTGCACAGCCTCTTCCTATTGATTGGAGTAAGGGACGGATGTGGAATACCCTGCCGCGGCCACTATCAGAAGATGGAGCAGCTCTGCAACTGAGACGTTGCGGCCGTCAACAGACAACAGCTGACTGGCGGGGTGTCAGACCACAACCGATCAGACAATGACCGATTTTCAGGAAAGGTCATCAGTGATAGAGTAGTGGACAACCTCTTTAAGCAGCATGGACAAATGACACAGGGTGGTTAGTTGGGAGGGAAGGGTAAACTCGGTCATCGTGTACCACAGTCACAGAGCTGAGTAGCACAGAAAGTCCAGAGACAGAACAGTCCCAGCAAATTAGTAGAGCGGAGTTTGCAACAAAATTCAGTACATAGCACAGTTGTATAGCAAAGTTGACTTGGTGGTTAAGCAACAATATCTAATATGCTGAACTGGTCAAAGCACAGTGGCAGCAGGAGTTGGTATATGTAGCAGAGCGTGTCACAGAACTGGCCTAGCAGTCTAGCAGAGCTTGGTTCTCATGACACCTAATACCTGAGCCAAGCTGTGATGCCACTGAAGTAAGCCGAGGAACCTGGCGGCAGCAAGTACTGGAACAAACACACTGTGTAACGCAGTGTGAACAGACGCGTAAGTGCCAGGACAATTATCCAAACGTTTTTGAAGTCCATGGACAATATGCATGGCAACATGGATTAGAAAGCGATTTGTCTGTAGGGTTCACATAGATTGCAGCATAGAATACATGCCAAAATCTTTTTTTTTTCTTACGTTTATGAGGCCAACAATAGTGTCATACATGCAGGACCCCATTATAAGTCATTGGGGTCCATCATGATCCATTTGTGCAGAAGTCATGAAACTAATGTGGGCAGAAGTTTAGTAATGTAGGTTGTTCTTTGGCCGTATGTGTAATTTCCTTATTGATGCCACCTTTTTTTATGTTCTTCCAGATGTGGGCTCTGTCTCCCACTGTGTTCCCATTACTGAGTAAAACGCTGATGGTCGTACATCAAGAAATAGCCGTCTATTATCCCGAAGTCCAGTACTCTGTGCTCTGCACGCTGTATTCTCACTGCACCAGGTATGGCCATGTCTGCACTCTGCAGCTGTTAGCTCTACTGTGGTATTACTGTTTTTTTATTGCCTTTACCATTGGTTTCCCTTTGCAGGCATGAACATTTTATTTCCAGCAGTCTCAGTTCATCATCTCCTTCATTGTTCGATGGAGCAGTGATCAGCACAGTAACCACTGCCACCAAGAAGCATTTCTCTGTTATTCTGAATTTGCTGGGCATGCTGCTGAAGAAAGACGATATTTACCAAGATTCCCGGTAACTTCATTTACCATCATTGTTATTGTTTATTCTGATTCCATTATTACTGAGATTCCCCACTTCTCTCACGTACGACCCATCCTTGCTGTTATAACGTGACGAGGGTGGGCTGTAATGCCACACAGTTCATGGCAAGAGTGCCGCCATGTCCTCAAACCGTTAAACCTCTGTGTGAAACTGTTGTGTAGTTTCATCTTTTTCTATACTTTCTCCTCATGCATACATTTCTTGGCATTTATTCAGCTTTTCTTTTTTTTCCCTGCTGTAGAAAATTGTTGATGAACTGGGCTGCGGAAGTGGCAGTCCTCATGAAGAAATCTGACACATATGCACCGTTATTCTCACTGCCGTCCTTTCACAATTTCTGCAAAGGACTACTGGCAAATAGTAAGGCGGGACTGTGTCTCTACTCTTACAAACGTGATTTTTTTTTTTTTTATTCTATATTGAATATTTTTACATTTTTCCAGCCCTTTCTGAAGATATGAACATCACCTTACAAGCTTGTAACAGTCTCCATGTTCTGTCATCCTCACTACCAGAAGACTTACTACAGAGGTATGCTCCTGAACACTGTCGGGACCCTTAATTGTCTAGATCTTTGGATATTTTCGGCACTGATCAGCAAATTATGGCAAATCCTTGTTAGATAATTTCTTAAAGCGCTTTCATGCAACTGTAAGGATGACTTGTGATGGGAAGTATTGAAACATCATGGATTTTTAGGATTTGTGTGTTGACTTGTTCTCGATGCTAGCGGGTGCTCTGTTCTAGTAGTAGCACTATATCGGGAGTTTATGTATTCTTTGAATTATGGGGACAACATTTACAGGACAATGGGTATATTCTCTTCCACTAGGAGGCTTGACACTAGGTGTCAAAATTAGAAATAAGTGTTGGTTCCACCTGCTGTCCGAAGGAGGAAGACACATCCTGTATTAGGTCTTCTGCATTTTTTTTTGTCTTATGTGAGATGGATGAACTCCACCTTTACTCCAGGGAAGATACACTGCTCACTCCGCAGTAGTGTACCTCCCTGGAAATGTCACACCTACGATGGCCACCTGTTCCCTGAGGTGGCTACCGGTGATCCCACAATTGTGAAAGGTCACTGAAGGAGTGACTCTGATGGCGTTGAAAGGGTGAGTTGTCCTGGTCATCCTGCACCTCAGAAGACCTCCAGTATACAGTTCCCGCGACTTTCTGCTCCCAGCAGCAACAAAGTCTACCATGTGGCAAGCCTTCTCTCCCTGCATCCAATGCCTTATCTACTCGCTTTATTAGGACCTTTTGGATCCTTATCTCAGGAATCGAGCCTTCCCGAATTTAGTCTCCAAATTTATGATCAATTCATGGAGCACTATCCAGCCCAACTCGCCTAATTGTTGCATTGCCCAAACTGGTGTCTATGCCTTTTTTGACATGGCGCTCAAGGAGCCTATCCTCTCCTGACCGACTTGCTAACAAGAGGTGTAGGATCTCTTTCCGGAGATCCTTTTTAGTCTACCTGGAACGTTCCCAGCAAAGAACCACAACAGCTGATGCCACTTCTTCCCTTGCCCAGTCCGAATTCCTAGGGGACGCGTCTTATTCAAACTCTTCTTCTGAGCAGGATTCCAAGCTTTTCTCGGCCACACAGGACTTTATCTAGCCAATGTTGGACACCCTCCATGTCAAAGACAAGTCTCGCAAGGAAGCGGTTTCCTTCCGCTGGCAAATCACCTTTCCTAGCTACAGAATTGGGCAATCTTGCCAAAGAATGGAAACATCCGGTTACCAAACAGTCCACACTTTTCTCACTGGATCACCTTATCGTCAGTATATCTAGAGCCACTACATTGCCTCCTTCTGCTGCGGAGTCTCCCAGTGGTCTGCTGGGCATAAAGATTGTCTACCTCTCAAAATCTGCCTTTCCAGCAGCAGTTTCCACTTTACATTTCTCTGTTCGCAGCATCTTGGGTTTGCAAAACCTAGACCTCTTCATTAAGGTTTATCTTCTTAATGATCCTCAGTGTACTGAACCATCGTACGACCAGCTCTACCCTTTCCTAGTGTACTCTCACCCATCCCTGCAGTCTGTGAGCCCTGGCGGGCAGGGTCCTCTCTCCTTCTGTACTTGTGTGTCCCTTGTCCAGCACATGTTTATTGTACCTGTCTATATTTTCCCCTTTTCATATGTAAAGCGCCATGGAATAAATGGCGCTATATAAATGTATAATAATAATAATGATGATGTCCTACTGAACCGCTCTTCTTGATTGCTGTACTTCTCACAAAAGGAATTTAGAGATCTCTTAAGTCATCACAACTTGCTGCCTGCCATCAAGTCAATTGTGTGGATTTTCAATGCTCCACTTGGCTAAAACCCTGATCTGCAGAATCGTCATCCAAAAAGTGCCATACTGGTCTTCCTTTTGCAGTGAACAGGCTCTTTGGTAAACACCTAGACGTGATCATCAAGGATGCCATCGGGAGCAAGAGTGCTTTGCTTTCCAGAGCCCTAGTCGCTCTCCGACATCTAGGCGATCTCAGAGGTTTTGCTCCATTTAAGACTCCTCTTTCTGTAGAGGAGACAAAAACTTCTCCCGACCCTCTAACTGCAGCTAACCCTTGTTCAAGCAAAATCCTTCCTGCCCCGAAGGCCTTGAAGCCTTCCACTTCCAGATACTCAACGGCATGAAGATCTTCTCGAGTGAGGGATCGCCTTCTCTCCTTCAGAGTTTTGGATTGCTCATGTGAACAACGCCAGGGTCAGTGAGGGTTTCTCTCTGGTATAAAAATGTAGTTCACCTCTGTGACTCCAAGCAGGTTTTTCAGTTTTTTTTTTTTTTCATTTTGTCCTGTGTGACTGCTCAACCTCTACCTTTTTCCCTGACCTCCAGCTCCAAGGAGTCATTGTTCCTATTCTAAGGATGCTCCTCAAACCTACTCGGGCCGCAATAAGGATGGCTTGGCCAGACCCATTGTGGAATTGAAGAAGCGCAACTAATTTGTGTGAGTCTGAAGATTTTACATGGAATCCGTATGATCTGAAGTTGCATCATTGGAGCCAGAAGAATTCTTCTATTGGGTATACTTACTCGAAATCTGTCTGAGTTTTCAAAGACGAGTTTTAATGTTTGACAGCTCCCTCTTTGCTATCTAGCAGATCCATCTGTCCTCTCCAATGGCAGATGGTGCCGACTGATGCCAGTATCTCGGGCTGCAGAGCCGTGTTCAACCGTCAAACCACTCAGGGTTTTGGTCTCTAGAACAATCCTGTGGCACATGTGTAGATTAAAATCTCGGCATTGCGCGGAGATCTCAGTCTGCGCACGCAGCAATGACGATGTGAAAATTTCAAACAGGAGGCAGAGACATCAGTGACCAGTCCTTCAACCAGCGGAGGCAGGAGGTGAAGACCCAGTGGACAGTTCCACCCCTGTGCACCGAAATCTCACCTCCAAAAAAAATTCAAAGGATTTTCTCCAAAGAAATGAAATTATTCTGTATTACAGCCATGTCTTTATATTAAACAATTGTGCTGGCAGCTTTTCTTTAGGTTAGCTGTTTTGTCGCTGAGGCATCCTCAACATAGACCTTCTGGCGT
>JARQOD010000007.1:130615053-130654153 GCA_033576555.1 Oophaga sylvatica
GGGGGTTTGTGTCGTCTCTCTCTCTCTCTCTCTTTTTCAAAAAAAAAATCCGCCAAGGCGGACTGACATCTGACATTCCGTCAGAGCCAAGCATGAAGTCGCTTCGCTCCGTTATGGCAGCCCTGTCGCAGATCGATTTTTTTGGTCAATCGACATTCGCGACGCTTATTGGCATGTTCCCGTCGGAAGAGCTCATCAGCGCTTCCTTCGTTTTTGCCATAGAATCAACCATTACCAGGTTGTGGCTCGGCCATTCGGCTTGGCCTTAACGTCCAGAATTTTTACAACGATTCTGGCGCCTAAATCTCATGGCAATTCTTCAAAGACGGGGACTTACGATTCGTCCCTATTTGGACGACCTTTCGATTGTGGCCTCAAAGGAGAAGTCGTCTCTGGAATCGTCGCAGGCAATCCTGTTTTTTGAGGATGCTTTTCGACACGGTACGGGCGGTGTTGTCCCTACCTCCAGACAAGCAGGCATGTCTGCTCCAACATTTACAGATTATGAAGGCTGCGACAGCAATGTCCCTTCGGAAGGTATGCGCCTTCTGGGTTTGATGGTGGCGTCCATGGAGCACCTCCGTTTGCCCAATTTCATTCCAGAGCTCTCCACAGGCTCATTCTGAGTCGTTGGAATCGGTCGCAATCACTGGATTGCAGTGTCACCATTTTTCGCGGGGTGCGAGAATCCCTAGGATGGTGGTCACGTCCAGGAGCGTTATTCCTGGGAAAGTCTTTCTCCCTCCGAAGTGGTCGGTCATAACCACCAATGCCAGCCTGACGGGCTGGGGAGGGTGTCTGGAACGATCTTCGGATCCAGGGAGTATGGTCATCGGAAGAGTCGGTTCTACCGATCAACATCCTGGAATTGAGGGCAAAATTTGTTCTTTGCCTCCATCACTGGACGGTCTCCTTGAGCGGTATGCCAGTCCGAGTGCGGACAGACAACGCGACGGCGGTCGCGTTTATCAACCACCAAGGCGGGACGAGGAGTTCCCATGCTGGAGGTGTCTCGGATACTGATTTGGGCCGAGACCAGGGTTCCAGCCATCTCTGCAATTCACTTTCCAGGAGTCCAGAATACCACGGCGGACTTCCTCTGTCGCGAAAAGATGGTTCCCGGAGAATGGGGTTTTCATCCGACAATTTTTTTGCACTGCTGTGCTTCCGTTGGGGAACTCACCAAGTGGACTTGATGGGGTCCAGGTTTAATACCAAATTACCGACCTTCGTGTTCAGGTACAAGGACACGAAGGCTGTGGCGGTAGACGCTCTGGTGGATCCGTGGGACCATTTCGAGCTAGTCTATGTTTTTCCGCCGATATCTTTACTTTCTCTGGTGCTGCGTCAGTTCAGACTGGAGAGAATTCCGGCTATTTTGATAGCTCAGATTGGCCAAGGAGGACGTGGTTCTCGACACTAGTGTCGCTTTTGGCGGCGCCGCCATTTCCACTTCCTCTGCGCCCGGTCCTGTTAACCCAGGGACTCACTCGTTATCCGGACTTGAAGTCTCTGCGTTTGACGGAGTAGCTCTTGAGACCGAAATGTTAACGGAACCCGAGAAAGTTTTCCATTCCCAATCTGTTGTTTTTTCTACAGCATGGGTTAGACAAGGGTTTGACAGTTAGCACCCTGAAAGGTCAGGTTTTCTGCTCTGTCCTTATTATTTCGGAGGGCTATTGCCTCGCGTAGGGACGTGCTTTCCCTTTTCCGCGGTATAGCTCGTAAGTTTCCGCCGCGGAAGGCACCCGTGTCTTCTTGGCGGCTCAACCTTGTTTTTGGAGGCTCTTCAGCATAAACCATTTTGAGCCTATGGATTCTGCTAGCCTTTCTTTACTTTCTTGGAAGGTGGCCTTGCTAGTAGCGGTCGCCTCTTGAGGAGAGTTTTTCTGAGTTGGCAGCTCTTTCTTGCTCGCCTCCTTTTTCTGGAGTTTTTTTTTCCGGATCGGGTGGTGCTTCGCACACGGGGTGATTTTCTATCTAAGTAGTGTCACAATTTCATGTTAACCAGGATATTGTGTTGCCTTCACTCTGTTCGGATCCGAAGAATGCGAAAGAGCGAGCTTTACACACTTTGGATTTAGTGCGGGCCTTGAATTTTTATCTATCTATTATTCAAGGTTTTCGTAAGACGGACTCCCTGTTTGTGGTTCCAGCAGGTCGTCGGCGTGGTCAACGAGCCTCCAAGGATTCTATAGCTCGTTGGATCCAGTCAGCTGTTCTGGAAGCTTACCGTATTGGGGGTGAATCTTGCCGATTAAGATTCGAGCCCATCCCACGAGAGCTGTGGGTTCATCGTGGGCTTTTCATCAAGGTGCCTCGGCAGTGCAGCTCTGCCGGGAGGCAACTTGGCGCTCTGTCCACACGTTTACAAAGTTTTTATAAAGTGGACACCAGTGCTTCCGCTGATGCAGCCCTCGGACGTAGGGTCCTGCAGGCAGCTGTAGTTTAAAGTTTCTAGATGAACTTGTGTTTAGCGCTGGTTGCGCTTCCTTGTTAAGGTTGTTGGGTTTCTGCCTTTGTTGGTTTTTCCCACCCTTATTTTTGAACTGCTTTGGGACGTCCCATCAGTAATGAATTACTGTGTCTCCCTCCCTTCCATCTGCAGCTGAAAGACGGATTTGGTAAGAACTTACCTGTAAAATCCTTTTCAGCGAAGGAAGGGAGGGAGACACAGATCCCGCCCAAGGCAGAAGTGTGTTGATGTTTTCAGATGCAGCGCGACTCTTATCTGATAGCGATTATCTGGGCTGAGGTCAGCGCGCTAAGGCTCTGTTCCAGCATCACCAGCTCATCGCAGTAGTCAGGTTCAGTGAGTAGTACCTGGAACTCTGTGGTTTTTGGCTTACTTTGCATGCATAACCTGTATTCTTGTGTTTTTCCTTCAGAAGGGGTTATGTTGCTCCGCTGGTGATCTTGGTTCTTCCTTAAAGCTTTGGTACGACTGAAGGAGCTGAGTAGGAGGAGCCCGAGCTGGAGGAGCCAGCCAGTCAACACGCTTTTGATCTGAGGTGTCATCCTGATCTGGGGCTCCGCCTACCCATCAGTAATGAATTACTGTGTCTCCCTCCCTTCCTTCGCTGAAAAGGATTTTACAGGTAAGTTCTTACCAAAATCCGTCTTTCAGATACAGCTCTCAGGGAACCAGGGTGTAAAGCTTCACCCTGTCTTCCCACATATTGCGTCTGAGCGAGCAGTGTGGTATCATCCGCACTGCACCTCTTAGATCCGCAGGCAGGACTCAACCCCTACCACCCTCACGGTGCTTCTGGGCGTTGACCGGTGTCCAGTCCTAACCAAACTCCCTCCTCACCCCTCTCCTAGCAGAGGGCTGAGGGGAAGACGGTGGTCACCAGGAGGTGACCTCCCCCCTTTTTCCCAAAGGGGTTGACTCCATCTTCTGGGAAGGAGGATTTCTTGACTCCCAGCGACCCCCTCTACCCGGGCACCTGCGGTATCCTCCAGACGCCAAGGAAAAGAGGACGTCGCAGACCAAGTACAATACGGTACATGCAGCCCAGCATACCCCTCCCCCAGACCAAGTCCCCTCGTTTAAATCTCCCGCCCTCTAAACACAAGGCGGGGGCAGCGTTCCCTAGCACCTGGGCACGGCATACCTGACAGGTCCCGGCGGGAACCACAGGCACGGTGCTCCCAGCTCCAGCTAGGGGATAGGACAGCAGATCAGCGCTGCATCAGCGCCCTGCTAGGCGCAGCGTGGTCCGCACCACACGGCACTTCCAGCGCCAAGACACGGGATAAGCGCCGCATCAGCGGCCAGACAGGGTCGATGAGGACTCGGCGCCCCCAGCACCCAAACGCGGTGGACACGCGCCTCACACAGCGGCATCGCGCCGCAACACTGGCGGCTCACATGCAGCATGGGGCTTAAGCACTCCCCCACGCCTCCACTTCCTGCGCTTTTTGAATTTCGCGCTTCTGCCTTCCCAGCAACACGGCGTCGTAACCCCGCCCCTTCCACAGCCCGGCAAATCACGAGGATGCCTGGCACATAAGCCTGCCCCAACCCAGCCGCAACCTATAGCAAGGCTCTGGCTATAGCCGACGCCCCCGGAAGGTCCTGGGAATCTCTGCCTCTCTTCCCCTGCACGGAACCTCGTGCAGATCCAGGACTCACCGCCTTGGGGGACACTACGCTCGGCTGCACATTCAGATTGGGTAGGCACTAGCACCCTGCGCCTTAAACAGCCCTCCTCTGCAGTATATTTGCAACCCCTTTCTATAGCACAGCGCCATATACATATGCACAATCCCACAAGGGCTCCCCTTACTAGACCCATCGTTACTCATTACGTCTGCGCACGCTGTAGAAAAAAGTGAGCATCAGGTCAGCCGTCACCTTACTGTACGTCCTGCAGTACCCCTACCATGTCGACCACCCATTAATTCACCGACTCGCGGGACGAGACCTCCCACCCCCTGCCAGAGTGGACCATCGCCATGTCTGTCAGTCGCAGACTTGACCAAGGTATCCCAGTCTCTGGTCCAGGTCCTGGAAAGGATTCCACAACTAGCTCAAGCCACCAGTGCTCCGAACGCCCCCAACTGCGAGTCGTCAGCACCAGACCTCGACCTCCAAAGGGACAGGACCGGGCAGAAGCTCTAGGAAGCGGGCTCAGCCCGGCTCTTCCTCCAGCTCCCCAGGACCCTCCCCATCACACAGATGGCTGTCCTCTCCCCAAATCGCCTCTTCGGAGGACGACCTTGGGTCGGAGATCGATTCCCAGTCCAAGTCACTCGGACACCGATCACACGTCCAGGGCCCAGGACATGGTAGATAGCCTAATATCGGCCATCACCCAAACGCTGAAATTAGAGGAGAGCATACCACCACAGGACTCCTCAGTCTCGTTAAAGCGAGCAAAGCCCCCCTCCCGAACTTTCCCAAATCATAGGGAGTTCGAGGCCATGGTAGCAAGACACTGGCAACACCCAGATAAGCGCTTCTCAGGACAGAGGCACCTAAACGTGCTATACCCCTTTCACTCGGACCTCCGCACAATGTGGACCGAGCCCCCTAAAGTGGACCCCCTGGTCTCTCGACTGTCCTCTAAAACAGTCCTACCTCTAACGGACGGCGCTTCACTTAAGGATTCGTCGGACAGACAGATCGAATCCCTGGCCAAATCGGTCTTTGAGGCAACTGGCGCCTCTCTCTGCCCCAACTTTGCCTCCACCTGGGTGGCGAAAGCAGTCTCAGCATGGGCAAGAATGCTTCGTAAAGGTAACGTAGCATCAGCCCCTCAAACTGAACAGATTGAACAAGCCGGCAAGTACTTTCTGGATGCCAGCTTGGACGCAGCCGGGTGCTCCGCAAGGGCAAACGGCAACATTGTCGCCATAGGCCGCATTCTCTGGTTGAAGTCATGGAACGCGGACACCACTTCAAAAAGATCGCTCACCAATCTGTCTTTTCAGGGCTCCAGGCTCTTTGGAGCCGGGATAGACCAAATAATCTCAGAAGCAACGGGAGGAAAAAGCACCTCCCTCCCCCAGTCTAGACCCACAACGCCCTTTTAGAAAGAGAACCGCTAGACCCTTTAGGTCCTTTCGTCCGTTCACTTCTGCTGAAGGCGCCACACAGCAGGAACGCCCCTCCTCTTCGGGGAACGGAGGAAAACAACATTCAAGCCTCCTCCACACTGGAGGCCAAAAGGCAGGCCCCAAAAATCTTCTGGCCCTCACGCCAGCAGATTCCTGTCCAAGTGATGGGTCACCCCCACCTGGAAATTTATCCAGGGTGGGAGGCAGACTTCTTTCCTTCAGGGACTCATGGCTAGCCGTGGTAGACGACGCCTGGGTCAGAGAAATCGTCACCTCCGGTTACAAGATCTAATTCTCTTCCCTTCCACAGCCACGCTTCTTTCTGTCCCGCTCCCCAAGGCAGCCGTCCCACAACACGGGCTTTCTAAAGGCCGTCTCCTCCCTCCTATCCACCGGGGTGATCGTCCCCGTACCACCAAACGATCGCTTTTCTGGTTTCTATTCAAACCTGTTCGTGGTCCCGAAAAAAGATGGCTCATTCCGCCCGATTCTGGACCTCAAGCTTCTCAATCGCCACGTCCGAATCCGCCACTTCAGGAAGGAGTCCCTACGCTCAGTGATCGCCTCCATGGAACCGGGAGAATTCCTCTGCTCCGTGGACATAAAGGACGCCTACCTCCACATCCCCATATCCATAAAGCACCAGAAGTACCTTCGATTCGCCATCCAGGAGGACCACTACCAATTCACGGCTCTCCCCTTCGGCCTGGCGACCCAGAGTCTTCACGAAGGTCATGGCACCCATCATGGCCATCCTTCGCTCCAGGGGAATCATCATATTACCGTACCTGGACGATCTACTGATCAAGGGCCCATCCAACCAAGACTGCCTTCAGAGTCTCCAGGTCACCATGGACACCCTAACCCACTTCGAGGGTGGATAATCAACAGAGAGAAATCCTCTCTGTACCCCACTCAGAAACTAGTGTTCCTCGGCATGGAGTTCGACACGATCCGGGCCCGAGTGGGACTCACGAAAGAAAAATTCTCATCCCTCTCCAAAGGGATCAATTCACTCAAACGTCCAACCCCACTCCAATTCGGCATGAGGATCCTCGGGAAGATGATAGCCTCCATGGAATCCATTCCCTTTGCCCAATTTCACAACCGCCCTCTCCAGCTGGCCCTCCTCTCTGCCTGGGACAAGAACCCAGCCTCCCTAGACCGCCCGTTTATACTGACTCCCAAGGTGAGGCAATCCCTGAACTGGTGGTCGCGGCCGTCCTCAATCCTACAGGGAAGGTCCTTTCTGCCGCTTCAGTGGCAAGTAATCACCACCGACGCCAGCCTTCTCGGGTGGGGGGGGCAGTCTACCACCAGAAAACAGCGCAAGGATGATGGAACTCCCGGGAGACTATGCTACCCATCAATCTCCTGGAGATCAGAGCAATCTTCCTTGCCCTACTCCACTGGCAGTCTCTGCTTGCAGACAGGCCAGCCCGCATTCAGTCAGACAATGCCACGGCCGTGGCGTACATAAACAATCAGGGCGGAACCCGCAGCAACCAGGTCATGTCAGAAGTAGCAAAGATCCTGCATTGGGCAGAACGCCACGTTCCGGCCATTTCGGCCGTCCACATTCCCGGTGTGGAGAATTGGGCAGCCGACTTCCTGAGCCGCCAGGGCCTAGCATCAGGCGAGTGGTCTCCACCCCACAACCTTCCGTCAGATCTGTCAGCGCTGGTGTACCCCAGACTTCGACCTCATGGCGTCTCGGATGAACCACAAGGTACCCCTCTTCGTGGCCAAATCCAGGGACCCCCTGTCCATCGGGTGCAACGCACTGGTGATTTCGTGGTCCCAGTTCCGACTCCCTTATCTGTTCCCACCCCTAGCCCTGATCCCAAGGGTGGTAAAAAAGAAAGTCAGAGGGCATTCCGGTAATTCTTATAGCCCCAGACTGGCCAAGGCGACCTTGGTATGCGGAGCTGGTGAACATGCTCGCTGACATTCCATGGAAGCTTCCAGACCGCCCCGACCTACTCTCACAAGGGCCCCTAGAGTTCTCAGTCTCTCAATTTAACGGCATGGCCGTTGAGGCCGCGGTCTTGAGAGAATCAGGATTTTCCAGCCTGGTCATCCAGACCATGATTAGAGCCAGAAAACCGGCCTCCTCCTGCATCTACCACAGGTACTGGAAAGCCTTTTTCCGCTGGTGCGAGGACAACGGGATTTTTCCAATGTCCTTCTCCCTGCCATCCATCCTCGGCTTCCTCCAATCCGGTCTAGATTCCAGCCTATCCCTCAGCACACTAAAAGGTCAGGTCTCCTCTCTGTCAATTCTTTTTCAAAGGGAGTTGGCCTCCTTACCTCAGGTTAAGACGTTCCTCCAGGGGGTCGCCCACCTGGCCCCCCCTTACCACTCCCCCATAGAACCATGGGATCTTAACCTTGTTCTCAACGCCCTACGAGGTACACCTTTCGAACCCATTAAGGACATTCCCTTCTCGCTACTCTCCTGGAACGTGGCCTTCCTGATTGCCATTACCTCCATCAGAAGAGTCTCTGAACTAGCGGCCTTATCCTGCCGCTCCCCACACCTGGTCCTCCACCAGGATAAGGTGGTCCTCAGACCCATTCCCTCCTTTCTCCCCAAGGTGGTAACCTCCTTCCACATCAACGAGGACATAGTCCTCCCCTCCTTTTGTCTGTCCCCCGTTCACCCGCTGGAAAGGTCCCTCCACAAGCTGGACTTCGTCAGAGCCATCTGGGTCTACCTCTCCAGGACAGCCCCTCTTCGCCGATCCGATTTCCTATTTATCGTCTCCGAGGGTCGTCAGAAGGGGCTCCCAGCTTCAAAATCAACAATCGCTCGCTGGATTCGCTCAGCCATCCTGGAAGCTTACCCACTTCAACAAAAACGGCCCCCAACAACTGTGAAAGCCCTCTCCACCAGAGCTGTAGTGGCTTCATGGGCTGTCCGTCACCAGGCGTCGGCAATTCAGGTTTGCAGAGCCGCAACCTGGTCATCCTTGCACACCTTCGCAAGGTTCTACAAAGTCCACACCCAAGCCTCTTCCGATGCTGGCTTAGGTAGGAAGGTACTGCAGGCGGCGGTAGCACACCGGCCGACCTAACGCCCTTCCTTCCACCCTTGGGACTGCTTTAGGACGTCCAATAGTAACCTGTGTCCCCGATGAGGCGATAAAGAAAGAAGGATTTTCGGGTACTTACCATAAAATCTCTTTCTTGATGCCTTCATTGGGGGACACAGCACCCTCCCTTTATTGTTAAAATCGTACACGTTGGGCCCCTGGTTGAATTACTGCACCCTCTTGTAGGGTCTCTAGTGCTTCTCCTACTGCTTTTATTACAAACTGAGGTGCTTGGTGCCTGTCGGCGGGTCTATACTGCTGGGGAGGAGCTATTTCCACTTTTAATTTGCATAGTGTCAGCCTCCTAGCAACAGCAGCACACACCCATAGTAACCTGTGTCCCGCAATGAAGGCTTCAAGAAAGAGATTTTACGGTAAGTACCAGAAAATCCTTCTTTTCCATCCATTCTGTGCCCCTTTTGTTGTATGAAAAGTGAAATTTTGACAACATGGACAGATTACTTTTTTCTAATTGCTTAGCGGATCAGTTCCATATAAATTGTAAATCATCTAATGTATTGAATTAATATCTTGAAGGTCTGGTGAAGAATTGATTAGTAGTCGGGGGTATTATGACATAATGCAGAGATGTGAATATTAGAATGAGCTTGTCTGCGTTGGTCTTCACGATTTGTATCTCTATAATGGTGTATGTAAGAATACCTAATATTGTTTGCTTGTCTTACTTTTCTAGATCATGCTGAGCTTGCAACAAAGAGCACAGAAACGGGCGAGCTACTTGTTACGGCTGGAGGAAATCAGCCCTTGTTTATCTTCCATGACCAACACGGAGATTGCGCTGCCTGGAGAAGTGTCTGATCGGGATACTATCACCATTTATAGTGTGGGCAACACTATCACCATCCTGCCTACTAAAACAAAGCCTAAGAAGTTTATATTCCTTGGCTCTGATGGGAAAAATTACCCTTATCTTTTTAAAGGCAAGTCTTTATTGTGACCTATTTATTTTGTCTTCATATCATTACTTGGCCTGCAGATCTGACCTCTTACTATATCTTGTTTCAGGTTTGGAAGATTTGCATCTTGATGAAAGGATTATGCAGTTTCTGTCCATTGTGAACACCATGTTTGCCACCATTAATGGACAAGAGTCTCCTCACTTCCGCGCCCGTCATTATTCTGTCACTCCCCTTGGCACCCGGTCGGGTCTTATTCAGTGGGTAGATGGAGCCACTCCACTATTTGGTCTTTATAAAAGATGGCAGCAGAGGGAGGCTGCATTACAAGCACAAAAGGTATAAATTGATTGTTTTCATACTATATTCATAATTAGAGTTACAAGTTTATAAGGAGATTAAGAAACATTTGCAACTAGGTTAGTACTGCTTTGTTAGAGGGGATTCTTCACCATAAGAATAGGCACATTGCCAAGCAATTTCTGATTTTTAATGTAACGAGCATTGTAACACCTTTTAAACGGGGACTTTCAGCTGCAGATGAAGGAAGAGAGCCACAGTAATTCATTACTGATGGGTAGGCGGAGCCCCAGATCAGGATGTTACCTCAGATCAAAAGAGTGATGACTGGCTGGCCCCTCCAGCTCGGGCTCCTCCTACTCAGCTCCAGTCTAAGATTTGAGGTCCAGAGGATGGTCGCTGCTAATGCAGCTCCTCAGAAAATTTTATTATTTTAATATTCGGACAGTAGACTTGGATCACTAGTTGGTCTAGAGGTCTCAGGGGTATCAGCGCTGCTGTACCCCAACCTCTCCCTTGGCGGATCTGTATTCACTCAAAGTCCCTGCAGAATCCTTGCCGGCCCTGGGGGATGAGGAGAGCTTCTCTGGCGGGAACGCAAACCACACGTGCGGTCACTGCGTTCTTCGCCCTGGAGGGAAGCATGGGCACTGCGCCAGAAACCCCTGAGGGTCCCTGTGGCGCCTTGGCTGGTGAGTACTCCACACAAATTTTAATAATAATTATGTGTGAGTGCTTTAGCGTCTGAATGAGCAGCGCTATTATTAATGTCAGCGTTACTATGTCAGTATGCTTCAGCGCTGCTGTGACAGCGCTACTACATGTAAATGTCAGTAAGCTTCAGCGCTGCTGTGACAGCGCTACTACATGTAATATCAGTATGCTTCAGCGCTACTGTGACAGCGCTACTACATGTAATGTCAGTATGCTTCAGCGCTACTGTGACAGCGCTACTACATGTAAATGTCAGTAAGCTTCAGCGCTGCTGTGACAGCGCTACTACATGTAATATCAGTATGCTTCAGCGCTACTGTGACAGCGCTACTACATGAAGATGTGGTGATTTTTTGTCCGCAGGCAGATACCTGCAGGACAGAGAGGGAGCAGGAGCGGGGAGAGTTCGCGCTCATTATTTGAGCTAGCAGGGGGCGTGGCCTGTCTATCCCGGTCTTTTGAGCAGGAAGACGCGCGCTCTGGCTTTTCTCCTGCGACCCCTTCACTGTGGCGGCCATTACTCAGGCTCCTGGGCTCCTCGGACCGCTCCCTCCTCGTATAGACACCACGGCCAGCTGGGTGAGTGTGGATTCCTCACCCCGCAGCGCAGCGATCGCTATCCTGCAGCTGCAGTCTCATCAGAGACATAAAAATTGGCTGGGGCTCACAAATATATATATATTTTGGTGAGTTTGCAATATTAACCCCTTTGAGGGTTATTTCTACCTGCTAAATTTGCTGACTGAATACCGCTGGGGTAACTCTGCTTGGTGGAGCGTTAACCCTTCAGCGTTTGAAAAAAAAAAAAAAAAAACCGCATATTTTTTGCTGGTATTACCGCTTTGACCTGCTCATTCAGATGAGACATGTCTGAACAGAGTTCAGATGCCGCGGATCACGTCCCAGTGCCATTGCGGCAATCAGATACGCAGACCTCCACAGCGTCTAGCGCTGCGGTCGACAGCGGTGGAAAATTGGATGATATCGCTCGATCGATTAATAACTTATCTGACCTTTTAGGTCAATATGTGTCTGCTAATTCCTCTCAGAGGAAGCGACGCAGGCCGTTACCGGCCTCTACACGGAGCGAGTCAGATGTATCTGATATTGGGCAGAGTTCCCCTTTATATTCGGATGGAGAAATATCCGATTCAGATGCGGACGAGCCGCAGGGGCGTTCCTCTATGACGAAGCGTACGGAGGCATTAATTGAAGCCATGAGAGATATACTACAGTTACCGGAGGAGGTAACTAGTCGTCCTGGTAAATCAGCACGCATGTTCCAGGAGTCCCGTGCTTCGCGCACAACATTGCCAGCTCTGGATGAGCTTAATGGCGTGATAGAGGAGGAACGTCTATGTCCAGATAAGCGTTTTCATGGAACGCATTTCTTTGATACACTTTATCCTTGCTCTACGGAGTTAAAGGCTAATTGGACTTCTGCTCCTGAAGTGGATGTGTCCTTATCTCAGCTTAGTAAATCCTCACTACTCCCTATTAAGGGAAAAGCGAGCTTACAGGAGCCTTTGGATAGAAAGGCAGAATTGGCGGCAAAAGCAAGCTATGAGGCTGCGGGTCATGGATTTCGAGCAGTGCTAGGATCCATGTGTGCTGCTAGAGCTTCTCTAAGCTGGTTGGCACGTCTGAAGACGGAGTTGCAAAATGAATCTCCGTTATCTGAGATTCGGGAAACTTGTGAATGGTTAGAAACGGCAGCCTGTTATATCTTTGATGCCGGTCTGGATACGGCATCTCTGCTGGCCAAAGCGCAAGCTTCAGCGGTCACAGTCAGAAGAGCTTTATGGCTCAGACAGTGGGCCGGGGACGCAGTTTCCAAACAAGGGTTGTTGGCCTTACCTTACAAGGGTGGCCATCTTTTTGGATCCGACCTCACAGAGCTGATTTCCAAGGCTAAGGCAAAGGAATCAGCATTACCACAGCGAAGGGCCATGGCCTCGGTGTCCAGTAAGCCTGGTGTTTATAGTGGTCGGCGGTCCTTTCGGGGCCGAGGACGATCTAGTCACTCCTCGTGGGGATCGGGTCGTCCTTCTTTCTCAGGAAAGAAATCCTCTCAGAAAACTCGTACTCCCTGGAAGCAGAGTTTCCGCCAGAACAAGCGGGAACTTGACAAGAAACCCGCAAAGTCGGATTGACGCCAGGGGTCCACTCGAGGATTCTCGAGTGGGGGGTCGCCTGCTTCTTTTCAAGGAGACTTGGATGGCTCGCGTTCCAGATTCCTGGGTAACGCGGATAGTGTCGGCAGGCTATTTCATAGAGTTTGCTTCTCAACCCCCAAATGTTTTTTGTCAATCTCGCGTTCCGTCGGAACCCGAGCTTGTTGTCGCTCTACAGCGAGAGGTCGAATCGCTACTACAAAAGGGTGTAGTGATACCGGTTCCGTCAGAGGACCGAGGAAAAGGTTTTTATTCCAACCTTTTTATAGTTCCCAAAAAGGAGAACAAATTTCGCCCGATTCTGGATCTCAAGCGATTAAACCGGCATGTCCATACCCGGAAATTTCGCATGGAGTCGCTTCGTTCCGTTGTGGCAGCTCTGTCACAGAACGATTTTCTGGTGTCAATCGACATTCGCGACGCCTATTTGCATATTCCCATCGGAAAGGCTCATCAGCGCTTTCTTCGATTTGCCATAGGTCAGAATCATTACCAGTTCGTGGCTCTGCCGTTCGGCTTAGCCTCAGCGCCAAGGGTCTTTACAAAAGTTCTGGCGCCCCTCATGGCACTCCTTCGAAGACAGGGGATTACGATTCTCCCTTATCTGGACGATCTTTTGATCGTGGCTTCCTCGGAGGAGGAGGCATTGACGGCTCGGGATTTGTCTCTTCAGTTTCTGAAAGACTTCGGTTGGCTGGTCAATTGGGAGAAGTCGTCCCTGGAACCATCGAGGACAATTCTCTTTTTGGGAATGCATCTCGACACGTTTCGGTCGGTAGTTTCCTTACCACCAGACAAACAGTCATGTCTTCTTCGACATGTACAGATTATGACAGCCTCAACGGCAATGTCCCTACGGAAGTGTATGCGTCTTCTGGGACTGATGGTGGCGTCCATGGAGGCAATTCCTTTTGCCCAGTTCCACTCCAGGACTCTTCAAAGGTTCATCTTGAGTCGATGGAACCAGTCGCAATCGCTGGATTGCAGTGTCACCATTTCTCGCGCGGTGCGGGATTCTCTAGAATGGTGGTTACGTCCAGGGGCATTCTCCCTGGGGAAGTCTTTCCTCCCTCTGAAGTGGTCAGTCATAACCACCGATGCCAGCCTGACGGGCTGGGGGGGTGTTTGGACCAATCTCTGGATTCAGGGGGTATGGTCACCGGAAGAGTCTGTGCTTCCGATCAACATCCTGGAATTGAGGGCGATTTTTCTTTGCCTCCAACATTGGACGGTCCCTTTGAGCGGTCTGCCAGTCCGTGTGCAGACAGACAATGCGACGGCTGTCGCGTATATCAATCACCAAGGTGGGACAAGGAGTTCCAGACTCATGGTAGAGGTGTCCCGAATTCTGATTTGGGCAGAGGCCAATGTACCAGCCATTTCGGCGATTCACATTCCAGGGGTTCAGAATATTACAGCGGACTTTCTCAGTCGCAGAAGGATGGATCCCGGGGAATGGAGCCTCCACCCGGAAGTCTTTGCACTACTGTGCTCTCGCTGGGGAACCCCCAAGTGGATTTGATGGCTTCCAGGTCCAATGCCAAGTTACCGACATTCATGTCCAGGTACAAGGACCCGAAGGCGGTGGCGGTGGATGCTCTAGTGGCTCAGTGGGATCAGTTCAAGCTGATCTATGTATTCCCGCCGATATCCTTACTTCCTCTAGTGCTGCGTCGGATCAGACTAGAGAGAATTTCAGCTATTCTGATAGCTCCAGACTGGCCAAGAAGGGTGTGGTTCTCGACAATAATGTCGCTGTTGGCGGCACCTCCGTTTCCACTCCCTCTTCAACAGGACTTGTTGACTCAGGGGCCCATTTGTCATCCGGACTTGATGTCCCTGCGTTTGACGGCGTGGCTCTTGAGACCGAGATATTGACCCGTAGAGGTTTTTCAGCCGAGGTCATTGCTACCTTTCGTGCTGCAAGATGTCCGGCTACTTCTAGGATTTACCACAAAATTTGGGAAACCTTCTTTTCGTGGTGTTTGGGGTCTTCTCGGAACCCGAGAAAGTTTTCCATTCCCAACCTGTTGGCTTTTCTGCAACATGGGCTAGACAAGGGTTTGGCAGTTAGCACTCTGAAAGGTCAGATTTCTGCTCTGTCCTTATTATTCCGGAGAACCATTGCTTCAAATAGAGACGTGATCTCTTTTTTCCGAGGTATCTCTCGTAAGTTTCCGCCGCGGAAGGCACCTGTGTCTCCTTGGCGGCTCAACCTTGTTTTGGAAGCTCTTCAGCATAAACCTTTTGAACCTATGGTTTCTGCTAGCCTTTCTTTACTTTCTTGGAAGGTGGCTTTCCTTGTTGCAGTCACTTCCTTGAGGAGAGTTTCTGAATTGGCAGCTCTTTCTTGCTCGCCTCCTTTTCTGGAGTTTTTTCCGGATCGTGTAGTGCTTCGCACTCGGGGTGATTTTTTGCCTAAAGTGGTGTCACAATTTCATGTTAACCAGGATATTGTGTTGCCTTCACTCTGTCCGGATCCGAAGAATACGAAAGAGCGAGATTTACACACATTGGATTTAGTGCGGGCCTTGAAGTTTTATCTATCTATTACTCAAGGTTTTCGTAAGACGGACTCCCTGTTTGTGGTTCCGGCAGGTCGTCGGCGTGGTCAACGAGCTTCCAAGGGTTCTATAGCTCGTTGGATCCGGTCAGCTATTTTGGAAGCTTACCGTCTTCGGGGTGAATCTTGCCCGATTAAGATTCGAGCCCATTCCACGAGAGCTGTGGCTTCATCGTGGGCTTTTCATCAAGGTGCTTCGGCAGTGCAGCTTTGCCGAGCGGCGACTTGGCGCTCTGTCCACACGTTTACAAGATTTTATAAAGTGGACGTCAGTGCTTCCGCTGATGCAGCCCTCGGACGTAGGGTCCTGCAGGCAGCTGTAGTTTAAAGTTCTGGATGAACTTGTGTTTAGCGCTGGTTGCGCTTTGTTGTTAAGGTTGTTGGGTTTCTGCCTTTTATTGGTTTTTTCCCACCCTTATTTTTGAACTGCTTTGGGACGTCCCATCAGTAATGAATTACTGTGGCTCTCTTCCTTCATCTGCAGCTGAAACACGGATTTTGGTAAAGACTTACCTGTAAAATCCTTTTCAGCGAAGGAAGGAAGAGAGACACAGCACCCTCCCACGGCAGAAGTGTGTTGATGTTTTCAGATGCAGCGCGACCCTTATCTGATAGCGATTATCTGGGCTGAGGTCAGCGCGCTAAGGCTCTGTTCCAGCATCGCCAGCTCATCGCAGTAGTCAGGTTCCGTGAGTAGTACCTGGAACTCTGTGGTTTTTTGGCTTTCTTTGCATGCATAACCTGTATCCTTGTGTTTTTTCTCTGAAGTTCCTTCAGAAGGGGTTATGTTGCTCCGCTGGTGATCTTGGCTCTTTTCCTAAAAGCTTTGATACGACTGGAGCTGAGTAGGAGGAGCCCGAGCTGGAGGGGCCAGCCAGTCATCACTCTTTTGATCTGAGGTAACATCCTGATCTGGGGCTCCGCCTACCCATCAGTAATGAATTACTGTGTCTCTCTTCCTTCCTTCGCTGAAAAGGATTTTACAGGTAAGTCTTTACCAAAATCCGTGTTTTCAACAGTTTGAGCATGTTAAACTGGCCACATTATGAAATAGTGGCTGCAGAGCTGAGTAAAGACAATTTTTAATTTTCCTCTACTCTACGGATATGTTTGTTTAGAGACTTGTCTCTGGGGGCGTGTACTTCTTCCCCTGCATGAGGTTGACCAATCATAAGCATGAGGTGTCAAGCTGGAGAGAAAAGACCACGCCTTCCTCCTCACTGATCTCTGCAGCTACTGGGTAGAGACACCGCAGAACTGACTTATGTATCATTACAGACACTTCCAGATCTCCTCTCAGTGTGGTCGGCTCCCACCCTCCCCCACACTGACTGCCATGAGATGCAATCTGGAAGTGTGAGGTTACCTACACTGTGACCCTACTAATCTGCCAACACTAT
Organism: Oophaga sylvatica; assembly: GCA_033576555.1. Taxonomy (NCBI): domain Eukaryota; kingdom Metazoa; phylum Chordata; class Amphibia; order Anura; family Dendrobatidae; genus Oophaga; species Oophaga sylvatica. The sequence continues at coordinate 130,631,782 of JARQOD010000007.1, forward strand.
TAATTTAGAACTGCAACACAAGGTATACTTGAGGCTGTCAAAGGCAGTGTCTCTGTCCGATCTGACATTAGGTACATGCTAGCTGTCAAAATTATTGAATAGCAATACTCACAGGGTGTGCAGTGAACTCTCTCCACTCCTGAAATTAAAGGGGCAGCAGTTGTCTATTTAAAGCTTATATATCAAACTCTGGCCTGTGGGACAAATTTTGCCCGCAGAGTGAGTGTACTTGACCTGGGATGTCGATACAGTTAAAAGCAATGATGGAGGAGGAAGTGTAACCACCCTCAGGCATCATTCTCCCTCTGCGTCTGACATCTCAGTGCAGCGGGCGTGATGACGACCTTACAATGCACCCGCTGTGCCGAGCAGTGAAGAGCTTCAGAACGCTTCCTGCCAAGACTGGAGCAAAGGGGGAACAGAGAGAGACAAGCTTTGTTTTTTTTGTTTTTTTTAATGTGGGGCCCATTGTACTGTATAGAAGACTATTTGAGGCCCATTGTACTGTATGGAAGACTATTTGAGGCCCATTGTACTGTATGGAAGACTATTTGAGGCCCATTGTACTGTATGGAAGACTATTTCGGAACCATTATTCTGTATGTGGGGCTTATTATAATGTATGGAAAGCAAAGAAGGGCGCCGTTATTCTGTATGGAAGACAATGGAAGGCCCTGTTATACTGTATGGAGCACTATGTGAGGAAATTATACTGTATGGCGGACTATGTGGAGGTCCCTTATATTGTATGGAGCACTATCTGTGGTCCCAATATACTGTATGGAGCACTATGTGGGCAGATAATACTGTATGGACAGATCATTATACTATATAGAGGACTATTTGGGGTCCAATATACTGTATGGAGGACTATTTGAGATGCATTATAATGTGTGGAGAGCTGTGTGGGGATTACAGTTGGACAATCATACTGTGATCAAGTCACCATTCTTTGTCGGGAGGGGGGGTACAGTAGGATTATCGGACCGTACATGTGGAGGGTACTGTGGTGGTATCTTAGTGTTTGGGGGGCACTTTTATTGGCTTTATACTTTATTACCTGAATTATTCAAGGTTATTCAAGGTTTTTTATCCTTTGTTATTACATATTTAAATGAGGCCATTGGGCCATATGCTTTTTACTGCTCTCACATAGTATATTATTACATAGTATATTATTCCTATATTTTATTCTAAGATCTATTAATTAAAATGCAGTTTCTTCGCGGGACAACCGCTTTGTCTGTTTCCATATGAAAAGGTTCATCATTATATTTGATAAGGAAACATTTCCTCAATTGTAGATTTTTATTTTTTTTTATAAATATCAAGGTTGTCCTGCGACTTTGTCCCAATGTTTTAATTTTGGCCCTCTATGTATTTGAGTTTGACATCCCTGCCTTAAATGGAATTTGTCAGCAGGTTTTTCCTATGTAATCTGAAGAGAGCAGGGGATAGGGGTTAAAATACAGATTTCTGTGATGCCTCTTATCAAGCTCAGTCTGTTTAATTGCATTGAGTTTTAGCACCAGTTTTAGCTCATCTTTGCTGGACTCAGCTCAGCAGTGTGTAAGGGTCCCGTCACACATGGCGACTCACCAGCGATCCCGACAACGATATGAACTTGTCAGGATCGCTGGTGTGTCGCTACATGATCGCTGGTGAGCTGCCAAACAGGCAGATCTCCGCTGCGATCAGGACAGTGACTATGCGGGTAACAAGCGATGCACGTTGCTTAATTACCCGCAGTGTACGTTAGATACCAGCGCGCTGGTGCAGGGAGCTGGTAACCAAGGTAAGCAGCGGGTTTCTAAGCGCCAGCTCCCCTGCACCAGCGCTCTAGTATCTAACGTACACATCGGGTTTCTAGGCGCCGCGCGGCGCTTAGAAACCCGGTGTTTACCTTGGTTACCAGCTCCCCTGCACCAGCGCGCTTGTATCTAACGTACACGTCGGGTTTCTAGGCGCCATGCGGCGCTTAGAAACCCGCTGTTTACCTTGGTTACCAGCTCCCCTGCACCAGCGCGCTTGTATCTAACGTACACGTCGGGTTTCTAGGCGCCATGCGGCGCTTAGAAACCGCTGTTTACCTTGGTTACCAGCTCCCCTGCACCAGCGCGTTGGTAGCTAACGTACACATCGGGTTTCTAGGCGCTGCGGTGTGCCTAGAAACCCGATGTTTACCTTGGTTACCAGCTCCCCTGCACCAGCACGCAGGTATCTAACAAACACATTGGGTTTCTAGACGCCGCGCGGCGCCTAGAAACCCAATGTTTACATTGGTTACCAGCTCGCTGATCGCTGGTCTCCTGCCTGTCACACGCAGCGATGCGTGCTGGGCCGCGGGAGACCAACGATCAAAAAAATGTCCTGGACATTCCAGAACGATCAGCGATACCCGGCAGGGGGGCCGGACGCTGATAAGTGTCACACACAGCGATATCGCTGGGGAGATCGCTGTTGCGTCACAAAACTTGTGGATCAGCAGCAATCTCCGCCCCCTTCCATGATAAGCAGCTCACTGTCTACAGCTATGTACACTGAGAGCATGGTGTGGACTGAGGCAGCTTTCTCAGCTCTAAAAACTCTGTGTGAGAATGGCTGCACCCAGTAAACTAAGTGACACATCGCTGGGTTCAGGGTCTCTTTGCCTACATTATGCTACTCTCAGATGAGGTAGTAAAAACCTGCTGACAGATTCCCTTTAAGGAGTTGTTCACTGCTTGGACATCCCTATCTTTAATACTATATTCCTCGGTGTAAAATGAAAATAACGGATACCGGCGCCTTTCCAGCGTTAATTGGCTGCAGTGCTCACATGACATAGCAATGTCACAGGAGACTACCCGCCAACATTGATGGAACGATTCCATTGCGGGAGTTTAGTGTTCCCTATAAGCAGATTGGTTAATGGTTTGTGACTGTCATTTTGTGTAGAGTAAATATTATTTTGCCTACTAGGCCCAAGATTCCTACCAAACTCCCCAGAACCCGGCTATGGTTCCTCGTCCCAGCGAGCTCTATTACAGTAAGATCAGCCCAGCACTGAAAGCTGTTGGATTGAGCCTGGATGTGTCCCGTCGAGACTGGCCTATTAATGTGATGAAGACTGTACTAGAAGAATTAATGGAATCAACGCCTCCCAACCTACTAGCAAAAGAGCTGTGGTGCTCCTGCGCCACTCCTGATGAATGGTGGAGAGTGACACAGGTAAGAAGACTGCGCCTGAATTTCTGCTGAATTACTAAATCTGTTCTGTTTGGGGTTAAATGTGAAATGGCAAAAAGCTGCCAATAACCCTGTGTAAGTGTCCAATGTTCAGGTTAGGCTAAACTTTTTCCACCAGTGGCATCCTCATTGGGAAAATGTATGGCACTACAGTTTGTCCTTTTTCTTGCTGAAGAGGCAATTTGCATATTTAATTTCCCAGGGGAGCATTGCAAGGCATAAGTCTTCTCAAATTGGCAAGCCAAGCTTGGCTTGTCACGCTCCATAAGGAGGAACTTTACCCCTTGGTTCCTGGTCAGAAGCCTTTCACACAGTCAAACCAGCTCTCACACTTTGCACTGATGAGGGGCAGCACCCTGAAACAGTGTCTACAAATTGAGATTCTGGTTTGGCTTTTATCCCAAGTCATGTGGCAAGGCTCATTAAAGGGAATCTGTCACCCCATTTTTGGACTATGAGATGCGACCACCGCCATCAGGAGCTTATCTACAGCATTCTGTAATGCTGTAGATAAGCCCCCGATGTCACCTGAAAGAGAAGAAAAACAAGTCATATTATACTCACCCAGGGGCGGTTCGCCGTCCGGTCCGATGGGCGTCGCGGTCCGGTTCGGTGCCTCCCATCTTCTAGCGAAGCTGGCCTCTTCTTTGCGTCCCGTCGCGACTTCTGCGCAAGCACACTGATCTACCCTGGTGAGGGCAGAGCAGAGTACTGCAGTGCGCAGGTGCCGGACCTCTCTGACCTTTCCCGGCGCCTGCGCACTGCAGTACTCTGCTCTGCCCTCACCAGAGCAGATCAGTGCGCCTGCGCAGGAGCCGCGACGGGACACAAAGAAGAGGCCGGCTTTGCTAGAAGATGGGAGGCGCCGGACCGCGACGCCCATTGGACCGGACTGGATGGCGGACCGCCTCTGGGTGAGTATGATATAACTCGTTTTTCTTCTCTTTCAGGTGACATCGGGGGCTTATCTACAGCATTACAAAATGCTGTAGATAAGCCCCTGATGGCGGTGGTCGCATCTTAGTCCAAAAAAGGGGTGACAGATTCCCTTTAAAGGGTTGATATTGACTTTTAGGAATGCTACTTTCATCTAATATGCAAATTGCCTCTTAAGAGAAAAAGAGGACTTGAACTCTATAGCGCCACCTATTGGAAGTAGCGATCCTACAAGTCACAATCAACCCTTTATATGACTTAGGATAAAAGCCAAATCAGTATCTCAATTTGCAGACATGGTGTTTCGGACTATTGGTCCTCGTCAGTACAAAGTATGAGATCTGATTTGGCAAGGTGAGATCTAGTCCTCTTTCTTGCTGAAGAGGTAATTTGCATCACTAGAATATTGAAATGTTAGAAACTATTATGTCAGCGAACAGCATTCTGCTGCTTCATATCGTCAGGCAGGCCAGTACGCAATTGACCAACGATTGATGGACGAGGCGACGGCTGTTTTCACTACTATGCTGTTTATTGGGAAACTCCGTGATTGTATAATACACCACCGAACTATCACTGCTAGATCCACAATGATCCAAGAAAACGACTAGCTGCCACCACCAATCATTTATGACAGCCCGATAGCGTATGGCTTCGAGGATGCGGTTTATAGAGCAAGAGGAACAAAGCTATCAAATTTTTATTAATTTAATCTGAAAAAGTTGGCAGTGTTTATAAAAATTATATAAAAGATTTTAGAAAGGGGACCAAAATAATACAGCGTATACTATTACATAAAATAAAAAGCAATAACAAAAGAAAATGACAAAACCTGGGTCACTGAAATGGCTCAGATTTGTGTAGGGATGAACTCCAGTGAAACATGGATCCATCCTACACAGCAATGTATATTCCTGGCATCATAATTGGCATTGGCTTTTTATTAACACAAGTTACACCCAATACCTCTCCTCTGGTGACTCCTAACAGGGCTGGACTTCATAGAACTAGCCATCGCCCCTGAAGGTCCCAGGTGCGAGATATTAGCGTTATCTTTCCTCCTATCACGATTTTATCTTTTCATAGATGGGCATGGCATAGATATTGTCTTCTGTTATATCCATCTGACAGAACCCTGCAACGTGAAACCATGCTTTGCATTCGCCATTTCATCTCGTTTTCGAAAAGGACTTTCCTATCAATTATACTGACTTAGTTTATAAAACCTCATTTGATAAATTCTTTGTCTGTCATAGAAATTACTTTTTCTTTTTAGCTGGGGCATCTATCTCAACCGGTCGTAAATCTGCCCTTCTCCGCATTCTTGTGCATTCATGCTAAGCTTGGCCTCACATCTGCTAACAATTAGTATTTTCTTTAATTACCTGTTACCAAAGGAGGGGCTCAGCTGCCTAGGCGTCATGTAAAGGTGACTTGTTAGGCAGCAAGGTCTTTCTCCCTTCTGGAGCTGTCTTATGGATTTTAATTGTTCTACCTCACTTTACTTGTAATGTTTAGTTCTGTCATCTTATCTTTTTTTTTTCATTTTAGTCCTACGCCAGATCCACTGCTGTCATGTCAATGGTTGGTTACATCATAGGTCTTGGAGACCGACATCTGGATAATGTGCTGATTGATATGACCAGTGGAGAGGTGGTGCACATTGACTACAATGTTTGCTTTGAGAAAGGTGAGCAGTGTATTTCTTGTATAGGTTGTATTCATATTTTAACACTGCTTACAATGTTTGCTACATATTCTTCTGTAGGTAAAAGTCTCCGTGTTCCTGAGAAAGTCCCTTTTCGGATGACCCAGAACATTCAGAGTGCACTGGGTGTAACAGGAGTGGAGGGAGTCTTCAGACTGTCATGTGAGCAGGTAACATATCTACTCAAGGGTATATTATGCACACAGCGTATTTTACACGCTGGGGTACCTATTGTGTTTTGCCGTAGGAAGACTCTTCAAGACAGACATCTTTTTCTGACATCTTTTGTTTTTTTTCCATCTTATTTTTGGGGATATTTTGATATAACCTCTTGAGATTTCTAATCAGCAGCCGCCTTCTAAGTGCTTCACAGCTTTCAGCAGCAGATGGAAGGAAGAGAGACACACTAGTCATTACTAGTGGGTAGGCGGAGCCCAGATGGGATAGACACCTCAGATTAAAAAGAGTGTTGACCGGCCCCTGCAGCTCGGGCTCCTCCTACTCAGCTCTCCAGTTTAAAATTTGAGGTCTCAGAGGATAGTCGCTGCTGGAAGCAGCTCCTCAGAAGATTTTATTATTTTTTATCGGATAAGAGACTTGGATCACCAGAGGTGGTCTAGAGGTCTCAGGGGTCTCAGCGCTGCTGGACCCCAACCTCTCCCTTGGTGGATCTGTATTACCCTATATGGTGGTCCCTGCAGAACCCTGCCGGCCCGGGGGATGAGGATGGCTTCCCTGGCGGGGACGCAAACCGCGCTGCAGGGGTCACTGCGTTCCCCGCCCTGGGGAAAAGCGATGGGCACGGCGCCACAAATCCCTGGGGGTCCCTGTGGCGCTCGACGGGGTGAGTACTCCACATTTTAATATGTGTGTGAGTGCTGCAGCGCTGCTGCGGCAGCCACTGTTACAGTGCATGATTGGTGACTGTTGTTTTTTTTGTCCGCAGGTGGATGCCTGCAGGACGGGGACGGGACCGGAGAATGGAGGAGTCCCGCGCTTTTTTTTGAAGGCGGCGGGGGGGCGTGGCTTCACGCTTCCCGGGCAGGAAGCGCTTCTAAGCGCGAGATTCTCTGCCTTTCTCTTCCAGCTGCCTCCTCAGCGCGGCGGCCATTACAACGCTCCGGGCTCCTCACTCTCCGCTCCTCCCGTACTAAGAAAACTGGAACAGCACCGCGAAGCTCTGTGAGTCGCTTCTGCCTACCAGGGCAGAAGCTTAAAAATTCCTCACCCCCGCAGCGCAGGGCACTTTTCCTGGGGTTCTGGCACACTGAACGCCGCTAAGGTCAGGATAGCGACGGCTTTTAAGTCGCATAGGCTTTCCTTGAGATGCGCAATATTTAAGCGATTTGTCTGTTTAGTGTGGCATACCTTGAGGACTGTACTGCTGTACCTGCTACTTCTTAAGAAGCACCTGGGGCTCGCACACCGTTACATTAATACAGGTTGTGGGGAGCTGGTAACATTAACCCCTTCTTAGGCGGTTAACCCTTATCTGTGGGACTGCTGGGGTAGCTCTCTCTTTAAGAACTTAACCCTTCAGCGTTCGTTTTTTGCTTCTTTTAGAAACCACACTGTTCTAGTTACTGTCAGGTTTAACCTGCCATTGCACTGGGTAAAGACATGTCAGATCAGGACCCAGGTGCAGACCATCTCCCGGCTCCGCTACGAGATCAGTCTCGCGTATCTGACACGCAGACTTCGACCGCGTCGAGTGCAGCGGTCGGAGGCCCCAGTGATGTAAAAATGGAGGCTCTCACTCGTTCGATTGATAGCCTGTCTAACCTTATAGGTTATTGGGTGTCAGCCAAACCCCCTCATGGCAGGAAACGACACAGGCCGGTGACTTCTTTCCCATGTAGCGACTCAGAGAGCTCTGATATGGAGGGTTCCCCTTTAAGTTCGGGGGGATATCCGATTCGGATAAAGAGGATCGGCAAAGGCAATCTGCCTCTTTTTCGGGCCGTATAGAAGCTTTTATTGAAGCTATGAGGGAGGCGTTACAGTTACAGGAGGAAGTAACTGCTCGCCCTGGTAAGTCGGCCCGGATGTTTCAGGAGTCGCGTAGGTCGCTTTCGACCTTACCATCCCTGGATGAGCTTAATCAAGCAGTGGAAAAGGAGCGTCTGTGTCCAGACGTGTTTTCAGGGGACACGTCTATTTGAGTCACTGTATCCGTGTGCTACAGAATTGATTGATAATTGGATTCCTTCTCCTGAGGTGGATGTCCCTTTATCTCAGCTTAGCAAATCTTCCTTATTTCCTGTTAAAGGGAAGGCGAGTCTGCAGGATCCGCTGGACAGAAAAACGGAGACGGCGGCAAAGTCCATCTATGAGGCCGCGGGTCATGGTTTCAGAGCAGTGCTAGAATCCATGTGTGCTTATAAAGCTTCTCTGGTCTGGTTGGACCGTTTACGGAGGAAATGTGAACCTCAGTTACCCGAGGTGGATGGACTGTTCGAATTGTTGGAGAGTGCAATTCAATATGGTCATGATGCAGGTCTGGATACTGCGTCACTGCTGTCCAGGACACAATCCTCGGCGGTCACAGTCAGGAGAGCACTGTGGCTTAAACAGTGGACAGGTGATGCGGTTTCCAAGCAAGGTTTGCTATCTTTGGCTTACAAGGGTGGTCAGCTTTTTGGGTCTGACCTCACGGAGCTTATTGCCAAGGCAAAGGCAAAAGAAGCAGCTTTACCACAGCGAAGAACTGTGGCTTCTACGTCTGGCAGGCCTACTACCGGTAGTGGCGGCGGTCCTTTCGGTCCAGAGGACGATTCGGTCAGCCGTCTTGGGGATCGAGTCGTCCTCTTTCTCGGGAAAAAAGACCTCCCAGAAATCCGCACTCCCTGGAAACAAAGTTTCCGTCAAGACAAGCGGGAATCTGACAAAAAGCCCGTTAAGGCGGATTGACGCCAGGGTCCCACTCGAGGGCTCTCGAGTGGGGGGTCGCCTGCTCCAATTCGAATCGACTTGGGTGTCCCGCGTTCCGGACGCCTGGGTGACGCGGATTGTATCGGCAGGCTACTTCATAGAGTTTTCTTCTCAACCCCCGAACAGTTTTTGCCAATCTCGCATCCCGTCAGATCCCGAGCTATGTGCCGCTCTGCTGCGAGAGGTCGACTCTCTTCTGCAGAAGGGTGGTAGTACCAGTTCCGCCAGAGGACAGGGGAAGAGGGTTTTATTCCAACCTCTTTGTAGTTCCCAAAAAGGAGGACAAATTTCGCCCCATCCTGGATCTCAAAAGATTGAATCGGCATGTCCACACCCGAAAATTTCGCATGGAGTCGCTTCGCTCCGTTGTGGCAGCCTTGTCGCAGAACGACTTTTTGGTGTCAATCGACATTCGCGACGCTTATTTACACATTCCAATCGGAAGGGCTCACCAACGCTTCCTTCGTTTTGCCATAGGCCAGGACCATTACCAGTTTGTGGCTCTGCCATTCGGGTTGGCCTCAGCGCCCAGAGTTTTTACAAAAATTCTGGCGCCTCTCATGGCGATTCTTCGAAGACAAGGAGTCTCGATTCTTCCTTACCTGGACGACCTTCTGATTGTGGCGTCTTCCAAGGAGGAGGCGATAACTGCTCGCAACCTATCCCTTCAGCTCCTGGAGGACTTCGGGTGGCTGGTCAATTGGGAGAAGTCGTCTCTGGAACCGTCACAGTCAATCCTGTTTTTGGGGATGCACTTTGACACGGTACGAGCAATGGTATCCTTGCCCCCAGACAAGCAAGCATGTCTACTTCGTCATGCACAGGTTATGAAGTCTTCGACAGCAATGTCCCTTCGAAGCTGTATGCGCCTTCTGGGTTTGATGGTGGCGTCAATGGAAGCAATTCCATTTGCCCAGTTTCATTCCAGGGCCCTCCAAAGGTTCATTCTGAACCGTTGGGATCGATCGCAGACTTCGCTGGATTGCAGTGTCATCATCTCCCACAGGGTACGAGAGTCTCTGGGATGGTGGTTACGTCCGGAAGCCCTATCCCTGGGGAAGTCCTTCCTCCCTCCGAAGTGGTCGGTCATAACCACAGATGCCAGCCTGACGGGCTGGGGGGGTGTCTGGAACGATCTCTGGACTCAGGGAGTATGGTCATCGGAGGAGTCTGTCTTGCCGATCAACATCCTGGAATTGAGGGCGATTTTCCTTTGCCTCCAACACTAGACGGTCCCTTTAAGCGGTCTGCCAGTCCGAGTGCAGACAGACAATGCGACGGCGGTCGCATATATCAACCACCAAGGCGGGACAAGAAGTTCCAGACTCATGGTGGAGGTATCTCGGATCTTGGTATGGGCAGAGACCAGAGTACCAGCCATCTCTGCGATCCACATCCCAGGAGTTCAGAATATCACGGCGGACTTTCTCAGTCGCGAGAAGATGGACCCCGGAGAATGGAGTCTTCATCCGGAAATTTTTGCACTGCTGTGCTCCCGTTGGGGAACTCCCCAAGTGGATCTGATGGCATCCAGGGTCAATGCCAAGTTACCGACTTTCATGTCCAGGTACAAGGATCCGAAAGCTGTGACGGTGGATGCTCTAGTGGCTCCGTGGGACCGATTCGAGCTAGTCTATGTGTTCCCTCCGATTTCATTACTTCCTCTGGTGCTACGTCGGATCAGGCTGGAGAGAATCTCGGCTATATTGATAGCCCCAGATTGGCCAAGGAGGACGTGGTTCTCGACACTGGTGTCGCTCCTGGCAGCGCCGCCACTTCCTCTTCGCTCGGACCTGTTAACCCAAGGGCCCGTTCGTCATCCGGACCTGAAGTCTCTGCGTTTGACGGCGTGGCTCTTGAGACCGAAATATTGACCCGTCAAGGTTTTTCAGCCGAAGTCATTGCCATTTTGCGAGCTGCCAGAGGTCCGGCTACTACTAGGATTTACCACAAGACTTGGGAAGCCTTCTTTTCGTGGTGTTCAGGTTCTTCAAGGAACTCGAGGATTTTTTCCATTCCCAATTTGTTGGCTTTTCTGCAATTCGGGCTGGACAAAGGTTTGGCAGTAAGCACCCTGAGGGGTCAGGTTTCTGCTCTGTCCTTGCTGTTTAGGAAGGTTATCGCCTCGCGTAGGGACGTGCGTTCCTTTTTTCAAGGAATAACGCGTCGGTTTCCGCCGCGGAAGGCGCCTGTGTCTCCTTGGCGGCTCAATCTTGTTTTGGAGGCTCTTCAACACGGGCCTTTTGAGCCTATGGATTCCGTTAACCTTTCGTTGCTTTCTTGGAAGGTTGCCTTCCTGGTGGCGGTCACCTCTTTGAGAAGGGTTTCTGAGTTGGCGGCTCTTTCTTGCTCGCCTCCTTTTCTGGAGTTCCACCCGGATCGAGTAATTCTTCGCACACGGGGCGATTTTCTACCTAAGGTGGTGTCACAGTTTCATGTCAACCAGGATATTGTGTTACCTTCACTCTGTCCGGGGCCGAGAAATGCGAAGGAACGAGCCTTGCACACATTGGATTTGGTGCGGGCTTTAAAATTCTATTTGTCTGTTACCCAAGGGTTTCGGAAGTCGGACTCTCTGTTTGTGATCCCTGCAGGTCGTCGGCGTGGTCAACGAGCTTCCAAGGATTCTATAGCTCGTTGGATCCAGTCGGCCATTTTGGAGGCTTACCGACTTAAGGGCGAACCTTGCCCGATTAAGGTTCGAGCTCACTCCACGAGAGCTGTGGGCTTATCGTGGGCTTTCCATCAAGGAGCCTCGGCAGCTCAGCTCTGCCGGGCTGCGACCTGGCGCTCCGTCCACACCTTTACAAAATTTTATAAGGTGGACGTTAGTGCTTCCGCTGATGCGGCCCTAGGACGTAGGGTCCTGCAGGCGGCTGTAGTTTAGATTTTTTCGTTAACTTATTTGTTAGCGCTGGTTGCACATTTTCTTAGGTTGTTGGGTTCTGCCTTTTCTGTTTTTTTCCCACCCTTAATTTTTTGGACTGCTTTGGGACGTCCCACTAGTAATGACTAGTGTGTCTCTCTTCCTTCCATCTGCTGCTGAAAGACAGATTTTGGTAAGAACTTACCTGTAAAATCCTTTTCAGCGAAGGAAGGAAGAGAGACACAGCTCCCTCCCATGGCAGAAGTGTGTTGTTGTGTTTTCAGATGCAGCGTGACCCTTCTCTGATAGCGATTATCTGGGCTGAGGTCGACGCGCTACGGCTCTGTTCCAGCATTGCCAGCTCATCGCAGTGGTCAGGTCCAGTGAGTAGTACCTGGGACTGTGTGGTTTTTTCCTGTTACATGCATAACCTGTATTCTTGTTTTTTTTTCTCTGAAGTCTTTCAGAAGGGGTTATGTTGCTCCGCTGGTGATATTTGCTCTTCCTTAGCTTGTGTACGACTGGAGAGCTGAGTAGGAGGAGCCCGAGCTGGAGGGGCCGGTCAACACTCTTTTTAATCTGAGGTGTCTATCCCATCTGGGCTCCGCCTACCCACTAGTAATGACTAGTGTGTCTCTCTTCCTTCCTTCGCTGAAAAGGATTTTACAGGTAAGTTCTTACCAAAATCCGTCTTTCAAAGCCAGAATTGTTTAAAATAAGCTCAACAAGTTTGAACGTATCCACAGTAAGTTGTTTTGACATTACGAAATGTTAAAAATGTATTATTTTTTTAAGCACTTTTGAAGTGCTTTTGGGTGGTCTTCAGCCAAAATCTTTCTGAAAAAGGCGCCACGTGCACATAACCTGACTGTTCCCTATTGGTCGTAGACTTAAAGGGATTGTCCATTTTCAGCAGCAGATGGAAGGAAGGGAGACAGTCATTACTAGTGGGTAGGCGGAGCCCACACAGGATAGAACACCTCAGATTAAAAAGTGTTGACCGGCCCCTCCAGCTTGGGCTCCTCCTACTCCAGCTCTCCAGTCTAAAATTTGAGGTCACAGAGGATAGTCGCTGCTGAAGCAGCTCCTCAGAAGAATTTTTTTATTTTTATCGGACAGGGACTTGGACCCCCGTGGTCTTGAGGTCTCAGGGGTCTCAGCACTGCTGGACCCCCACCCCTCCCTTGGCGGATCTGCATTACCCTTTAAGGTGGTCCCTGCAGAACCCTGCCGGCCCTGGGGGATGAGGGTTGCTTCCCTGGCGGGGACGCAAACCGCGCTTCTGGGGTCACTGCGTTCCCCGCCCTGGGGGGGAAGTGATGGGCACAGCGCCACAAATCCCTGGGGGTCCCTGTGGCGTCAGCGGCTGCTGCGGCAGCCGCTGCTACATGTGTTTCAGTGTTGGTGACTTGTGTTTTGTCCGCAGGTGGATGCCTGCAGGACATGGGAGCGGGGCAGGAGCGGAGAGCGGAGGAGTCGCGCGCTTTTTTTTTTAAGCCGGCGGGGAGGCGTGGCTTCGCGCTTTCCCGTTCTTTCGCGGGCAGGAAGCGCTCTGAGCGATCTCTTTACCCTGCCTCTCCTCTTCCGGCTTCTCTCCTTCAGGGCGGCGGCCATTACTGACTGCCTCCTCGGACTCCTCACTCTCCGCTCTCCCCGACCGACCGAAGGAATTAGGACACTGCACCGCGGCCAGCTGGGTGAGTCGCTTCTGCCTGTTAGGGCAGAAGCTTAACTCCCTCACCCCCACAGCGCAGGACACCTTTCTGGGGCACAATTAGGTGGCAGACTGTGCTGTCCTGCAGCTGTTACCTCATAAGAGGCACGTTTTTTTTGTCTGGGGCTCGCACACCCTTTTCATTAACAAGGGTTGTGGGAGTCTGCGACATTAACCCCTTCTTAGGCGGTTAACCCTTAATTGGGGGACAGCTGGGGTTAGCTCTCTCTTTAAGAGCTTAACCCTTCAGCGTTCGTTTTTTCTTTAAGAAACCACACCTTTCTAGTTACTGACCGGTTTAACCTGCCATATACTGTGTGAGGGCATGTCAGATCAGGGTCCAGGAGGTGCGGACCGTCTCCCAGATCCGCTACAGGATCAGTCTCGCGTATCTGACACGCAGACCTCGACGGCATCAAGCGCAGCGGTCGGAGGTTTCAGTGATGTCAAAATGGAGGCCCTCGCTCGTTCTATTGATGGCCTGTCTGACCTTCTAGGTTATTGGGTGTCAGCTAGATCCTCTCATGGCAGGAAGCGACACAGGCCGGTGCCATCCTTCCCGCGTAGCGACTCGGAGATCTCGGGCATGGAGGTTCCCCTTCAAGCTCGGATGGGGAGATGTCCGATTCGGATAAGGAGGATCGGCAGGGACACTCTGCCTCTCTTTTGGGCCGTACGGAGGCTTTTATTGGAGCCATGAGGGAGGCGTTGCAGTTACCAGAGGAGGTAACTAGACGTCCTGGTAAATCGGCTCGGATGTTTCAGGAGTCGCATAGGTCGCGATCAGCATTACCATCTCTGGATGAGCTTAATGGGGCAGTGGAGAAGGAACGCCTGTGTCCAGATAAACGTTTTCAGGGGACACGGTTTTTTGAGACGCTGTATCCGTGTACGACGGAGTTGATTGATAATTGGATTCCTTCTCCTGAAGTGGATGTCCCTTTATCTCAGCTTAGCAAATCCTCGTTACTTCCTGTTAAAGGGAAGGCGAGCCTGCAGGATCCGCTGGACAGAAAAACGGAGATGGCGGCGAAATCCATCTACGAGGCCGCGGGTCATGGATTCAGAGCAGTGCTGGGTTCCATGTGTGCTTGTAAAGCTTCCCTAAGCTGGTTAGACCGTCTACGGACGGCGTGGCAGGATGGATCCCCGTTATCCGAGGTAGAGGGGTTGTTCAAGTTTTTGGAGGATGCAGCCCGATATGGCAGTGATGCAGGTTTGGATACTGCGTCGCTGCTGTCCAGGGCGCAATCCTCGGCGGTCACAGTCAGAAGAGCACTGTGGCTTAGACAGTGGACCGGGACGCGATTTCCAAGCAAGGTTTGCTATCTTTAGCTTACAAGGGTGGTCAGCTATTTGGATCTGACCTAACGGAGCTGATTGCCAAGGCAAAGGCAAAAGAAACGGCTTTACCGCAGCGAAGAGCTGTGACTTCTGCGTCCGGCAGGCCTAGTGCCGGTAGTAGTCGGCGGTCCTTTCGGTCCAGGGGACGGTTCGGTCAGCCCTCTTGGGGATCGGGTCGTCCATCTTTTTCAGGAAAAAAGACCTCTCCGAAATCCCGCGCTCCCTGGAAACAGGGCTTCCGTCAAGACAAGCGGGAAGCTGACAAAAAGCCCGCTAAGGCGGACTGACGCCAGGGTCTCACTCGAGGGCTCTCGAGTGGGAGGTCGCCTGCTCCAGTTCGAATCGATTTGGGCTTCCCGTGTTTCGGACGCCTGGGTGACACGGGTTGTGTCGGCAGGCTACTTCATAGAGTTTCTTGCTCGACCCCCGGACAGTTTTTGTCAATCTCGCATTCCATCAGAGCCCGAGCTATTGGCCGCTCTACTGCGGGAGGTCGATTCCCTTCTGCAGAAGGGTGTGGTGGTACCGGTTCCGCCGGAGGACCGGGGAAGAGGGTTTTATTCCAACCTCTTTGTAGTCCCCAAAAGGAGGACAAATTTCGCCCCATTCTGGATCTCAAAAGATTGAACCGACATGTCCGCACCCGGAAATTCCGTATGGAGTCGCTTCGCTCGGTGGTGGCGGCCCTGTCGCAGAACGACTTTTTGGTGTCAATTGACATTCGCGACGCTTACTTGCATGTTCCCGTCGGAAGGGCCCACCAACGCTTCTTCGTTTTGCCATAGGTCAGGACCATTACCAGTTTGTGGCCCTGCCATTCGGGTTGGCCTCAGCGCCCAGAGTCTTTACAAAAATTCTGGCACCTCTCATGGCGATCCTTCGAAGACAGGGGGTTACGATTCTTCCCTACCTGGACGACCTTTTGATTGTGGTGTCCTCAAAGGAGGAGGCGGTGACGGTTCGCAATCTATCCCTTCAGCTCCTGGAGGACTTCGGGTGGCTGGTCAATTGGGAGAAGTCGTCTCTGGAACCGTCACAGTCAATCCTATTTTTGGGAATGCATTTCGACACGATACGAGCAGTGGTGTCTCTGCCTCCAGACAAGCAAGCAACTCTTCTTCGACATGTACGGGTTATGAAGTCTTCGACAGCAATGTCCCTTCGAAGGTGTATGCGCCTTCTTGGGTTGATGGTGGCGTCGATGGAGGCACTTCCGTTTGCCCAATTCCATTCCAGGGCTCTCCAAATGCTCATTTTGAACCAATGGCATCGATCGCAGGCTTCGCTGGATGGCAGTGTCATCATCTCCCACAGGGTGCGAGAGTCTCTAGGATGGTGGTTACGTCCGGAAGCGTTATCCCTGGGGAAGTCCTTCCTCCCTCCGAGGTGGTCGATCATTACCACCGATGCCAGCCTGACGGGCTGGGGGGGGTCTGGAACGATCTCTGGATTCAGGGAATATGGTCATCGGAAGAGTCTGTCCTGCCAATCAACATCCTGGAATTGAGGGCAATTTTCCTTTGCCTCCAACACTGGACGGTCCCTTTAAGCGGTCTACCAGTCCGAGTGCAGACAGACAACGCGACGGCGGTCGCGTATATCAACCATCAAGGTGGGACGAGGAGTTTCAGACTCATGATGGAGGTATCTCGGATTCTGGTATGGGCCGAGACCAGGGTGCCAGCCATCTCTGCGATTCACATTCCGGGAGTTCAGAATATCACGGCGGACTTTCTCGTCGCAAAAAGATGGATCCCGGAGAATGGAGTCTTCATCGGAAATTTTTGCACTGCTGTGCTCCCGTTGGGGAACTCCCCAAGTGGATTTGATGGCATCCAGGTTCAATGCCAAGTTACCGACGTTCATGTCCAGGTACAAGGACCCGAAGGCTGTGGCGGTGGATGCTCTGGTGGCTCCGTGGGACCAATTCGAGCTAATCTGTGTTCCCGCCGATATCCTTACTTCCTCTGGTGTTGCGTCGGATCAGACTGGAGAGAGTCTCGGCTATGTTGATAGCCCCGGATTGGCCAAGGAGGACGTGGTTCTCGACGCTGGTGTCGCTTCTGGCAGCGCCTCCACTTCCACTCCCTCTTCGCCCGGACTTGTTAACTCAAGGGCCCGTTCGTCACCCGGACCTGAAGTCTCTGCGTTTGACGGCGTGGCTCTTGAGACCAAAATCTTGACCCGTCAAGGTTTTTCAGCCGAAGTCATTGCCACTCTGCGAGCTGCCAGGGGTCCGGCTACTACTAGGATTTATCACAAGACTTGGGAGGCCTTCTTTTTGTGGTGTTCGGGTTCTTCAAGGAACCCGAGGATTTTTTCCATCCCCAATTTGTTGGCTTTTTTGCAGTACGAGCTGGACAAGGGTTTGGCAGTTAGCACTCTGAAGGGTCAGGTTTCTGCTTTGTCCTTGCTGTTTCGGAAGGCTATTGCCTCGCGTAGGGACGTACGTTCCTTTTTTCGCGGAGTAACCCGTCAGTTTCCGCCGCGGAAGGCGCTTGTCTCCTTGGCGGCTCAATCTTGTTTTGGAGGCTCTCCAACATGGGCCTTTTGAGCCTATGGATTCTGTTAGCCTTTCTTTGCTATCTTGGAAGGTTGCCTTCCTAGTGGCGGTCACTTCTTTGAGAAGGGTTTCTGAGTTGGCGGCCCTTTCTTGCTCGCCTCCTTTTCTGGAATTTCACCCGGATCGTGTAGTGCTTCGCACACGGGGCGACTTTCTACCTAAGGTGGTGTCACAGTTTCATGTTAACCAGGATATTGTGTTGCCCTCGCTCTGTCCGGAGCCGAGGAATGTGAAGGAACGGGCTTTGCACACATTGGATTTAGTGCGGGCTTTGAAGTTCTATTTGTCTATTACCCAAAGTTTTCGGAAGTCGGATTCTCTGTTTGTGATTCCAGCAGGTCGTCGACGTGGTCAACAAGCTTCCAAGGACTCTATAGCTCGTTGGATTCGGTCGCCATTTTAGAAGCTTACCGACTTAAGGGCGAACCTTGCCCGATTAAGATTCGAGCTCACTCCACGAGGGCTGTGGGTTCATCGTGGGCCTTCCATCAAGGGGCTTCGGCAGCTCAGCTCTGCCGGGCGGCGACCTGGCGCTCTGTCCACACGTTTACAAAATTTTATAAGGTGGATGTTAGTGCCTCCGCTGATGCGGCCTTGGGACGTAGGGTCCTGAAGGTGGCTGTAGTTTAAAGTTCTTGTGAACTTGTTTTTAGCGCTGGTTGCGCATTTATTTAAGTTGTTGGGAATCTGCCTCTGTTGGTTTTTTTGCCCACCCTTAATTTTTGGACTGCTTTGGGACGTCCCACTAGTAATGACTGTGTCTCCCTTCCTTCCATCTGCTGCTGAAAGACGGATTTTGGTAAGACCTTACCTGTAAAATCCTTTTCAGCGAAGGAAGGAAGGGAGACACAGCTCCCTCCCATGGCAGAAGTGTTTGTTGTGTTTTCAGATGCGGCGTGACCCTTCTCTGATAGCGATTATCTGGGCTGAGGTCGGCGCGCTAAGGCTCTGTTTCCAGCATTGCCAGCTCATCGCAGTGGTCAGGTTCAGTGAGTAGTACCTGGGACTGTGTGGTTTTTTCTGTTATATGCATAACCTGTCTTTTGGTTTTTTTCTCTGAAGCTTTTTCAGAAGGGGTTATGTTGCTCCGCTGGTGATATTTGCTCTTCCTTAGCTTGTGTACGGACTGGAACCTGGAGTAGGAGGAGCCCAAGCTGGAGGGGCCGGTCAACACTCTTTTTAATCTGAGGTGTTCTATCCTGTGTGGGCTCCGCCTACCCACTAGTAATGACTGTGTCTCCCTTCCTTCCTTCGCTGAAAAGGATTTTACAGGTAAGGTCTTACCAAAATCCGTCTACTCGGCCCACCCCTTCTCAATTGCTATACTCTATGTAAAATTAAAAAATAGCCTGTACTCACCTTGGGTGTTGGTGCCTCTTCTCTTTATGGAGGGGAATCACTCCAATTTTGAAAATGGAACATCAGTTAGAAATATTTTGATGAGAAAAAGAGGTTTCATGTGTATGACCATGGGGATTCTATGAGGGTGCACATGGGGATTCTATGGGGGTGACGTGCAGCACATGGGGATTCTATGGGGGTGCACATGGGGATTCTATGGGGGTGCACATGGGATTCTATGGGGTGCACATGGGGATTCTATGGGGTGCACATGGGGATTCTATGGGGGTGCACATGGGGATTCTATGGGGGTGCACATGGGGATTCTATGGGGGTGCACATGGGGATTCTATGGGGTGCACATGGGGATTCTATGGGGTGCACATGGGGATTCTATGGGGTGCACATGGGGATTCTATGGGGTGCACATGGGGATTCTATGGGGTGCACATGGGGATTCTATGGGGTGCACATGGGGATTCTATGGGGTGCACATGGGGATTCTATGGGGTGCACATGGGGATTCTATGGGGTGCACATGGGGATTCTATGGGGTGCACATGGGGATTCTATGGGGGTGCACATGGGGATTCTATAGGGGTGCACATGGGGATTCAGTGGGGTGACGTACAGCACATGGGCATACAATGGGGTGCACATGGGAATTCAATGGGGTGACGTACAGCACATGGGCATACAATGGGGTGCACATGGGAATTCAATGGGGTGACGTACAGCACATGGGATCTATGGTGACGTGCACATGGGGATTCTATGGGGGTGACGTGCGACATGGGGTGAATTCTATGGGGGTGCACATGGGGATCTATGGGGTGCACATGGGGATCTATGGGGTGCACATGGGGAATCTATGGGGGTGCACATGGGGAATCTATGGGGGTGCACATGGGGAATCTATGGGGGTGCACATGGGGAATCTATGGGGGTGCACATGGGGAATCTATGGGGGTGCACATGGGGAATCTATGGGGGTGCACATGGGGAATCTATGGGGGTGCACATGGGGAATCTATGGGGGTGCACATGGGGAATCTATGGGGGTGCACATGGGGAGGCTATGGGGGTGACGTGCAGCACATGGGGATTCTATGGGGGTGACGTGCAGCACATGGGGATCTATGGGGTGACGTGCAGCACATGGGGAGGCTATAGGGGTGACATGCAGCACATGGGAGGCTGTGAGGGGCATGCAGTACATGAGAGAGGCTGTGGGGGCTCAATCAGTGTAGAGGAGGCTGTGTGGGGCTCATGCCGTATTTAGGGAGCCTGTGTGGGGCTCATGCCGTATTTAGGGAGGCTGTGTGGGGCTCATGCCGTATTTAGGGAGCCTGTGTGGGGCTCATGCCGTATATAGAGAGGCTGTGGGGCTTATGCCATATATAGGGAGGCTGTGTGGGTCTCATGCATTATATAAGTGGCTGATGGGGGTTCAAAGATATATAGGGGGTGTCAGCATGCTTAATACTTAAATTAATATTGAGTAGAATTAATTTCAAACTATTGGTTCGGCCCTCCACAACAGTCATGGTCTCTCATGTGGCCCCTCGGGAAAATTAATAGCCCACCCCTGGTATAGAATAATCTTAGCAGCCAGTGTAAAAAAAAAAAAAAACTGAACAAAAAATAAATTTTACATAAAAACCTGATTTAAACAGTAGGTTTTTTTATACTATTTCTCACAGTCTGCTGTGCTTGATTACAGGTCCTTCAGATAATGAGGAGAGCAGGGAGACATTGCTGACTTTACTAGAAGCTTTTGTGTACGACCCTCTTGTGGACTGGACAGCGGGCGGAGAAGCTGGATTTGCCGGTGCGGTCTATGGTGGAGGTGGTCAGCAGGCAGAAAGCAAACAAAGCAAACGAGAGATGGAGCGAGAGATCACACAGAGCCTGTTTTCTTCTAGGGTAGCAGAAATTAAGGTAGTGACCTACTGTCGTGTATTTTTGGGGATATAGTGAAATTGTCTCCCCTGACCTACAATAATCGTGTGGGTGATTGACCTTTCATTTTTTTTTTTTTTTTTTTTAAGGTGAACTGGTTTAAAAACAAAGATGAGATGCTGAGCGTCCTTCCTAAACTAGACAGCAGTTTGGAGGAATATCTAAACTTGCACGAAGAACTGTCAGAAGTGGAGAAGTTGCAGGCCAGACTCGTGGAAGAGATAGCATTCTTAGAAGGCGCCGAAGCATCAGATCACCCTGCTCACACTCTGCAGCATAGGTCGGGAATTTTTGTCACTTCTTAAGTGTTATAAAATCCTGAAACAAATGCTTAAATAGATATTCCCAAGATGGTATGATATGCCCTATCCCATGAATAGGGATAATTTATGGATTGCAGCAATTCCAAGAGTGGGGCCAAGGCTTTACCACCTCGGAACCAAAGCTTTTCCGAACTCTGTCTTGAATGGAGCAGAGTTGCCCATACTCGACCTCCACTCAATCCCTGGTCTATGGAACTGCCGATGTGCTCCGATTTTTTGGCATGCCCCTAGACCATTGACTGGATCAGAGGTCGAGCATGGTCACTTCCCTACCATTCATGACTAGGCTCTGCAGAGCATGTTCCCAGGTTGTAGAGCCTTGTTCTTGGGATTGGTAGATGTCCCAAGTGGTTGGTTCCTCAGCGATCAATAAGTTATTCCCCACCCTATGGAAAAACTTGTGTTCTTTTTCTTTGCCTTGCTTTAAAAGGGTTGTCCAGGCTTAGGACAAAGACCATTGAATCCCAATAACGTATGGCGCAAACGCTGCCACGATTCCTCAGTATTCCCGATGCGAGCAGGCGGTGCATCCTTGAGGAGGTGACGACTAGACTCTGCTGGTGTCTCTCGGTTCATTTGGGCTCATGTATTTATCATGTCTATTCAGCACTTGATTGCAAGTGCGTAAAGTGTGCAACGCTGGGGAAGCGTGACAGCGTGTGCATGCGTGTTGTCCCGATTTGTTACTCTCCAGACACAGAGTGGCTCCATGCTTTTGTCCCAAACCCCGACAGTCCTTTTTAAGTACTAATTTGTACATGACTGACTACCTATTGTTTCTTTAGGTATTCTGAACACACCCAGCTACAGACACAGCAGAGAGCCGTCCAGGAATCTATCCAAGTGAAGCTGAACGAATTTGAGCAGTGGATAACGCAGTATCAAGCTGCCTTCAGCAATTTAGAGGCCACGAAATTGGCAGGCTTGCTGCAGGAAATAAGCAGCCAAATGGACTTGGGTATTTAACAATTCATTTTGTTAGCCTGCAAGTATAATATATATATAATATATATACTAATATATATATATATATATATACTAATGTAATTTTCATTCTGATATGTGCAGAAATAGAGTATTCTCTAGCGTTATATAAAAAAATCGATTTGGGTGAAGGTCCCGCTATTTTTCCTCTCACATCCGAGCTCTAGATTTTTCTCCTAGACTCCTGTATCCAGTGCTGTACAATGACATCGGCTCAGTACTGACTGCTGTACTGGATACAGAGCCTAGGAGACGGGGCAGGACATGCGGCCTCCAGTGCATTATTATTAGCAATATACATATGTTCTTTATCTAGTCTTTATACTTGTTGTGTTTGCTCAGGTCCTCCCAGCTACGTACCCGCTACAGTCTTCTTGCAGAACGCCGGCCAGGCTCACCTGATCACACAGTGCGAGCAGTATGAGGCAGAGATGGGCACACTGATGCAACAGCGCCGCTCCGTGCTGCGTGG
>JARQOD010000007.1:130654253-130746350 GCA_033576555.1 Oophaga sylvatica
TTCATTCTCAGTATGGAGACCTAATTCAGCCCAGGAATGGAACAATTGACGAAACTCCAAAAATGTCAGCCGGTCAGATGCTTCTGGTGGCATTTGATGGGATGTTTGCTCAAGTTGAAACTGCATTTGGATTGTTACTCGACAAGGTAGGAATGATGATCTACTGATGAATGGAATTTTTGTTAAAAATTCTATTTATTTATTTTTTTTATCTTTATTTTATTATTTTTTTTTTTTGTTCATTTGTTTTATTTGTGTGATTTTTCTCTTTTATAATATAGTTAAAGCAAATGGAAATTCCCCCTGCCTGGAGAAAAGTTGACATCATCCGCGAAGCACGCAGTACGCAAGTGAACTTTTTTGAGGATGAAGAGCTTCGCCGGGTTCTAGATGAAATATTCTTTCTGAAGAGACTGCAAACCATCAGGGAATTCTTCAAACTGTGTGGTGTTTTCTCCCAAACCTTATCTGGTGAGGACATTGTTTCTCCGCTACATCGTAGTCTTTTATTGCATCTTAGTAAAATACGTGGATGGGGCAAGAAAGAACAACGCCTCCAAAATGTAGTGAGGTCTAGTAAAAGAGCGCAGCTATTAAAGTATACCTAAGGTTATACCGAGAGGCTTTTGCACAATTATCCTCTTTCTGTGCAACATGCCGGCAGAAGGGCATCTGGTCTAGACAACGTATCATACATTACAGCACATGTGCCTTTAGTTTTACTTTCTTTTCCCCCCTTTGTCTCTCATTAGGGAAGTACTCCACAGATGACCAAGGCCCTGTAAATGGACCCGTCCAGCTAGTTAATGTTAAAAGCATGTACAGAAACTCTTCTTTGAGTGAGGAGCAGATGGCCAAACCCATCAAGTCATTTACGGCTGACTTTGTGAGGCAGCTCTTAATCGGCCTTCCTACACAGGCCCTGGGCCTGACCCTGTGCAGCTACATCAGTGCCCTGGGCGTTGATATTATTGCTCAAGTAGAGGCCAAGGACTTTGGGGCTGAAAGCAAGGTGTCTGTCGATGATCTTTGTAAGAAGGCCGTGGAGCACAACATCCAGATCTCCCGATTCTCACAACTTGTGATGAACAGAGCTACAGTCTTGGCCAGTTCTTATGACACCGCTTGGAAGAAGCAAGACTTGGTCCGCCGCCTGGAAACGAACATAGCTACCTGCAAAACCAGCATGCAACGTTTACAGCTACATATTGCAATGTTTCAGGTGATAATCCAAAGATTGTCTTATTGCAACACACTTCCTATTTGTTAATTCTTTGATCTTATATATAAGTACCGTCTCAAGTTGCTCAGACCAGCTTAGGATATGTTCACATGCAGCAGTTATTACGGAACTATATCTGAATGGAGCTTGCAGAAATTCATGTGCTTGCAGTCATTGCCACAGAAGGACCCTAACTATGCATCTATTATCTTATATTTCAGTGGCAACACGAAGATCTCCTGATCAGTCGTCCGCAGACGCCATCAGTTACGCCTCCTCCGCGCTCTGCAATCTTAACCAGCATGAAGAAGAAACTTCACACACTGGGTCAAATTGACTCTTCTATTGCTGCATCCCAGGTAAATATTTTTGGAATTTTATTATGATCACGGTGGTCCCAATCTCCGGAACCCCCACGATCCGAAGAATAACTTGGCCTCACACCTGATTTAGCACTGCACCCTTTATTGTGTTCTCGGCTGTCTGCCAGCCCCCATTCATTTGACATAAGTGCCAGTGGTGCTGCTTTTTAGGAAAAATGGTTACACCCAACATTTATGGTGATGTTTTGTTTTTTTATATATATCTTTGCGACCAATGACGTATATTTGCTTCATCTGTCGTGTCCCTGCCTTTGATGCGCACTTTGGCGCTGAGCCCCCCGTTTGGGTTGGTGTTATAGCTAGGATTAGGGTTGAGGTTAGGGTTGGGGCTAGAGTTGGGGTCGGGGTTAGGGTTATGGTTGGGGTTATAGTTGAAATTATAGCTAGGGTTATGGTTTGGGTTAGGGTTATAGTTGGGGGTTATAGCTAGGGTTGGGGCTAGGGTTTGGGTTGGAGCTAGGCTTGGGGCTAGAGTTGTGGTGTTAGGGTGGTGTTGGGGGTTAAGGTTATGGTTAGGGTTGTGATTAGAGTGAGGGCTGTGTTAGCGTTGGAGTTAGAATTGGGGGTTTCAGCTGCAGATGGAAGCAAGGGGGACACTTCATTACTTCTGGGTAGGGCGGAGCCAGATAGTAGGACTAACCTCAGGTTCTAAAAATGGGTGTTGTCCGGCCCCTCCGGCTCTGGCTCCTCCTGCCGTACACTCCAGTTTCGACTTGAGGTCCAAGTAGGAAGGACGGCTGCTAATGCAGCTCCTCAGAAATCACCTCAGAAGAGTTTATTATTTTACTCGGACAGGGTCCTGGACTTTATGTCTAGAGGATCAGGGGTACCGGCGCTGCTGGACCCCATCCTCTCCCCTGGCAGAAATGTATTCCCTAAATGGTGGTCATTGCATTTTCTTGCCGGCCCGGGGGGAAGAGGTGGCTATCCCTGACAGGACGCACACCACTTTCTGGGTCGCTGCGTTCCTTGTCCTCATGGGGAAGCAATGGGCACAGCGTCACATATCCGTGGAGGGTCCCTGTGGCGTTTTTGGCTGGTGAGTAATCTGCATTATATTTTGATATGTGCGAGTGATTACAGTGTCTGCGGTGACAGCGCTGACTGTTATTGGTGTTTCCCACTATTTTCTCATGATTGGGCATTTTTAAAAAAAAAAAAAAAAAAGAGAGAGAGCGATTTTTTATTTAATATGTGCTGTGTGTTTTCGGCGCTGCAGCGCAGTTACAGTGTACAGGGAGAGGAGTGCAAAATATTTCCCGCACTTTTTTGACTGAGCAGAGAGGGGGCGTGGCTTCGGGCTTTCCCGGCTTTCTGATTACAGGAAGTGACTGGCTCCTTCTCTTCCTGCTCTCTGCGGCAGCCATTACAGCTCTCCTGGTCTCCTCTCCTCCGTTTCTGTACACAGGCATTTGAGACAACACCAAGCCAGCCGGGTGAGTCGCTGCTATCGCTTAGGTAGCAGCTTAACCCTTTAGCCTCCCGCAGCATTTTTTTGCTGTTTGCGCTCTCTAGCGCAGCGCTGCAGTTTTCTGATCATTGGGACATTGTATCCCTCAGTAACGGTCTGTGAGCTGTCTGCAGCGGGAGGGGGGGGCCGTTTTTCACTGCTGGGGTATTCTTTTGCTTTTAAAAGAAGTTAACCCTTCAGTGTTTTGCTGCTGTGTGAGACCACACTGCTCTGGTTATTCTCATCACTATACCATCTCAATAACCGGCATGTCAGATTTGAGTCAGGAGACTGATCGTCTTCCTCGTCCTCTCCAGGACCAGCTCCGCGTTTCTGACACGATGGAATCCTCTGCACCTTCTAGCGCTGCTATTGGAGGTCGCTATGATGCCAAGTTTGATATGCTCGCTACTGCTATTAGTGGGCTTTCTGACCTTTTGGGTCAGTGGGTATCCTCTAGACCTTCTCATAGCAAAAAGCGTCCCAGGATTGCTATGCCCTCCCCACTAAGTGACTCAGATTTGTCTGCGAGGGGGAGTTCTCCTTCAGTTTCTGAGGGAGAATGTTCTGATTCGGGCAGAGAGGATTTTCAGGAGCACTCTGCTTCCTTGTCGGGCCGTGTAGATGCTTTTGTCAGGGCCATACGAGAGGTACTGCAAGTACCTGAAGAGATGAATGATGATGAAGGTATACCCAGATGGTACCATGGGTCGCAAAGATCACGTTTAGCGATGCCAGCTATGAGTGAGTTTTCTAAGAAAGTAGAAAAGGAACGCGTTTGTCCAGATAAGCGTTTTCAGGGGACAAGGTTGTTTGAAACCTTGTATCCTTGTCCAGCAGACCTATTTGCTAGCTGGATTCCGTCCCCTGAGGTGGATATTTCTTTATCTAAGCTTAACAAAGCTACTATGCTTCCCGTCAAAGGGAAAGCTACTTTGCAGGATGCGCTGGACAAAAAGTCAGAGATGGCGGCCAAGGCCGGCTATGAAGCTGCTGGTCAGGCCTTTAGAGTGGCTTTATCTTCCTATTGTGCTTCTAGAGCTTCCATGGGTTGGACAGCTCGCCTGCGGATATCCCTGCAAGATGGGTCGTCTTTACAGGCAATAGATGAGATCATTAAGTTAATAGAAGAATCAGACCAATATGTCTGTGACGCTCTTTTGGATATGGCTTCCCTAATATCCAGAGCTCAGGCTTCTACAATCACTGTTAGAAGAGCGTTGTGGCTTAAACAGTGGACTGGAGATGCGGTCTCCAAACAAGGTTTGCTATCTTTGCCTTACAAAGGTGGTCAGCTTTTCGGCTCTGACCTCACGGAATTGATTGCTAAGGCTAAGGAGTCAGCGTTGCCTCAGCGTAGGGCAGCTACGGCTGCTTTTGGCAGGACCGGTTCCTACGGTAACCGGCGGTTTTTTCGTGGCAGGGGGCGAGCCGGTCACTCCTCTTGGGGATCGGGTCGTCCCACCTTTTCAGGGAAAAAGTCTTCCCAAAAGTCTAACGCTTCTTGGAAACAATACCCGCGCAATGACAAGCGGGAATCTGACAAAAAGCCCGCCAAAACGGACTGACGCCAGAAGTTCACTCGAGGATTCTCGAGTGGGGGGGCGCCTGCTCCTGTTTCAAGCGGTTTGGGTCTCCCGCGTCTCAGACTCCTGGGTGACACGAATAATGTTGGCAGGCTATTTCATAGAGTTTCTTTCTCGCCCTCCAGAAAGATTCTGTCAGTCTCGCGTTCCGTCAGATCCCGACTTATTGACCGCTCTGCGGCAGGAAGTCGATTCCTTACTACAGAAGGGTGTAGTAGTATCAGTTCCTCCGGAAGACCGGGGAAGGGGATTTTATTCCAACCTCTTTGTGGTCCCCAAAAAGGAGGGAAAGTTTCGTTTCATTCTGGATCTCAAGAGGTTAAATCGGCATGTTTACACCCAAAAGTTCCGCATGGAGTCGCTTCGCTCAGTGGTGACTGCCCTGTCACAGAACAATTTTCTGGTGTCCATAGATATTCGCGACGCCTATTTACACGTTCCCATCGGAAGATCTCATCAGCGCTTTCTGCGCTTTGCCATAGGTCAGGACCATTACCAGTTTGTGGCCCTCCCTTTCGGGTTGGCTTCGGCACCCCGAGTTTTTACAAAGGTGCTGGCACCTCTTATGGCAATGCTTCGGAGACAAGGGATCATGATACTTACTTATCTGGACGATCTTCTGATTGTGGCATCCTCAAAGGAGGAGGCAGTGACGGCTCGCGATTTATCCCTTCAGCTCCTGGAGGATTTCGGGTGGCTGATCAACTGGGAGAAGTCATCCCTGGAGCCTTCTCAGTCAATCCTGTTTTTGGGCATGATTTTCGACACAGCGAAAGTGGTAGTTTTTCTGCCAAAGGACAAGCAAACCAGTATCCATTGTCTGGCACAGACTGTGCAGTCCTCAACGACAGTATCCCTTCGAAGATGTATGCGCCTTCTGGGGTTAATGGTCGCTTCGATGGAAGCTCTTCCGTTTGCTCAGTTCCATTGCAGAACGCTTCAAAGCTTCATTTTGAAGAGATGGAATCGTGCACAGGAAACACTGGATTGCAGGGTTTTAATCTCCCGCAAAGTGCGAGAGTCTCTGGACTGGTGGTTACGTCCGGAACGGTTTTTCCTGGGAAAATCTTTTCTTCCCCTGTCATGGTCGGTCTTGACCACCGATGCCAGCCTGACGGGCTGGGGGGGAGTTTGGAACAATCTCTGGATTCAGGGAGTTTGGTCACCGGAAGAATCGGTGTTACCGATCAACATCCTGGAATTGAGGGCAATTTTTCTTTGCCTCCAACATTGGACGGTCCCTTTGAGCGGATTACCAGTTCGTGTTCAGACGGACAACGCTACGGCGGTTGCGTATATCAACCATCAAGGCGGGACGAGGAGCTCCAGACTCATGTCGGAGGTATCTCGGATTCTGATATGGGCCGAGGCTCATGTGCCGGCCATTTCTGCGATTCACATACCAGGAGTTCAGAATATCCAGGCAGACTTTCTCAGCCGAGAGAGGATGGATTCAGGAGAATGGAGTCTTCATCTGGAAATCTTTGCACTTCTGTGCTCCCGATGGGGGACTCCTCAAGTAGACTTGATGGCCTCCAGGATCAATGCCAAGTTACCAACTTTCATGTCCAGATACAGGGATCCGACCGCGGTGGAAGTGGATGCGCTGGTGGTTCCGTGGAGCCAATACCAGCTGGTTTATGTGTTCCCACCGATATCCTTGCTGCCGCTTGTGTTACGTCGGGTCAGGCTGGAGAGGGTTCCGGCTATTCTGATAGCCCCAGATTGGCCGAGAAGGACGTGGTTTTCCACGCTGATGTCGCTTCTGGCGGCGCCTCCTTTTCCTCTGCCTCTTCGACCGGACTTGCTCACTCAGGGTCCCGTGTGTCATCCGGGCCTGAGGTCTCTGCGTTTGACGGCTTGGTTCTTGAGACCGAGATTTTAACCCGTCAAGGGTTTTCAGAAAAGGTCATTGCCACCATGAGAGCGTCAAGAAGTCCGGCTACAACTAGGATTTACTACAGGATTTGGGAATCCTTCTTTTCATGGTGTTTGGGTTCTTCCAGGAATCCAAAGAAATTTTCATTACCCAACTTGTTGGTTTTTTTGCAGCACGGGCTGGATAAGGGTTTGGCAATCAGTACCCTGAAGGGTCAGGTGTCTGCCCTGTCGGTGCTTTTTCGTAAAGCTATTGCCTCGCGTAGGGACGTATGTGCCTTTTTTCGCGGAGCAGCCCGTCAGTTTCCTCCAAGGAAAACTCCTGTGTCGCCTTGGCGGCTTAATCTGGTTTTGAAAGCTCTTCAAAGTGCTCCTTTCGAGCCTATGGATGCTATTAATCTTTCTCCTTCGTCTCATTGGGGGACACAGGACTGTGGGTGTATGCTTCTGCCGCTAGGAGGCTGACACTAAGTAACATAAAAAAGGTTAGCTCCTCCTCCGCCGTATACACCTCAGCACTGGCCGCAGGCAAACCCAGTTATTGCTTAGTGTCTGATGGAGGCACACGTCTGGTTCTTTTTCCAGA
Organism: Oophaga sylvatica; assembly: GCA_033576555.1. Taxonomy (NCBI): domain Eukaryota; kingdom Metazoa; phylum Chordata; class Amphibia; order Anura; family Dendrobatidae; genus Oophaga; species Oophaga sylvatica. The sequence continues at coordinate 130,661,359 of JARQOD010000007.1, forward strand.
CCACTTTTTTTTTTTTTTTTTTTTTCTTCCCCACGAAGATGAGATAGGGGCGACGGATCCTATTGAAAGGGTCCGATCTCCCCAAACCATCAACGGGCGAGCACGTGGAGTAAAGCCTCCAGCGTATCCTCTCCCGCAACGTGGGACACGAATGCCGGACTTAGCCCTGTCCACCCTGAGGTATTGAAACCCTAGGTTGCACAGAGGCAGGAGTTTGTCCGTGCAGCCCCCACTGCGCCACCAATGCTAGACTGCGGTGCTGCAAGGAGGCGGACGGTCCCTCTCCTCGCCCCCTGAAGGGGTGATGGAGTTAGGGTTCCTGCACCGTCCCACCTTTTTTACTACAAAGCCCCCCTCTAATGGCTCACCTTTTTGAAAACGGAGAAGAAACGCCGCACGCATGGAGCACCGCAGGTTTCAAGCTTCTGGATTCCAGCCAAGGTACACTCCTGGCCCGTGTTCCCCCCCGGGGGCGTCAGGTCCCTGGCTTCGGCGGCGTTAGGCCTCGGGCAAGGACCGGGGACTGGGGCCCGAGGTGTGGCGTCCGCGCGGCCGGGCCGCGGAAATCTAGGCCGCGGCTTCGGGCGGTGCTGGGCCGCGGCTGCAAATTTAGTCCCCGGCTTCTGCCGGGGACTAGGCCGCGGCCCAAGATATAGCGTCCGGTGTCGGCCGGAGGGCGGGCCGCGGTCGCGGGGATCCGCCCTCGGCATTGTCTCCTTCCGGCGGGCCCGCCCTCTGGTTTTGGGGCCGCCTCCGCCGGAAATCTAGGCCGCGGCTTCGGCTGATGCTAGGCCGCGGCTGTAAATTTAGTCCCCGGCTTTTGCTGGAGACTAGGCCGCGGCTGGAGGCGGGCCTCTGACAGCTAGGCCGCGCCTCTCGATCCTCCCCTAAAGGCTCGGCTACTTGAGCTCGCCTTCCTAACAGGGGGGCGCTCTTTTTGAAAAATTTGGAGCCAGACGCACTGCTACGCGGTTTAAGGACGCAGGGGGTACAGGACTGGGGTAAGTGCTTCTACCTCCAGCCTGGTTGTTACTTCTGCACTCCGTTTCACTGACCGTCGCACATCCAGTTCATTGCGGACTCTGTGATAGACTCAGTATGTCCAGAAGAACTAAAGCTCATACGGTGCTGTATACCGCATGCATTGCCTGTAGGTCTCCTTTTCCGCGCGCCCAGATTACTCGGGTTTGCGAAGCCTGTGACTCCGAACGGGCTCAGGAACCCGCTCCTATTACGGAACCCAGTGCGTCAGGTCCCCCTGAATGGGCTCTGTCCCTGACTCAATCTGTGGCATCATTGACTAGAGCAATCGAGTCCCTTCAAGCTCCCCATAGGAGCAGGGACAGTGGTTCACCCGTCTTGGCGACGTCTCATGAACCTCCGGCCTGCAGGGGCCGCGCTCTCACTAGGCAGACGCAGGGGAAGCGAACCCACACTGCGTCGCCTTTGCCGTCCGGAGCCTCGGCATCTTTCAGTTCCGTCTCCCGCTCTCCCTCACCTCTGACAAGTGATCAGTATTCGGATTCTGATTCAGAAGGGTCCCTTAATTTGGAGGCACCAAATTGTCAGGACACAATTGACAGTTTGATTGAAGCTGTCAATCAAACCTTGGGGATAGACGATGAGTCCACCTTGACCTCCGGTCATAAGGTGTCCTTCAAAAGAGCCAGGCAAGCTCATAAGGTTTTTGGATCTCATCCTGAGTTTGAGGAACTAGTGCAGCGCCACCGGGAGAAACCGGACAAGCGCTTCGCAGGACAAAAGGCTCTCAATACTAGATATCCTTTTGCTCCCGAGCTTCTTAAAGAAATGGGCGGAATCTCCTGCGGTTGATCCTCCTGTGTCGCGTTTGGCGTCTAAAACGCTCCTCTCCCTTCCTAACGGTTCCTCGATCAAGGAACCAACGGATCGTCTGATTGAAGGTTTGGCCCGCTCGGTGTTTGAAGCATCGGGTTCTGCTCTCTCTCCTTCTTTTGCAGCGACTTGAGTTGCTAAGGCCATGATATCCTGGTCGGAGTCTCTAAATAGAGCTCTTCATGGTATTGAGGTACCATCTGAAGTAACTGAGATTTCTAATCAGATAGCACTTGCGGGAGACTTCTTAATTAATGCGTCCATGGATGCGGCAAATTGCGCAGCCCTAGCTGCTGCTAATGCAATTGCCATCAGAAGATCTTTGTGGCTTAGAACCTGGCGAGCTGATTCAATCTCAAAGAAATCGCTTACATCCTTACCATATCAGAATGGTCGGTTATTTGGCGAAAGGTTGGATCAGCTCATATCTGATGCGACGGGAGGGAAGAGCAGTTTCCTTCCTCAGCAAAAGATTAAGCAGCCTTTTCGCCGACAGCTTCAGCCTCGCTTTAGGGCCTTTCGTAACCCAGGTTGGGCCGCGCCAGCTACCTCCAGCGGTTCAGGTCGGCCTAGTCAGGCCAGAGATCGTCAGGTCTCCTACAGGACCAACCCTCTGGGAAGAGGACGATCTCAACAACCAAGATCTAGAGGGTCCAAACCCCAGAGATATTCGGACAAATGACTGGAGGCAGAATCCGGTCAATTTATCCAGAGTAGGCGGCCGCTTACTCTGGTTTCGCCCCATTTGGCTATCGATTACTCACGACGAGTGGGTCCGGGAGTTAGTCTCCTCGGGGTACAAAATAGAATTTTCCAGCCTTCCCTCAAATCGTTTTTTTTCCCTCGCGCCTTCCCAAGGACGAATCTCGGGTTCGCGCCTTATTCAGGGCGGTCGAGTCTCTTCGGCACAGCGGGGTTGTCGTGCCTGTACCGGAGATCGAAAAGGGTCAGGGGTTTTATTCCAACCTGTTCATTGTACCCAAAAAGGACGGTACCGTAAGGCCCATTTTGGATCTAAAGCGACTGAACCGGTTTGTCAGAATTCGGCATTTCCGAATGGAATCTCTCCGTTCGGTCATTGCAGCCATGGAAAAAGGGGAATTTCTAGCATCAATAGACATTCAGGATGCCTATCTTCACATCCCCATATTTCCTCCTCACCAGAGATTTCTTCGGTTTGCCGTCGGCAAACTTCATCTTCAGTTCGCAGCCTTGCCATTCGGGCTAGCCACAGCCCCAGGGTGTTCACAAAGGTCATGGCTGCTGTTGTGTCCATTCTGCACTCCAGGGGGGTAGTCATCCTGCCTTACTTAGACGATCTCCTCATCAAGGGTCCGTCTTTTCAAATCTGCGAGGAAAGTGTCAGCATTACGTTAGACACCCTTGCTCGCCTGGGGTGGCTGGTGAATACGAAGAAATCATCTCCCGTACCATCTCGGAAGATCACCTTTTTAGGGATGAATTTCGACACCGCTCAGGGGTTGATAATTCTTCCTCAGGACAAGGCCTTGGTTCTCCGTCAAGAGGTACGGATCCTTCGCCAACCAATTCCTCACACCATCCGGTTTTGCATGAGGGTCCTGGGAAGGATGGTGGCAGCAATAGAGGCTATTCCATTTGCCCAATTTCATCTTCGCCCCCTTCAACATGCACTCTTGGCAGTATGGGACGGGAGCCCTTACTCCCTCAATCTTCGGTGTCGTCTGTCCCTGCAGGTCAGACAGACTCTAATGTGGTGGACGAAGAGCACCACTCTTCGACAGGGTCGGTTGTTTCCTCCAAATTTTTGGTTGGTTGTCACAACGGACGCCAGCCTGTTCGGATGGGGAGCAGTGTTTCGTCACCATACAGCCCAGGGAACTTGGTCTCAGCAGGAATCGATCCTCCCGATCAATATTTTAGAGATCCGAGCTATTCGGCTAGCTCTGAGACATTTTCACCAGCATCTGGCGGGCCACCCAGTCAGAATACAATCGGACAATGCCACGGCAGTGGCATACATAAACCATCAGGGAGGTACCCGCAGCAGGGCGGCCATGCACGAGGTAAAACAGATTCTGACTTGGGCAGAGGTAAATCACTCTGTGATTTCAGCGGTCCACATTCCGGGCGAGGAAAACTGGGCTGCGGATTTTCTCAGCCGTCACGGCATAGCGTCAGGGGAATGGTCGCTTCATCCCGAGGTTTTTCAGCAGATATGCCGACGCTGGGGAACCCCAGATGTGGACCTGATGGCTTCCAAGATAAATGCCAAGGTGCCCAACTTCGTCTCCCGGTACCGGGATCCGCAGGCATTTGCAGTAGACGCTCTGGTCCTACCATGGAATCAGTTTCATCTTCCATACTTGTTTCCACCAATAGCCCTTCTCCCAAGGGTGATCAGAAAGATCAGGATAGAGGGGGTTCCAGCGATATTAATCGCTCCGGATTGGCCGCATCGCTCATGGTACGCGGAGCTGGTACAATTGCTCACCGACACACCCTGGCGACTGCCAGAGCGTGTGGACCTTCTCTCCCAGGGCCCAATTTACCACCAGAACTCAGCGGTCCTGTGTTTGACGGCCTGGCCGTTGAATCTTGGATCCTGACCAGGGCTGGATTCTCTAAAAAGGTCGCCGCAACGATGGCTAACGCCCGAAAGCCCGTTTCGGCTCGCATCTACCACGGTACTTGGAAGGTCCTTTTTACTTGGTGCAGGGAACATGGTTGTTCCCCGCTCCTCTTTTCAATTCCGAACATTCTATCTTTTCTCCAGGCTGGCCTAGATTCAGGTCTAGCGCCTAGTACTCTTAGACGACAGATATCAGCTTTGTCGGTTCTTTTTCAGCGAAAGATTGCGTCTAATTTTCAGGTTAGGACCTTTATTCAGGGGGTTGTCCATATAGTTCCTCCCTACAAGACTCCCTTAGAGGTTTGGGACCTCAATCTAGTCCTGGGAGTCCTACAGGAGTCTCCTTTTGAACCTTTGCAGGAAGTTTCTCTATCATTTCTTTCCTGGAAAGTGGTGTTTTTGGTAGCCATTACATCCATAAGGCGGGTTTCGGAGCTGGCTGCACTGTCTTGTCGAGCTCCGTACTTACTTTTCCATCAGGATAAGGTGGTGCTCAGACCAACACCACCTTTTCTGCCTAAGGTTGTGTCCTCATTTCATATTAATGAGGACATTGTGTTGCCCTCATTTTGCCCAGCTCCCACGCACCGAGTGGAGAAGGCTCTCCATACGCTGGATCTGGTGAGAGCACTCAGGAGATATGTATCTCGGACGGCGTCCTTTCGACAGACGGACACGCTGTTTGTCCTCCCTGAAGGTCGCAGGAAGGGACTTGCTGCCTCTAAGTCAACCTTGGCTAGGTGGATTCGGTTAGCCATTCAGGAGGCTTACCGTATCAGAGGCGCGGTGGTTCCCGCAGGGATCAAGGCTCACTCCACCAGAGCGGTGGGTGCCTCCTGGGCCCTTCGGCATCAGGCTTCGGTGGAACAGGTTTGTAAAGCAGCAACCTGGTCCAGTCTGCATACTTTTTCCAAGCATTATAATGTCCATACCCAGACTTCTGCGGATGCCAGTCTGGGTAGAAGGATTCTTCAGGGCGCGGTTGCGCACCTATAAGCAATGCTTGGTTATAAATTACACTGTGGAGTCGGTTTCCCACCCAAGGGACTGCTTTGGGACGTCCCACAGTCCTGTGTCCCCCAATGAGACGAAGGAGAAATACGGATTTTTGTGTTACTCACCGTAAAATCCTTTTCTCCGAGACACTCATTGGGGGACACAGCACCCTCCCTAAGAGCCGGCTGGCTTTATATTGAGTTAACTCTATTCTCCTTAAATTGGTATCAGCAGTTTTTTTCTTCTGAATATACTGTATCTGTGTTAACTCTTGATTTATTTTTTAGCCTCCTACTGCTTTTTGCACTAAACTGGGTTTGCCTGCGGCCAGTGCTGAGGTGTATACGGCGGAGGAGGAGCTAACCTTTTTTATGTTACTTAGTGTCAGCCTCCTAGCGGCAGAAGCATACACCCACAGTCCTGTGTCCCCCAATGAGTGTCTCGGAGAAAAGGATTTTACGGTGAGTAACACAAAAATCCGTATTTCTTTGCTTTCTTGGAAGGTTGCCTTCCTAGTGGCGGTCACTTCCTTGAGACGGGTTTCCGAGTTGGCGGCTCTTTCATGTTCGCCACCTTTCTTGGAATTTTTCCCGGATCGTGTTGTTCTTCGCACGCGACATGATTTTCTCCCTAAAGTGGTATCTCAATTCCATGTCAATCAAGATATTGTGTTGCCTTCGCTTTGTTCAGAACCAAAGAATGCGAAGGAGCGGGCCTTGCACTCATTGGACTTAGTGCGGGCATTGAAGTTTTACTTGTCAGTTACGCAGAGTTTCCGGAAGTCGGATTCTCTTTTTGTGATTCCAGCAGGTCGTCGTCGTGGTCAACGAGCTTCTAAAGATACTATAGCTCGTTGGATCCGGTCAGCTATTTTGGAAGCTTACCGTGTTATGGACGAACCTTGCCCGATTAATATTCGGGCTCATTCCACGAGAGCTGTGGGCTCTTCGTGGGCCCTTCATCAAGGGGCTTCGGCAGCCCAGCTCTGTCGAGCAGCGACTTGGCGTTCTGTTCACACCTTTACAAAGTTTTATAAGGTGGACGTCAGTGCCTCCGCTGATGCGGCCTTAGGACGCAGAGTCCTTCAGGCGGCTGTATTTTGAAAACTTCTAGTTAAGTTTATGTTGCGCCTGTTGCGCATGTATCAAGGTGTTGGCTTCTGCCTGTTTAAGGTTTTTTCCCACCCTTGTTTTTGTACTGCTTTGGGACATCCCAGAAGTAATGAAGTGTCCCCCTTGCTTCCATCTGCAGCTGAAATACGAATTTTGGTAAGAACTTACCTGTAAAATTCTTTTCAGCAAAGGAAGCAAGGGGGACACTTCTCCCTCCCATAAGGCAGAAGGTGTTGTTTCAGATGCAGCGCGGCTCGCTCTGATAAGTGAGTTTCTGAGCTGAGGTCAGCGCTCTACGGCTCTTTCCGGCATCGCCAGCTCATCGCAGTGGTCAGGTTTTGTGAGTGGTACCTGAGCTGTGTGGTATTCATGTTATGTGCATAACTTTGGTCTTTTGAACCCTTTCAGATTGGTTATGGCACTCCGCTGGTGATTTCTTTCTCCTTAGCTTGTGTACAAAACTGGAGTGTACGGCAGGAGGAGCCAGAGCCGGAGGGGCCGGACAACACCCATTTTTAGAACCTGAGGTTAGTCCTACTATCTGGCTCCGCCCTACCCAGAAGTAATGAAGTGTCCCCCTTGCTTCCTTTGCTGAAAAGAATTTTACAGGTAAGTTCTTACCAAAATTCGTATTTTCCATTTATTAACAATTTTGTGTGACATATCTCTCTGATTTAAGGGCACAAAAATTAAAAGTTTGAAAATTGCAAAATTTTCCAAACTTTTGCCAAATTTCCGTTTTTTTTTTTTTCATAAATAAACGCAAGTCATAAAGAAGAAATTTTACCACTAACATAAAGTACAATATGTCACGAAAAAGCAATCTCAGAATCGCCAAGATCCGTTGAAGCGTTCCAGAGTTATAACCTCATAAAGGGACAGTGGTCAGAATTGTTAAAATTGGCCCGGTCATTAAGTACCAATTTGGCTTTGTCACTAAGGGGTTATATATATATATAAGGTAATCAAGACGGATGGAGTGGAATTACCAGCAGGGCACATAGCAGATGTACAGACATGCCACAAGTACCTTGGCATGTCAAGTTTTTTTTTAGTTGCCTCAACATTGCAATAAGAGGCAATCAAAACATCATATCTACCTCAAAATTGTCTCCGTAAAAAAATGTCAGCTCAAGAAAAATGAAAAATTGCGAAGCGTTGCTCTGACCAAAAAGTACAATACTGTTTTGTTTTTTGGTGGGATTTTTTTTTTACCAATTTGGGTTAATTTTATATGTTACATCGACCATTCAGGACCAGCCAACTTTCTGTGTTTGTGACGATAGAGTATTTGGTGTTGATCGCTTGCTGTGATTTGTTCTCTTGCTCGCTGTATAGGAGAAGCTGGCAGCGTTAGAAGCCAGCATTGAACAACGTTTAAAATGGGCCGGAGGGGCAAATCCCGCTTTGGCACCAGTCCTGCAAGATTTTGAGGCAACTATAGCAGACCGAAGAAATTTTATGCTAAAGGAAAACCAGAGAACAAGCCAGGTATATATCGTGATTCCTAAAAGAAAAAAAAAACACTGCAGGCCATGTGGTTACAGGGAAAAGCTGACCTTTCTCCTCTCTTGTGCCGTTTTCCAGGTGACGTTCCTGTGCAGCACCATCATACACTTTGAGAGCCTGCGTACTCGGACCGCAGAGACCCTGAGCATTGACACTGGCTTGTTTGAGCTGATAAAGCGCTGCCAGCAGATGTGCTCGTTCGCCTCTCAGTTCAACACTACAGTTTCCGAGCTCGAACTACGCCTTTTAAAACGCTTGGTAGGTATTGGTTTTCATTTATTTAGATATTTTTTTTAGAAATATTAAACTTTATCGCTTCATTTGGGGATACAGGTAGCCATGGGTGTGGGCTGCTGTCGCTATTCAACTTTTTCACTTAGACATCTATTATCTAGAGACTTGTTGATCTGCTTCCTCTTGGCAGGGAGGCTCCAATGAGAACGCTATCGGAAGCCCGGAGTGGCTGGTTTCTGCCCACAAGCAGCTGAGCCACGAAATGGCAAACCAGAGAAATCTGCAGAGCGAGAAAGAGCAGCAGGTCGAAACGGTGTGTGAATCCATCCAAAATCTGGTGGACTGCATCAAGACGGTGCTCACCGGTCACAACAGGCAGTTAGGAGACGTTAAACACCTATTAAAAGCCATGGCAAAGGTAAGATAACGTGTGCTAAGCCTGTCACAGGGGACTGTAATCTGGTAATGCGGTTTCATTATCGGTAAATGCAACTCAATTTCACTTCTAGGATGAGGAAGCCGCCATGGCCGATGGTGAAGATGTGCCCTATGAGAACAGCGTGAGACAGTTTTTGAGTGAGTACAAGTCCTGGCAGGATAACATCCAGACCATCCTGTTCACTATCGTGCAGGCTCTGGGCCAGGTACGCACCCAGGAACATATAGAAATGCTGCAGGATATCACTCCCACGCTAAAGGAGCTGAAGACGCAAAGCAAGGGGTAAGAGTCGCACTTTTACGAAAATTGAGACTTCTCGTTTGTCATAGGGAAGACACCGGCATCTTGGGTGTAGGCTGCTGACTCTAAGGAAAGTCTTCACTCCAGCTACCATACCCTTCCCATAGACACTAACCTAAACCAGCTTTAGCCCTTTAAGGACGTTTTTGCTTTTTTCATTTTTCCCTCAACACCTTTCAGGAGCCATAACTTTTCTTTATCGCTTCATTGGGGGACACAGGTTACTATGGGTGTATGGTGCTGTCACTAGGAGGCTGACACTATGCAAATTTGGCAAAAACTGACTCCTCCCCAGCAGTATACACCCACCGACAGGCACAGAGCAACTCCGTTTTTGCTTAGTGTCTGTAGGAGGCGGACCTGGATCTAACACCAGATCCGCAGTCTTTATTCCCATACAGGTTTTTTTGTGTTTTATTAACGCTTTCCCTTTGTTTTCCAGATTCATTTCTTCGGGTAACAGGGTGCAGATCACTCACCCTGTCCTACCCACACTTTAGCGACTGAGAGAGCAGCGTGCGAATAATCCACACTGCCCACTCTCAGACCCGCTAGCAGGACTTGGTCCTCTGTCACCCTCACGGGTGCTTCAGAGGATCCCGGGCGACTAGTCCTTGCTTCGCCCCTCCTCACCCCTCTCCCAGGAGAGGGCTGAGAGGAAGACGGCGGCCACCAGCTGTGGCCTTTCCCCCCGACTAAAGGGGTCGATGCCGTCTTCTGCACCGTCAGGAGACGGTGCGGGAAGGAGGATCATCAACAGGACCCTCTGCACCCACGAGGGATCCTGACATCCTCGGCTCCAGCATCGAACACGGACAGCAGACAGAGGTACCCCCCCCCCCCCCAGCCCAACCTGACCCAACGCCACCGCTGCGCGATCGCTCCGGGACCCACCAGAGGGGGACAGGGTAGACAGCCCCCCGATAACCACGGGCGCAGGGCCACGCATTTGCCCCACGCTAGTTCGCGCTACAACAGGGCGCCGCCATCTTGGCCCTCCCTCGCCTCATTGTTCTCGGCCAGACCACTCCCCCTTCCTGTGACGCGCAGGGCTTCCCCGGCTGACGCCCTGACGTCAGACGCCGGCCCGGACACGCCCCCCCCCCCCCCCCCCCCCCACGGAGTAACACCTCAGCGTCGCATCCTCAGCGCTAGGAGGGCGGTCCTGCCAGCGCCGGCTCCACCCCACAGGAAGCCAACTCATCGCCCGTAAGGCGAGCCAACCAGGGACAAGCGTTCCCCGCCCCCTGGCCGGACACACCTCCTTCCGGCGCTTCCTGCACACCACGTGGACGCTGCAACAGCCTCCAGACTCTGCACGCGTCCACAGCGCCAGCACAGGAGGATCCGTCCCGGCTTCACCCGCCCGCCGGCCTCAGGGGGACACAGCAACCGCAGCTCCCACCGCGATCGCTGGGTACCGGTAAGCGGGGCACTGGTAGGCTCTGCACTCGGCAGACCCTACCAAAACCCCAGGCAGCCCCCACTCAGCGGTATAGCCCACAGCGCTAGGCCTTAATCGCGCAGCAGCTGACAATAGCGCACGCTTTACCAGGGCCTACCTATGCTCAACCCCGCTGCACACGCTCAGACCCCCACGGTGACCCACTACGCTTGTGCCCTTTGTAAGAAAAAGTGGGCCTCAGGCCAAGCGTCCCCCCTCTGCTCGTCCTGCGTCCCTACCACCACCATGTCTGCCCATCAGGATGCCACCAACGCTCGGGAGGAGAGCGCCCACACGCCCCCGGAGTGGGCCGTCGCCATGTCTCAGTCCTTCTCGGACTGGACAAAAATATCGCAGTCCCTCATACAGTTCCTGGAGCGTATGCCACAGCCCTCTGTCGCCACCAGTGCTACGAACGCCACCTACGGCGATTCGCCTGCACCTGACCACGACCCTCACAGAGGCAGAGCAAGGAACAGAACCAGAAAGCGGGTTCGTGCTAGTTCCCCGTCCAGCTCACCGGGCCCATCAGCGGCCCCCAGCCCGCCCAGAGCTACCCGGTCTCCCCCCCCGGAGACAGACACCGGGTCGGACGTAACATCCCAGGCAGGGTCTGACTCCGAGGACGATCAGCCCTCAGGGACACGGGACATGGTTGATAGCCTCATCTCGGCTATCGTACAAACCCTCGAAATTAAGGAGGACGAGGCAGTCACCCAGGACGACCCCGTCATATTCAAAAAAGTCAAACGACCCTCAAGGGTTTTCCCCAATCACAAGGAGTTCGAGGCTACTACAGCCCGACACTGGGATAACCCCGGAAAGCGCTTCCCGGGAAGGAGACGGCTAGACGTCCTATACCCTTTCAGCTCTGATCTGGTAACCAAATGGTCCGAGCCCCCCAAGGTGGACCCACCTATCTCCCGCCTGTCCTCCCATACGGTTCTGTCCATCCCGGACGCCGCGGCCCTCAAGGACGCCACAGACAGACAGATTGAAGCCCTGACAAAGTCCGCCTTTGAGGCATCAGGCGCATCACTCTGCCCCAACTTCGCCTCCACAGGGGTGGCCAAGGCCGTATCGGCCTGGGCAAAGATTCTCAAGCGGGGCGTCGCGTCGGAGGCCCCAAAAGAAGACCTCTACGACCTAGCAGACCAGATCGTTAAAGCAGGCAAATACCTCCTTAACGCTTCCTTGGATGCTGCCGCCTGCTCCGCAAGGGCAAACAGCAACATCACCGCAATCCGCCGGGTCCTTTGGCTAAGGGCGTGGAACGCGGATCCAGCGTCAAAAAAGTCCCTAACTAGCCTGCCCTTCCAGGGCTCTATGCTCTTCGGGTCCAGACTGGACCAGATCATCTCCGACACCACAGGGGGCAAGGGTACCTCCCTACCCCAATCCAGAACAAAACGGCCCTACAATAGGAAGGGAACACAGCCCTTTCGCCCCTTCCGTACTTTCACGGCCCCAGGCGGCTCCACCCAACAGGATCGACCCCCTTTCCACGGAGACAGAAGGAAACCTTCCTTCAAGTCCACCCCCCACTGGAAAAACAAGAGCCGCCCCCCTAAGCCAACCAATAACAGGAACCAAAGATTCACCCTAAATGACGGATCACCCCCACCTGGAAACCCTTCCAGGGTGGGGGGAAGACTCCTTCGGTTCAAGGACACCTGGCTCTCAGTCGTCGACGACGCCTGGGTAAGGGAGATCATCACGTCCGGATACAAAATAGAGTTTTCCTCCCGCCCAAAGAGACGCTTCTGCGGCTCCCACCCACCAAAACAACCATCACATCGCCCAGGGTTTCTCCGCGCAGTCGCCTCACTGCTGGAAGCGGAAGTGATCGTCCCCGTTCCGCGGCACGAACGATTCTCCGGGTTCTACTCGAACCTCTTCGTAGTCCCGAAAAAAGACGGGTCACTTCGCCCGATCCTAGACCTCAAACGGTTGAACCGCCATCTTCGGACCCGCCACTTCAAAATGGAGTCCTTGCGCTCGGTAATTACCTCCATGGAGCCGGGGGAATTCCTTTGCTCCGTGGACATACAGGATGCTTATCTACACATTCCGGTCTGCATCCAACACCAAAGGTACCTCCGCTTTGCGGTGCAGGAACACCATTACCAGTTCACAGCCCTTCCGTTCGGCCTGGCCTCCGCCCCCAGAGTCTTCACAAAGGTCATGGCGGCGGTCATGGCCATCCTTCGGTCCAAGGGGATTCTCATAATCCCCTACCTCGACGATCTCCTAATCAAAGGTCCGTCTCGCCAGGACTGCAATCAAAGCCTTCAGATCACCCTGAGCACCCTGTCCCGCCTCGGGTGGCTCATCAACCGGGAAAAATCCACCCTGATTCCAACCCAACGCATTCTCTTCCTGGGCATGGAAATCGACACCGTTCAGGCGCGAGTCTTTCTCCCGGAGGAGAAATACTACTCTATCAGACAGGGGATCAAAGCCCTAAGACGACCGGAGCCCTTTCCACTTCGTTTCGGCCTCAGAGTCCTGGGGAAGATGGTCGCCTCCATGGAGGCAGTACCATACGCGCAGTTCCACACACGTCCCCTCCAGCTTGCCCTTCTGTCATCATGGGACAAGAATCCAGCGTCCCTAGACCGCCCAGTGATCCTGCGGCCCAAAGTAAAACAGTCCCTTACTTGGTGGACACTGGCCTCCTCCATTCTACGCGGAAGGTCATTTCTGCCTCTCCGGTGGCAGGTCATCACCACCGACGCCAGCCTGCAGGGCTGGGGCGCGGTCTATCAGCATTTCACAGCACAGGGCCGCTGGGAGACACACGAGGCCCTCCTGCCGATAAACCTCCTGGAGATCAGGGCAATCTTCCTGGCCCTACTCCACTGGCAGCCCCTCCTCAAGGGCAAACCAGTCCGCCTCCAGTCGGACAACGCCACGGCCGTGGCATACATAAATCATCAAGGAGGGACTCGCAGCAAACAGATCATGACCGAGGTAGGGAAGATCCTACATTGGGCGGAACACCACATCCCTGCCATCTCCGCCGTACACATTCCCGGAGTGGACAACTGGGAAGCCGACTTCCTCAGTCGCCAGGAACTGGCAGCCGGCGAGTGGTCACTCAACCCGGCCGTCTTCAACCAAATCTGCCAGAGGTGGGGCGTCCCAGACGTCGATCTAATGGCATCTCGGTCAAACCACAAGGTCCCCCAGTACGTGGCCAGATCCCGGGACCCGATGGCCCTCGGCTGCGATGCACTCGTCATCCCATGGGCCCAGTTCGAGATGCCTTACCTCTTCCCACCCCTCCCCCTGCTTCCACGGGTCATAAAGAAGATAAAGGCGGAAGGAGTCCCTGTCCTGCTCGTAGCCCCAGATTGGCCACGTCGGGCCTGGTATGCGGAGCTGATAAACATGCTCTCGGACGTACCCTGGAGACTCCCAAACTGCCCGCACCGCCTCTCACAGGGACCTCTCTTCCACCCGAATTCTCAGTCGCTCACTTTAACGGCATGGCCGTTGAAGCCGCGGTCCTGAAGAGCGCAGGCTTCTCGGAAAGGGTCATCCAAACTATGATAAGGGCCAGAAAACCAGCGTCTTCCTGCATTTATCACAGGTGCTGGAAGGCTTTCTTCCGCTGGTGCGAGAAGAACAACCTCTTACCCATGACCTTCTCCCTGCCTTCCGTCCTCGCCTTTCTGCAGTCGGGACTGGACTCCGGCCTTTCCCTCAGTACCCTAAAGGGTCAGGTTTCAGCCCTATCCGTGCTTTTCCAGTCCGAACTGGCCTCCTCGCCCAGGTGAAGACCTTCCTGCAGGGGGTCGCTCACCTAGCGCCCCCCTACCGCCCTCCGATTGATCCCTGGGATCTCAACCTGGTCCTGAGCGCTCTACAGCGTACCCCCTTTGAGCCGATCAAAGACATCCCTCTCACTCTACTCTCGTGGAAGGTAGCCTTCCTGGTCTCCATCACCTCTCTCAGAAGGGTGTCCGAATTGGCGGCCCTGTCCTGCCGCCCCCCCTTTCTGATCCTGCATCAGGATAAGGTGGTCCTCCGACCCGTCCCCTCTTTCCTTCCGAAGGTAGTCTCGGCCTTTCACATCAACGAGGACATCGTCCTCCCGTCACTGTGCCCCTCACCAGCTCATCCCTTAGAAAGATCCCTCCACAAGCTTGACCTGGTCAGGGCGATCCGAATTTACCTTTCTAGAACCACCACCTTTCGTCAGGCGGATTCCCTGTTCATCCTCCATGAGGGCCGTCGCAAGGGCTCGCAGCTTCAAAATCCACCATCGCCCGGTGGTTCGTTCAGCGATCCACGAGGCATACCGATCCCAGAACAAACAAGCCCCTCCCGGAGTGAGGGCGCACTCTACCCGGGCGGTGGGAGCCTCATGGGCCATTCGTCACCAGGCTTCGGCGGCGCAAATCTGTAAAGCCGCAACCTGGTCTTCCCTCCACACCTTCGTGAAGTTCTACAAAGTTAATACCCACGCCTCGGCGGACGCAGGCTTGGGTAGAAAGATACTACAGGCGGCGGTTTCCCACCGACCGACCTAAGTTTCTCTCTCTCTCTCTAATATACCTAGAATCCCCACCCTTGGGACTGCTTTTGGACGTCCCATAGTAACCTGTGTCCCCCAATGAAGCGATAAAGAAAGAAGGATTTTTGGTACTTACCGTAAAATCTCTTTCTTGGAGTCTTCATTGGGGGACACAGCACCCTCCCCTAAATCCGTACCACATTAGACCTCAGACCGTTGCCTTGGGGTTGGCACATAGGCCGTGCCTCCGGTCACCATAGGTACTCCTACTACTACTGCTTTTGCACCAACTGAGTTGCTCTGTGCCTGTCGGTGGGTGTATACTGCTGGGGAGGAGTCAGTTTTTGCCAAATTTGCATAGTGTCAGCCTCCTAGTGACAGCACCATACACCCATAGTAACCTGTGTCCCCCAATGAAGACTCCAAGAAAGAGATTTTACGGTAAGTACCAAAAATCCTTCTTTTTTTTTTTTTTTTATTTCCATCAACATAGACGTGTGAGGGCTTGTTATTTTTTGCAGGATGACTTTTTTTTGTTTTGAATGGCACCCTTTATTTTACCATATAGTGTACTGAATTCCAAGTGTGAAGAAATGGTGGGAAAAAAATAAAATAAACAAAAAAGTATAATTTTGCCATTCTTTCTTGGGATTTCACTTTTACTCCCCAAAATGTCTAGTCTCCGCAAGATAAATTTCACCCATAGAATGTATTGGATGCAGTGAATCGGCACGGTTCAGTGAACACATGCGGATTCACCTGCGTTCAATAGACGGCAGCGAACATGCTCTGTGTCCAAAGTGCTGCCATTTCTGCATCGTGTGCACATACCCTAAGCAATGCTTCAATCCTGCGCCCTCTCCTACATGGCCTCCATCTTCACCACTCTATCTTGAAGTCCAATCCTCTCCGGAGCTGTCCTTGCTCTTGCCTCATCAGTGATTGTATTAGAGAGTTTAGCCCCCACATTACCTGCATTTTTAAAAGGAATCTTTCTTCTCAAGAAATGCTATCTCTCTATCGCTTCATTGGGGGACACAGATAACCATGGGTGTATGCTGCTGCCACTAGGAGGCGCTGACACTATGCATAAGCAAAAATAAAGGTTCTGCAGATGTAGTTCAAAGTATATCACTCTCCACAAGGATATACGTTTCCCCTTAGACACCAGTCAGAGGCCCCTCATACAGCCAAAACAGATCTCTTGCTTTGCACTAAAGAGGGACAACACCCCGAAACATGTCTGAAAATTGAGATTCTGGTTTGGCTATCCTGAGTCATATTGCAAGTCTCGTTAAAGGATCCATATTTACTTTTAGAATTGGAATTTCCAATAAGTGGCGCTAGAATTCTAGTCCTCTTCCTCTCTGAAGAGGCAATTTGCATATTTAATTTCCCAGAGGAGCATTGTATGACTTATAAGCCTCCTTAACACTGGCATTCCTTTCTCCATAAGGAGAGACGTTATCGCTTATATCTCATACAGTGAGCACACAATTATTACTTCCCGGCACATTGTGTGCAGAGCAGGCTGTTAAGCAGAGAAATTAAAAAGATGCGGAAAAAAAAACACCAAAAACTAGATTACAAAAAAAAAATGGTACAAATGCAGCAATAAATCTTTCACTTAGTTTAATATTTCTTATTTGGCCCAATTTTAGTTTGATTCATTTGCTCATGGGTCGTGACTTAAACGTTCTTTCCCCTTAGAATACTTTTTCTTTTTTTTTTTCCCCTGTTGTTCCTCCTCATACTGGTTTAGCAGTGTCTGTAAGAGGGGTATATGGTTGGTATGAGCAAACGTGTGCTAAACGTCAGCCTCCAAATAGCGGCAGCCCACACCCCAGATGCCTGTGTCCCCAATGAACTCTGTTTTGTATTAGCATTGACATACCCTACACTTTTTCCACCCCAGCATCTACGACAACTTGGTGGGCTTTGCATCGCCTTTGGTAACGGATTCATCAAATGAATGTACCAGCCCGATCTCCACAGCAACGTATTTGCCCAGCTTCGCTGCAGGTGATTTCCTCAACTTCTTTCAGTAGCATTTTATTTTATTTAAAGGTGTATTCCTATGTCCAAGATCATATCTCCATATGTTCTTGGAATAATATTTGCAAATACATTCAATTAGAAGTGTAGTATAGTTCTTCTGATTCGCCCATGTGCAGGGCATTTCAGTAGCTTGCGTATCCATGGTTATATAGTGACAGCTGCTAGTGGTTGTAACCCTAGATACCTAAGCTACTGCAGTGCCTTGCACATGGGATAAGCAACATAGCAAATCAGAAGAACTATACAAAATTTTTAATTGGAGGTATTTGCAAATTTTATTACACCTACTACATGTTGGGATAGGATCTTGGAGATGGGAATACCCGAGCAGTGTGGATTAAGTTAATGTAATGCATAAGGCTTTGATATGTTTAGCTTTATAAGAAAAGGGAAAGGCATTGGCGTACATTTATTATGTTTGATATGGAGCAGTGTGTAAGTTTCTATTTCCTAATCTTTTTTTTTTTTTTTAATTCCAAACCTATTTCAATTTCACAGCCGTGCGTAGCAACAATCTGCTGAAGACCCAGCCGGAGGGCATGTCTCAGAACGCAAAAAAGCCAATTCAGAAAAACTTGGCCCCATCCGCAGATACCCCGCCCAGCACTGTTCCCGGACCTGTCAAGTGTGCAGTTTCGAGTCCTAAAAAGGCAGTGCGGGATCCCAAAACTGGCAAAGGTACTTGCATGCCGTGGGCTCCCATACTAACAAAGCTGACTTCTAAGCTGAATGTTTAAAGCTTGTTTAAATGTTGAATGCTTTTTTATTTTAGGAGATTTTTCTTTTCTTTCTTTTTTTTTATTTATATTAACAAAATAAAAAGTAAGGATTGGATTTATGCGAGCCTGTAATACACAAAGTGGCTAGAAAGGGCCAAGCCCAGTTTGGGTTCCCTCTGCAGCTGTATTGTAACTGCAGTTAGTAAGAATCCTACCAAACTTCTTATCGGGGCAAGACTCATGTTGTCCAGCACCGATGCTTTTAGATTATTACTTGTGCACCATTCAGTTTAACATTCTTCTTGATGTTCGCCCTCATGGGGAATTAGTAATTATCCGTCTTATTGTGTGTCTTTCTGCACCCTATAAACGAAATCCTTCTGACTGTAGACTCCCCCTTTTTTTTTTTTTTCCCGTTTTTTAGCTGTGCAAGAACGAAATTCTTATGCAGTCAGCGTCTGGAAACGTGTGAAAGCCAAGCTGGAGGGGAGAGATGTGGATCCTAACAGGAGGATGTCTGTTGCAGAGCAGGTACTTTATACGAAAAAAAAATATTATGGGAATATTTTAACCCCTTATTAATCAAGTAGTGATTTTGTTTTTTGTGATTTAGGTTTTTTTTCCCACCCTTTATTTCAAGAGTCTTAACTTATTATTATGTTATTTTTCTATCAATATACAGTTAGGTCCATAAATATTTGGACAGAGACAACATTTATCTAATTTTGGTTCTAGACATTACCACAATGAATTTGAAACAAAACAAATCAGATGCAGTTGAAGTTCAGACTTTCAGCTTTCATTTGAGGGTATCCACATTAAAATTGGATGAAGGGTTTAGGAGTTTCAACTCCTTAACATGTGCCACCCTGTTTTTAAAGGGACCAAAAGTAATTGGACAGAATAAATAATTGTAAATAAAATGTTCATTTCTAGTACTTGGTTGAAAACCCTTTGTTAGCAATGACTGCCTGAAGTCTTGAACTCATGGACATCACCAGACACTGTGTTTCCTCCTTTTTGATGCTCTGCCAGGCCTTCACTGCGGGGGTTTTCAGTTGTTGTTTGTTTGTGGGCCTTTCTGTCTGAAGTTTAGTCTTTAACAAGTGAAATGCATGTTCAATTGGGTTGAGATCAGGTGACTGACTTGGCCATTCAAGAATATTCCACTTCTTTGCTTTAATAAACTCCTGGGTTGCTTTGGCTTTATGTTTTGGGTCATTGTCCATCTGTAGTATGAAACGACGACCAATCAGTTTGGCTGCATTTGGCTGGATCTGAGCACACAGTATGGCTCTGAATACCTCAGAATTCATTCGGCTGTTTCTGTCCTGTGTCACATCATCAATAAACACTAGTGACCCAGTGCCACTGGCAGCCATGCATGCCCAAGCCATCACACTGCTTCCGCCATGTTTTACAGATGATGTGGTATGCTTTGGATCAGGAGCTGTACCACGCCTTCGCCATACTTTTCTCTTTCCATCATTCTAGTAGAGGTTGATCTTGGTTTCATCTGTCCAAAGAATGTTCTTCCAGAACTGTGCTGGCTTTTTTAGATGTTTTTTAGCAAAGTCCAGCCTAGCCTTTTTATTCTTGATTCTTATGAGTGGCTTGCACCGTGCAGTGAACCCTCTGTATTTAATTTCATGCAGTCTTCTCTTTATGGTAGATTTGGATATTGATACGCCTACCTCCTGGAGAGTGTTGTTCACTTGGTTGGCTGTTGTGAAGGGGTTTCTCTTCACCATGGAGAGTATTCTGCGATCATCCACCACTGTTGTCTTCCGTGGGCGCCCAGGTCTTTTTGCATTGATGAGTTCACAAGTGCTTTCTTTCTCAGAATGTACCAAACTGTAGATTTTGCCACTCCTAAAGTTGTAGCAATTTCTCGGATGGGTTTTTTCTGTTTTTTGCAGCTTAAGGATAGCTTGTTTCACCTGCATGGAGAGCTCATTTGACCGCATGTTTCCTTCACAGCTAAACCTTCCAAATGCAAACACCACACCTCAAATCAACACCAGCCCTTTTATCTGCTTAACTGAGAATGATATAATGAAGGGATTGCCCACACTTGTCCATGAAATAGCCTTTGAGTCAATTGTCCAATTACTTTTGGTCCCTTTAAAAACAGGGTGGCACAAGTTAAGGAGCTGAAACTCCTAAACCCTTCATCCAATTTTAATGTGGATACCCTCAAATGAAAGCTGAAAATTAGATAAATGTTGTCTCTGTCCAAATATTTATGGACCTAACTGTAGCTATGTGGGGGACTTAATTTTTGCACATTTGTAGTTTTGAATGATACCATTAACTTTACCATATAATGTATTGAAAAACCAGAATAAAATTCTGACTGCAGTGAAATGGTGAAAAACTCAGCTACGTCACTGTTTCTTGACTTTGTGTTAATTTTTTTCTGTCGTGTTGATTTGTATGATAAAAATCACCTGGCAGCGTGATTCTCCAGGTCAGTACGTTTACAACGAAACCAAACCTATGTAATTATATAGGTGCTGGCTGTATAACACAGCTGGCACCCACAGTGTATGGGCCATGCTCCGCTTCTGTGTCCGCACCATACATCCGCACCTGATTTATACAAATAGTAAACTCTAACCTTCGAAATTATGTGACTGCAGTCCTAATAGCCAATATAGTCAGCAGATACTGGTCTAAGGATAAATGGGGGCTGCTTTAAAATAGTGTATGCATTATAAAAAAGTGTAAATTCCGCTCACCACTCCAGTGCTAACTTAAAAAAAAAATGCTGCAGTGGTGCTTTAATCATATATAGTAAAAAAAAAATGGCAGAATGTGCCCATATTAAAAAAAAAAAAAAAAACCTTAATGGTTACGCATTTTAGGCTAATTTCACACCAGCGTCTGATCAACCTGCGCCGGTCAGCGCACAATCACTGCTAAGCTCCGCCCCTGGCCACGCCTCCTCCCGGCTGCTCCACCTATGGGCGCATGACGCTGCATGTGACCTGTGCACCCTATCTTTAGCATTGGGTTCGCAGGCCATATGCAGGTATGTGTTTGCCGGCGCATGCGTCCTTTTGACGGTGCGCCGAGCGCACCAAAATGCAACACGGTGCCTTGGGCGCAGCGTCAAATGGACGCATGCGCCAGCAAACGCATACCTGCATACTGCCTGCGAGCTCAATGCTAAAGATAGGGTGCGCAGATCGCATGCAGCGTCATGCGCTCATAGGCAGAGCGATCGGGAGGAGGCGCGGCCGGGGCGGAGCTTAGCGGTTGACCGTGCGCTGGTGTGAAATTAGATTGAAAAACGATTGAGCGTACCGCTGATTAAGGGTTTTCCTACCCAAAACGCCTAAGCATAAATGTGTTTTAATTTGTGCATTTTCGGCTAATCTTTTAATCCTATATTATTACAGGCTAAGTAAAACCATTGATAGTATTTGCATTCACATGGTAAAAAAAAAACCTGATACATTTCTTGCGTCTTTCAGCTTTTAGTCATAGCATCACACCAGAAAAGCGGTTTGTTTTTTGTACCATGGGAATACAATTATTCTTACTTTAATGGAAATGGCATAATGTAAAGTTGTTGTTTTTTGATTGAAGGAATCTGGATGTGCCATATTTTTGTACATACGATGTGGACTAGTATGACGTATGTGTACATCACTCATAGGGAAGGAGTTAGTACAGCCGGGGCTGCTATTTCTGAATGTGTTATAAGGGATAACTTGCGTAGTGTGAGGTTATCAAACAATGGATGTATTGTCTGAGTATCCAGCAGTACAGGGCTATTTTGTGTATCCCAGGAATACGGGATTGTGCTGTGTATCCAGCAGTACGGGGCTGTGCTGTGTCTCTGGGGAGTACGGGGCTGTGCTGTGTCTCTGGGGAGTATGGGGCTGTGCGGTGTCTCCGGGGAGTGTGGGGCTGTGTCTCCGGGCAGTACGGGGCTGAGCTGTGTCTCCGGGCAGTACGAGGCTATGCTGTGTCTCCGGGCGGTACGAGGCTGGCTGTGTCTCCGGGCAGTACGAGGCTGGGCTGGGTCTCCGGGCAGTACGAGGCTGGGCTGGGTCTCCGGGCAGTACGAGGCTGGGCTGGGTTTCCGGCAGGTACGGTGCTGGGCTGGGTCTCCGGGCAGTACGGGGCTGGGCTGGGTTTCCGACCGGTACGGGGCTGGGCTGTGTCTCCGGGCCGGTACAGGGCTGGGCTGTGTCTCCGGGCCGGTAAGAGGCTGGGCTGGGTCTCCGGCCGGTACGGGGCTGGGCTGGGTCTCCGGGCAGTACAAGATTCTCATGTTTAGGTGTATGTGTATATTTACATACATTCTCTTTTTGTAGTGGATTATATGAGAATTTTCATGTCTTTTTTTTTTTTTTTTTTTTGTTGAAAGGTTTAACAATTTATATTTTTCACTTAATTTTAGGTGGACTTTGTGATTAAGGAGGCAACAAACCTAGATAACCTGGCGCAGCTGTATGAAGGTTGGACAGCTTGGGTGTGAGAGAGAAGACTGCAAATACGCCTGGTTCAGCTCAGTCCGAAATCCACCAGAATCAATCAAGTCTCAGGCATCCACAGCCGCGCCAAGGCCGGTGGCGATGTATACTGGGGGCTTAATCTAGGAAATCCTGGTGCAGTGGGAAAAGGAATCCACAGGAACGCTGCACCCAGAGAAATGTTAAACATCAATGGTCAGCAGTCCCCAGGGCACAGAGTATAACGCTCACCGTCTGGTTAACGTGATTGTCTTTCTGCTATGGAAGATCTGACAAATATGTCTGACAAACGGCTGCAGAAAGAAATTGGGTCTCCTCCAGACAAGCATGGTGATCTCGAACTCTCTTCCATGTGACCCTGTCAACAATTGAGGAAATGCTAAACCCTGTTCGTAAAGGGGGGAAAACTGGGGCCATCAAGGATTTGCCGTGAAGAAGATGCTGTCCGTTTTCTTGGGTTACTCTTGTTGCTTTGGCAACATTGCTGGTTGCGTTTGACCAGTTTAGCACAGAAGAGGCTAGGAGATGAAGCATGGCCTTTTAATAATGATACAAAAAAAACCTAGCTGAAAAGAAGCAGCCAAAGAACAGAATTGTGAAGTTAGGTGGACTTCTGTCAAGAAGAAAAAAACCTTGTTCTCCATTCTTTTCTTCCCCTAAATTCTCGTAGTTTAGGACGACTTGTTTATTTTCAACTCTTGTACTTCTCACACAGTAGTCAGCTTTACAGTATGTATGTTTGCTAGTTGGGATATCCAGAAAAAAAAAAAAAAAAAACTTGGAGCTTTGGAAATAATTCATATAGATGATTCCCTATGGGTATGACTAGTGTTACCCTCGTCCAGTTTCCTGACGGGGATCAGCACTGTGCATTTTGGGACCACGGCTGGTTCTTCCATCGTAAACCTGTTCCTGTTCTCTAGTATTTTCCCAGCCAATCATCTTTAGTTTTTTAGTTTTTTTTTCCCCTTTTAGTTTTCTCATGCACTATTGCTTACTGTCATACAATACAGTGTTGTTCTGGTGGAGGTAGATTGCCGTGGTGGTTAATTAATAGTTTTAATAAAAAGGATTTTTTTTTTCCCTTGGTATGATTTGAGATTTCTTGGCACAATCTCCTCGTTCTGGAGTGATGCTCATTCCGTTATTTGGCTCCATCTTGTGCACCTATTTTTTTTTTCTTCATATGGAAAAGGAAAGACACAGGTTTTTCTAAACTGCACGAGATTCAGTTAAGTATTATGAAAAATTCAATTTTCCAATATATTATTTTTTTTTATACCCTCTTTTCACCTCTTGGAAACTTTTGTAATTTTTTTTTCCAGACTAGTTCAAACACATGAACTGTACTATCCTTCAGTTAGCTAGATATGTCATAGTTTGTGCAGATTTATTGTAAATCTTGATAAATGATTTTAAAAATTAATTTTCTAGATATTTTTTGTGCTTTCCATTTAGCTTCATAAACCTGATATATTTTTTTCTTCTTCCTCCCCAACACGTACAAAATAGTATTTGATTCGCCATCATATTCCCGTGTACACGTCTGTGATTTATCGCCTTAGTACAATGTGAGAACTGAATGATCTACAATCTGATGATCCTAGATATATGAGCACATATTCTGCCTTTTTTTTTTTTTTTTTTTTTTTTCTAGAGAACGATCTTATTCCAACCAGCAGCTGCCATGATACGGTTCACCACGTTACCAGCAACATTTTACAATTTGAGCATGTCGTGTGCTTTACCGTATATCCTTCCCCCGTCAGGAAGAACTACAGCACATGGTGACAAGATGCGTTTTCCGCCCTCTCTGTCGAGATCTGTTTTGAGAATCTCTCTCTATTTTTTTTTTTTTTTTGCTTCCTCTCTCCAAATCTAAAGTATTAACATAAGTCAAGTAAAAAAAAAAAAAAGAAAAAAATTGTAATGTTTGCGGTCATCATACCGGTCAGTCTGCAGGAATGGCAGCCATTTTTTTTTTATTCCGATTGGCCAGGTAAAAGTATATCAATGCTGAGACATGCATGCCTTTATTGTGTAGCAGCAGACGTTACTACGAAGGTGATGGTAATGGTAAAACTTTGTGTGCCAGAATTCTATGTGAACGTACGACTTTTTTTTTTTTTTTTTGGCCACTTTTTACTATTGTTAACAGGAATCCATGTAAGATGTAGATAAAGTGAGGAAAGACTGCATTACATTTAATTTAATGAGAAACGTTAACATTTAATGCACTTCACGGACACCTGTAATATTACATTTCTGCTTTAAGATACAAAGGTCTGTGAAGAGTCAAAAATCTTAATTGTTTAAATAAAATGGCATACTTCCTATTAAACCGTATTTGTTTTTTGATAAGTTGGATGGCGGTTCAGTCCTGAAATGAAAAAAAAAATTTTTTGCTGTGCTTGCGTGGATTACAATGGTTTGGTGTCTGCAAATTCTCAATGGTATCATGTTTGCGTTTCTCTATTAGCAATTGTGAACTAGGCAAAAAAAAATACTGATATTCCTCTATCTTATGATTCTTATTAAACAAGGTATGGTCATCTTAGGCGGAATGTGTGATCAGAAAATTACCTATTGGTTTGTTCAGGTTTTCTTGGTCGCTCCATTGGGGGATACCAAAGACCATGAGTGTACGCTGCTGCTGCTGCCAGGAGGCCGACACTAAGGAATACAACTAAGAAGAAAGTCAGCTCCTTCCCAGCTGGCTACACCCGCCTATTGACAACCAAAGTATTCAGTTTAGCTTAGGATCACTACAAGGCAGACACTGGTGTGTAGCAGTTAAGGTTTTCCAGGACTTCTCTCCTGACAGAACCACTAGGTCGGAAGTAGCCCTTCTTATCCTTGATAGGGACAGGAACACACGAAAGGTTAAGTAGCACCTCACCACCCTCCAGTAATTTTCCTGTCCCTATCAGGGACAGATGCTTGTGAGGTGTGCTCTGTGCGCGAAGACTTTTTCTGACTCACTCGGGATGATTGGAGGGGTTCATCCTTTTGCTTCCTCCTTTGGCAGGGTCTATGGCCATTACCTCTCTGGATGGAGGTCCCGCAGTCTTCCCAGTCAAGCCATAGACTCCTAGTGCAGCTGATTCCCTCTGTGGAGGGTTCTCAACTTCCTGCCGCCTATTCCCTGTAGAACGCGTGGTTGAGGACGTGCTGCCTATGAAGTGCCTGGCGTGCATCCCAGGATGATACGCATTTCCGGTTCCAGGTCTTGAGTTTGGTGCACATTCCAAGGTGGAGAACACTTTCAGAAATCTGCTGGAGTGCGTTGCAGTGTGGACCACAACAGAAGACATCACTATTGGTTTGAGATGGCTCTAATTAATTGAATATGGGCAGAAAATAGATCAATCTGATTCTGACAAATGATGTAAGCCAGGTGAGATCCACCTATTTTGGATCCGGTGGCCGACCTTACGAGTGCAGCTTTTGCTAACAATGGAGGGGCAAAATCCTGGCCGTTCTGACAAACCTGCAGAGCTATCCTTTGGTCAAGTGAGTGAAGTCAGGGGGCAGAGGTCACATTTCTTATTCCCTCAGATCCCTATATTGTTCATAAGACAAGGAGATCCTTAAAAAAAACAGCTATTAAGAGAAGTGCCACATGTAGTATTAAATTGCTAGAAGCAAACAGATATGTTCAGAGTTTATTTCCAAGATGGCTAAGGATGAACTATCCTCAATCGCTGATATGAGGAGAATGATTCCCTAAGGAAGTCTAAAACACTGTATCTGGTCTTGTCTCGCCTCTATCTCCCCAGTCTACTCCTCGTCCTAAGAGACTTGGATGGAACATGGATTCAAGCACGGAAGAAGGGCAGTTATACTACTGACAATGATCTAGATGAGGGCAAAAGTATTTTCCCTTTATTACTTGAGAAGAAAAAATATTTCTCATCAGATAATACAGATACGCTTCTGTAAGCCGTAAAAAGCACTATGAAAATTGAGGAGACCCATGAACAACCGCCAAGTTGAGATGCTTGGGTGCTGGAGAACCTGGAGGAATGGTGGTTTCCCAGTTAATAAATACATCAGAGAAATAACTCTGGAGGAATGGAAGGATGTGAAAAAAGGATTGGTTATCTCAAGGGATTTCAAAGCTCTCCTTCCTTTCGAACCCGATGATGTCAACATATCGGAAGAACTCCCAAAGATTGATATTCCGGTGGTCAGAGTAGCAAGGGAAACCTCAATCCCGCTCAAACATTCCTTGAGTCTCAAAGATCCTATGGATAGAAAATCGAACGGCCTACTTAAGAGCCTGGGAAACCTCTTACGTCATTATCAAAGCCAACATAGCTGCCACGTTGATAGCTAGATCAATGCGCTTATGGATAGATGAATTAGCCACTTGAAGAAAACTCCAGGAGAGTATATTGGAACCTCTGCTCTTAATGAAAATAGCAAAACTTTATGGCCGACGTTTTGGCAGAGTCCATCCGGTTCACTTCAAGGAATGGTGTAATTTCTAATATAAGCAAGGCATGCTATATTCAAAGAATAAGTTATGTTCTATTCTCTTCTCTAGTCTTCAGGTGTTCGGCCCAGTTCTAGATGACTTCCTGGAGATGGCCTCTGACACCAAAACAGGATTTCCAGAAGAGAAGCCAAAAAGGTTATTTTCCTTTTGGAGAACCCGTTCTCATCAGAGACAGGGGCTATACAGGGTAGATAGGCCGATGGCGCTACCCAAAAGGTGATAAAGATAGTGGTTCGCTACGTAATCCAGGCTCTGGCATAGAAAGGAAATTATGCCAGGGGGGGTTCCGGTTTTTCCTCAAAGACTGGCAGAAGGTCGCTCAATCAGTGGGTCCTTCATACGATATCTTGGGGTTAAAGAATAGAGATTCCAACAGAAAGTTAATAATTTACATCAGCACAATCTCCAGTAGTCTTTAGAAGAAGTAAAAGATTTATTGATCTCAGGAGTAGTGATGGCCTTTCAGCAGTCAGAATAGTATCACGGCCACTATTCAAGTCTACTCTCAGGAAAAAAAAAGCCCGGAGACAACTTTCAGACCATTATAAATCTAAAACTAGTGATGGGCAAACCCGAACAGTTTGGGTATGGACCCTGAGTACTTCTCCAGGAAGTCCGTGTTACTGTTCTGGTTCGGCACCTTGAACACAGGGTGTTTCTCGCTGTGTCATCCGCATGGCAGAAAACTGGTGGCTCTGATCGGCGGTAAGATTATTACCACTGGTTAGAATGCTGCGGCTCCCTCACTGTCATGACAGTAAGCCAGCAGCTGTGGCCAGCAGTAAAAATTTTACCTCTGGTCACAGAGGCATCGTTTCCCTCAACCTATGCCTGCTGCTGCTAATAACAGCGAGAGCAGGCACAGCTGCGCTATAAATTTAATACATTTTCTCCTTCGTCTCATTGGGGGACACAGGACTGTGGACTGTGGGTGTATGCTACTGCCGCTAGGAGGCTGACACTAAGTAAACATAAAAAAAGGTTAGCTCCTCCTCCGCCGTATACACCTCAGCACTGGCCGCAGGCAAACCCAGTTCATGCTTAGTGTCTGATGGAGGCACACGTCTGGTTTTCTCCAGACCATTTTTTTTTTTTTCTCTTCCCACGAAGATGAGATAGGGGCGACGGATCCTATTGAAAGGGTCCGATCTCCCCAAACCATCAACGGGCGAGCACGTGGAGTAAAGCCTCCAACGTATCCTCTCCCGCAACGTGGGACATAAATGCCGGACTCAGCCCTGACCACCCTAAGGTATTGAAACCCTAGGCTGTACAGAGGCAGGAGATAGTCCGTGCGGCCCCCACTGCACCACCAATGCTAGACTGCGGTGCTGCAAGGAGGCGGACGGTCCCTCTCCTCACCCCCTGAAGGGGTGATGGAGTTAGGGTGCCTGCACCGTCCCACTTTTTTTCCTGCAAGCCCCCCTCTAATCTTCACATCTACTGCAAGCATGCATAGAGAAACAATCTCCGGCCGAAGATTACCATAGAACATGGAGGGGGCCAGGAAAGTTGCTGGAAACTGGGAGCCGGCGTTTTCTTGTGAGGTGGTCACGCAGCTTGGCTTCAGCCAGGAACAGGCAAGTCCCCGGCTCAAGTCCGCCCCCTAAAGGGTGCATCAGTTTCCGGCGGCCCGCCCCCCGACTCCTGGGCGGCCTCCGCCGAAAATTTAGCTCCCGGCTTTTGCCGGCGCTAGGCCTCTGGCGATAATTTAGTCCCCGGCTTCTGCCGGAGACTTGGCCGCGGCCTGTAATTTGGTACCCGGTTTCGGCCGGAAGGTAGGCCGCGGTCTTAGGACTCCGCCCCCGGCAGCGTCATTTCCCGGCGGGCCCGCCCCCCGACTCTCGGGCGGCCACCGCCAAAAATTTAGGCCGCGGCTTCGGCCGGCGCTAGGCCGCGGCCGCAAATTTAGTCCCCGGCTTCTGCCGGAGACTAGGCCGCGGCCGGAAGTGGACAGCTGATTAGGCCGCGCCTCTCGACCCTTCCCCCTGAGGCTCGACTATATGAAGACGCCTCCCTGATAGGGAAGCGCTCTTTTTGAAATCTGGAGCTTGGGCGTTTTTTGTTTACGTACCATTACGCTGTTTAAGGACGCTTGGGGTACAGGACTGGGGTAAGTGCTACTACCTCCAGCCTGGTTGTTCTTCTCCACTGCGCTCCCCTGCACTCCGCTCCACTGACCGTACCGCCACATCCAAATCATTGCGGCAGGCAATCTGTGACAGATCCAGTATGTCCAGAAGGGCTAAGACTCACACGGTGCTGTATACAGCATGCATTGCCTGTAGGTCCCCTTTTCCGCACGCCCAGACTAATCGTGTCTGTGAAGCCTGTGATTCCGAACGGGCTCAGGAGCCCTCACCTATAGCCGTGCCCAGTGCGTCAGGTCCCCCGGAGTGGGCCCTGTCTCTGTCTCAATCTGTGGCATCATTAACAAGAGCAATCGAGTCCCTTCAAGCTCCCGATAGGAGCAGGGACAGTGGTTCACCTGGCTTGACTACGCCTCAGGAACCTCCGGCCTGCAGGGGCCGCGCTCTTACCAGGCAGACGCATGGGAAGCGAACCCACACTGCGTCGCCTATGCCGTCCGGGGCCTCGGCATCCTTTAGCTCAGTTTCTCGCTCTCCCTCACCTTTGGAGGCAAGTGAGCAATATTCAGATTCCGATTCTGAAGGGTCCCTCAATTTAGAGGCACCGAATTGTCAGGAGACAATTGACAGTCTTATTGAAGCTGTCAATCAATCCCTGGGAGTAGACGATGAATCCACCTTGGCCTCCGGTCATAAGGTGTCCTTCAAACGAGCCAGACAAACTCATAAGGTTTTTGGCGCTCATCCTGAGTTTGAGGAGCTAGTGCAGCGCCACCGAGAAAAACCGGACAAGCGCTTTGCAGGACAAAAGGCCCTTAATACCAGATATCCTTTTGCTCCCGAGCTTCTGAAGAAGTGGGCGGAATCTCCTGCGGTCGACCCTCCTGTGTCGCGTTTGGCGTCTAAAACGCTTCTCTCTATTCCCAACGGTTCCTCGATCAAGGATCCAACGGACCGTCTAATTGAGAGCTTGGCTCGCTCAGTGTTTGAGGCATCAGGTTCTTCTCTCTCTCCTTCTTTTGCAGCAACTTGGGTTGCTAAGGCCATGATATCCTGGTCGGAGTCTCTCAATAGAGCTCTCCACGGTATAGAAGTGCCGTCTGAGGTAACTGAGATTTCTAATCAGATAGCTCTTGCAGGAGACTTCTTAATTAACGCTTCCATGGATGCGGCAAATTGCGCAGCTCTAGCTGCTGCTAATGCGATTGCTATCAGGAGATCCTTGTGGTTAAGAACTTGGCGAGCAGACTCAACCTCAAAAAAGTCACTCACATCTTTACCGTATCAGAGTGGCCGTTTATTTGGCAAAAAACTGGATCAGCTTATATCTGATGCTACAGGAGGGAAAAGCAGTTTCCTTCCTCAGCAAAAGATGAGACAGCCTTTTCGCCGTCAATTTCAGCCTCGGTTCAGGGCTTTTCGTAACCCAGGGTGGGCCACGACAGCCACCTCCAGCGGCACAGGTCGACCTAATCAGGCCAGAGATCGCCAGGTCTCCTATAAGACCAACCCTTTGGGAAGAATGCGATCTCAACAGCCAAGATCTAGAGGGTCTAAACCCCAAAGATATTCGGACAAATGACTGGAGGCAGAATCCGGTCAATTCATCCAGAGTAGGCGGCCGCTTACTCTGGTTTCGCCCTACTTGGCTATCAATTACTCACGACGAGTGGGTCAGAAAGTTAGTCTCCTCGGGGTACAAAATAGAATTCATCTGTCTTCCGTCAAATCATTTTTTTCCCTCCCGTCTTCCCAAAAGAGATTCCCAGGTTCACGCCTTATTCAAGGCGGTCGAATCTCTTCGGCGCAGCGGGGTCATTGTTCCGGTACCAGAGGTCGAAAAGGGTCAAGGGTTCTATTCCAATCTGTTTATAGTTCCCAAGAAGGACGGCACTGTAAGGCCTATTCTGGATCTAAAACATCTGAACCAATTTGTCAGGATTCGACATTTCCGAATGGAGTCTCTCCGCTCGGTCATAGCAGCCATGGAAAAGGGGGAATTTCTAGCGTCAATAGACATTCAGGATGCATATCTTCATATTCCTATATTCCCTCCTCATCAAAGGTTTCCTCGGTTTGCCATTGGCGACCTTCATTTTCAGTTCGCAGCCTTGCCCTTCGGACTAGCCACGGCTCCCAGGGTGTTCACAAAGGTTATGGCTGCTGTTGTGTCCATTCTGCACTCCCGAGGGATAGTAATCTTGCCATACTTAGACGATCTTCTCATCAAAGGTCCGTCTTTTCAGGCCTGCGAGGAAAGTGTCAACATCACGCTAGACACCCTTGCTCGACTAGGGTGGCTGGTGAATCTAAAAAAGTCGTCTCTCGTGCCATCTCGAAAAATCACCTTTTTGGGGATGATATTCAACACTGCTCAGGGGTTGACAACTCTTCCTCGAGACAAGGCCCTAGTTCTCCGTCAGGAGGTACGGGTCCTTCGCCAACCAATTCCTCACACCATCCGGTTTTGCATGAGGGTCCTAGGAAGGATGGTGGCGGCAATCGAAGCCATTCCATTTGCCCAGTTCCATCTCCGCTCCCTCCAGCACGCAATTCTGGCGATATGGAACAGGAGCCCTTACTCGCTCAATCTTCGGTGCCGTCTGTCCCGGCGGGTCAGACAAACTCTCACATGGTGGACGAACAGCACCACTCTCCTCCAAGGGCGATTTTTTCCTCCAGTCCAATGGCTGGTAGTCACAACGGACGCCAGCCTTCTCGGATGGGGAGCAGTGTTTCGTCACTATACAGCCCAGGGGACATGGTGTCGGCAGGAATCAACCCTCCCGATCAATGTTCTAGAGATCCGAGCCGTTCGGCTGGCTCTGAAGAGTTTTCACCATCATCTGGCTGGCTGCCCTGTCCGGATTCAATCGGACAATGCCACGGCGGTGGCATACATAAATCATCAGGGGGGTACCCGCAGCAGGGCGGCCATGCACGAGGTAAAACATATTCTGATCTGGGCAGAGAGAAATCACTCTGTGATATCAGCGGTCCACATTCCGGGCAAGGAGAACTGGGCAGCGGATTTCCTCAGCCGTCAAGGGATAGCATCAGGGGAATGGTCGCTACATCCCGAGGTTTTTCGGCAGATATGCCTACACTGGGGAACCCCAGATGTGGACCTGATGGCCTCCAGGATAAACGCCAAGGTGCCCAACTTCGTCTCCCGGTACCGGGATCCGCAGGCAATTGCAGTGGACGCCCTGGTTCTACCGTGGAATCAGTTTCACCTTCCATACTTGTTTCCACCGATAGCTCTGCTCCCAAGGGTGATCAGAAAGATCAAATTAGAGGGGGTCCCAGCGATATTAATCGCTCCGGATTGGCCGCGTCGTCCATGGTACGCAGAGCTGGTACAATTGCTCGCCGACGCTCCCTGGCGTCTACCAGAACGCGTGGATCTTCTCTCCCAGGGCCCAGTCTACCACCAGAGCTCAGCGGTCCTGTGTTTGACGGCCTGGCCGTTGAATCTTGGATCCTAACCAGGGCTGGATTCTCCAAAAAAGTCGCTGCTACAATGGCTAGCGCTCGGAAACCCACCTCGTCTCGTGTCTACCATGGTACTTGGAAGGTCTTTTTTGCATGGTGCAGGGAACAGGGTTGTTCTCCGCTTCTGTTTTCAATCCCAAATATTCTGTCTTTTCTCCAAGCGGGCCTGGATTCAGGTCTAGCTCCAAGTACTCTTAGACGACAGATATCAGCCTTGTCGGTTCTTTTTCAAAGAAGAATCGCGTCTAATTTGCAGGTTAAGACCTTTATTCAAGGGGTTGTCCATATAGTACCCCCCTATAGGGCTCCCTTAGAGGTTTGGGATCTCAATCTGGTCCTAGGAGTCCTGCAGGAATCTCCATTTGAGCCTCTTCAGGAGGTTTCCCTGACATACCTGTCATGGAAAGTGGTGTTTTTGGTAGCTATAACATCTATAAGGCGGGTTTCGGAGCTGGCAGCACTGTCTTGTCGAGCTCCGTATTTACTTTTCCATCATGATAAGGTGGTGCTCAGACCAGCACCACCTTTTTTGCCTAAGGTCGTGTCCTCATTCCATATTAATGAGGACATTGTTTTGCCCTCATTTTGTCCAGCTCCGACGCACCGAGTGGAGAAGGCTCTCCATACGCTGGATCTGGTGAGAGCACTCAGGAGATATGTATCTCGGACGGCATCCTTTCGGCAGACGGACACGCTGTTTATCCTTCCCGAGGGTCGCAGGAAGGGACTCGCTGCCTCTAGGTCAACTTTAGCCAGATGGATACGGTTAACCATTCAGGAGGCCTACCGTATCAGGGGCGCTGTGGTTCCCGCAGGAATCAAGGCACACTCCACCAGGGCAGTGGGTGCCTCCTGGGCTCTTCGGCATCAGGCTTCGGCGGAACAGGTTTGTAAGGCTGCAACCTGGTCCAGCTTGCATACTTTTTCAAAACATTATAATGTCCATACTCAGGCGTCAGCGGATGCTAGCCTGGGTAGAAGAATTCTTCAGGGCGCGGTAGCGCACCTATGAGCAATGCCTATGTATAATTACACTGTAGAGTCAGTTTCCCACCCAAGGGGACTGCTTTGGGACGTCCCACAGTCCTGTGTCCCCCAATGAGACGAAGGAGAAATACGGATTTTTGTGTTACTCACCGTAAAATCCTTTTCTCCGAGACGCTCATTGGGGGACACAGCTCCCTCCCTTATAGCCAGATGGCTTTGTTTTCTAAGTTAATTTTATTTGATTGGGTCTATATCAGTAGATTTACTTCTGGATATATTGTACCTGTATTAACATTAATTTATTCTTTAGCCTCCTACTGCTTTTTGCACTAAACTGGGTTTGCCTGCGGCCAGTGCTGAGGTGTATACGGCGGAGGAGGAGCTAACCTTTTTTTATGTTTACTTAGTGTCAGCCTCCTAGCGGCAGTAGCATACACCCACAGTCCACAGTCCTGTGTCCCCCAATGAGCGTCTCGGAGAAAAGGATTTTACGGTGAGTAACACAAAAATCCGTATTTTTTCATAAATGTGGGTTCCTCTCTATTTTTGCTAACCAGCATGGCAAAACATACAGCTGCGGGCTGCAACCCTCAGCTGTCAGCTTTAGCATGGCTGATTATCAAGAATACAGGGTTCCCCACGCCGTGATTTTTTTTCTAATTAAACTGTGGGTCCCCCCATTTTTTGACAACCAGCCATGCTAAAGCAGACAGCTGAGGGCTGGTGTTCTTAGGCTGGTAAGGGGTCATAGATATTGCCCTCTACCTCCCACAGCCTGAATAGCAGCCCACAGCTGCCACAGAAAAGTTGCATCCGTTAGATTCGCCAATTCTGACGCTTTGCCCTGATATTCACACATGCCCTGTGGAAGTGGCAAGTGGGGTAATATTTGTGGGGGTTGATACCACCTTTGTATTTTCAGGTGATTATGAAGCCCACGTGTTTGTAATGGGGAGGCGTCTATAAGACGTCTCTACATTAGTGAGCCTACAGTCATATTATAAATAAACATAGCAAGAATAAAGTTCTTCATTTGAAATAAAGACCGTTTTACTTTTTTATTTTAAAATAAACAGTTATACTCACCCTACAACCATACCATTGAAGCCATTGTCCCCTGTAAAAGAAATGGCAAGTATTATTGTCTAACGCTTATTCTATTTAAACCCTATTAAAAAAAAATCATATCTTTCACCTGTCCGATGCTGTAATCCATGTTAACGATAAATGGTTTTCAACCTGGATGATGTCAAGATGCAACCACCCAGGCTGAAAACCACGGGATGATGAGCTGCTGCGTTGCCAGCCGGGCCAATGAACTGCGGTGACCTCAGAGAGATCACGGCTCGCACCGTGAGAAAAAGTCTCACTGCGCAGCGCTGATCTCAGCGAGTTCATTGCAGTTCACCGGGCGTAGGTTGATGGTAGTAGTCCCATCAGCTGACGCCTGTGACCGGAGGTAAACGTTTTAGCTGCGGGCTCACACTATCATCTGACGGCGTGGGAGCTTCAGTGCGATGACAGACGGTAATGATTTTACCGCCGGTCAGAGCCAGTGTTTGCCGCGCTGTCATGATCATAGTGTCAATGGATGTTTGGGCCCTCCAGTAATGCCAGTGGGGTTCGGGTACTGTTTTGGTACCCAAACCAAACTTTTTTAACTGTTCGGCTGGACCCTATTTTCCAGGGGTTCATCCATCACTATCTAAAAACCCTTTAAATCATTGGATGTCATACAAAATATTCAAAATGGAATCCGTAAGGTCAGTCGTAATGATAGGGAAAGATACGGTGATGTGTACCCTGGACCCGAAAAACGCAGACTACCATGTAGTCATTCCTCCCTCATGTCAGAAATTCCTGAGATTTGCATTGAAAGAACAGGATGAGATCCAGCAGTTCCAGTGCCTTCCATTTGGCCTGTCTTTCGTCCCTCGCATCTTTATGAAGCTGTCGCAGAGGTTAAGGCCTTTCTAAGAAAGAAAGATATTTTGATCAGTCCTTATCTGGATGACTTTTTTCCTGTAGCAGACTTGTTACAACAACTTGAGGGTCCATCTATCTACAACCATCTCAGTGTTAGAAAGCCAGTGATTGGGGAAAATCAGACCTCAGGCCAGAGAAAGAGGATCTTTCTTGAGGTCCTTCTAGACTCAACGCAACATTCATTGTTTCACCCAGAACGGAAACAAGCGGAGATCCAAGCACAATTTTAGTCCTTTCAAAAGAAGGAACAAATATCCCTCAAAGAGGCAATGAAAGTCCTAGGTCTAATGACATCTTGTATATCAAGCATTCAGTGGAGCTAATTTCCACAGAAGGGACTTGCGACAAGAGATTTTATCCTCCTGGGACGGACAGCCATGTTGTCTGGGTAAGAAAATAAGGTTATCGACCAAAGTGAAGGAATCTCTGAATTGGTGGACCAATAAATCTTCAGCGAGGGAAACGTCCCCCGGAAGAAGGCACTTAGCCGAAACGCGCATAGTGGTTGTGGCACCGCAGGTCTGAGATAATTACCTTCCACTCTTATGCTCCTTTCCCTTTGACTTTTTAGTTCATTTGTGACTCTCTTCACTAATGGCCATACTCCACTCATGAAACTATTTGGCATATATGTGAACTTTCACTTGTTATCATGGGCAATTTGGACTTACTCTTGTGCCTCTGACCTGCGGTTCCACTCTTTTGGTCATTTTCACTCTGTTTACCCCTTTTTGCTCTGTATTACTGTTTTAAAAAAATGTTTTAATATTTTTGTCAGATATACTCTTTATCTCATTTTGGTTCTTGATGTGCGTTTCTCTTCATATGTTTCACCTGAACCTTTCTTGTACAATCTCCCTTTGTGGGCACGGGCGTCTATACCATTCTGACACTGTTTTGTTATCCATACATATGTTATAAGTCTCCATCTAAGCAGTACATGTGATGGGATCACAGAATCGGGTTATGGATTTCCTCAGCAGAGAAAGGATACAGCCATCAGAATGGGCTCTGAACATGGAAGCGTTCCATCAAATAACCATCAGGTATCTCTCTGATAGATTAGTTTGCCTGCAGGAAGAATACAAAGACGGAAAAAATTAATTTCCTTAAATCAAGGGCACAATCTCACTGGAAAAGATGACTTGTCCTAGAATTGGGACAAGGACCTGGCACATGCCTTCCCTCCATTTCACTTAATCCCGAGGGTACTGAAGAAGATTCAGGAAGATCATGCCAGAGTGATTCTAATCATTTCACTATGGCCCAAGAGAAGTTGGTTCTCCTTTAGGCAGAGGGCTCTGAAGAGTCCGTTCCTCCTACTATCAAGACACGACTTTCTGTACCAGGGCCCGGTATACCGTCACGATGTGGAAGTACTACATCTGTCAGCCTGGATCCTGAAAAGCAGATCCTGAGATCTTAGGGTTTTTCTGATTCCGTTATTGCTATGATCCAGAAAAGTACAAAACTCGTGACTTCTGCTAAATACATAAAGATCTGGAAGACTTTCTGTTAACAGAATGGGGGGTCCATATCTGATTTCTCCTGTCCAGACATCCCAATGATCCTAGACATCCTATAGTCGGGATTTGACTAAGGGATAAGACATAGTACACTGGAGGTCAGATATCAGTCTTAAGTACCTTGTTTGACTATCCTTTACCTAATCGTCCCTGGACTTGAAAGATTGGTGATAGCTATCCACCAACTTAGACCCACGATTAAAAGTGCCATCCCTCCATGGAATTTCCACCTAGTCCTGAATGCCCTGTGCGTCCTTCAGAGGCTCATATGGTGGTTTACAAATATAAGGTTCCTGTGTAGGTTTACTGTGTACAATCCTGCTGACAGGTTCCCTTTAAGACTTTAAGGTATGAGAGGTGATTTGCAGGGGCTTTCAAAAACATTTGCCTTCCATGCCTTCAACCTATTTCTTCTGCCCTACGAACCAACTTCCTGCTTTTTTTTGTGCCACGCAGGCTCTTTGGAGCCACTGCGTATAGGTCCTGTTCCTAATCAGACCACTTCCACAGTTTTTATTCTTATTGACCCCAAAATACCATGGCTCAGTGTGCATGGTCTTGGATCTCAAACAGCTTAGCGACTGTGTGCTAGTGTAGCTGGTGCAATTATTCGAGATGTCATCCCTCAGAACAGTTATTGCATCAATGGAAAAGGGTGGGGTCTGCATATATATGTGAGTACGGTCGGCCCCTGTGGTTATGATGACCAGTCTGGAGTCGGCATATATATGTGGGTACGGTCTATATAGTACAGACCAAAAGTTTGGACACACCTCATTTAAAGATTTTTCTGTATTTTCATGACTATGAAAATTGTACATTCACACTGAAGGCATCAAAACTATGAATTAACACATGTGGAATTATACATTACACTTTACAAAAAAGTGTGAAACAACTGAAAATATGTCTTATATTCTAGGTTCTTCAAAGTAGCCACCTTTTGCTTTGATGACTGCTTTGCACACTCTTGATGAGCTTCAAGAGGTAGTCACCGGAAATGGTTTTCACTTCACAGGTGTGCCCTGTCAGGTTTAATAAGTGGGATTTCTGGCCTTATAAATGGGGTTGGGACCATCAGTTGTGTTGTGCAGAAGTCTGGTGGATACTCAGCTGATAATCCTACTGAATTGACTGTTAGCTGCTTTTTTCTTGCCATAATACAAATTCTAAGTAAAGAAAAACAAGTGGCCATCATTACTTTAAGAAATGAAGGTCTGTCAGTCCAAAAAATTGGGAAAACTTTGAAAGTGTCCCAAGTGCACTTGCAAAAACCATCAAGCGCTACAAAGAAACTGGCTCACATGAGGACCGCCCCAGGAAAGGAAGACCAAGAGTCACCTCTGCTTCTGAGGATAAGTTTATCCGAGTCACCAGCCTCAGAAATCGCAGGTTTACAGAAGCTCAGATTAGAGACCAGGTCAATGACACACAGAGTTCTAGCAGCAGACACATCTCTACAACAACTGTTAAGAGGAGACTTTGTGCAGCAGGCCGTCATGGTAAAATAGCTGCTAGGAAACCACTGCTAAGGACAGGCAACAAGCAGAAGAGACTTGTTTGGGCTAAAGAACACAAGGAATGGACATTAGACCAGTGGAAATCTGTGCTTTGGGCTGATGAGTCCACATTTGAGATCTTTGGTTCCAACCACCGTGTCTTTGTGCAACGCAGAAAAGATGAATGGATGGACTCTACATGCCTGGTCCCCACCGTGAAGCATGGAGGAGGTGTGATGGTGTGGGGGTGCTTTGCTGGTGACACTGTTGGGGATTTATTCAAAATTGAAGGCATACTGAACCAGCATGGCTACCACAGCATCTTGCAGCGGCATGCTATTCCATCCGGTTTGCGTTTAGTTGGACCATCATTTATTTTTCAACAGGACAATGACCCCAAAACACACCTCCAGGCTGTGTAAGGGCTATTTGACCAAGAAGGAGAGTGTTGGGGTGCTACGCCAGATGACCTGGCCTCCACAGTCACCAGACCTGAACCCAATCGAGATGTTTTGGGGTGAGCTGGACCGCAGAGTGAAGGCAAAATGGCCAACAAGTGCTAAGCATCTCTGGGAACTCCTTCAAGACTGTTGGAAGACCATTTCCGGTGACTACCTCTTGAAGCTCATCAAGAGAATGCCAAGAATGTGCAAAGCAGTCATCAAAGAAAAAGGTGGCTACTTTGAAGAACCTAGAATATAAGACATATTTTCAGTTGTTTCACACTTTTTTGTAAAGTGTAATGTATAATTCCACATGTGTTAATTCATAGTTTTGATGCCTTCAGTGTGAATGTACAATTTTCAGTCATGAAAATACAGAAAAATCTTTAAATGAGGTGTGTCCAAACTTTTGGTCTGTACTGTATGTGGGTACGGTTGGCCCCTGTGGTTTTGGTGACCAGTCTGGGGTCTGTGCTTGTTTAGGGGCCTGTAAGGGGTAACACGCATCACTTTGGGAGCCCTCTATAAATAGCGTTTAATTTGGGCCAGGCTATAGAGCCGGTTTGGTTGGGACACGGCTCGCTGAGCCACAGATGGCGGTGCGTGGAAGCATAATGCATGTGAAAGGAGGCACACTGCGAGCAACAAGGGGCCGAACTTTGAACAAGCAGGTCCCAAAGATTCATAACCAGTTGGCTTTTTTGGGGCTCACATGTCAGTGTCACTGTACATAGCGGGTCACATTCACGTGTATTATACTGCAATGTTTGGCCCAGTGACTGACCACCTCTCTGACCAACCACCTCTGACTGACCACCTCTGACTGACCACCTCTCTGACCGACCACCTCTCTGACCGACCACCTCTCTGACCGACCACCTCTCTGACCGACCACCTCTCTAACTGACCACCTGACTGACCATCTCTCTGACTGACTACCTCTCTGACTGACCACCTCTCTGACTGACCACCTCTCTGACCGCCACCTCTCTGACCGACCACCTCTCTGACTGACTACCTCTCTGACATGACCACCTGACTGACTACCTCTCTGATCTGACCACCTCTCTGAACCGACCACCTCTCTGAACCGGCCACCTCTCTGAACCGGCCACCTCTCTGAACCGGCCACCTCTCTGACCGACCACCTCTCTGACCGACCACCTCTCTGACCGACCACCTCTCTGACCGACCACCTCTCTGACCGACCACTCTGACTGACCGGGCCACCTCTCTGAGACCTGACCACCTCTCTGACTGACCACCTCTCTGACCGACCACCTCTCTGACCGACCACCTACTTGACCGACCTGACTGACCGGCCACCTCTCTGACCGACCACCTGACTGACC
The DNA here is from genome assembly GCA_033576555.1 of Oophaga sylvatica. Taxonomy (NCBI): domain Eukaryota; kingdom Metazoa; phylum Chordata; class Amphibia; order Anura; family Dendrobatidae; genus Oophaga; species Oophaga sylvatica. Next base: position 130,701,523 of record JARQOD010000007.1, read on the forward strand.
ACCTCTCTGACCGACCACCTCTCTGACCACTATAACTGACCACCTCTCTGCATTGTGAAATACTGGAATCTGCTGCTGAGTGACTCTATTGCCATCTGCATGCTGTGTGCAGCACAATGTCACTCGGCTGCGGCTGTGGTGACGTCATGCGGTTTCTCGGGATGGCCGTTATTTCCAGCAGGAGGCTGATGACGTCACCGCACTGCACGAGCCTCGTATTTAAATTCGAGCCTGCCTGTTGACTGAGCGCGTTGATTGGCTATCATGGCGACGTTTATGCTTGAGACGGCCAATCAAAGCACGCATGCGCCTGAGCAGCCTGGCGGAAGCAGCGATTTGTGTCCGGCGACAGAGCCGCAGATTGTAACAGCAGCAGTGTGACCGAGGACAATGGCGGAAACGGGGGACAACAGGAGCGTGAACCAGCTGGTGAGTGAGGGCTGGCGGCGGAGCGTGCTCAGTGGTCCCGGGAGGGCTCGGTGCCTGCGCTAGGCCTGGGCTCCGCGTTATGGCTGCGGTTATTGTCTCCCGCACCCTCATCCGCCTGCGCTGTGTTACATCCTCACGGCCTGTGGGCGGTTATAAGCGGAGTCCAGGAGCTTCCTGCATTCAGCACAGTGCTCAGGAGCCGTAGTGACTGGCAGGACGCCATGTTCTGTGCCCAGGCTGGCAGCGGCTGGTAGGCTGCGGTGTCCGACGGCTGCGGTGCCCGGGGGGGGGGATGCTCCCATCATGTAGGGCTGCGGTGCCCGGGGGGGGGATGCTCCCATCATGTAGGGCTGCGGTGCCCGGGGGGGGATGCTCCCATCATGTAGGGCTGCGGTGCCCGGGGGGGGGGGGGGGGGGAGGGATGCTCCCTTCATGTAGGGCTGCGGTGCCCGGGGGGGGGGGGGATGCTCCCATCATGTAGGGCTGCGGTGCCCGGGGGGGGGGGATGCTCCCATCATGTAGGGCTGCGGTGCCCGGGGGGGGGGATGCTCCCTTCATGTAGGGCTGCGGTGCCCGGGGGGGGGGGGGGGGATGCTCCCATCATGTGGGGGGTGGGGGGGCGGGGGGGGGGGGGGGGGGGGGGGGATGCTCCCATCATGTAGGGCTGCGGTGCCCGGGGGGGGGGATGCTCCCATCATGTAGGGCAGCGGTGCCCGGGGGGGGAGGGGGATGCTCCCATCATGTAGGGCTGCGGTGCCCGGGGGGGGGATGCTCCCTTCATGTAGGGCTGCGGTGCCCGGGGGGGGGGGTGCTCCCATCATGTAGGGCTGCGGTGCCCGGGGGGGGATGCTCCCATCATCTAGGGCTGCGGTGCCCGGGTGGGGGGGGGGGGTGCTCACAACATGTAGGGCTGCGGTGTCCAGGGAGGGTATGCTCACATCATGTAGGGCTGCGGTGTCCAGGGGGGGGATGCTTACAACATGAAGGGCTGCGGTGTCCAGGGGGGGTATGCTCACATCATGTAGGGCTGCGATGCCTTGGGGGGAGGGGGATGCTCCCATCATGTAGGGCTGCGGTGCCCAGGGGGGGTGGATGCTCCCATCATGTAGGGCTGTGGTGCCCGGGGGGGATGCTCCCATCATGTAGGGCTGCGGTGCCCGGGGGGTGGATGCTCCCATCATGTAGGGCTGTGGTGCCCGGGGGGGGATGCTCCCATCATGTAGGGCTGCGGTGCCCGGGGAGGGGGATGCTCCCATTATGTAGGGCTGCGGTGCCCGGGTGGAGGGGAGGGGGATGCTCCCATCATGTAGGGCTGCGGTTCCCGGGTGGGGGGGGATGCTCCCATCATGTAAGGTTGCGGTGCCCGGGGGGGTGCTCCCATCATGTAGGACTGCGGTGTCTGGGGGGGGGGGGAAGCTCCCATCATGTAGGGTTGCAGTGCCCCTGGGGGGGGTGGATGCTCCCATCATGTAGGGCTGCGGTGCCCGGGTGGGGGGGAGGGGGATGCTCCCATTATGTAGGGCTGCGGTGCCCGGGCGGGGGGGGGTGGATGCTCCCATCATGTAGGGCTGCGGTGCCCGGGGGGGGGGGTGGATGCTCCCATCATGTAGGGCTGTGGTGCCCGGGGGGGGGATGCTCCCATCATGTAGGGCTGCGGTGCCCGGGGGGGGGTGTGATGCTCCCATCATGTAGGGCTGCGGTGCCCGGGGGGGTGCTCCCATCATGTAGGGCTGCGGTGCCCGGGGGGGTGCTCCCATCGTGTAGGGCTGCGGTGCCCGGGGGGGGATGCTTCCATCATATAGGGCTGCGGTGCCCGGGGGGGGGTGCTCCCATCAGTAGGCTGCGGTGCCTGGGTGGGGGGGGATGCTCCCATCATGTAGGGCTGCGGTGCCCGGGGGGAGGTGCTCCCATCATGTAGGGCTGCGGTGCCCGGGGGGGGGGGGGGATTGCTCCCATCATGTATGGGCTGTGGTGCCCGGGGGGGGGATGCTCCCATCATGTAGGGCTGCGGTGCCCGGGGGGGGGGGATGCTCCCATCATCTAGGGCTGCGGTGCCCGGGTGGGGGGGGGTGCTCACAGCAATGTAGGGCAGCGGTGTCCAGGGAGGGTATGCTCACATCATGTAGGGCTGCGGTGTCCAGGGGGGGGATGCTTACACATGAAGGGCTGCGGTGTCCAGGGGGGGTATGCTCACATCATGTAGGGCTGCGATGCCTTGGGGGGGAGGGGGATGCTCCCATCATGTAGGGCTGCGGTGCCCGGGGGGAGTGGATGCTCCCATCATGTAGGGCTGTGGTGCCCGGGGTGGATGCTCCCATCATGTAGGGCTGGGTCCCGGCGGGTGCCCGGGGTGGGGGGGGTGCTCCCATCATGTAGGGCTGGGTGCCGGGGGGATGCTCCCATCATGTAGGGCTGGGTGCCCGGGGGGGGGGATGCTCCCATCATGTAGGTCGTGCGGGGAGGGGGATGTCCTATGTGGGCGTGCGGTGCCCGGGGGGGGGGGGTGGATGCTCCCATCATGTAGGGCTGCGGTGCCCGGGGGGGGGATTGCTCCCATATAGTAGGTGCGTGCCGGGTGCCCATCTGTAGGTGCGGTGCCCGGGGGTGCTCCCATCATGTAGGGCCTGCGGTTCCCTGGGTGGGGGGGATGCTCCCATCATGTAGGTTGCGGTGCCCCGGGGGGGTGCTCCCATCATGTACGGGCGCGGTGCCCGGGGGGGGGGTGGTGCTCCCATCATGTAGGGCTGCGGTGCCTGGGGGGGGGGATGCTCCCATCATGTAGGGGTGCGTGCCCCGGGGGGGGGGATGCTCCCATTATGTAGGGCTGCGGTGCCGGGGGGGGGGGGATGCTCCCATCATGTAGGGCTGCGGTGCCGGGGGGGGGGGATGCTCCCATCATGTAGGGCTGCGGTGCCCGGGGGGGGATGCTCCCATCATGTAGGGCTGCGGTGCCCGGGGGGGGGTGGGATGCTCCCATCATGTAGGGCTGCGGTGCCCGGGGGGGGTGCTCCCATCATGTAGGGCTGCGGTGCCCGGGGGGGGTGCTCCCATCATGTAGGCTCGGTGCGGGGTGCCCATCTGTAGGGCTGGGTGCGGGGGGGGGGATGCTCCCATCATGTAGGGCTGCGGTGCCGGGGGGGGTGCTCCCATCATGTAGGGCTGCGGTGCCGGGGGGGGGAGTGTGTGCCATCTGTAGGGCTGCGGTGCCCGGGGGGGGGATGCTCCCATCATGTAGGGGCTGGGTGCCTGGTGGGGGGGATGCTCCCATCATGTAGGGCTGCGGTGCCCGGGGGGAGGTGCTCCCATCATGTAGGGCTGGCGGTGCCCTGGGGGGGGGAGGGGATGCTCCCATCATGTAGGGGGGCGTGCGTGCGCCGGGGGCACGGCTGCGTGCGGGGGGTGGATGCTCCCATATGTAGGGCTGCGGTGCCCGGGTGGGGGGAGGGGATGCTCCCATCATGTAGGGCTGCGGTGCCGGCGGGGGGGGGATGCTCCCATCATGTAGGGCTGCGGTGCCTGGGGAGGGGGATGCTCCCATCATATAGGGCTGCGGTGCCCGGGGGGGGGATGCTTCCATCATGTAGGGCTGCGGTGCCCGGGGGGTGGGTGCTCCCATCATGTAGGGCTGCGGTGCCCGGGGGGGTGGTGCTCCATCATGTAGGGCTGCGGTGCCCGGGGGGGTGGTGCTCCCATCATGTAGGGCTGCGGTGCCCGGGGGGTGGGTCCCATCATGTAGGGCTGCGGTGCCCGGGGGGGGGGTGCTCCCATCATGTAGGGCTGCGGTGCCCGGGGGGGAGGTGCTCCCATCATGTAGGGCTGCGGTGCCCGGGGGGGAGGTGCTCCCATCATGTAGGGCTGCGGTGCCCGGGGGGGAGGTGCTCCCATCATGTAGGGCTGCGGTGCCCGGGGGGGAGGTGCTCCCATCATGTAGGGCTGCGGTGCCCGGGGGGGGAGGTGCTCCCATCATGTAGGGCTGCGGTGCCCGGGGGGGAGGTGCTCCCATCATGTAGGGCTGGGTGCCCGGGGGGGGATGCTTCCATCATGTAGGGCTGCGGTGCCTGGGTGGGGGGATGGTCCCATCATGTAGGGCTGCGGTGCCCGGGGGGTGGTGCTCCCATCATGTAGGGCTGCGGTGCCCGGGGGGGTGGTGCTCCCATCATGTAGGGCTGCGGTGCCCGGGGGGGTGGTGCTCCCATCATGTAGGGCTGCGGTGCCCGGGGGGGGTGCTCCCATCATGTAGGGCTGCGGTGCCCGGGGGGGAGGTGCTCCCATCATGTAGGGCTGCGGTGCCCGGGGGGGGAGGTGCTCCCATCATGTAGGGCTGCGGTGACCGGGGGGGGAGGTGCTCCCATCATGTAGGGCTCACCGTGTGGATTCACTGTGTCCAATATAATTTATGGGTGAAATTTATCTTGAGGAAGCTCGTGTCTGCACAAGTATGCACTGTCCAGCGATTACTGATCCTGTGCACATACCTTAAGGCTTGTAGAAACCATAAAATCCTGCATTTCCCAAGGTTGCAGATTAGGAGCAGCACAGCCAGCACTGGAGATGAATTCTAGATCTGCTACAATGCAGGCGATTGTACAGTGTCAGTGGTAACTTCACACCAGCAGGTCCAGTGACAGGCGAGGGGAAGTGTCTCATCTGATTGCAGGAGGTTGATGTGTAATGGGTCTGTGGCTTCATCCTGTGACAGAGGGAGGATGCTGTTCTATTAATTGTGGAGTCTCACTAGATTACATTGTAATTGCTGCAAAACATCACAGATCTCTCCAGTAAATCTGTTTGTCACCCTGTTAGTGCCCCACCGTACAAAACAAAAAGTTGTAGAAAGTGGTTACTGTTAATTCCACGTCACCGGCCTGGCGGCTATTTGCCAACTTCCGGTCTAGAAAAGTTTGCGCAGAAGGACCTGCTGAAGAAAGGGAGTTTCCACGTGTACATGGTACTTACAGCAACCACCCTAATTCTTGTAACATGAATGCTGCATCCCATCAGTGGCCAGTGACGGACTGCAGCGGTCCTGTGACATAACATTGTCACGTGACCTCAGGAGATTCATCACTGGTTCAGACTCTCGAACCTCAGAAGTGGGACACTCTCCAATTTGGACAGGAAGTAACATATGGATCTTTGGCTAAGACAGTGACCCAAGATCGGATTCATCGGTGATTGACCTCCGGGGATGTGATAGCCATGGGTTCACAGATAGCTACAAGTTTCCGCCCCGATAACTTTACTGTATGTCCATCACATGACCGGGGCCGATTAAATGATGACCAGCAGAGGCCATGAAAGCGGATGAGTTGTATGCTTTTCCATCTCAAAATGAATCTTTAAGGTCTCGGTGATCCATATGGTTTATGATGTTGTATCTTCCTGCCCATGAGATCGATATTCTGCCTGTAAAAGCATCGATTGCTGCTCTTTGATTGCATTGCAGCCCCTGTGACAAGTCTCCATTAGTATAATACGATGAGAGCATTGTGCTGCTTATAAATTGCAGCTGACAGACCTGACCTTGTCCTCCTGCTCGCTGGAGTGCTGTGTGGTAGAAATCCAGACCTCGTTCTGCACCTACCTGGAATTACATTTATAGATTTTACCTGTAAACCTTCTTTGGCAGGATTTTGACTCTGCACAGCTCCTATCAGTACTGTGGACCTGCATTAGAAACACTGTCCCACCTTGGCAAGGCAACACCTATCCACAGGATGGCTTACAGTCTGCCATGCACTGGGGTTCCTACTGCCTGAACCCCCATCACTCCGAACAACAGACCTCATTGCTCCCAATAACAGAGTTCTGATTGCCCCATTTGAACTGATTGATTGCACTTTTGTACCACCAGCCATTGTGTATGGGAGAGTAGTGCCACTAGGCTTTCTTTGTCGGTCCCATAGCTCTGTGCACATTCGCCGCCATCACCCAGTGGGGCACTTTAGAGCGCTGTTCATGAGATCAATCAGACCCACTGCAATCTAGAAGTTGTTGCCTGTCCTGTGGACTGGGTATAATTTGCAAATTTAGGACAACCCCTTGGCTACCTCAGGTCTGGCTTCTCTAACCCCTAGAGATCAATTGTTCTTGCCAGGGAATGCTACATCTGGAAATGCAACGTTACATGATGTTCATTTTGATGAACGACAAACCATTTAATGCCTGAGTCCACCAGAGCTTCTGTGTCCTGGCTTCTAGATGTCCATATTTGACTCTAATTGGCCATATGGACTTTGTTTATCTTAAGTGGATTTCCAGCTCGGCCTGCCTCTCTGGAGACCCCTGTTCCTGGACCAGCTCGGCCTGCCTCTCTGGAGACCCCTGTTCCTGGACCAGTAGCTCCTCTTGAGACCCTGTCTGGACCGCTCGCTGCCTCTGGAGACCCGTTCCTGGACCGACTCGGCCTGGCCTGGGAGACCCGGCTCCTGGACCGCTCGGCCTGCCTCTCTGGAGACCCCGTCCTAGACCGGCTCGGCCTGCCTCTCTGGAGACCCCTGTTCCTGGACCAGCTCGGCCTGCCTCTCTGGAGACCCCTGTTCCTGGACCAGCTCGGCCTGCCTCTCTGGAGACCCCTGTTCCTGGACCAGCTCGGCCTGCCTCTCTGGAGACCCCTGTTCCTGGACCAGCTGCTGCCTCTTGGACCCTGTCCTGGACCAGCTCGCCTGCCTCTCTGAGACCCTTCTGGACCGTCGGCTGCTCTGGAGCCTGCTCCGTCCCGGCGCTCTGAGGCCTGCTCCGGTCGCGGGCGCCGAGCCTGCTCCGGACGCTCGGCCTGGCGCTCTGGAGGCCCCTGCTCTGACGGCTCGGCCTGGCGCTCTGGAGGCCCCTGCTCCGACCGGCTCGGCCTGGCGCTCTGGAGGCCCCTGCTCCGGACCGGCTCGGCCTGGCGCTCTGGAGGCCCCTGCTCCGGACCGGCTCGGCCTGGCGCTCTGGAGGCCCCTGCTCCGGACCGGCTCGGCCTGGCGCTCTGGAGGCCCCTGCTCCGGACCGGCTCGGCCTGGCGCTCTGGAGGCCCCTGCTCCGGACCGGCTCGGCCTGGCGCTCTGGAGGCCCCTGCTCCGGACCGGCTCGGCCTGGCGCTCTGGAGGCCCCTGCTCCGGACCGGCTCGGCCTGGCGCTGTAGATATGTATTGCAAGGGGGTATACTACATTCAATCGGCTCTTGCGCTTCAGTAATGCAGCCCCCGCTATTGGGCTCTGCTGCCCCCTGTATGATGTGGTCTTTTCTGTGGCCAGTCACAAGGATTTTGCCACTGAATTGTGGGCGCTTACTGCTGCCTCTACTGTAGTTTCCCACGACCTGTGGTAAGTTGAAAATAGGGCACACTGTGTATGTGTGAATCCTACAGGATACTGGAACAAGTATCCGCAGGGGGAAATAAACTCACAATCAGTAATCCATTACCCACTGCTGACCTGAAGGTTCAATTTTGTAGATTTTCAATATTTGTTGGAAAGCTCATAAGTTGGCTCTAGTGTGTATTGCTTTTTCCTCCGTTAGGCTGTGATGTGATAGACGTTGCCTGACATTAGGTAATGCACCTTCCATTACAGAAGTCGCTGTATATGATGTTATGAATGGCTTCACTGTGGGTTCTGTATGTTCTTATTGCATTAGCTGAACTTTATGGAATCATGTAAAATTATTACAGCAAATGGCAATTACCGTACTATGTTTCCTGTGTCTTCTGCAGCATGCATGTATTACAATACAGCGCAAGCTGCTTTGTGCTGTTATACGCTGAATCTTACAGCCGGCTCCTCACTAGGGTAGTTTTCAGCTCCTTGTCTGCGTAAAGTAGATGAGCATTTAGTTAATGGGAAAGGGAAGCAGAAGCCAGCGGTCAGATTTGGCACAGAACGGTATAAAGCAGCTTGTGATGCATTCTAATATGTGCATGCTGCAGAAGGCCAATTTCAATATAATGCAATGAATTGCTATCATGACAATTTTAGGAATATATTGGGACAATTCCATTATACTTTTAGCTTCTAAATTTGTGTACTGGTACGTCATATGATGTTCTGTTATCTGAAGACTAAAGCCACCCCGCATGTGGACGAATGAGCTCACGATTTTGCAGGTGATGCGTAGTGTTAGCACGGTGTACCCCTAAAATGCAGAGCTGCCATGGATCCCGCCATTGCTCAGCATGCCTTTCACCAGATACAGGGTTGTTTTCTGACACCTGACCCAATGTGATGATGTCTTTATTGCAGGCTGCGGAGACCGCGAGTCTCGAGGAGCATTTCCAAGGATGGGGTGAGGTGGTCCTGCTGGCTGACCGTGCCCTGCGCTGGGAGAAGCCTTGGTTTCCAGCTGCAATAATGGGGGCCGTGTCCTTTATATTCCTGTAAGTAAATATGTATAAAGGGTCCATCCTGCATATTATGTGGAGATCCTAAAATGTGAAGATGTTGCCTTCTAATGCAGCAAATAACAGATAGGAAGTGATGTTTGATAGTTGTGGACCTATAGGTTGCTTTTGCTCTTTAGGGGCAGATCCATGAAGTGTAGCGTCTGGGCCCAGGCTGTTTCATCCTTGTCGTGCATTAGTCGCTGGAGGAAGTGGTGTGTGCCACTTTAATGAATTTGGCCCATCTTTCACATACCGCGCACCACCACCGGAAATGTATCCTGGCACGGGGTACAACCCTGTCACAAACTATGCCGATTATCGGGACTTGTGCAAAAAAAATAAAATAAAATAACTGCTTGATGAATGTGACCCATAGTTTAACCCTTTAATTGGCTACAGATTATCAATTTCAATTACGCAAAAAAAAACTGTCCTATAGTAAACAGCAAATTCTTGGCACTTCAAATCACTAATAACCCAAAGGTCTGAGCTGAAATTAAACAGCCGACCAAACGAAGAGAACCAAAATGAGGATTAAAATATCACATTTATTAATAAATATTTAAAATGATAAAAGACATAATTCATTCTTACACAGAAAATACCCCGTGGGGGGACCAACATGACCAACCCTACAATAAATGTCAACAAGTACAAAAACTCCCAGCAAAATAGAACTAGTGAAAACTTAGTGTACAATTAATATTAACAATTAGTAAGGCTTGATTAAAACTATAAGTAGCCAGAGAGGGTGCTAAGGATTAATGACCTAAATTAGTGCCTATAGCATCTTAGAATGATTATCACAAGTCCAAATAAACCCTGCATGATAGGTCACAGTTATAGCAATATTGCACACATAGTATGATTATATTACTTCAGCTCAGGAGCCAGTTAGGGCCCCGTCACTCTCTTCAATGACCCAGCGATCCCACCAACGATCCGACCTGGATGGGATCGCTGGGACATCATTAGCTGATTGCTGGTGAGCTGTCACATGGGCAGACTCACCAGCGATCAGGACCAGCGAAGCACGCTGGTATCCAATGTACACATCGGGTAACTCAGCGCCGATGTGTACCCTAGATACCAACTTCTGCTGTAGAGCACTGAGAGCTTGCTGATCGTTGGTCTCCCGCTTTCACACGCAGCGATGCGCGCTGGCCAGCGGGAGACCAACGATGAAAAAATGGTCCAGGCCATTCGACGACGATCAGCGATACCCAGCAAGGGGGCTGGTCATCACTGCGTGTCACACTAAGCGAGATCGCTGGCTAGGTCGCTGTTGCGTCATAAAATCGGTGACGCTTCAGCAATCTCACTTAGTGTGACGGGGGCTTTACACTGAGTGGTAAAAGACATGTGGGTGGTCAGGCGGTTCCCCCTCCACGACGCGCGTTTCGCACTTAGCTTCTGATTATTATCGTGATTATCAATTTCATACAGCTTGAACTGTGGGCAGGTTGATCTAATGAGCGAGTGCCTCAATAGAGGGCTCGGGTCTCTGTGACATCCTCCCACCTCTACACCATGTTCTGGTGTTAACAGATTCATTCTGCTTTGGAGGAAATGTGAAGTTGGGGTATAATTCTGTTAAAAATCTATTCTTCTTCTTGTGCAGGATGATCTACTACCTGGATCCATCAGTGCTTTCTGGTGTGTCCTGCTTCATTATGTGTCTGTGTCTGGCCGACTATCTTGTTCCAACGCTGGCTCCCAGAATTTTTGGCTCCAACACTTGGTTAGTAAAATCATGGTCTTACTGCTGTCATCCCCCCCCCTTAACCCTGCAAAGTTGAAACTGCTTTTGTGTACATACCAGTGTAATATTTCATTAGCTGTCCCCATTTTCTTGCTCTGTAATTGCTGTCCAATCCTTTTTAAATTGGATCATTCTGCAGTATACCTACTGGAACGTCTGTCCCCACATTTCCCAGCATGCACTGCACCTGCGCTGGCTTGAACCGAGAGCCTGCTCCTGTTTTACCCGTATGCAGAGGGAGAAGCGCCCATCTCTACTGTCTGTAATCTGTCTCTAATTTTAGAGACAGATCACACATTAGACTAACGCCAGCCGACTGCCTACCCTGTGTCGGGGGTCCCACAACTGCCTACCGTGTGGGGGAGGGGTCCCACGACTGCATACCGTGTATGGGGGGACCCACAACTACCAAGCAGGCACATTTACTGAAATCAAAAGCTTTTTCAATCAAAAGCATATTAACATTCCAAGTTGCATGTTAACGTAAGAACCCTTCTTTGATATCACCTTTACAATTCTTGCATCCATTGAACTTTTTAGTTTTTGGATAGTTTGTGCTGAATGTCTTTGCAGTGCGTGTGGTGACCGTTTTCAAACATAATCTAAGAGGCTGCGCATATGTCAGTGTACCCACACGTAGACATGTCTGTTTTTTTTTTTTTTTTTTTCCGGCAGCACAGACATAAACATGTCCCACATACATGCACATGGATGACCTAAGGTGTACCGTCCATGTGACACGTACCAGAATAGAAATTGCAGGTGTTTAGATGTTAATGTGCAAAGATAATAGCTACATAGATATCCATGAGATGTATAACCAGTGTCTTGCGTGTGCAGTTTACTGTGCTTGTTAATACAAGAAAAAAGCACTTCGGGTCACACCACAAGTTTTGATAACCAGCAAAGGTAAAGCAGACAGGTGTGGGCTGATATCAGGCTGGGCAGGGCCCTTGTTATTATGTCATAAAAATACCAGCCTGCAGCTGCCCCAGAATAGGCACATTATATTAGAAATGCCAATGGTGGCGCTTTGCCCGTCTCTTCCCGATGCCCTGATATGGTGGCAATGGGGATAATGGTAGTTGGAGTTGGACACCCCCATTACTAACCCAGTAATCAAACATAAAAACACTCACACAGCGAAAATAGGATTGTCAACAATGGGAACTCCCTTCAACCTGGTCATTGTAACGTCTCCTGTTTTGGGCGACCCACTGACATTCTGCTTGATAAGAGGCGGAAGGGTGTGGGTCCCTATACTGTACCTATACAGTCCTGAGTGTAATCTATGAATGGTTTTTGACCTTCATGATCAGCAAAATTCAGAGGTGGCAATGCTCCTGTCAGATGTCAATGGACACAGACTTTCGTTGACTCTTTGCTGCTGGTTGGGAGATTCTCGGCACACAGGCATCTGCGCTGGAAAGCAATGAGTTCACGGCACGAAGCTCTTAACCCCTTACCGACCGCCGATACGCCTTTTAACGGCGGTCATTAAGGGTACTTAAACCACAGCGCCGTTAATTAACGGCGCTGTGGAAAAAGTGAATAGCGCCCCCCAGAGGCGCATTTTCTCCGGGGTCTCGGCTTCCGGGGGTAGCCGAGACCCCAGAGAACATGAATCGGGTCGGTTTTTTACCGACACCGATGTTGCGATCGCCGTTATTAACCCTATAACGGCGACCGCAACAAAAAAAAAAAAAAATGTGCCATTTAATTTCTCTGTCCTCTGATGTCATCGGACATCAGAGGACAGAGAAAAAGGGTCCCCGGGACCCCCACTGTGGCCCCCGAACCCTCCTTATGGCCCCTAGGGCCCTCCGGTGTCCCCCGGTGCCGGCGCCATGCTTTAAAATGGCGGGCGCACGAGTGCTGCGCCCGCCGCGAGGTGACGGGGGGGATGGGCGATTTTCTCTGGGGTCTCGGCTGCCTGGGGTAGCCGAGACCCCAGAGAACATAATAGGGGCCCCCCCAATCACCACTCTTTTGCGATCGCCATATACTGGCGATCGCAAAAGAGAAATCAATGCTGCGATCCCTGCCTGTAAATTTCTCTCCCCTCTGATGTGATCGCACATCAGAGGGGAGAGAAATAGTGTCCCGGGACCCCCGATCTCACCCCCCCCTGTACCTGGAGGGGTCCCGTGTCCTCCGAAAACCCCCCCCCCCCCGGGCGCGGTCCGATCCTCCCCCTCGCCTCCGGTCCTCCCCTGGCCTCCGTTCAGCCGGCGTCTTCTTCCAGTAAAAAAAAAAAAATGGCGGGCGCATGCGCAGTGCGCCCGCCAAATCTGCCTGGCGGCAAATTCAAAAAAATATTCATTCATTCTCTAAAAGTACATTTTGATCACTGTGATAAACTATCACAGTGATCAAAATAAAAAAAACAGTACATAACCCCCCCTATATCACCCCCTTGGTTAGGTACATATAATAAAATAAAGAAATTTTATTTATTTTCATTTTTCCTTAGGGTTAGGGTTAGGGGTATAATTAGGGTTAGGGTTATAATTAGGGTTGGGATTAGCGTTAGGGTTAGGCTGGGTTCATATTGCGTTATGGCAGTCCGTTAGACGGACTGCGTTACACACGCGGTATAACGCGGTGTAACGCAGTCCGTTAACGCTGCCATTCACCCGCATTTGAGGACGCATCGTGACGCATGCCGCTTTACGTAAAGCGCATGCGTTCGCGACGTGCCGTCATTCAGTGACAGAGCCTCGGACACGGCCTGCAGCGTCTGGGCTCCGTCACCGCTAGCGCAAATGAATCATCGCTGATTCCTCTGCGCTAGTGAGTATAGCATAACGCGATCGCGTTATGCTATACCGTTACCAGCCCGTCAACGCTATGTGTTGAATGGGCTGGTAAAACGCAATATGAACCCAGCCTTAGGTTGAACTAGGGTTGGGCTTAGAACTAGGAAAGAGATCTAGATACTAGGGTAGGTAGAATAGGTAAGGGTTATGAATAGCGTTAAGGGTAAGAACTATGGTTATGGGTGGTGAAATAGGTTAGGGTTATAATTAGGGTTAGGGTTATAATTAGGGTTAGGGTTGAATTAGGGTTAAGGTTACAATTAGGGTTAGAGTTAGAATTAGGGTTGGTATTAGGGTTAGGGTTGAGATTAGGGTTAGGGGTGTGTTGGGGTTAGGGTTGGAGCTAGAATTGAGGGGTTTCCACTATTTAGGCACTTGAGGGGGTCTCCAAAAACGCAGTGGCGTTCAAAAAGTCAAATGGCGCTCCCTCCCTTCCGAGTCCTGCCGTGCGCCCAAACAGTGGTTTACCCCCACATATGGGGTATCAGCGTACTCAGGACAAATTGGACAACAACTTTTGTGGTCTAATTTCTCCTGTTACCCTTGGGAAAATAAAAAATTAGGGACTAAACGATCAGGTTTGTGGAAAAAATATGATTTTTTATTTTCACGCCCGGGCGTTATAAACTTCTGTGAAGCACTTGGAGGTTCAAAGTGCTCACCACACATCTAGATAAGTTCCTTAGGGGGTCTAGTTTCCAAAATGGGGTCACTTGTGGGGGTTTCCACTGTTTAGACACATCAGGGCCACTATAAACGCGACATGGCGTCCAGCCAATTCTGCGTTGAAAAAAGTCAAACGGGCTCCTTCCCTTCCAAGCTCTGCCATGCACCCAAACAGTGGTTTACCCCCACATATGGGGTATCAGCGTACTCAGGACAAATTTTACAAAAACTTTTGGGGTCTTGTTACCCTTGGGAAAATAAAAATTGGGGTGAAAAGATTGTTTTTGTGGAAAAAATATGATTTTTTATTTTCACGGCTCTACGTTACAAACTTCTGTGAAGCACTTGGAGGTTCAAAGTGCTCACCACACATCTAGATAAGTTCCTTAAGGGGTCTAGTTTCCAAAATGGGGTCACTTGTGGGGGTTTCCACTGTTTAGGCACATCAGGGGCTCTCTAAACGCGACATGGCGTCCAGCCAATTCTGCATTGAAAAAGTCGAAACGGCGCTCGTTCCCTTGCGACCTCTGCCGTGCGCCCAAAAAGTGGTTTACCCCCACATATGGGGTATCGGCGTATTCAGGAGAAATTGCACAACAAAATTTGTGGTTCATTTTTTCTTTGAACAGTTGTGAAAATAGAAAAAATTGGTTCCGAAGTAAAGCTTTTGCAAAAAAAGTTAAATGTTAATTTTTTCCTTCCACATTGCTTCAGTTCCTGTGAAGCACGTAAAGGGTTAATAAACTTCTTGAATGTGGTTTTGAGCACCATGAGGGGTGCAGTTTTTAGAATGGTGTCCATTTTGGGTATTTTCTATCATATAGACCCCTCAAAGTGACTTCAAATGTGAGGTGGTCCCTAAAAAAAAATGGTGTTGTAAAAATGAGAAATTGCTGGTCAACTTTTAACCCTTATAACTTCGTAACAAAAAAAAAATTTTGTTCCCAAAATTGTGCTGATGTAAAGTAGACATGTGGGAAATGTTATTTATTAAGAAATTTGTGTGACATATCTCTCTGATTTTAGGGCATAAAAGTTGAAAATTTGAAAATTGCTAAATTTTCAAAATTTTCGCCATGTTTCGTTTTTTTCATAAATAAGCGCAAGTCATATCAAAGAAATTTTACCACTAACGTGAAGTACAATATGTCACGAAAAAACTATCTCAGAATCAGCGGGATTCGTTAAAGCGTTCCAGAGTTATAACCTCATAAAGTGACAGTGGTCAGAATTGTAAAAATTGGCCCTGTCATTAAGCTGCAAAATGGCTCTGTCACTAAGGGGTTAAGGTTGTTGGAATCGTTTCTATGAGGTTCTCAATCATTTTGATCTTTTGATTCTGTCCAGGACCACAGAGCAGCAGCAGAGGCTGCATGAGATCTGCAGCAACCTTGTGAAGACCCGCAGAAGGATCATTGGCTGGTGGAGACGCCTCTTTGTCCTCAAAGAGGAGAAGCCCAAGATGGTAGCGTTGTTGTTCATAGGCCATAGGCATTTTTGACTATTTGGATAATCCCCTTTTAATGTTCTTATTTGTGAATGTTCTTTTTCTCTGTGTAGTATTTCATGTCGATGATCACAGCTCTCGCCATGGTTGCTTGGATCGGACAGCAGGTCCATAACCTCTTCCTCACATACATTATTGGTAAGTGTTCCTAGAAGAGTACGGCAGATTGAGTATTCCTTTTATGTTTTTCTGGGATGTATCGAGCATCTTCTTAATCCGTATTTCCAATTTTATTTCAGTGAGTTTTGTGCTTTTGCTTCCCGGCCTCAACAAACACGGAGTCATCACCAAATTTGTTGGAATGGGAAAGCGTGAAATCAACAAACTGCTGAAGCAAAAAGAGAAGAAGAACGAATAACGTCCTGCTAGTTGCAAAACTAAAACTTCCACGGGAGCATTTTATTGTTTATTTTGGGGGGCTACACGACGTGTCTGACCCTAACGTTCCCATTCAGTTCCCCAATAACTGCCAATGCTGTATCTGTGTTGCACTGAAATCCAAACCTCTAAAGTATGAAGAGTCTTATCCCCGAGCGTCGTCCTCGTCTCCAGTGTTTCTTTACCACTTTCAATGTTTTCCTCTCTTGTAAATATTCCATATTTCCGTGTGTCATGTCTGTTTTTTTTGCTTTCCATATCTTACAGAGTAAATGTGTCTTCCTGTTAATGGATTAAATCAAATGTAGAATATTCTGGAAGCCTATATTTTTATTTCTGCTATGACAACAGATCTATAAATGGACACATGAAGTATATACCATGGATCTGGACAGATAGTAGTCTGTTCACACCAAACATCGGGGCACAGCTAAGCACTTCAGTGCTGCTTCCCACCTACTTATTTTCCATCTTTCTCCATCCTCCTCTTCCTCGAGTGACAACTTGGTTTTACTGGAGCCAGAGATGAGTAACGATTGATGGGAAAACGAGTAAGGGGAAGATGCATTGAATACTTGTGCTTGGTTTGAGCAGTCTTTTTGTGCTGAAGGAGCCCAGTCGAAGCACTTTAGAAGAAAACTGTTTTTTTTTTTCCTTCGTATGGTTGATGGCAAAGGAAAATAATCTAAGAAGATGCTTGCTTAAAGTGAACCTGTCGGCACAGAATGACTGTTCAAACCCAATATAGGCTCTCGTGCACCCTTGGTGTGGCCGAGCAGTTCAGTGCTCCTTCTCACCTACTTGAATTTTTTACCTGATATCTCCAGCCCCCATACCATATACCCTTTAACAGCTTTATACTGTAAAGCCAGAGAAGGGATGAGATACTGTAGATGGGAAAGTGTACTTAAATGATTGGCCAAGCCAGGGGTGCACCAAAGCGCCTGTGCTGTGTTTGAACAGTAATTCTGTGCTTGCAGGCTCTCTTTAGCTTCTGTTTATTTTATGCATCATGGTGGTGGTGGTGGTGTGTTATTCCTGTCTGCCTGCTCTGATCCTTTTAGCATTGCTGTGCCAAACACAGAACTGGGAACATTTACTCTGAGATCTGATCAATTTTGGCACAAATTGCAGTGAGAATGGGGTATGGCGGATGAAGGTGTAAAACGCGTCTTATAGTGAACTGTGATGGTGTAAGGCCTGCTTCACACGGCCAAGCTTTAGACTCCCAGGTCATCACTAATTCTATGCCCAGACTTTTCGTCATGAAATATGGTGAGCACAATCCCATAAAAGCCTTACAATCCATGGAGGTGGCACATATGGCGACACGCAGCCCTTTACAGGTCGATCGTACAATCCCCTATGGACTCTCGTATCCCCGTACCGACACTGTGGACGAATAAAAGGGTTGCACAAAAGTAGAACAGGTTTCTTCTGCGCCACAAGTCAAGTTTTGTTTTTTTATTTTTCCTCGATAAGTAATTAACCAAAGAATGGAAATCTTGAGTCCAACCCGACAAAGGCAAGTAATGGTATCATAGAAATATAAATAATATCCCCAGGCGGGGATGATGGAGATGGCAAAGACACAAGGGGGTTAGCTAGAAAAGTAATACATGTTATTAATCCGTGTTATAATAACACAACAAAAAAGCTGAAATGCCACTGAGTAGGGAGAGGCGCACAACTAAAAACTGATGTGGGGAAAGGTGGAAAAATTCACTGTATCAAAGAGACAAATCCATCATAACCTGTGCTTCTGAAGGATAATCTGCCTAGTGTCCCAGGAGGAGTATAAAACACATAATGTACTGACATAGGGTGATTACCATAGAATACAAAATGCCTACAAATCATGTAGAATAAAAAGCAACAGCACAAGGGAGCCAAGAGGGGAACAATATGGTGAAGCCCAGATTACAAATTGCACTGGTATATGTCCACGTCCATAGACCCAAAACTGGCTCTAATTTATCATTAGCTGGTCACCATGATAGACAGTCCTATGGATCAGGTGAAGTACATGGCAGAGATTACCATAGTGTCAGGCCGTACAGGAGATAATGCATTAGGTATGATGGAGCCCATAGATCCCACAAACACACTGAGGCTCCCACAGTAAGAATGGTGGAAAGTGGAAGCCAACGATAGCCATACTATTCACCAGTATATGTGTCTGGGTGCTGTTACTGGGGCTCTGCTGCTCCTCACACTGTATCATCCCTGTGTGCTGTTACGGGGTCTGCTGCTCCTCACACTGTATCATCCCTGTGTGCTGTTACCGGGGCCTGCTGCTCCTCACACTGTATCATCCCTGTGTGCTGTTACCGGGGCCCTGCTGCTCCTCACACTGTATCATCCCTGTGTGCTGTTACTGGGGCCTGCTGCTCCTCACACTGTATCATCCCTGTGTGCTGTTACTGGGCCCTGCTGCTCCTCACACTGTATCATCCCTGTGTGCTGTTACCGGGGGTCCTGCTGCTCCTCACACTGTATCATCCTTGTGTGCTGTTACCGGTGCCTCTGCTGCTCCTCACACTGTATCATCCCTGTGTGCTGTTACGGGCTCTGCTGCTCCTCACACTGTATCATCCTGTGTGCTGTTACCGGGGCTCCTGCTGCTCCTCACACTGTATCATCCCTGTGTGCTGTTACCGGGGCCCTGCTGCTCCTCACACTGTATCATCCCTGTGTGCTGTTACCGGGGCCCTGCTGCTCCCTCACACTGTATCATCCCTGTGTGCTGTTACCGGGGCCTGCTGCTCCTCACACTGTATCATCCTGTGCTGTTACCGGGGCCCTGCTGCTCCTCACACTGTATCACCCTGTGTGCTGTTACCGGGCTCCTGCTGCTCCTCACACTGTATCATCCCTGTGTGCTGTTACCGGGGCCCTGCTGCTCCTCACACTGTATCATCCCTGTGTGCTGTTACCGGGCCTGCTGCTCCTCACACTGTATCATCCCTGTGTGCTGTTACCGGGGGCCCTGCTGCTCCTCACACTGTATCATCCCTGTGTGCTGTTACGGGGCCCTGCTGCTCCTCACACTGTATCATCCCTGTGTGCTGTTACCGGGCCCTGCTGCTCCTCACACTGTATCATCCCTGTGTGCTGTTACCGGGGCCCTGCTGCTCCTCACACTGTATCATCCCTGTGTGCTGTTACCGGGGCGCCCTGCTGCTCCTCACACTGTATCATCCCTGTGTGCTGTTACCCGGGCCCTGCTGCTCCTCACACTGTATCATCCCTGTGTGCTGTTACTGGGGCCCTGCTGCTCCTCACACTGTATCATCCCTGTGTGCTGTTACCGGGGCCCTGCTGCTCCTCACACTGTATCATCCCTGTGTGCTGTTACCGGGCGCCCTGCTGCTCCTCACACTGTATCATCCTGTGTGCTGTTACCGGTGCCCTGCTGCTCCTCACACTGTATCATCCCTGTGTGCTGTTACCGGGGCCCTGCTGCTCCTCACACTGTATCATCCCTGTGTGCTGTTACCGGGCGCCCTGCTGCTCCTCACACTGTATCATCCCTGTGTGCTGTTACCGGGGCCCTGCTGCTCCTCACACTGTATCATCCCTGTGTGCTGTTACCGGGCGCCCTGCTGCTCCTCACACTGTATCATCCCTGTGTGCTGTTACCGGGGCCTGCTGCTCCTCACACTGTATCATCCCGTGTGCTGTTACCGGGGCCCTGCTGCTCCTCACACTGTATCATCCCTGTGTGCTGTTACCGGTGCTCTGCTGCTCCTCACACTGTATCATCCCTGTGTGCTGTTACCGGGGCCCTGCTGCTCCTCACACTGTATCATCCCTGTGTGCTGTTACCGGGCCCTGCTGCTCCTCACACTGTATCACCCCTGTGTGCTGTTACCGGGGCCCTGCTGCTCCTCACACTGTATCATCCCTGTGTGCTGTTACCGGGGCCCTGCTGCTCCTCACACTGTATCATCCCTGTGTGCTGTTACCGGGGCCCTGCTGCTCCTCACACTGTATCATCCCTGTGTGCTGTTACCGGGGCCCTGCTGCTCCTCACACTGTATCATCCCTGTGTGCTGTTACCGGGGCCCTGCTGCTCCTCACACTGTATCACCCCTGTGTGCTGTTACCGGGGCCCTGCTGCTCCTCACACTGTATCATCCCTGTGTGCTGTTACCGGGGGCCCTGCTGCTCCTCACACTGTATCATCCCTGTGTGCTGTTACCGGGGCCCTGCTGCTCCTCACACTGTATCATCCCTGTGTGCTGTTACCGGGGCCCTGCTGCTCCTCACACTGTATCATCCCTGTGTGCTGTTACCGGTGCTCTGCTGCTCCTCACACTGTATCATCCCTGTGTGCTGTTACCGGGGCCCTGCTGCTCCTCACACTGTATCATCCCTGTGTGCTGTTACCGGTGCTCTGCTGCTCCTCACACTGTATCATCCTTATGTGCTGTTACCGAGGGCCCTGCTGCTCCTCACACTGTATCATCCCTGTGTGCTGTTACCGGGGCCCTGCTGCTCATCACACTGTATCATCCCTGTGTGCTGTTACCGGGGCCCTGCTGCTCCTCACACTGTATCATCCCTGTGTGCTGTTACCGGGGCCCTGCTGCTCCTCACACTGTATCATCCCTGTGTGCTGTTACCTGGGCCTGCTGCTCCTCACACTGTATCATCCCTGTGTGCTGTTACAGGGGCCCTGCTGCTCCTCACACTGTATCATCCCTGTGTGCTGTTACCGGGGGCCCTGCTGATCCTCACATTCTATCATCCCTGTGTGCTGTTACCGGGGGCCCTGCTGCTCCTCACACTGTATCATCCCTGTGTGCTGTTACCGGGGGCCCTGCTGCTCCTCACACTGTATCATCCTTGTGGGCTGTTACCGAGGGCCCTGCTGCTCCTCACACTGTATCATCCCTGTGTGCTGTTACCGGGGCCCTGCTGCTCCTCACACTGTATCATCCCTGTGTGCTGTTACCGGGGCCCTGCTGCTCCTCACACTGTATCATCCCTGTGTGCTGTTACCGGGGCCCTGCTGCTCCTCACACTCTATCATCCCTGTGTGCTGTTACCGGTGCTCTGCTGCTCCTCACACTGTATCATCCCTGTGTGCTGTTACCGGGGCCCTGCTGCTCTTCACACTGTATCTGTGTAGCCCTGGTGTTAGGCACACGCAGTACCCTGGAGAATGTGTGGAGAGATAGCAGTTCAATGCTCAATACCCATTCACTCAACATACACTAGACACACCCTTAGGGTAGTGTAGTCACTTGTGAGGGAGTGGTCAGGGTGTATTCGTTGAGTGATTAGAGTAGTCAGTTTCCTGTCTTCGGACAGAGCAGACGTGTGGAGTCTAGCTGGGACCTGGAGGGAGGAAGCAGTCCAGCCTGGTTCTACCAGCAGTTCAGCAAGTGGAGGCCAGTAAGGGCGAGATATAGATCACCTCAGCCTGGTCAGAGCTGTACCTCACTTGAAGACATTGATAAAGAAAGAAGAGCTTAGTACAGAAAATACTTCAGTCTCCTGTCCCAAGGACAGTGAAAGGTTCAGAGACGTGCTCCTGCCTAGTGGATAACTGAGAGTCTGTTAACTAACTCTGAAGGAAGAGAAGAAGGGAGTGATTATATGACTTTTTGCAAGTGTGAGTGTTTATGCTACAAGCGCGGACAAGGCGAAAGGCACAGTGGAAAGGAATATTTGAAAAGTGCTTTTGGATTGAAGAAGTCCTGCACATTGTTACCGGTCACTGGGGACCGAAGGATCACTAAAGCTTCACGCTTAGTGGTAAGAAAACCAGAGGCTTATCGGACCTTAGGTCGCGGCAAGCAGCCCCTAAATAGTCGGTACGTAACTGGGGTCAGGGGGAGTGAGGACCTTGAGTCTCTGCAGGACAAGATAGGAATTCAGCTCTCTCACAGGAAGGCTCCGACCACAAAACTGACTGGGCAGTACAGCTATGGAATAGCTGGAGTTATAGAGGGAACTACGCTTCATGCTGGTTGTACTCATCGTTGTGAAAGTAAAGGAGGCCCCTAACTTGTCCAGCTGCTATCTCAAAATACATTCTCCTTGGATCAGCCTCCCTGGGACCTGCCTTACCATCTTGCAAGTAAAGGTATGGAGAGACGCTGACCGTGTGAGACTGAGTTATTTACTTGCAGGCCTGCACAACCCTGCTTTAACTATCGACCTGAGGGAAGAGTCCTACCTGTAGGGGACCCGACATCTAGCTGCCTCACCATCCCCTCAGAGCTCTACAGCAGCGCTGGTATAAATTACCAGAAGACTACAGGTGGCGTCACGAACTGTATATAAATCTATCCCCTGTAAATATTCCCCCCAACATACGCCAGACCGCCAGGGCCACAGACCGAGCCACCGCTACCTGTGACATCCCCATAGACTTCTACGGGCTCGGCTCTGAGTACCCCATTGCCCTGGTAACCCACAATTGTGGTGCGTGGTCGAGACATATCATCCCTGTGTGCTGTTACCGGGGTCCTGCTGCTCCTCACACTGTATCATCCCTGTGTGCTGTTACCGGGGCCCTGCTGCTCCTCACACTGTATCATCCCTGTGTGCTGTTACCGGGGGCCCTGCTGCTCCTCACACTGTATCATCCCTGTGTGCTGTTACCGGGCGCCCTGCTGCTCCTCACACTGTATCATCCCTGTGTGCTGTTACCGGGGCCCTGCTGCTCCTCACACTGTATCACCCCAGTGTGCTGTTACCGAGGGCCCTGCTGCTCCTCACACTGTATCATCCCTGTGTGCTGTTACCGGTGCTCTGCTGCTCCTCACACTGTATCATCCCTGTGTGCTGTTACCGGGGGCCCTGCTGCTCCTCACACTGTATC
The DNA here is from genome assembly GCA_033576555.1 of Oophaga sylvatica. Taxonomy (NCBI): domain Eukaryota; kingdom Metazoa; phylum Chordata; class Amphibia; order Anura; family Dendrobatidae; genus Oophaga; species Oophaga sylvatica. Next base: position 130,724,285 of record JARQOD010000007.1, read on the forward strand.
ATCCCTGTGTGCTGTTACCGGGCGCCCTGCTGCTCCTCACACTGTATCACCCCTGTGTGCTGTTACCGGGGCCCTGCTGCTCCTCACACTGTATCATCCCTGTGTGCTGTTACCGGGGCCCTGCTGCTCCTCACACTGTATCATCCCTGTGTGCTGTTACCGGGGCCCTGCTGCTCCTCACACTGTATCATCCCTGTGTGCTGTTACCGGGGCCCTGCTGCTCCTCACACTGTATCATCCCTGTGTGTGTGCTCTTACCGGGGGCCCTGCTGCTCCTCACACTGTATCATCCCTGTGTGCTGTTACCGGGCGCCCTGCTGCTCCTCACACTGTATCACTCCTGTGTGCTGTTATCGGGGCCCTGCTGCTCCTCACACTGTATCATCCTGTGTGCTGTTACCGGGGCCCTGCTGCTCCTCACACTGTATCATCCCTGTGTGCTGTTACCGGGGGCACTGCTGCTCCTCACACTGTATCATCCCTGTGTGCTGTTACCGGGGCCCTGCTGCTCCTCACACTCTATCATCCCTGTGTGCTGTTGCCGGGCGCCCTGCTGCTCCTCACACTGTATCATCCCTGTGTGCTGTTACCGGGGCCCTGCTGCTCCTCACACTGTATCATCCCTGTGTGCTGTTTTCCGGGGGCCCTGCTGCTCCTCACACTGTATCATCCCTGTGTGCTGTTACCGGGGCCATGCTGCTCCTCACACTGTATCATCCCTGTGTGCTGTTACCGGGGCCCTGCTACTCCTCACACTCTATCATCCCTGTGTGCTGTTACCGGTGCTCTGCTGCTCCTCACACTGTATCATCCCTGTGTGCTGTTACCGGGGCCCTGCTGCTCCTCACACTGTATCATCCCTGTGTGCTGTTACCGGTGCTCTGCTGCTCCTCACACTGTATCATCCCTGTGTGCTGTTACCGAGGGCCCTGCTGCTCCTCACACTGTATCATCCCTGTGTCCTGTTACCGGGGCCCTGCTGCTCCTCACACTGTATCATCCCTGTGTGCTGTTACCGGGGCCCTGCTGCTCCTCACACTGTATCATCCCTGTGTGCTGTTACCGGGGCCCTGCTGCTCCTCACACTGTATCATCCCTGTGTGCTGTTACCTGGGCCCGCTGCTCCTCACACTGTATCATCCCTGTGTGCTGTTACAGGGGCCCTGCTGCTCCTCACACTGTATCATCCCTGTGTGCTGTTACCGGGGGCCCTGCTGCTCCTCACACTGTATCATCCCTGTGTGCTGTTACCGGGGCCCTGCTGCTCCTCACACTGTATCATCCCTGTGTGCTGTTACCGGGGCCCTGCTGCTCCTCACACTGTATCATCCTGTGTGTGTGCTGTTACCGGGGGCCCTGCTGCTCCTCACACTGTATCATCCTGTGTGCTGTTACCGGGCGCCCTGCTGCTCCTCACACTGTATCACTCCTGTGTGCTGTTACCGGGGCCCTGCTGCTCCTCACACTGTATCATCCCTGTGTGCTGTTACCGGGGCCCTGCTGCTCCTCACACTGTATCATCCCTGTGTGCTGTTACCGGGGCCCTGCTGCTCCTCACACTGTATCATCCCTGTGTGTGTGCTGTTACCGGGGCCCTGCTGCTCCTCACACTGTATCATCCCTGTGTGCTGTTACCGGGCGCCCTGCTGCTCCTCACACTGTATCACTCCTGTGTGCTGTTACCGGGGCCCTGCGGGGCCCTGCTGCTCCTCACACTGTATCATCCCTGTGTGCTGTTACCGGGGCCTGCTGCTCCTCACACTGTATCATCCCTGTGTGCTGTTACCAGGGGCCTGCTGCTCCTCACACTGTATCATCCCTGTGTGCTGTTACCGGGGCCTGCTGCTCCTCACACTGTATCATCCCTGTGTGCTGTTACCAGGGGCCCTGCTGCTCCTCACACTGTATCATCCCTGTGTGCTGTTACCAGGGGCCCTGCTGCTCCTCACACTGTATCATCCCTGTGGCTGTTACGGGGCCTGCTGCTCCTCACACTATCATCCCTGTGTGCTGTTACCGGGTCCCTGCTGCTCCTCACACTATCATCCCTGCTGCTCCTCACACTATCATCCCTGCTGCTCCTCACACTGTATTATCCCTGTGTGCTGTTACCGGGGCCTGCTGCTCCTCACACTGTATCATCCCTGTGTGCTGTTTTTGGGGCCCTGCTGCTCCTGACACTGTATCATCCCTGTGTGCTGTTACGGGGCCCTGCTGCTCCTCACACTGTATCATCCCTGTGTGCTGTTACCGTGGGCCTTGCTGCTCCTCACACTGTATCATCCCTGTGTGCTGTTACGGGGCCCTGCTGCTCCTCACACTGTATCATCCTGTGTGCTGTTACCGGGGGCCCTGCTGCTCCTCACACTGTATCATCCCTGTGTGCTGTTACCGGGGCCTTGATGCTCCTCATACTGTATCATCCCTGTGTGCTGTTACCGGGCGCCCTGCTGCTCCTCACACTGTATCATCCCTGTGTGCTGTTACCGGGGCCCTGCTGCTCCTCACACTGTATCATCCCTGTGTGCTGTTACCGGGGGCCTGCTGTCCTCACACTGTATTATCCCTGTGTGCTGTTACGGGGCCCTGCTGCTCCTCACACTGTATTATCCCTGTGTGCTGTTACCGGGGCCTTGCTGCTCCTCACACTGTATCATCCCTGTGTGCTGTTACAGGGCCTGCTGATCCTCACACTGTATCATCCCTGTGTGCTGTTACCGGGGGCCCTGCTGCTCCTCACAACTGTATCATCCCTGTGTGCTGTTACGGGGGTCCTGCTGCTCCTCACACTGTATCATCCCTGTGTGCTGTTACCAGGGCCCTGCTGCTCCTCACCTGTATCATCCCTGTGTGCTGTTACCGGGCCCTGCTGATCCTCACACTGTATCATCCCTGTGTGCTGTTACCGGGGGCCCTGCTGCTCCTCACACTGTATTATCCCTGTGTGCTGTTACGGGGGTCCTGCTGCTCCTCACACTCTATCATCCTGTGTGCTGTTACCGGGGTCCCTGCTGCTCCTCACACTGTATCATCCCTGTGTGCTGTTACCGGGGGTCCTGCTGATCCTCACACTGTATCATCCCTGTGTGCTGTTACAGGGGCCCTGCTGCTCCTCACACTGTATCATCCCTGTGTGCTGTTACCGGGGGCCCTGCTGCTCCTCACACTGTATCATCCCTGTGTGCTGTTACAGGGGCCCTGCTGCTCCTCACACTGTATTATCCCTGTGTGCTGTTACCGGGGCCCTGCTGCTCCTCACACTGTATCATCCCTGTGTGCTGTTACAGGGGCCCTGCTGCTCCTCACACTGTATCATCCCTGTGTGCTGTTACAGGGGCCCTGCTGCTCCTCACACTGTATCATCCCTGTGTGCTGTTACCGGGCCCTGCTGCTCCTCACACTGTATCATCCCTGTGTGCTGTTACGGGGCCCTGCTGCTCCTCACACTGATCATCCCTGTGTGCTGTTACAGGGGCCCTGCTGCTCCTCACTGTATCATCCCATGTGTGCTGTTTACCGGGGGTCCTGCTGCTCCTACACTCTATATCCTGTGTGCTGTTACCGGGGCCCTGCTGCTCCTCACACTGTATCATCCCTGTGTGCTGTTACGGGGGGCCCTGCTGCTCCTCACACTGTATCATCCCTGTGTGCTGTTACCGGGGCCCTGCTGCTCCTCACACTGTATCATCCCTGTGTGCTGTTACAGGGGTCCTGCTGCTCCTCACACTGTATCATCCCTGTGTGCTGTTACCAGGGCCCTGCTGCTCCTCACACTGTATCACCCCTGTGTGCTGTTACCGGGGGCCCTGCTGCTCCTCACACTGTATCATCCTGTGTTCTGTTACAGGGGCCCTGTGCTCCTCACACTGTATCACCCCAGTGTGCTGTTACTGGGGCCCTGCTGCTCCTCACACTGTATCACCCTGTGTGCTGTTACCAGGGCCCTGCTGCTCCTCACACTGTATACCCTGTGTGCTGTTACCGGGGTCCTGCTGCTCCTCACACTGTATCATCCCTGTGTGCTGTTACCGGGGGTCCTGTGATCCTCACACTGTATCATCCCTGTGTGCTGTTACAGGGGCCCTGCTGCTCCTCACACTGTATCATCCCTGTGTGCTGTTACCGGGGGCCCTGCTGCTCCTCACACTGTATCATCTGTTGTGAATGGGTTTGAGATGAGTTCTGAGCAGAGGCTCCCTCTGGTGGTTACAAGCGGTACTAGTGAAGATTGTGAGGACTGGGAATCAGGTGTTACTGACTGGTCTTATATAAGGGAGTCATTTTCCCATCAGGGTTGCCGGTGATCAATTGTTCTGGTCTGAATCCTTCTTTCCAGTTTCCCTTGTAGCTGCTTTATATGTGTCTGCATCTCCTGCTATCAGATAAGACATTTTCTGCTTTTGTGTTTGTGCTATATTTTTGCATTTTGTCCTGTACTTCTGTGGGGGCCTTCTGGGTCCCTCCGGGGTCTTTTGCCCTCTCAGTTTGTTCAGCCACTGAGTTTTGTACTTTTGCTTTTTCCAGTTTTTTCAGTGGCTGCTGTTTTGATTTTGTTACACCAGAGAGCTAATTTAGGTGGTAGAGGTCGTGTGATCTCAGGTGATTTTGAAATTAGTTAGGTTGGTGCTTTTCAGGGTTTTCTGGGATTGCAGTAAGTACCCTTCCTATCCTTTTCTATTTAGATAGTTTGGGCCCCAGCGTTTGCTCATACTATTTTCTTTCTGTGTCAGTATTTCCTCTTGTCTAACCGCCATTACATGTTTGGGGGCTTTCTATTATCTTTGGGGTTCTGCTCCGGGGCAGATAGCTTTCCTCTTTCTATCTTTAGGTGTAGTTAGTTTCTCAGGCTGTGACGAGGCGTCTAGGACCAACGTAGGAACGCTCCACGGCTGCCTCTAGTTGCGGTGGTTAGTCGGGGTTTACTGCAATCTCATAGATTCCAACTGCTCTGGTGTATTGCTTTTTTACCTGCACTCCTCAGCTACCGAAACATAACAGTATCACCGGCCAAAAAATTGAAAATTGTATGGTACTCACAGAAGGGAAAAAATATTGTGAAAGAAAAAAGGTTGTCAGAGATATTTTTCTGTTTGTTGCATTTTTTTTTTTTTTTCCCTCTGTATCTCTGGGTGCTGGGGAGGATCTTTTCTCCCAATGGAGTTTGCACAGTTGTCTGGCCGTGTGGATCAGCTTGCCACTGAGGTTCGGAGTATTGCTGCATATCTTGCTAGGTTGCCTGTTGTGGAACCTAGGATCCCCATGCCAGATTTGTTTTTAGGGGATCGAGCTAAGTTTCAGAATTTCAAAAATAATTGTAAATTGTTTTTTGCCTTAAAATCTAAGTCCTCAGGGAACGCAGCGCAGCAGGTTCAAGTTATCATCTCTCTCCTGCGCGGCGATCCTCAGGATTGGGCTTTTTCCCCCACACCTGGGGATCCTGTTTTGAGTGATGTTGATGCATTTTTTCAGGCTTTGGCGTTATTGTACGATGAGCCTAATGTCACGGATCAAGCTGAAAAAGCCTTGTTGGCATTAAATCAGGGGCTTGATGACGCTGAGTTATACTGTCAGAGATTCCGTAGGTGGGCAGTCCTGACCAAATGGAATGACGACGCTTTGGCGGCCCTTTTCCGGAAAGGGTCTGTCGGATAATGTAAAGGATGTTATGGTGGGATTCCCTGTCCCCTCTGGTCTCAATGATTCTATGTCATTAGCGATTCAAATTGACAGACGTTTGCGTGAGCGGAGAAGTATACGTGGAATGGTGTTGCCTTGTGAACCAGCTTCTGAGCCCATGCAGTGTGATGGAGTGGTGTTGGGGCACAGCGTCATGAGTTTCGAAAGCGCAATGGGTTATGTTTCTACTGTGGTGATGCCTCTATGCTATTTCAGTCTGCCCTAAGCGGGGAAGACGTTTTGCACGCTCAGTTGTCTTGGGTAGTGTTCAGACTAAGTTTTTATTAACGGTCACTCTGATATGCTCTCTGTCCTCATTTTCTGCTCAGGCTTTCGTTGATTTGGAGCAGCTATTAACCTGATGGATTATGATTTTGCTAAACGTTGTGGGTTTCCCTTGATACCCCTACAGAAGTCTATTCCCCTACTGGGGATCGATTCTACCCTTTGGTGAGAATAACCCCAGTTTTCTACTCAGGTGATAATGAGGGTTGAACTGATCACCAGGAGTGCTGCAAATTTTTGGTTCTATATAATCTGCATGACATTATCGTGCTGGGTTTCCCTTGGTTTACAGTCTCATAATCCTGTTTTGGATTGGAAATCTGTGTCTGTAACCAGTTGGGGCTGCCAATGTGTTAATACCAACACTCCTGTTTTTTCTGCCTTCCCAGGCTAGGATGTTCCTGACTTTTTGTTTGATTTTTCTGATGTGTTTAGCGAAAGTAAATCTGCATCCTTGCCTCCCCATAGGAGCTATGACTGCGCTATTGAATTAGTGCCGGGTAGTAAATTCCCTAAGGTCGCCTTTTTTAACTTATCTGTACCTGAACATGACGCTATGCGGTCTTATATCAAGGAATCATTGGAGAAGGGTCATATCAGACATCCTCTTCACCCTTAGGTGCCGTTTTTTTCTTTGTGGCCAAAAAAGATGGTTCATTAAGGCCGTGTATTGATTATCGTCTCTTGAACAATATTACTGTGAAATATCAATACCAGTTACCCTTGATTTCTGACTGTTTTCCAGGGTGAAAAACGCTACTTGGTTTACCAAGCTTGACCTCAGGGGGGGTATAACCTTATTCGCATTAAGCACGGGGATGAATGGAAGACGGCATTCAATACCCTGAAGGGCATTTTGAGTACCTAGTGATGCCCTTTGGGCTCACTAATGCTCCTTCCGTCTTCCAGTCCTTCATGAATGACATTTTCAGGGATTTTGTGGACAAATTTCTGATTGTTTATTTGGATGATATCTTGATTTTTTCTAATGACTGGGACTCTCATGTGAAACATGTTCGAACTGTATTCCAGATTTTGAGAGAGAATGCTCTGTATGTGAAGGGATCAAAGTGTCTTTTTGGCGTACAGAGGATCTCATTTCTGGGATTCATTTTGTCCCCATCTGTTATTGAAATGGACCCGGTCAAGGTTCAGGCCATCTGTGATTGGGTCCAAACCTACTTCATTAAAAGGCTCTTCAGAGATTTTTGGGTTTTGCAATTTTTATCGTAAATTTATTGGTAATTTCTCGGTTATTGTTTAAACCATTAACTGATTTGACCAGAAAGGGTTCTGATGTGGTGAATTGGCCTCTGAGGCAGTCTCTGCATTTCGGAACTTAAGCAGAGATTCACTTCTGCTCCTGTTCTACGGCAGCCTGATGTTTCTCTGCCATTTCAGGTGGAGGTTGATGCCTCTGAAATTGGGGCAGGTGCCGTTTTGTCCCAAAAAGATCAGAGACCTCTAAAAGTAACCTTGTGCCTTTTTCTCTCGAAAATTTTCTCCTACTGAACGTAATTATGACGTGGGTAATCGGGAGTTATTGGCCATGAAGTGGGCTTTTGAAGAGTGGAGACATTGGCTGGAGGGAGCCAAACATCAGGTGGTGGTCCTTACGGACCATAAGAATCTGGTTCTATTGGAATCTGCCAAGCGACTCAATCCTGACAGGCCAGGTGGGCCTTGTTTTTCACACGTTTTAATTTGTGGTTTCCTTTCTTCCTGGCACTAAGAATGTTAAGGCGGATGCTCTCTCGAGGAGTTTCCTTGCGGACTCTCCTGAGTTATCTGATCCTTCTGTTATTTTGAAAGAGGGTGTAGTTCTTTCCGCCATCTCGCCCAATTTGAGACTTGCTCTGGAGGGGTGTCAGGAGGATAGGCTCGAGCGCTGCCCTGTTGGAAAATTGTTTGTCCCGGACCAATGGAAAAGAGTGTGATGTCTGAGATTCATTGTTCCGCATTGGCTGGGCATCCCGGAATTTTTGGTACCAGAGACTTGGTTAGTCGGTCCTTTTGGTGGCCTACCTTGTCTCGCGATGTCGGGGAATTTGTGCAGTCCTGCGGGACTTGCTCTCGCTCCAAGCCTTGCTCTCGCTCTAGTGGTTTGTTGATGCCATTGCCTGTGCCCAAGAGACCATGGACCCATATCTCTATGGATTTCATTTCCGATCTTCCTGTTTCTCAGAGAATGACCCATCTGGGTAATTTGTGATAGGTTTTCCAAATGATACATCTTGTGCCATTACCTAGTTGCCTTCCTCCTCTGAATTGGTGCCGTTGTTCCTTCAGCACGTGGTTCGTTTACACGGCATTCCTGAGAACATTGTGTCTGACAGAGGAGTCCCGTTTGTTTCCAGATTTTGGAGGACTTTCTGTTCTAAACTGGGTGTTCAATTGTCTTTTCCTCGGCATTTCATCCTCAGACCAATGGTCAAACTGGGAGAACAAACCAGACTTTGGAGACTTATCTAAGATGCTTTGTGTCTGCTGATCAGGATGACTGGGTCTCTTTTTTGCCTTTGGCTGAGTTTGCTCTTAATAATAGGGCTAGCTCTGCCACTTTGATGTCTCCGTTTTTCTGTAATTCTGGGTTTCACCTCGATTTTCTTCAGGACAGACGGAGGCTTCTGTCTGTCCAGGTGTTGACTCTGTTGTGGAGCGTATGCAACAGATTTGGGACCAGGTAGTGGAGAGGTTGTCCCTCTCTCAGGAGAAGGCCCCGCGGTTTGCTAACCGGCATAGGACTGATGGTCCTTGGTTTAAAGTGGGGGACTTGGTCTGGTTTCCTCAAGGAATTTTTCCTATGAGAGTAGCATCTCCTAAATTTAAGCCTAGGTTCATTGGACCTTATAAGATCATGGAGATTATTAATCCTTTTCTTTTCGTTTGCTTCTGCCAGGGACATTTAAGATCCATAAGTGTTCCACAAGTCCTTGTTGAAGAGGTTTGTTGAGCCAGTGGTTCCTGCTGCTGTGCCTCCTGACCCTGTTTTGGTTGAGGGCAATCTGGAGTATGTGGTTGAGAAAATATTGGATTCTCGTTTTTCTAGACGGAAACTCCAGTATTTGGTTAAATGGAGAGGTTATGGTCAGGAAGACAATTCTTGGGTGTTTGCTTCGGACATCCATGCTAGGAGACTTATCCGTGCGTATCATAGAATCATCCTGACCGACCTGGTTGCTCAAATGAGGGTTCTGTGACCCTCCTCAAGGGGGGGGTACTGTTGTGAATGGGTTTGAGATGAGTTCTGAGCAGAGGCTCCCTCTGGTGGTTACAAGCGGTACTAGTGAAGATTGTGAGGACTGGGAATCAGGTGTTACTGACTGGTCTTATATAAGGGAGTCATTTTTCCATCAGGGTTGCGGTGATCAATTGTTCTGGTCTGAATCCTTCTTTCCAGTTTCCCTTGTAGCCTGCTTTATCATGTCTGCATCTCTTGCTATCAGATAAGACATTTTCTGCTTTTGTGTTTGTGCTATATTTTTGCATTTTGTCCTGTACTTCTGTGGGGCCTTCTGGGCCCTCCGGGGGCTTTGCCCTCTCAGTTTGTTCAGCCACTGAGTTTGTACTTTTAGCCTTTTCCCTCAGTTTTTTCATGTGGCTGCTGTTTTGGTTTTGTTACACCAGAGAGCTAATTTAGGTGGTAGGGTCGTGTGATCTCAGGTGATCTTTGATAATTAGTAGAGTTGGTGCTTTTCAGGGTTTTCTGGGATTGCTAGTAAGTACCTTCCTACCTTTTCTATTGTGTAGTTTGGGCCCCTGCGTTTGCTCATACTTTTTCTTTCTGTTACAGTCTTGTCTCTGTCTAACCGCCATTACATGTTTGGGGGCTTTCATATTATCTTTGGGGTTCTGCTCCGGGGCAGTAGCTTTCCCTTTTTCTATTCTTTAGGTGTAGTTAGTTTCTGGCTGTGACGAGGCGTCTAGGACATCCGTAGGAACGCTCACGGCTGCCTCTAGTTGCCGGTGGTTAGTCAGGGTACTGCAATCTCATAGATTCCAACTGCTCTGGTGTATTGCCTTTTTTACCTGCACTCCTCAGCTACCGAAACATAACAATCATCCCTGTGTGCTGTTATCGGGGGCCCTGCTGCTCCTCACACTGTATCATCCCTGTGTGCTGTTACCGGGGCCCTGCTGCTCCTCACACTGTATCATCCCTGTGTGCTGTTACCGGGCCCTGCTGCTCCTCACACTGTATCATCCCTGTGTGCTGTTACCGAGGGCCTGCTGCTCCTCACACTGTATCATCCCTGTGTGCTGTTACCGGGGCCCTGCTGCTCCTCACACTGTATCATCCCTGTGTGCTGTTACCGGGGCCCTGCTGCTCCTCACACTGTATCATCCCTGTGTGCTGTTACCGGGGCCCTGCTGCTCCTCACACTGTATCATCCCTGTGTGCTGTTACCGGGGCCCTGCTACTCCTCACACTGTATCATCCCTGTGTGCTGTTACCGGGGCTCTGCTGCTCCTCACACTGTATCACCCTGTGTGCTGTTACCGGGGGCCCTGCTGCTCCTCACACTGTATCATCCCTGTGTGCTGTTACCGGGGCCCTGCTGCTCCTCACACTGTATCATCCCTGTGTGCTGTTTACCGGGGGGCCCTGGCTGCTCCTCACACTGTATCATCCCTGTGTGCTGTTACCGGGGGCACTGCTGCTCCTCACACTGTATCATCCCTGTGTGCTGTTACCGGGGCCCTGCTGCTCCTCACACTGTATCATCCCTGTGTGCTGTTACAGGGGCCCTGCTGCTCCTCACACTGTATCATCCCTGTGTGCTGTTACCGGGGCCCTGCTGCTCCTCACACTGTATCATCCCTGTGTGCTGTTACCGGGGCCTGCTGCTCCTCACACTGTATCATCCCTGTGTGCTGTTACCGGGCCTGCTGCTCCTCACACTGTATCATCCCTGTGTGCTGTTACCGGGGCCCTGCTGCTCCTCACACTGTATCATCCCTGTGTGCTGTTACCGGGGCCCTGCTGCTCCTCACACTGTATCATCCCTGTGTGCTGTTACGGGGCCTGCTGCTCCTCACACTGTATCATCCCTGTGTGCTGTTACCGGGCCCTGCTGCTCCTCACACTGTATCATCCCTGTGTGCTGTTACGGGGCCCTGCTGCTCCTCACACTGTATATCCCTGTGTGCTGTTACCGGGGGCCCTGCTGCTCCTCACACTGTATCATCCCTGTGTGCTGTTACCGGGGCCTGCTGCTCCTCACACTGTATCATCCCTTGTGCTGTTACCGGGGCCCTGCTGCTCCTCACACTGTATCATCCCGTGTGCTGTTACCGGGGCCCTGCTGCTCTCACATATCATCCCTGTGTGCTGTTACCGGGCCTGCTGCTCCTCACACTATCATCCTGCTGCTCCTCACACTATCATCCCTTTTTCTGCTCCTCACACTGTATATCCCTGTGTGCTGTTACCGGGGCCCTGCTGCTCTCACACTGTATCATCCTGTGTGCTGTTACGGGGCCTGCTGCTCCTCACACTGTATCATCCTGTGTGCTGTTACGGGCCTGCTGCTCCTCACACGTATCATCCTGTGTGCTGTTACCGGGGCCCTGCTGCTCCTCACATGTATCATCCCTGTGTGCTGTTACGGGGCCCTGCTGCTCCTCACACTGTATATCCCTGTGTGATGTTACGGGGCCCTGCTGCTCCTCACACTGTATCATCCCTGTGTGCTGTTACGGGGCCTGCTGCTCCTCACACTGTATCATCCTGTGTGCTGTTACCGGGGCCTGCTTCCTCACACTTATCATCCCTGTGTGCTGTTACCGGCCTGCTGTCCTCAACTGTATCATCCTGTGTGTGTTACGGGCCTGCTGTCCTCACACTTATCATCCCGTGTGCTGTTCGGGGCCTGCTGCTCCTACATGTATCATCCTGTGTGCTGTTACGGGGCCCTGCTGCTCCTACACTGTATCACCCTGTGTGCTGTTACCGGGGGCGCCTGCTGCTCCTCACACTGTATCATCCCTGTGTGCTGTTACCGGGGCCCTGCTGCTCTTCACACTGTATCATCCCTGTGTGCTGTTACCGGGGCCCTGCTGCTCCTCACACTGTATCATCCCTGTGTGCTGTTACCGGGGCCCTGCTGCTCCTCACACTGTATCATCCCTGTGTGCTGTTACCGGGGCCCTGCTGCTCCTCACACTGTATCATCCCTGTGTGCTGTTACCGGGGCCCTGCTGTCTCTCACACTGTATCATCTCTGTGTGCTGTTACCGGGGCCCTGCTGCTCCTCACACTGTATCATCCCTGTGTGCTGTTACCGGTGCTCTGCTGCTCCTCACACTGTATCATCCCTGTGTGCTGTTACCGGGGCCCTGCTGCTCTTCACACTGTATCATCCCTGTGTGCTGTTACCGGGGCCCTGCTGCTCCTCACACTGTATCATCCCTGTGTGCTGTTACCGGGGCCCTGCTGCTCCTCACACTGTATCATCCCTGTGTGCTGTTACCGTGCTCTGCTGCTCCTCACACTGTATCATCCCTGTGTGCTGTTACCGGGGCCCTGCTGCTCTTCACACTGTATCATCCCTGTGTGCTGTTACAGTGCTCTGCTGCTCCTCACACTGTATCATCCCTGTGTGCTGTTACCGGGGCCTGCTGCTCTTCACACTGTATCATCCCTGTGTGCTGTTACCGGGGCCCTGCTGCTCCTCACACTGTATCATCCCTGTGTGCTGTTACCGGGGCCCTGCTGCTCCTCACACTGTATCATCCCTGTGTGCTGTTACCGGGGGCCCTGCTGCTCCTCACACTGTATCATCCCTGTGTGCTGTTACGGGGCCCTGCTGCTCCTCACACTGTATCATCCCTGTGTGCTGTTACCGGGGTCCTGCTGCTCCTCACACTGTATCATCCCTGTGTGCTGTTACCGGGGCCCTGCTGCTCCTCACACTGTATCATCCCTGTGTGCTGTTACCGGGGCCCTGCTGCTCCTCACACTGTATCATCCCTGTGTGCTGTTACGGGGCCCTGCTGCTCCTCACACTGTATCATCCCTGTGTGCTGTTACCGGGGCCCTGCTGCTCCTCACACTGTATCATCCCTGTGTGCTGTTACCGGGGCCCTGCTGCTCCTCACACTGTATCATCCCTGTGTGCTGTTACCGGGCGCCCTGCTGCTCCTCACACTGTATTATCCCTGTGTGCTGTTACCGGGGCCCTGCTGCTCCTCACACTGTATCATCCCTGTGTGCTGTTACCGGGGGCCCTGCTGCTCCTCACACTGTATCATCCCTGTGTGCTGTTACCGGGGGCCCTGCTGCTCCTCACACTGTATCATCCCTGTGTGCTGTTACCGGGGGCCCTGCTGCTCCTCACACTGTATCATCCCTGTGTGCTGTTACCGGGGCCCTGCTGCTCCTCACACTGTATCATCCCTGTGTGCTGTTACCGGGGCCCTGCTGCTCAGCTCACACATATCCCTGAGTGATTGCTTAGTCAGGCGAGTGTGATCGATTCATAAACCTGTACACAACGCTTTGTACGCCTGCGATCGGTTCGGTTACTGATTACTCCTGCCTGAACAATAGAGTTCTACGTGTAGAAACAATCTCGCGAGACTGCAACATTTCCCATAACTCCCCGCGAGTTCTTCCTCCTCCCTCTTTCCGCCATACTGCAGACCCGGTGAGTGAGTCTGTGTGCCTGGGCCTGACTGAAATCCGCTTCTATCTCCGTCATCCCGACCCGGACCGCCGCAGTTCTGTGACCCCCGTGTAGTGGAGGAGCGGCGCTTTCGGAGGAGTTCGGTATGGGGTCGGCAGGGCTGGGAGCGGCGCTCAGCTGGGACTTGAGCCGGGGCTTGTCCCTTGTCTCCCTCCATAGAGTGTGGAGGGGCCGGGGAAGCCTCGGCCTCAGGCTGGGCTCTGTCCCGGGGTCCCAGGGAGTGTGCGGGGGACAGTGGAGCCCCCCGGCCTCTGTGCTGTGTGACTGCCTCTGTGCTTCTATCATTACAGCACTACTAGCCCCAGCGTGCCCTGCTGCACTTCTCTGCGTGCTGGGGCTTGTAGTACGACAGTGGCGGAGTTGACTGCTTCTATCGGGTAATGGCGATGTGCCCTCTAGGGGGCGTCCTATTATTGGGGGGTTCTGTAATTGGCTTATTGGCGAGGGGTTCTGTTGTGTCTTGGGGGTTCCTCTGGATGGGGCTTATTGGGGGGTTCTGTTGGGCTTATTGACGGGGGGATTCTGTTACTGGACTTATTGGGGGAGGCGCCTCTGGATGGGGCTTATTGGGGGGGTTCTGTTATTGGGCTTGTTGGCGGGGGGTTCTGTTGCGTCTTGGGGGGCGCTCTTGGATGGGGCTTGTTGGGGGGGTTCCGTTGCATCTTGGGGGGGCCTGTGGAAGGGGCCCATTGGCAGGGAGCGCCTGTTGCGCTGTCGTCCGTTTTCCTACCTGCATTCATCGTTGATCCTTTCAGACTTATTCCCCTGCGTTTTTATCTATTGATCTGATGAAAACGAGCAGATTAATGTCCCGTTAATGTTCCCCTTTTGCTGATTGATGGGTGTCCGCTCGACCGCTGGCATGACGGGTCACTGTTATCCCTGTTACAAGATGGCGCAGCATCTTGTTCGCCGACCTCCTTTCCATTTATTCTCTGGAAAAAGCGGCGCACAGGCCCATAGGAGTGGAGTGTACCAACTGCTGCTCCATTTTCACAGGGATAAGAGCCCCCTTCGGTGTAGGTCATGGCACTCAGACCCCCATAATCTATGTCGGCACCTTTCTGCTCCTAAGAGGGGATTTCTTTTCACGGGACAACACATTTTAACTTGTTAAAAAACAATTTGTGGGGTTGGCATTGCCCATTGAGCTGTGCCACTTACTTGGCCCATCATTCACTTAGAAGGCCGGATACCATGTTAGTTGCCGTATGTTGATGGCTGACAGCCCTGCTGCATAACACTTGTGGCTAAATCCTTTATGCGACGGCGTGGCTGGCCTTTGGCACAGTTGTGTAATTACTAGTGTTGTTAGGCTGAGTTCACACTAGGAGTTGTTTATGCAAATTTTCAGCTGCGGTTTACAGTACCAGCAAATTCTGAGATTTCAAAAACTTCATGCACACACATTGGGTTTTTTCATCATCAGGATTTTGTGCTTTGCATGTTTTTGTTTTGCATAATGGAGCATGTCGCTTCTTTCAATGTGTCTTTTCACCTATTGAAATGAATAGGTGGTGAAAAAAACCACAGGTATCATGTTTTGTTGCGTTTTTCTGCCAAAACATGATTCTATAGAATATTAACTTTTTTTTTTTCAACACTAAACTTTATCAGCATGCACAAGAGACAAATCTAGCGTGCCAAAACCGCCGCAAGGAAAACATGCTTGTTTTTCTGCAGCTTCTTTCCTGCCAAGAGATCAGGTTTTTCTGCAGAAAAAAAATGCCTAGTGTGAACCTTGCCTTACGAAGTCGCCTCCACAAGCAGCACTGTGAATACATATTGCACTTGGTTCATGTTTTGTATGTTTGCTGGTGTCATTACTTGTGCCCCATTATCTAGTGGGCATCTATACTGGTACTTTGTCTGACTGTTCCCTTCTCTTCCAGGCACCATGGTGCGCATGAACGTGCTTGCCGATGCACTTAAAAGCATAAACAATGCAGAGAAACGTGGCAAGCGCCAGGTTCTTATCAGGCCGTGCTCAAAAGTGATAGTGCGCTTCCTGACGGTGATGATGAAGCATGGTAAGAGCCATCTCCCTCCTGCTCACTTCTTGCTCCCTGGTCCTGGGAAAGGCCCTGACATTCACCTCCTGGTTTTCTGTTACAGGTTACATTGGAGAATTTGAAATTATTGACGATCACCGGGCCGGAAAAATTGTTGTCAATCTCACAGGCAGACTGAACAAGGTAAGAACTCGAGTTTGAGCTCCTATCCCTTGTAGGGTGCTCTATGGTAGAGTAATGGTGTTTGGGATGAGAGGTTGTCAGTAGTGATTAGCGAACGTGCTCGGATAAAGTGTTATGCAAGCATGCTTTGATGCCAGCATTCTTTTCGGCGTGCTTGAAAAATATTTTCGAGTCTCCGCGGCTGCATGTCTCGGAGCTGTTCGGCTACGCATGCAGGTAGTGCCTGTTTGCTGGGCAATCCCTGCATTTCTTGCAGCCGTCGAACAGCAGCGAGACATGCAGCCGCAGGGATGCGAATATATTTTTTGAGCACGCTTAAGACATTCTGTTTGCACACGATCATGATAACACCTTATTCAAACACATTCGCTCGTTACTAGTTGTCAGTATTTCTTGACTTTTGAGTTTTGTCTATATGGACTCGAAGTGGTTAAGTTTTCATGAGCTGGAAGCCTTTGCTATTTGGAAACCCAGTGACGGTTATAGGGGTCCCAAGGTCATATAAAAATCAGGAGCAATTCCTCCAGGAACCCTGGCGAGTGACTGGAGGCATCGGTGCAGCCAGGTATAGCATGGACGTCCATTAATTTGTAATATGTAAATTGCCTCAAGTATCCACATGAGTTCAGCAGTCAGATTGATGCTGGGGCTTCTCGAGAAGAGCAGTATTCACCCGGCCTGTATACAACCATGTAAGAAATGACTAACGCTCAGTAGTGATGAATAGCGGGGGCTTGTGACTGCAGTGTTGCGAATAATCAAAAATTGTTTGCATTTTTAGGATGTTTGCGAGACTCTGAATTATATAGATATGTCTTTCATTGTGGCGTTGTGTGATGTTCCAGAAATGTAACACCCCCCCCAAATGGCTCTACAGTCCAATGGGACTGTCTGTGATAACATTATGGTAACTTGTATGTGACAGAGCTCAATGAACTCCAAATCCATCTACAGGCAAATATCAGCTGTTGTATGAGTATGAACTCGGTCAGCAGACATCTATAGTGCCCAATTACATGTTAAATGCACATGTTATTAACCTCTTTACAACCTTGGACGTATAGGTACGTCCAAGGTCTTGTTCCTGTCTTTGATTTTGGCACTGAGCCCGCATGTTTCCTTGCACATGACAGCAGATCTGATCAGCTGTCATGTACCTGTTAACGGCAGCGGGTAAATCTTGGATCATTGGCAGCGTCATTTCACACTCCGGCCGGAAGTGCATCGCCAATCCAGTCCATCTGGCGCCCCTGTCACATGATCGTTGCTGTCATTGAGAATCTCCTATGAACACCGAGCGTTCATATGAGATCTGGATTTCAGCTACACATGCCAGGGATGAAACCCTGCTATGAGTAAACGGTGATCGCAGTTTCAAGTCTACTAAGGAAACTATTGAAGCAAGTAAAAAGTGAAGAAGAAAAAAGGATTTAAAAAAAAGCAAAAAACATCAGTTCAAATCACCCCTTTTTGTCCCATTGAAAATAAAATCATTAAAAGATAAATAACTGACTTATTTGGTATCATAGCGTTCAGAAATGTGCGGTCTTTCAAAATATAAGGTAAATTTATCCTTCAGTAATTTTTGTCCGCTGCAATATTGCACTTAGGCTGTGTTTCCACGATCCGGAAACACAGCGCTTTGGACGGAGCGAAAAGTCCGCTCCGCCCAAAGCCCTGCCCCCTTGTGAACGCGCGGTGAATCCGGATGTGCTCATTGAACACATCCGGAATCACCGTAGCGCTGCATAGCCCTGTGTTATTTCCCTTGCGGCGACGGAGCGTCGCCGCAAGGGAATAGGACATGCTGCGATCTAAAAAGACTCGCAGCATGTCCGTTAACGCATGTCTGCCGCCTGCGTGTTTTAGCGCATAGTGGAGACGGGATTTCTTGAAATCTCCTCCACTATGCTGTAACATCTGGATGCTGCGTGTTTGACGCTGCGCCAGCTCACAGTGTCAAACACGCAGCATTTACTGAAGGAATCCTGATGGTGGAAACACACCCTAACAGGTGATCGAAACATTGTACCTACCCCAAAAAGTTAACTCTGCGTACAAAAAATAAGTCCTGACACCCTCAAATTTTATTTATTTTACTCACTTATATAGCGCCATTAATTCTACACCGCTTTGCAGACATTGTGAGCCCCATTGGGAACAGTGATAATGATCTAGTTTCCCTATCAGTATATCTTTGGAGTGTGGGAGGAAACCGGAGAAGCCGAGAGAACCCACGCAAACACGGGGAGAACATACAAACTCCTTGCAGATGTTGTTTTTGATGAGATTTGAATCCACCGCTGCAAAGCAACAGTGCTAGCCACCGTGCCGCCCCTATCCCGCAAAATGGAGACACCACGGGTATTGGAAAAATGACACCATAAGCAAAAGATTTTTTTCTTACAAATTTCAGACTTTTTTTTCACCACTTTATATAAAAAAAAACAAAAAACTATACATGTTTGGTATCTACAAACTCGTAATGACCTGGAGAATCAACTATGGCAGGGCAGTTTTTTAGCATTGTGTGAACATGGTCAATTTAAAAAAAAAAAACACCCAAAAATAATTGTAATTTTTGCAATTTCACCACACTTGGTATTTTTTGTCCGGTTTTCCAGTACGCTACATGGCAAAATCAGTGTTGGGTGTTCAAAAGTCCAACTCATCCAGCATATAAAAACAAGCTATATTAACTGATAAATGTTAAATTGATAGCTCTTGGAAGAAGGGGAGAAAAAAGCAAAACCACAAAAAAACTGGAAATTACAAGGTTGTGAAGGGATTAATGGGGAGAAAATAGGTGGCCATACACATGAAACGCCTGTCTGCTGAAGGCATGTGAGACAAGACAGCCATCTTTTGGGGCTCCCTCATAAACAAGAGCTGGTGTTTTCCATAAGAGAGGAGAAAGCTCTGGTAGCATCTTATCTCCCCTGAAAACAGAACCATCAGCTGTTGAAATTCCAACTACCTGCTCCTTTTCTTCCGCATTATGTCGGGTCTGAAAGAGATCGGACTTGTGACACTCGTCGTTTAAAAAGAAAAATCTTTGGCAGACTTTATTCCAGGCGAGTAAAATTAGTGCAGTAACATGTGAAACACTACAAAGCACGGACAACCGTTGTTTCGCATCGAGCAGGTGCTTCTTCCTGGGGCCTGATGCTATCGTGCTGTTATTTTCCTAGCTTGGAATAAAGTCTGCAGAAGTGTTTTTTACATGGGTGAGTGCAGCATATTCATTCTTTCCTTTCATATTGGACTCTAATGTGTTCATGCACCTCGCTGAGAACCCCTTAGTGTATTGGGAGAATGTTTTTGGCTAAGTGCCAGTGCTAACCTTTTCTACTTAAACAACATCAGATGTTAGACCAGTCCTCAGACATCAGATGTAGGTCAGACATTCATCTAATGCTCATTTCCTATAGGAACGAAGGATTGAGCATTATATCTCACTGATTCCTGACAGTCAGCAAGCAGCCCACCCCTCTCATATATGAGATTGTGGACAGTTATGGCTGTTTGGAGATTTCTACTGTATATGGCCTTTTTTAGGACTAGGTATGTGGTGGTGTCATGGTGGCTTTGTTTGGTTAGTCGTGTGGGAAGATCTGTGTGTTTGGACAGTTAGGTTTTCATGCACAAGTTCCACTCTTACAAAGATCATCCCTGAAAATGTGTAAGACGACAGCACATCCAATGTGTATGATGACATCTCCTGCCAAAGGCACAGGCTCTGCCGAGGGGGCTTTTTCTCTTTAGTCACCGCGGTAGGCATGCTCCATTGTCACTGCCAAACGAGTTCCTCAAAGCAGCAGTCCAGGAGTGAGACCCTGTGCTAGCAATTAGAGGGGCTGTCTGAGATCATACTCTGGATGGGTGATTGATATAGGTACTTGCATTACGTACTGTCCTGCTCCTGAGCTGTGGTTTGTCCTGTGTTCAGCCATCGCTGGTCTCGTGTATGACCACTGTTGTACTGTTTACATGTCATATTGGTATATAGCTGCCGGAGAATGAGCTGCTGCCTAATCTGGTGAAAAAAAGTATTTAAAGGGATTGTCCACTACTAAGGCAGCCCCTTCTTGATCAAAATGTTTGGGCCCTGATAAAATAATAAAGCTTATACTTGCCTCCCATGCCGGCGCCGTTCCCACAGTGTCTGCACGCTCTCCCGGGGCCTCCCGTGCGATTGTTGTGACACTGATGCTGGCGTCACTGTCTCCGAACATGTTCCAAATCGATCATGAGTAAGTCAGGGTGTGCATGTATAGATCAGGCTCAGACGTGGAAACTGCTGCACATCTACCAGATGTTGGCTGTGATGCGCAGCCAGCAGCTGCCTCTAGCTGCAGTGATTGTTACTAGCATTGATCACTGCTATGTAAATGTCTGTCAGTCACCAACAGGGCAATTTAAATAGCTGGATTTTAGGTGTGCATTTGTGAGCTCCATTGCCCCATGGCAGTCAGAAGCTTGCTGCAGGCCCCCTGTGTCCACCATCTTGGTACTCCTCTGAAGCTCCGCCACAGGCTGAGTGTCAAAGTAAAGTGATATCCACTATATACTGCAGCACTGTCCTATAGCATAAGCGATTGGACTATCCAAAAATACAATACCAATAGCAAAAAAAATATTCCTCACAGCTGAAATGGAAAAATAAATTATGGGTCTCAAATTGACAATTTTTTTTTTTTTCATACACTAAAATAAAAAAAACTAAGTTTGGTTCTGGCATAATAGTACTAACCTGTGGAATAAGGTTTACTGCACAGTGAATGGCGAAAAAACAAAACCTAAAATACAGTTGTAGAATTGCTTTTTTCCAATTTCACTCCACTTTTTTAGCCTCCGTATGGCTGTTACTTGAGGAATAAAAAGGAAAAAGTGGAGGAAAAATGCAAAACTACAAAAAAAAATCCAGGCCTGAAGGTGTGAAGTCATAATATTACCAAATGCCTCTGGATAACAAGTGGAAGCGGCGACCAAATGACTGCGGGTTACTAGCGTTCTGCTGCGGGAGGTGAACGGATATCTTGTAATGTTTTTTGCATTTTGATCCCCAGCGCTGAGCAAGTTATTTTGGTACAACCACTTTAAGAGGACTCCCTGCATTTGCACATTACCCGATTGTTGTTAATTTAAGAGAATAAAATGGAGTACAGTCCTATATATGATTTAACTAACATGACTTTCTTGTAATTTTCAGTGTGGCGTGATCAGCCCCAGATTTGACGTGCAGTTGAAGGATCTGGAGAAGTGGCAGAACAACCTCCTGCCTTCACGTCAGTTTGGGTAAGACAGTGTGTTTTGTTTTTCCCCTATGTACACAGGTAGCCTTTCTGTAATGGAAACCTAGTACATTTAATAAGGTTTATCTAGTGTCTTAACAATTGTGACCTGTCTTTAGGATTGGCCATCAGTATTAAATGGGTGGAGGCCACACAATGGATTGTGATGGCCTCCTGCGAGCAATGGAAACTGGCAGATGTGGTGCGAATTTGTGAATGGGCCTGAGCTGTAATGCCCCACTAGAACCGCTACTAAAAGTATGTCGATGTGACAGCAATGATGAGGCTATGTCGTTTGGGCTGAAATGTGGGGGTGCTGAGTATGTCCACCCCCATTCTTGTATGTGACACCTCTAGCTTAATGACCAGCTGGAGGGGGGCTTCAGTTCTTTGCTTCAAAAACTACACAGCTGTATTTTCAGAATTTTGAGCCAAAGCTTGAAGTATAAAAAAAAAAAATCAAAGGAATTTGTTTTCTACTCCTTTTGTAAAAGTAAAATAAGTGCTCCAGGTAGAAATGCTGAAATACAATGCATCTATTGGAAGCGAGGTTGACATCTGTAGTAGTGATGAGCGAACGTGCTTGGATATCGTCTTATCGGATCATGCTCTGGTGTCCTCCGAGTATTTTGGCGTGCTCTGAAATAGGGTGTCTGTCGACGCAGCTGCATGATTTGCGACTGCTAGACAGCCTGAATACATGTGGGGATTCCCTAACAAACCTGGCATTCCTCACATGTCTTCAGGCTGTCCAGCAGCCGCAAATCATGCAGCTGTGTTGACAGAAACTAAATCTTGGAGGACACCCGAACGTGCTCGGGGAAACCCGAGCAATGAGTATACTCGCTCATCACTAGTACTCTTGAATAAAAGTTTTCAATCGCCATTCTGGGGCTGCCTCTAAAACTCACCAGTTAACAAAAGTAAT
>JARQOD010000007.1:130746450-130858181 GCA_033576555.1 Oophaga sylvatica
TGAAATGATCTTTTGTGCTGCACATAGGATCAGTGTTCTCAGCAATGAGTCATTCTGTGTGATCAGAACTCATGCTGCCGAGAACTATTTCATTGCTTTGAAGGCAAAGTGTGGTCACATGAAGTACTGACTTTGCATTTTGACAATTTTTTTTGTACATTCTTACTTTGCAGCATATTTTCCACACCTGTCTAAAACTTTTGCACCGCAGTGCACAGATGGGGCTTTGTGTCTTCCTTTATATGTTGCTACGTATGAACCGGTTTCGGTCTACGCTTACTTGGTTGACTACCAATATGTGTATATTGGCCTGTGTGGATGCATACATACTATTGTTGTAACCTATTTACATAATCGTGCCGCTCACACGATTTTCATAAAATATATCAAAAACTGTGCCAAAATTGAGAAAAGGGCGCATGTGAATACATTTTAAGATTATATGACGAAGCCAAAATACTGACATTGAGCTGTAGTCTGGCAGTGATAACCTCCTGCTGAGAAAATACTATTTGTATTGAAACTACAACAAAACAGCCTAATAAGTGACACATCCCTGGAATCAGGCTCTCCTGCCCTATATTATGCTACTCTCAGATTAAATACAAAGTCACTGAGCTCATTTATTGCCTGCAGTGCGGTCGAGATGTCAGCGATAGACGATAACAGACAATGGGACCAGTAGTGGAGACTCAGCACATGGACCGAAAAAAGGGGTGTAAAGCACAGTTTGTCTTATTAAAACAAACTGCAGTTGGGTGGGGGGACAGGAGTTTTGCTAAACCAGAAAACGCCTCCGCTGAGCTCTCTCTGCTGTGATGTCGGAGTTGCCCACAGTTATTCACCTTTCTTATTACCAGAAGAGAGAAACTGCTGCAGCTGCATCCCCCTCCTCCCTCTCTGCTCTTTTTTTTTATGTATATCTTAGTGGCGGAAACATTTTCTGAATATTTGCAGAGTTCATGCAGGCAGGGAACCATGCTCTACTAAATGATTAAAAATAAGTTGGAATGATAACAATATGATAAAACCCATGATAATGTAGACCTAATCCGATGCGGCCTGTATAAGTGTAAAGCTTTTATCGTTTGGCCATCTTTTTATTCGGCCACCTTTTCAGGGAGGGTGTTAGAATACATGTTACCATAAGAATTCCCAAATATCATTTCTAATAATAAAATAGGTATAGGTGCCATCTTTTGGGAAAGTATAATGCACGGTGGGTGGCTGTATGGTATGATTGCTGTATTCACCGATCTGCCTCTGTAATATATGACACCGGCGCTAAGCGCGCAGCAGAACATTACACATGCAGGCGGCACATTCTCCTTGAAAGTAATGAATGTGCCAGCAGAAGACAAAATAGATGAGTTTTAATTTTCTTTTTTTCTTTTATTTCCGAGTTGCGCTCAGTATTCATAATCTTAATTTTTTGCTATGCCAAATGACTCGACATGTCAGAGAGAACAACGTGTTTAAATTAAATAGCAGCTTGAGTGGCGTTTATTGGCTCGTGTCTGACAGATTTGGTTCGCCTTAGTGAATCACAGCGCAAAAGTTTGACAAGTGGAAACGGCTGCGACTCCGGAATAATGTTTACAAATAATGATTTGATTGTTAGCGGAGAAGGAGCCATGTGGTCTGTTCTGAAAAACGGATTAATATTCATTCACTAATGTAGAAAGAGAAAGTTTTCTCTTGTAACTTTTGGAATTTAATTAGACTGCAGTTTACTTATCCATATTTTATCATTATTTGCTGTGATCCCAGCCGCCTTGATGTCTTCTTTTAAATTCAGAAAAGGTTTCGGGGCATTTTCTTAGCTTTTTTCCTAACAGAAATTCATTTTGTTCTGAAACTATTCCATTAGCTGAAGGCATACTATGTAAGATCACTATCTGTTGTGAACACGTTGGAGGCGACTTCGGAGCTGGGGCTCCCTCCGGTGGTTGCTGAGGGTAATGAACCAATTGCTGAATGGCTTTCAGCTGGGTCCGAATGGTCTGATATAAGTGACCTGAACTCCCATCAGCCTTGCCGGTAACCAATTGTTCCTCCAGGTTTTGGTTTGAACTCAGCTTGCATTCCTGCTCTCATTCAGATAAGTGACTTGTGTTTTTTTTCCTCTGGTTGGATTTTCCTTGCTGGTTTGCTGCCTTGCAGTGGACTTCAGCCTGGTCCCCTTTTGGGGCCTGGCGCTGCATTTGTGCTCAGTTTGTGTTTGCACTTTTGCTCTGTTCCTATGTCACTTTTTATTTGCTGAATTGCTGTGTGTTACACCAGAGATCTGATTTAGGTGGTGGAGATCGTGTGATCTCAGGTTTTTTGTTAATCAGAAGTGTTGGTATTTTTGTCAGGGTTTTTTGGGTTGCAGTCAGAATTCTTTCCTATACTTTTCTATCTAGACAGAATTGGGCCCCAGCGTTTGCTCATTCTACTTTCTGTCTGTGTTCGTATTTTCTTCTTGTCTAACCGCCATTACATGTTTGGGGGCTTCCTATTTCTTTGGGGGTTCTGCTACGGGGCAGTTAGCTTTCATCTTTCTGTCTTTAGGTGTAGCTATCTCTCCGGCTGTGACGAGGCGTCTAGGATCACCGTAGGTACGCTCCACGGCTACTTCTAGTGTTGCGGTTAGTTTAGGGTTCTGCAACCCAGTAGTTTCCAGCCTCTCTGGTGTATTGCTTCTTTGGCTATTTTTGCTATTTCTCCTCAGCTACCGAAACATAACTATCTATCTATCTATCTATCTATCTATCTATCTATCTATCTATCTATCTATCTATCTATCTATCTATTATCTATCGTCATGGCCAAAAGTGTTGGCACCCTTGAAATTGTTCCAGAAAATAAAGTATTTCTCCCGGAAAATCATTTGAATTACACATCTTTTGTTAAACATGTGTTTTATTCCCTTTGTGTTTATTGGAACAATGCAAAAAAAAACAGAGAAAAAAAAAGTCAAATTGGACATAATTTCACGCAAAATCCCCAAAATAGGCCAGATAAAATTGTTGCCACCCTCAACTTAATGTCTGGTTGCACATCCTTTGGAATAAATAACTGTAATCAATCGCTTCCTATAACCATCTACAAGCTTTTTACATCTCTCAACTGGAGTTTTGACCATTCTCCTTTTACAAACTGCTTCAGGTCTCCCATATGTGAAGGCGCCTTCTCCCAACAGCAAATTTAAGATCTCTCTACAGGTGTTCAATGGGATTTAGATCCAGACTCTGCAGGCCACTTCAGAACTCTCCAGCAATTTTTTTTCCATCTATTTCTGACTGCTTCTTGAAGTATGTTTGGGGTCATTGTCCTGCTGTAAGACACATAACTTAGGTTGCAAACCCAGCTTTCTGATACCGGGCACCATATTGCAACCCAAAATTCATTGGTAATCTTCAGATTTCGTAATGCCTTGCACACAGTCAAGGCACCCAGTGCCAGAGGCAGCAAAATATCCCCAAAACATATTTGAACCTCCACCATATTTTACTATAGGTACTGTGTTTATTTGTTTGCAGGCCTCATTTAGTTTTCGGTAACCAGTAGAATGATGTGCTTTACCAAAAAGCCCTATCTTGGTCTTATCTTTCCACAAGACAATTTCCCAGAATGACTTTTGCTTACTCACGTACATTTGGAAATCTGCAGTCTGGCTTTTTTGTGCCTCTGTGTCAGCAGTGTGGTCCTTCTGGGTCTCCTGCCATAGCGTTTCATTTCATTCAAATGACGAAAGATAGTGCTCACTGAGACTGCAGGACAACTTAAATTTGTTTAGAACTTGATTGTTGCTGCTTATCCACCATCCAGAGTATCCTGCATTGCAACCTTTCATCAATTTTTCTCTGCCGTCTAAAGAGATTAGCTGCGTTGCCATCGATTGTAAACTTCTTGATTATGTTTCGCACTGTGGACAAAGGAACATCAAGATCTCTGGAGAGGACTTGTAACCTTGAGATTGTTGATATTTTTCAACAATTTTAGTTCTCAAGTCCTCAGACAGTTCTCTTCTTCACTTTCTGTTCTCCATGCTTAGTGTGGCACACACAAGCACACAATGCAAAATTGGGGCAACTTCTCCCCTTTTTATTTGGTTTCAGGCGTGATTTTCATATTGCCCTCACCTGTTACTTGCCACAGGTGAGTTTGAACAA
The DNA here is from genome assembly GCA_033576555.1 of Oophaga sylvatica. Classification (NCBI taxonomy): domain Eukaryota; kingdom Metazoa; phylum Chordata; class Amphibia; order Anura; family Dendrobatidae; genus Oophaga; species Oophaga sylvatica. The sequence goes on from JARQOD010000007.1 coordinate 130,750,608, forward strand.
ACACCACACACGCCTGAAACAAAGTTGTTTACCTACAATTTTGGAGAGGTGACAACAATTTTGTCAGCCCCATTTTTGGGGTTTTGTGTGAAATTATGTCTAATTTGCCTTATTTTTATCATTTTTTTTAAATATATATACAGTAAAGTTTGGACACACCTTCTCATTTAAAGATTTTTCTGTATTTTCATGACTATGAAAATTGTAGAATCACACTGAAGGCATCAAAACTATGAATTAACACATGTGGAATTATATACTTAACAAAAAAGTGTGAAACAACTGAAATTATGTCTTATATTCTAGGTTCTTCAAAGTAGCCACCTTGATGACTGCTTTGGACACCATCACTTCCTGCCCTACTGGAGACTACCCGAGCAGCCTATGCTGGAGCCATCAGGGTTAATCATTTTATTATTTTGTATATTTGTAAAACAAAAAAGGAAGTAGTACAACCCCATTAACCACCTTTCATTGCACATTCTCTTACAGAACACAGACGGATTTTTGTTGCTCATGCTAAGTAGCAGAGTGTATTCCTCGCTGTATGCGCATTTGTCTGCCCAGCAACAGGATGTAACCAGAGCGGAGAGTTATATTAGCATATTGCCTGGTTAATATTAATATTATGAGGGCAAGAGAATGTATAATGAATGATTGTGTGTGGATGTCCACTGTGATAAATTGTGGTGGGATGGTTATGCACAGGGAATGCTGCTCAGCACTGTAAGCCGTCGCTACAAAGAATTACCAGCAGATTCGGAGAAAAAAAATCAGTTCTGTTCTATCATCAAATGAACGCCGAGTAACAATTCCACCAAGTCCAAATGCGATGTTAAGATGAAATGCATTATTGCCAATTATCATATCTGGTCCTGAATTGTTTCCTTTTTAGTTTGCAATTATATTACCAAAATCAATAGCAAAACGTTTATGTGACCAGTGACTTTATCTGAAGAGATATCTGTGATTAAAGGGGTTTATCAAATGTTTAAAAAGCCCTAAACCTTACGTCTCATGAGCTTTGTGTGTTTTTTTTTTTTAGACTTTCGGCTAGAAAGTGGACAACCCCTTTAAATTCACTGAAACTATCTTCAAAAGAGAATTTCGTTGTGAAGCCCACCCGTTATTCAGGCCATTGAATAAACCCAAAGAGGCTGGTGTACTTATCTTGAGAGTCCACATTAAAATGATTATCATTTTTGAAAGTTACTCTGCTAATATTAAAATAAAGATTTTAGGAGTCCAGCTCTAGCTCTGGTTGGATGCTAATTTTAATTGGTGGAATGTACAGCCGTTCTAACATGGATTATCAAAATAAGTACACCAGCCTCATCAGAAGAGAGTTATTTAATTATGTGTGTAGTTTGTATTGCGATTTATGTTGATTGATCTGCTGTACTGAATGATAAATAAGGACAACTAATATACAGTATGTGGTTCAGCTGAGCAAACAAAAAAATCACAGGACCTTGGTAGTCCGTTGCGGCATGACCGAAGCCTTGTGAACCATTTTGTAGCTGGCAGTATCCCTGCACCCTTTTCTCATTAATTGGTCCGTAATGCAGTGTCGGGTCCACGTATCTGAATGGGGGTCGCAGATGCGAGCCTGTAGAAGGATGCTCACAAGGCTCTGGTTGGTGGTCACACATTACCGATGCGGCCACTGGACCAGTGTCCTATTGAATTTGTTTTTGCTCGAGTCGAGTATGTAGCATTGTTATTATATATTTACCATGATTTTATATTAGGGATAAAAGGAAACAACAAGAGTTTAGAAATACAAGAGGTACAAGAAACCGCTACAGGTCTAATGGATGACGATTTGATGATGACAATAGTACCACGGCACAACAATGGGTCTCAGATGGTGAGAGGAGTATTAGACCAAGAAATAAGCACTAGATGGTCAGAAAAGTACCAATCATGAGAAATGTATTATACAGCAACGTACTTGATAGATTAGTGCTATATGACAAGGTGGGAGAAATAATGGATGAGGAGCCACCATGAAATGGTCAGAGGAGTCCCATAACAGACAGTGAGATGAGAAACAGACAAGAAAGCGGAGTACGAGATGTTGAGATAAGGAAATAGGTGGTGACAATATACTAGATGGTGAGATGAGTGCACCAATGTTACATGGGTACTCCAGGCATATAATATTGGTAATGTAACCTTAGGAGAGATCATTATCGATTGGTGGGGTCTAACGCCAAGCACTCCAACGATCAGTTGTTATTAACTCTGTATTTAAGCACAGACGGGAGCCGGTATAGACGATCATCTCTATGGGAGAGTAGGAGCTGATCTGCAGCGTCAGCTATCAGCTACACATTGAACATAACTGTGCTGTTCAGAGCTGATCTGCAGCTCTCAGCTGTGGCAGCTACACATTGACCTAACTGTGCTGTTAGCGACTGCGACTCAGCTGTGCAGCTACACAATGAACTAACTGTGCTGTCGGAACTGACTCAGCACTCAGCTGTGGCAGCTACACATGAACTAAACTGTGCTGTTCAGGAACTGATCTGCAGCTCTCAGCTGTGGCAGCTACACATTGAAATAACTGTGCTGTTCAGGAACTGATCTGCAGCTCTCAGCTGTGGCAGCTACACATTGAACAAACTGTGCTGTTCAGGAGCTGATCTGCAGCTCTCAGCTGTGGCAGCTACACATTGAACTAAACTGTGCTGTTCAGGAGCTGATCTGCACTCTCAGCTGTGCAGCTACACATTGACTAAACTGTGCTGTTCAGAGCTGATCTGCAGCACTCAGCTGTGGCAGCTACACAATGAACTAAACTGTGCTGTTCAGGAGCTGATCTGCAGCTCTCAGCTGTGGCAGCTACACATTGAACTAAACTGTGCTGTTCAGGAGCTGATCTGCAGCACTCAGCTGTGGCAGCTACACAATGAACTAAACTGTGCTGTCCAGGAGCTGACCTGCAGCTCTCAGCTGTGGCAGCTACACATTGTTCCATTCAGCATTTACTTCCAAGCTAGTGCTGTGGCTAAGAACAGCCGGTCATTGGGGAATCCTGGACAAGCCCTTTAAAATGAGTTCTGGCAAGTGAGATGAGAACTAGATGAGAAGATATTAGATTAGAGATGAGAATATAGTATTAAGAATATACGGGGTGATTGAGGTGATAATGTGGAATGAGAACAGATGACTTTGGTGAAATGAGATGTAGATGATATGATAATTCTTGGTAGCCAGAATAGAGCACAAAGTTAAAGGGACTGTCCGCGTATTTAAGAGAGTTGCTTCGAGGGAATCAACCCTCCTAAGCCGTTTATATGGATAGAGTTAATAGATGAGTAATTTGCTATTTTGAACGATTTTTTGCTCTTAGGCAACTTTCTTAAAATCCGAGACAACTGCTTTAAGATGAATTCCGGAAGGTAAGAGGAGAACTAAGTGATGAAACTATATTAGATGGTGAGACGAGGACATGATGATAAGAACTGACTTGATGGTTAGGTGAAAATGAGAATCAAGAACATAGTGGTGAGAGCAAGAGGGGAGACTATACTAGATGGTGACTTGATAATGCTGGAGAATAACAATGTGGTGAGATGATTATTGGACAGTCCGAGGACAACTCAGTGGTGAGAAGATACTAGATAATGAGATGAGCAGAGTGAAATGGGGACAAAGTCATAGGAAGATATTAGCAGGGCCGGTTTTAGGAAAAGTGGGGCCCTGGGCAAAAGTTTAAAATGGGGTCCCAAATGCTCACATATTGCACATCACACAGAAGCATATTTGTTGTATTTATATGCATTGAATCCAGGCCATTAAACAAGCGTAATCGATAATATTGAAGTTGTTCGACGCTCTTTCCACCAGCTGAGGAAGAGTAATTGTGACAGTGCAATCACTATTAGATCAATCTGTCCCCATACAGTATCATGTTATCAGCAGCATGTCGGCAGTTTTCACAAGGCGATGTGCTGCTGAGAAAAATGATTTTTGTTCCGGCATACCAAACAAACAATCACTTGATGAATAGGCAGCATTTTGCTTATTTAGTATAATACACCCCACAGTCCTCCACGTAGTAAAATGCAACCCACAGTGCTCCATATAGTAAAATATGCACCACAGTCCTCCATATTGTATAATGCACACCCCATAGTCCTCCATATAGTATAATACACTCCCCATAGTCCTCCATATAGTATAATACACTCCTCATAGTCCTCCATATAGTATAATGCACCCCCACAGTCCTCCATATAGTATAATACACTCCCCATAGTCCTCCATATAGTATAATACACTCCTCATAGTCCTCCATATAGTATAATGCACCCCCATAGTCCTCCATATAGTATAATACACTCCTCATAGTTCTCCATATATTAAAACACACCCTTCAATCCTCCATATAGGATAATACACTCCTCAGCCCTCCATATAGTATAATACAGTCCTCATAGTCCTCCATATAGTATAATGCACCCCATAGTCCTCCATGTAGTCCAATTCACTTCCCAAAGTATAATGCATCCCATAGTTCTTCTTATAGTATAATGTATTCCCCATAGTCCTTGATACAGTATAAAGCAGGTCCCTTGTAGTACATATAGTATAATGCACTGTTCATAGTCAGATAGAGTATAATGCAGCCAGCCCATATAGTATAATGTAGCCACCCCATAGAGTATAATGCAGCAACCCCACAGAATATAATGTAGCCTCCTCATAGAGTATAATGCAGCCACCCCATAGAGTATAATGCAGCATCCCATAGAATATAATGTAGCCCCCTCACCATGTATAATGCAGCTCCCCCATAGAATATAATGTATCTCCCTCATAGGGTATAATGCAGCTCCCCAATAGAATATAATGCAGCCTCCCTCATATAGTATAATGCAGCTCCCCAATAGAATATAATGTAGCCCCCTCATAGAGTATAATGCAGTCCCCTCATATAGTACAATGCAGCCCCCCATAGAATATAATGTAGCCCCTCATAAAGTATAATGCAGCCCTCCCCATAGAATATAATATAGAATATAATGTAGCTCTCTCATAAAGTATAATGCAGCCCCCCATAGAATATAATGCAGCCCCCCATAGAATATAATTCAGCCCCCATAGAATGTAATGCAGCCCCCCATAGAATATAACACAACCCCCTCATATAGTATACAGTTCAATGCTCTCTCACTGATATATTTAAAAAAAAGCCAACACAATACTAACCTCTCTTTCAGCTCTTTTCCTTGTTCCCCGCGCTGCTCCAGGCTCTGCTCCGGTCACAGAAGTGCCAGAGGCAGAGGAGAATTATGGGGGAAGGAGCATCAGCTGACGCACTTGCCTCCATTGCTTTCAACTGTATAGCCCATGACGCCGATACAGTTGAATACGGCGCCCGGCGGGCTCCCCTGGCTCACGGGTCCCATATCGGCCGTGTGGTGTGCTGCTATTAGCGGCACGCCACTGGATGGGGCCCCTGGGTGAGTGGGGGCCCTAGGCAGCTGCCTAGTCTGCTTGCCGCTAGCGCCGGCCCTGGAAATTAGTAAGAGATGTTGGTGAGTAGACTATGAAATGAAGACAAGACTGTTGGATGAGTAGTGAATAGTGAGAAGAATATTGGTTACTTGGTTAAATGAGTATTAAAGAGGTTTTCCATTTTCAGAAAACCCATCTACAAGCGCAGTTTTTTTTTTGCTTTTTTTTTTTAAAAAAGCAAACTGTGGTTTACTCAACTTCCCGGGGCCAGCGCTGAATCTCTGCTTCTGCGATTTAGTGGTTTTTATTTTTAGATTCTGTCTATCTCAGGTGAAGTGTACTTATGATAAAAGTTACACACCTCTCCATTCTTTGTAGGTGGGAAAACTTGGAAAATCGGCAGCGTATCAAATACTTATTTTCCCCACTGTATTGAATGAAAGTCAGCCAAATTTTCCAGTTTTGCTAGGGATGGACAACCATCTGATGTGTATAGGACAAATGATGTCAGGGGGAAAAATGATATGTCTTGATCTTTTATTCTACAGGGAAGATGATGTATGGCAGTGAATTTCTCCTCTTGCAATTGGAAATGCATGCATGCTCAGCTGAGTCGAGTGCTCATATGTATTGGGGAGTTGGAAGAAATTACTATGTGCTGTATGAGCGTTGGCTGACATGTCATCTTTATGGTCAGCTGTAGACAGTGAGATAACAAATAGGTATTAAAAAGTTTTATGAAGTGAGTTTAGTAAGAGATGTTCCTATGTAGTAGACTGCGGGATGAAGACAAGGTTGTTGGATGAGTGCTAAGTGATGAGATCAGTGATGAGAAATTCCTAATAATTTATTTAACGGCTTCGGCTCGATCTCGAGCCATGGCGACTTGATGGATGAACTATCTGTAGGAAGATCAATCTTTTGCAAGCCTAGATAGGTCCACCAGGGTCTTCTCCACCATTATTTTTGTTAGAGATGGGATTTTTATTCCTACTCAAGCTTTCTCTGTCTTAGGTACCCAAGCTTTGAGGAATAATCAAGAGAGACACCCACACGCGTTGTCTGTCCACGTAGTCTCTGTTTATTATTGGATATGGTGATCTTTTATAATGCCAAATCAAAGGGAATTGAGTTATACAATTGGTTGTCAAGCACATCCTGGGATACAAGATAAATTACATGAGAGAATGAGGGGAACTTTCCAGAGCTTTCCATATGTCAAAATGACCTGGTTCAAAAGTTGGAAGCTCTCAAGAGAAATTGGGCTGAATCCACACAATTTGGGTGGTTGTCCTATATCATCATTGAATTTGGAAACCACAGTTGTATCAAGCCATAGGGTTGATGGTCTTCCTCTTCCCCTTGTTCCTTCTATTCATCTGACCTTGATGTCCTTCTCCAGTGATTGCTCTGTTCGTATGATGTGTCATCCATTACTAATCATTCAGTACTCAGACATGGCTTTCATAAAAAAATTATTATTTTAGAATTTACACAAAGCAAAACCTATTGACATCTTTTTTCCACATTGATACGAATCCTTCTCTCGTCAGATCACAGGGACTATAAGACTAGGATATGTCCTATCCTATCCATATTGATTTTTTTTTCAGATCATCTCACTTCTTTTTGAAATACAACATTAAAAAGTTTCTGAGAAGTCAAAAATGAAATATATTGTCGTATGCACATTGAGCCCCATCCAGACTGAATTACTCCACACAACAATATAAATAACCTCTCCACCGTCCTTCTGACTGCCGCCCGGGGAGGTGTGGGACATAAATTGATGGAGAAAAATAACCAAGAGAATCAAAGAAAAGAAAAACAACTGGGAATGAGAATGAACCTAGCAAAATGAAAATCAATGGTAGCCAGCTCACGGACAATAGTCTACATCGCAGAAGATAAAAAGCCATTTCAGTTGGATGGCAGCCCAGGAGAAACTTTCAGAAAGAGTATGACTAAGTATCTGCTGGTACTTCAGGTCTATGTCACTTCCAGTGTATCCTGTGAGAATATTGTAAGAAAGTGTGTGCTGGGGGGGAACATTTTAATCTAGATGGACAAGTGGGAAATGTGAACTTTTTCATGTCAAAGTGCCCAATGTTTTCTACAACCAGAATATAAACTTTATTGTCACCCTTATGAGTCAGAATGTTAAGACAGATCGGAACGCATGAAAGTGTTAAAGGGAATCTGTTGTGAAAGTGATATTGCACATTGCGCGTAAATCAACTTATGTTCCGGCTCATTTCTTTGGTTTTGCTGTATTTTCTTGTACTTTGTACAAACAGTGGCGTGGGCCCCCTTTCTGAGCTATGTATTTCATCTATACAGCTTCACATGGATGGGTATCTTAGTTGGGAATATGTCCTGCTCGGTCCTTATTCACGGTAAGGTTTTAATACTTGAAACAGGCTAAGACCATTCCAATTGGGTACACCTTGTCCTGATGGGATGGCTTTTATGCTTTTTTGAGAAAAAGTACCCTATGTAATTTACATGTACTATTACTATTTACTTACCATAGAGTACATGCTCAATTTGTTTTTTTGGGGGGGTATAATCTGAAAGCAGCATAATGTAGGGACAGCAACTCTAATTCCAGCGATGTGTCACTTACTGGTCTCCTTGGCTTATTTTTTTATAAAATCACTGTTTTATTAGCAGGAGATTATCACTAAAGGACTAGTAAACTTGCTGTTAAGTAGTCCAACCCCACCCCCACCACTGATAGGATGACAGGTGCCAATGTACACAGCACGCTGCCAATCAGTGGTGTGGGCGGGGTTATACAGAACTCAGCATTCAGAGCACTAGTAGATCGGCACCAGATTAAAGTGATTAAGAATATTTTTAAGCAATAATTTTCATTTACTAGAACACCCTAAAGTACACATGGGGTGGGAGTTTCCAATCGATTTTCAAGAGTTTTTGCAAGTCATCACAAATGGCAAATTTACTCCCCAAATTTACTGCTCTCGACAAAAATTGGAAAAGGGTGTGCGGTCCCAATTGAATGTGTATAGTTCTAGAATTGTAGACCGATTTATTGAGAAGAAAATTAGGAATATTTGGTACAAATCTGTGCCTGGTTTTAGTTAAGAATAGATTTCATTTTCTGCCTTTCAGACAGTCCCGAATTTACCAAATTAATTATGAGGCATTCACCTTTAAATTGATTTCTTGAGTTTCACTCCAGCAATCAATTTTATATAAAAAAACCCACTAAATATAAATCTATAATATAAAAATCCAGTCCTAATAAATGTGGGCCCTACAGTTGTGTACCGGTTAACGGACTTGAAGAGCCCTCAATATACTCGTCATGACATTTTATTTTTCAGAAGAACAAAAGGGGGGAAAAAGTGAACTTTGGAAGTGAATTTTGCTGCCGACTGTTCCTAATATAACTTCCCTCAAAATGCTATTCATATGCAAAACTCACTGTCAGAATCACAGCTTTTTTCCTAGTGTGTGAAACAATTTTCTGTCAGAACACGGCTCGATGCAAAGGTCACCCCATCAAAACTGTTTTCCCTCAGTAGCGAGCATAATGCTGGAAAAGTCATTTCACAATGCGGGCTCTTATTGTATTTGTGTTTTTCCTGCCATCAGACAGCTTGTGATTGCATTTTTGTTCTCTAATGAGCAGAGTTCGAGCTATTTTCTTCTCGCTCGTTGTGGACACGGAGCTTTGGGGCGAGCTGGTGACAAGTCATTTTCTCCTATAGATCCTCTTATAATAGACTTTAAATGACTATTGTGCTTTTCATTCTGGATGTTATTCCTCATCATATTTGTCCACGTGTTATGTCCGCCGGTTGAGGGAGATGCTACAGTAACTTCAAGGTTTACTCAACTGTTCATCGTACTTCATGATTACTAATATTCTCACACAGTCCCTCCATCTTCTCGGTAGAGATAGTCAATCTGTAGTATAGAGGGCTGGAGGCTTCATAAGTCTGGCTGGATACACTGTCTTCATGAATCATGACACTTACTGGCGTAACTAGAGTCTGATGGGCCCCGATACAAAATTTGGACCTGAGCCCCTGCCTGAATGTTGGTCAGATGTATGAGTCTTTGTTTCATTCTAGATCCCTTAAAAAAAATGTCTGTTTTCCCCCCATATAATGATGTCCCTACTCCTGGTGCCTTCCTGTAATAATGCCCCCCGTTCTTGGCCCCTTCCTGGTATAATGTCCCACATCCTAAGACCTTTCCAATAATAATGTCCCCTATCCTGAGCCCCTTCCAACAATATTATCACCCATCCTGGGCCCCTTTCAGTTATAATATCCCCAATCTTGGGCTCCTTCCTGGTATAATGTCCCCCATCCTGAACCCCTTCCAGTTATAATGTCCCCTATTTTGGGTTCCTTCCAGTAATAATCTGTAGGGACCAATATATATGCAAACACAAGATCTACCATTATTGCTGAATAAACTACTAAAAAATAAAAAAATAAATAAAAAAATGTTCTTACAAAAATGAAGGTCCCTACAGAGTGCTGCTGTGTCCCCCTCTTTTTTGCATGTTATACAGTCATTGCAGCATGCACCTGTTCACACTTATGGAGGTCCTGGTCAGGTTTTTTTGTTCTATGTAGCCTTACAGTAATAATGTCTCCCAACCTGAGCCCCTTCCTGGTATAATATCCCTCATACTGGCCCCTTCCTATAATAATGTCCTTCATCCTGGCCCCTTCCTATAATAATGTCCTTCATCCTGGCCCCTTCCAGCAAATAATATCCCCTCTCCTGAGCCCTTTCCAGTAATAATGGTCCCTTTACTATTAAGTATATAAATAAGTGTCTATTGGGTCATTGCATGCGTGTAACATTCACATCTCTGGGCCGGTATCCGGATCCAGGGTTAGACGCTGTGGATGACATTGAGCGCAGGATAATAAAAAGTCTTACTTTATTGTAGATCTGTTTAAAAGATGAGAAGGAAAGTGATCACGATGCACAGTGGGGACCTGTGGATTTATTTTTTGCTCATTCATTCATAGTTGCAGCAGCCGTTACGTCCTCATCTACTATATAATCGTCTAATTCTGTCTGTCTGTAACGGAAATCCCGCCTCGCTGATTGGTCGCGCCCCCGGCCGGACGTGACCAATCAGCGACAGGCGCAGTCCGGCCGCGAATTGGCGCTGGATTTGAACCACGCACACCACAGCTATCATCAGGAGATCAGCGGAGCTAGCCGCGTGTCATCTCCTGCCACATGGAGGTCAGCAACGACGCAGCTGGGAGATGACCGGCACCAGCCGGTCATCTCACGGCTGCTCACAGCGGAAGTATCCCGAACGGCGGCCTCCACGTACACCCCACCAGCAGCAGCCTCTATATACCCCAGCAGCAGCAGCCTCCACATATACCCCAGAAGCAGCAGCCCCCACATATACCCCAGCAGCAGCAGCCTCCACATATACCCCAGCAGCAGCAGCCTCCAATATACCCCAGCAGCAGCTCTATATACCCAGGCAGCAGCCCCCACATATACCCCAGCAGCAGCAGCCTCCACATATACCCCAGCAGCAGCAGCCTCCACATATACCCACAGCAGCAGCCCCATATATACCGCAGCAGCCTCCATATATACCCAGCAGCAGCAGCCTCCATATATACCCCAGCAGCAGCAGCCTCCATATATACCCCAGCAGCAGCAGCCTCCACATATACCCCAGCAGCAGCAGCCTCCACATATACCCAAAGAGCAGCAGTCCCCACATATACCCCAGCAGCAGCAGCCTCCACATATACCCCAGCAGCAGCAGCCTCTATATACCCCAGCAGCAGCAGCCCCACATACACCCCAGCAGCAGCAGCCTCCACATATACCCCAGCAGCAGCAGCCTCCACATATACCCCAGCAGCAGCAGCCTCCAATATACCCCAGCAGCAGCAGCCTCCATATATACCCCAGCAGCAGCAGCCTCCATATATACCCCAGCAGCAGCAGCCTCCACATATACCCCAGCAGCAGCAGCCTCCACATATACCCCAGCAGCAGCAGCCTCCATATATACCCCAGCAGCAGCAGCCTCTATATACCCCAGCAGCAGCAGCCCCCACATATACCCCAGCAGCAGCAGCCTCCACATATACCCCAGCAGCAGCAGCCTCCATATATACCCAGCAGCAGCCTCTATATACCCCAGCAGCAGCAGCCTCCACATATACCCCAGCAGCACCCTCTATATATACCCCAGCAGCAGCAGCCTCTATATACCCCAGCAGCAGCAGCCTCCACATATACCCCAGCAGCAGCAGCCTCCACATATACCCCAGCAGCAGCAGCCTCCACATATACCCCAGCAGCAGCAGCCTCTATATACCCCAGCAGCAGCAGCCCCACATACACCCCAGCAGCAGCACCTCTCACATATACCCCAGCGCAGCAGCCTCACTTATACCCCAGCAGCAGCAGCCTCCATATATACCCCAGCAGCAGCCTCTATATACCCCAGCACAGCAGCCTCATAAACCAGCAGCAGCAGCCCCCAATAACCCCAGCAGCAGCAGCCTCCACATATACCCCGCAGCAGCACCCTCCATATAACCCCAGCAGCACCCTCTATATATACCCCACAGCAGCACTCTATATACACCCCAGCAGCAGCCTCCCATATACCCAGCAGCAGCAGCCTCCATATACCCCACAGCAGCAGCCTCCACATATACACGCACAGCAGCCTCCACATATACCCGCAGCAGCCTCTATATACCCCACAGCAGCAGCCCCCAATACACCCAGCAGCAGCTCTCCATATACCCCCAGCAGCAGCCTCCAATAACCCAGCAGCAGCAGCCTCTATATACCCAGCAGCAGCAGCTCCATATATACCCCAGCAGCAGCAGCCTCCATATATACCCCGCAGCGCAGCCTCACATATACACCCCAGCTACAGCCTCCAATATACCCCAGCGCAGCAGCCTCCTATATACCCCAGCAGCAGCAGCCTCTATATACCCAGCCAGCAGCCCCCACATATACCCCACAGCACAGCCTCAATATACCCCAGCAGAGCCTCATATTACCCAGCAGCAGCCTCTATATACCCCAGCATCAGCAGCCTCCATATACCCCAGCAGCAGCGCTCTGCAATATACCCTGCAGCACCCTCCAATATACCAGCAGCTCATATACCTCAAGCAGCTCTACATAACCCCATGCAGCAGCACCTCCACATACATCACAGCTCTATAAACAGCCCAGCAGCTCTATAGAACCCAGCCAGCCTCTATAAACACCCAGCAGCCTCTATATACCTCAGCACTTTTTTGACCCGCAGCAGCCTCTATTTTACACTGCAGCAGGCTAATATACGCAGGAGCTCTTTTACACCAGTAGCCTAACAGCCCAGCGCCTCTATATACACCCACACTCTTATACTACCCGGTTCTATTACACCCCAGCAGCCTCTATATACACCCCAGCAGCCTCTATATACACTCTAGCAGCCTCTATATACACCCCAGCAGCAACAGCCTCTATATACACTGCAGCAGCCTCTATATACACCCCAGTAGCCTCTATAAACAGCCCAGCAGCCTCTATATACACCCCAGCAGCCTCTATAAACAGCCCAGCAGCCTCTATATACACCCCAGCAGCCTCTATATACACCCAGCAGCCTCTATATACACTCCAGCAGCCTCTATATACACCCCAGCATCAGCAGCCTCTATATACACCCCAGCAGCCTCTAGAAAATCCTGTGTATTCATTGCATTATTCTTAAATCTTCATAAATAAACTACATACATATTCTAGAATACCCGATGCGTTAGAATCGGGCCACCATCTAGTTTTTACATAAGCCTCGGTCTATGAGGTCTACTTTTTTGTGACTGTAAGGTTGTGTTCACACGTTGCATAAATACTGCGGGTTTTTTGTGTGTCCGCACCAGTCAACGCTATAACAATCTTTTCTGGTTATGGAATCCTTGCTGCATTTTTTAAGTGTTTTGGTGCAGATTAACAAGCAGGTTTTTAAATGTTTTTTATATGACAGAAAAGCTTTGATTCTGCGCATAAAAAAGCAACTGTGTTATTTATGTGCGGATTTTATAGGCTCAACATAGAAGACAAGAGAGGAAAAAAAGACCAAACTGCACAGTTCATCGATGTCTTTAGCAGCACAGCAATCAATAGTTTTCATGAAATCACATCAACTTTGCTTGGACAGTAAATAGAGGCAGAATTTCTGTGTAAAAAAAACGCAGAAAAAAACCCGCAGCATTTTTGCTACTTGTGAACATGGCTTAACTGTCTAAGCAAAGTGTATGTAATTTCATGAAAACTCCTGACCGCTGTATGTCCAAAAATGCTGTTGAACTGTGTGGGACAATCCCACTGGATCCGGGACAGTTGGGTCTATGCCTCCATGACTATGAGAAGGGAAGCACATCAGTGTCTAGCTACAAGACTTAGCAGAAACATGATCTGTTTCCTAACTCTCAAGCCAGGAACATAACTACTACGATCGTGGGCTCTGCAGGCCTGTGCGGCTGAGGGGTCGCCGATGTCAGCAGAAACTTTAACTGGATGCGCGGCCTCTTATGCACATCCAGTTGAAGTGTATTGCAGCGCATGGGTCCATGAGCGGCGATACACACCCCCGGTCAATCAGAGGCCAGCAGCTGACGTCAGCGTTCACGTGACTGGGGGCACATGGCAGTGATATCAAGTGCTCCTGTCGCTTGCACACTGAAATGAAATGCCGGCCTTACAAGAGGACGCCGCCCGGCGAGGGAGTGCAAGGAAGGTGTGTATAATGACTGATTTTTTCTATGCATTAAAGAACTGAGGACATACACCAGGATGGGGAACATACATACCAGGATGGGGCCCAGGCTAAGGACAGTTATACCACAATGGGGGCCACGATAAGGTACAAACACTAGAATAAGGCACATATTACTAGGATAAGGGACATATATACCAGGATGGGGAATATATATATATAAATTATAATATATATATTATATATATATATACCAGGATGAAGGATATATAAATATATATATATATACAGTACAGACCAAAAGTTTGGACACACCTTCTCATTCAAAGATTCTTCTGTATTTTCATGACTATGAAAATTGTAGAATTACACTGAAGGCATCAAAACTATGAATTAACAGATGTGGAATTATACATTACACTTTACAAAAAAGTGTGAAACAACTGAAAATGTGTCTTATATTCTAGGTTCTTCAAAGTAGCCACCTTTTGCTTTGATTACTGCTTTGCACGCAGAAAAGGTGAACGGATGGACTCTACATGCCTGGTTCCCACCGTGAAGCATGGAGGAGGTGGTGTGATGATGTGGGGGAGCTTTGCTGGTGACACTGTTGGGGATTTATTCAGAATTGAAGCGGTGAGGGTCCAGCTCACTCCAAACCATCTCGGTTGGGTTCAGGTCTGGTGACTGTGGAGGCCAGGTCATCTGGCGTAGCACCCAACACTCTCCTTCTTGGTCAAATAGCCCTTACACAGTCTGGAGGGTGTGTTTGGGGTCATTGTCCTGTTGAAAAATAAATGATGGTCCAACTAAACGCAAACCGGATGGAATAGCATGCCGCTGCAAGATGCTGTGGTAGCCATGCTGGTTCAGTATGCCTTCAAATTTGAATAAATCCCCAACAGTGTCACCAGCAAAGCACCCCCACATCCATCACACCTCCTCCTCCATGCTTCACGGTGGGAACCAGGCATGTAGAGTCCATCCGTTCACCTTTTCTGCTGCAAAGCAGTAATCAAAGCAAAGGTGGCTACTTTGAAGAACCTAGAATATAAGACATATGTTTCAGTTGTTTCACACTTTTTTGTAAAGTGTAATGTATAATTCCACATGTGTTAATTCATAGTTTTGATGCCTTCAGTGTGATTCCACAATTTTCATAGTCATAAAATACAGAAGAATCTTGAATGAGAAGATGTGTCCAAACTTTTGGTCTGTACTGTATATATATATATATTATTATATATATATTTATGTACACACATACACACAAACACCAGGATGGGGGTTCAAATCTTGCACCATGGCCTATCGGACTGCAGTTACGCCACTAGTTGTGTCTCCAGTGATACCTGCAGTGGCGGCTCCTGCCGCCGGCTGTTTTGAATTTGCCATTTTGTTCCTGTTTGGAGGTGGGCACATTTGGAGATTTGCTGTGGGGCCCTATGATTTTTGTGTACATCCCTGCATGATAAGGCATACCAGACTGCTAGACATTATTTGGATGAAATACTCTTACACTTATTGTATCTGTAAAATTATCAAGCATTGCAATGTCAGAACCCACCAGTGTGTGGCAGGCAAAGACCAGATTTGTATTGCCCAACCAGCGCAGGACCAGGACGCTTCCATCCTTTGAGCTGTTATTTCTATATGTTCTATTGGTAAATATCGGTTATAAACGGTGGAATCCATTCGCAGGTTCGAGATCATTGAATTTGTGTCATTTGCCTTTTGAAGAACCAATAGCACAGACAGATTTGCTTATTTGCAGTGTCAGTGCCTGATCTTGCACTACATCCAGAGCACGTGGAATCAAAGTTCACATCCTAATTCATGCCATAAATAAAACTTTACACAATGGTATAACATAACTGTAAAAAAAAATACCTGGACCGCAATCCAAATATTATACATTATGCTATTGCAGCTAAGAAAAATTAACGAGGTTCTTAGTTAACATTTTAATGAGACTATATAAAGCCCACTGCCACGTCACATCAAATATCTTAAAGGGGTAGTTTGGGTAAGTACGGGCACTGGGTAGGTTAGTAACATTCTTAACATACAGATTAACCCCATATCTGCAAGTTAATAATGTTTTTTTTTTTTCTGGTGACAGATTCTTTTTAAAGAGTAACTGGATATATTTTTTATTATTTAATTATCCTCCAGGCATTTCTAATTATGAATTTTTGTAATACACTCAATTACTTTCTTTTGCCTCCTTTTCCCCCAACACTTTGCTGCCTTGCTGGTTCACATGGCCAATTCATGCTCCTTAGAAGGAGCTTTCATCTGCTGCTCAGGCAAGACCAATTCATGCTCCTTAGAAGGAGCTTTCATCTGCTGCTCAGGCAAGATCTGTAAACTGTACTCAGTCATTCTGAGTATCGAAATTTATCACATTAAATGAGATCATACGAAAAAAAGGCTGCACTCAAGCATACTAATGCATGACAACATAGAATACATGAAATTTTGAATAGCAACATGGCTTTGGAGTATAAGGAAAAATTTGAGACGCTTAGTATAAACATTTGGCCAAACATTTTAAAGCCCACCAACCATCGTCAAGGTGGTCTCAATTCTGGTGAGTCCTTGACCTAATGTGAACATACCTCTATTAGGCTGATATCTGAATTTCTGGGTGAATATGCACCTCTGTCAGTAATGCCTGCATTTATGGGTAAAGTAGGGACCTAGTGTAATTAAAATCACCACCTGGTGGGGGCGGAGTGCTCGGTCAGCAAGCTAACATTCAAAAGACAAAAAAACCTGACTGGCACATCCAGACTAATGTGAACTAGGTGCAAACCAAGGGAAGCTACCCCCATGTAAAACATACGAAAAAAGGCTGCACTCAAGCATACTAAAGCATGACAATATGGAATACATGAAATTTAGAATAGCAATATGGCTTTGGAATATAAGGAAAAATTTGAGACGCTTAGTATAAACATTTGGCCAAACATTTTAAAGCCCACCAACCATCGTCAAGGTGGTCTCAATTCTGGTGAGTCCCTGACCTAATGTGAACATACCTCTATTAGGCTGATATCTGAATTTCTGGGTGAACATGCACCTCTGTCAGTAATGCCTGCATTTATGGGTAAAGTAGGGACCTGGTGTAATTAAAATCACCACCTGGTGGGGGCGGAGTGCTCGGTCAGTAAGCTAACATTCAAAAGACAAAAAAACCTGACTGGCACATCCAGACTAATGTGAACTAGGTGCAAACCAAGGGAAGCTACCCCCATGTAAAACATACGAAAAAAGGCTGCACTCAAGCATACTAAAGCATGACAATATGGAATACATGAAATTTAGAATAGCAATATGGCTTTGGAATATAAGGAAAAATTTGAGACGCTTAGTATAAACATTTGGCCAAACATTTTAAAGCCCACCAACCATCGTCAAGGTGGTCTCAATTCTGGTGAGTCCCTGACCTAATGTGAACATACCTCTATTAGGCTGATATCTGAATTTCTGGGTGAACATGCACCTCTGTCAGTAATGCCTGCATTTATGGGTAAAGTAGGGACCTGGTGTAATTAAAATCACCACCTGGTGGGGGCGGAGTGCTCGGTCAGTAAGCTAACATTCAAAAGACAAAAAACCTGACTAGCACATCCAGACTAATGTGAACAAGGTGCAAACCAAAGGGAGCTACCCCCATGTAAAACATACAAAAAAAAGGCTGCACTCAAGCATACTGAAGCATGACAACATAGAATACATGAAATTTTGAATAGCAATATGGCTTTGGTGTATAAGGAAAAATTTGAGACGCTTAGTATAAACATTTGGCCAAACATTTTAAAGCCCACCAACCATCGTCAAGGTGGTCTCAATTCTGGTGAGTCCCTGACCTAATGTGAACATACCTCTATTAGGCTGATATCTGAATTTCTGGGTGAATATGCACCTCTGTCAGTAATGCCTGCATTTATGGGTAAAGTAGGGACCTGGTGTAATTAAAATCACCACCTGGTGGGAGCGGAGTGCTCGGTCAGTAAGCTAACATTCAAAAGACAAAAAAACCTGACTGGCACATCCAGACTAATGTGAACTAGGTGCAAACCAAGGGGAGCTACACCCATGTAAAACATACGAAAAAGGGCTGCACTCAAGCATACTAACTCATGACAACATAGAATACATGAAATTTTGAATAGCAATATGGCTTTGGAGTATAAGGAAAAATTTGAGACGCTTAGTATAAACATTTAGCCAAACATTTTAAAGCCCACCAACCATCGTCAAGGTGGTCTCAATTCTGGTGAGTCCCTGACCTAATGTGAGCATACCTCTATTAGGCTGATATCTGAATTTCTGGGTGAATATGCACCTCTGTCATTAATGCCTGCATTTATGGGTAAAGTAGGGACCTGGTGTAATTAAAATCACCACCTGGTGGGGGCGGAGTGCTTGGTCAGTAAGCTAACATTCAAAAGACAAAAAAACCTGACTGGCACATCCAGACTAATGTGAACTAGGTGCAACCAAGGGGAGCTACCCCCATGTAAAACATACGAAAAAAGGCTGCACTCAAGCATTCTAACGCATGACAACATAGAATACATGAAATTTTGAATAGCAATATGACTTTGGAGTATAAGGAAAAATTTGAGATGTTTAGTATAAACATTTGGTCAAACATTTTAAAGCCCACAACCATTGTCTGGGTGAATATGCACCTCTGTCAAATGCAGGCATTACTGACAGAGGTGCATATTCACCCAGAAATTCAGATATTAGCCTAATAGAGGTATGTTCACATTAGGTCAGGGACTCACCAGAATTGAGACCACCTTGACGATGGTTGGTGGCTTTAAAATGTTTGGCCAAATGTTTATACTAAACATCTCAAATTTTTCCTTATACTCCAAAGCCATATTGCTATTCAAAATTTCATGTATTCTATGTTGTCATGCGTTAGTATGCTTGAGTGCAGCCATTATTCGTATGTTTTGCATGGGGGTAGCTCCCCTTGGTTTGAACCTAGTTCACATTAGTCTGGATGTGCCAGTCAGGTATTTTGTCTATTAAATGAGATCAATGTGTCTGAAAGTCCAGCAACCAGTCTCCAGGTCTTCTAGCTAGCGCTATCTGCAGTCAGAATTTCCGACGTTTCCCTTTAAATGGTCAATTCATCCTTTATGTTTCCTGTCAATTCAACCCACGCCTCGTGTTTATCCCATAAAGAATAAACCTTCAGATAAACAATATTAGTTCACTTATTTCCGCACTCAATAAACCTGGAATATTACATTGGTTTCCTCTGCTCCTGAGGCTTCCAGCACAGACAGATGGCGCCAAGAGACTCTATATATCGTAAAGTAACATGTCCATAGGAAGTAGACTTTACCCGGTGGGAACCTCGGACATCGGCCATGTGTGTACTGTGTGTCCATTTAGTATTGATCGAGCTGCACTCTGGGGAGTTCAAACACACTGCAAGTCTGTGGAATTACAAGACTGGCTTGTCCCAGAGGTTAACCTGAAAAATGACAAATGTGAACTGAGCTGTGAAATCATCGACCATGGCGCCAAACAAGAATATTATGTAAACAACTAATACTTTACTATGGTATTAAAGGGGTTTTGTGAGGTGAAATGTCTGCAGTCACTCTATGTAACACATACTGCCGAATTGTGGCTGTGCACAATGTGCAAACTGTCTCATTCTCCTGTATTCACAGAACAAGTGGAAAATATATGTGATTTGCATAGTTATGGTAAAGTGCCTACTAGATTCTTCTGCACAAATTCTTCAGATATTTGTAGACAGCTATTAAGTCTCCTCTTAGCCTTCTTTCTTGCAAGCTAAACATTCCCAGATCCTTTAACCGTTCCTTGTAGGACATACTTTGCAGTTTACTCACCATTCCGTTAGCTCTTCTCTGAACTTGTTCCAGTTTTTCAATGTCCTTTTTTATAATGTGGTGCCCAGAACTGGACACAGTATTCAAGATAAGTCCTGACCAAGGAGGAGTAGAGGGGATAATTACTTCACGTGATCTAGACTCTATAATACATCCTTAATACATCCTAGAACTGCTGCATCGTTGACTCATGTGCAGTCTGTAATCTATTAGTATGCCCAAGTCTTTTTCACACGTGCTGTTGCTTAGTTCTATTCCTCCCATTCTAGAGATGTTATTTTCGTTTTTCTTGCCCAGATGAAGAATCTTGCATTTCTCCTTGTTAAATCCCATTCTATTAGCAGTTGCCTATTTACTAGGCTTTGTGCTACCGTTTCAATAAAACTCATTGTTTTATCAGCAGGAGAGTATCATAACAGGACTAGGTGTCTTTCACCTACTAGTCAACTGCTCTGTGTAACTCCTCCCCACTACTAATTAGCAGCTTTCTGCCAATATACCGTGTGAACAGAAAGCTGCCAATCAGGAGTGGGGGCGGAGTTATAACAGCTCAGCATTCTGAGCTCTGCTAAATCTACAGCAGTCAAAACTGTGATTGTATAAAAATTATAGAAAGCAGCCCAGTAAGTGAGACATCGCTGGATTCAGGGTCTCAGCCCCTACATTATGCTTCTGTTAGATTACATATCAAAAACCTGGTGACAGATCCCCTTTAACTCAGTGGAACAATAGTGACTTCAGACTTTTTTTTCAGTGCAGAAAACCCCTTTAAGATACATTTTTTTGAAGAAGAACACAGTTTACAGTAGGGTATAGTTATCTCTGACCATCCTTGCTCAAATGACTTTTTTGGCATGTTTATTTGGTAGAGTAGAACTACCGTTACTTGACGGAAGAATCCCAATTAAATCTAAGGGTGATGCGGATATTTGTAGCTATATAGGATGTAGAACCAAACACAAACACTTCTAACAACCCCACTAATGTTAGTGGTAAATACTTCTGCCTTTTTATCTCCATACATAACATGTGGAGTAAATTAAGCCCTTACAGGTGTAAGTCAGGCCTTTTGTATTGTAATTGTAGTCTATTAGTTAAGACTTTTTTTTTGTTTGTTCACATAAAATTGCTCATGTGTCGATTCAGAATTTTTGTGTAAAGAGTAACTATTGCTATAATTTCTATTTCATAAATCAATGGTGCACCTGAAAATAAGCAATTGTTTTTAATATATCTGTATTTAGAAGTCATCCTGCCCAACGCAGTAAGTCTGAATACGACCTCATTAAAGGCGTTTTCTTATATGAGAGTACTCTCGTGCTCTCCATGGTTTTGACGGATAACACTCATACCCATGTTATCTTATGTTGCTGTGCACATGTCCAAAAAAAATCACAGCATGCAGAATTTGCATCCGAAAATCATATGGCACTCGCCCACTCAAGTCTATGGATCTGTGAAAAAAAAGGCGGACCAGACTCAGATGACATCCGAGTGCGGTCAAATTTTAACGTACTGACATATTAAAGAAGATGGAAAAGCTTTTTTTTTTCTCTCCACCGCCAAGCAGGGCTGTGGAGTCGGAGTCGTGGCGTCGGAGCCCATTTTGGTGGAGTCGGAGTCGGTGTCATGGAAATTGAGTTGTCGGAGTCGGAGGTTTGGCTTACCGACTCCACAGCCCTGGCAGGGCTGTGGAGTCAGAGTCAGAGTAGTGGAGTTGGAGTAGGAGCCCATTTTGGTGGAGTCGGAGTCGGTGTCATGGAAATTGAGTTGTCGGAGTCGGAGGTTTAGCTTACCGACTCCACAACCCTGGCAGGGCTGTGGAGTCAGAGTCGGAGTAGTGGAGTTGGAGTAGGAGCCCATTTTGGTGGAGTCGGAGTCGGTGTCATGGAAATTGAGTTGTCAGAGTCAGAGGTTTGGCTTACCGACTCCACAGCCCTGGCAGGGCTGTGGAGTCAGAGTCAGAGTAGTGGAGTTGGAGTAGGAGCCCATTTTGGTGGAGTCGGAGTCAGTGTCATGGAAATTGAGTTGTCAGAGTCGAAGGTTTGGCTTACCGACTCCACAGCCCTGCCGTCAAGAAATCAGATCACACTCTGATCAGAAACTACGGTAATTAATATAATCGGACTTCCTTAATAATTCTTAGGACATAATCCTTAGGGTAGGTGAACAATATTAGACAACTGGACTCTCGAGGTCTGATGCTAGACACAATCGCCCAACCCCGCTGTTTGAAGGGTCTTGTGCAAGTGCTGCAACTTTGTTAATAATGACATTTTGTTGTCTTCCTGCCGCCAATATCCAGGTAGATGGCACAAGGAATACAGCTGATCCATGACATGCTAAGAGCTAAACCCTCATTAATCCAAGAATCTGATTTTGATGGTCTGGCCTAACAGGCTATCCATTTTCAAAATCCAGAAAACTCCTTTAAAAATCACATTTACACAATGTTATTTGTGATTTGCTCATTTTTGAGTAATCACAAAATAGAAGATGAAGCGTTTAAACTAACATTTATTTATAATCCTAAAAGAACAAGGAAGCTTATGCCAAATAAAATAATACACATTTTATTGAAAGTAAAATTTAGCAGGGATACAAATGCAAAATTAAAACTAAATTGGGGGGGTGTATACCAGCTATAATAAAAGATCATTCTAAACCTGTGTACTAATGGGTGAAATGAAGTTAGAGAGGGACTGCTAGTTGGATAATGTAGATCAGGCGAGGAGAGGATCTACATACACTGAGAGCAGCAGGCGCTGCTGAGTCCAGAATAAACTGAATGTATGTAAAGGAGACCAGAAGGTTCAAAAGTAAACGACAGTGTACGGAAATCCAACCACAAGTAGTCACACCTAGCAAGAAGGTATGCCCATGTATGTGCTAATTGTAATATGCAAGTGCAGCCATCCTTAATCATTAAGCTTTTTAAGATACAGGGATCTTTAAAGTGCTCTAATAGTGCCACATTGCTAAAATGAAGCATATAGTGCAATAAATGCTTGAAGTAATATAGGTTAATCACCTTATACAAAGCAGCAAGTTATAGCAGCAAATATATCAAAACAAGAATGCTAGACAGAGAACCACAGGCAGGGTAGGGTATATGGTATACAATCTTAGGATGTAGTGCAGTGCCCCAATGCAGACGAGCTGAAGGCTGCTATCAAAGCAACCTGGGCTTCCATAACCCCTCAGCAGTGCCACAGGCTGATCACCTCCATGCCACGCGGCATTGATGCAGTAATTGATGCAAAAGGAGCCCCAACCAAGTATTGAGTGCAGTTACTGATCATACATTTCAGTAGGTCAACATTTCGTATTTTAAAATAGTTTTTCAAGCTGGTGTTATAAAGTATTCTAATTTACTGAGATAATGACTTTTGGGTTTTCATTGGCTGTAAGCCATAATCATCAACATTAACAGAAAAAACACATGAAATAGATCACTCTGTAATGACTCTATATAATATATGAGTTTCACTTTTTGTATTGAAGAACTGATTACCTTTTTGATGACATTCTAATTTTGTGAGAAGCGCATGTATATATATATCACCCATTCTGCTATATGTCCCTGATCCTGGACCCCATCCTGATATATGTCACCTGTTCTGCTGCTGTTTTATAATGTATAGAAAAAAATAAACCATTATACTCACTAGGGGCATTCATAGAAGACATGGGGCTCCATAGAAGAAGTATAATGCACCCCCATAGTCCAGAATATATTATATACTGCACATCCCATATATGTCATCCATATAATATACTGCACAGCTCTTAGTCATCCATGTAGTATAATGCACATCCCATAGTCCTCCATATAGTATAATGCACATCCCATAGTGATCCATAAAGTATAATGCACCCCATAGTCACCTATAAAATATGATGCACCCCATAGTCATCCATAAAGTATAATGCACCCCATAGTCATCCATAAAGTATAATGCATCCCCATAGTCACACTAAAGTAAATGCACACCTCATAGTCACCTAAAGTATAATGCACCCCATATTCAATAAAGTATATGCATCCCATATTATCATAAGTATAATGCACCCCATATTCATCCATAAAGTATAATGCACCCCATATTCATCCATAAAGTATAATGCACCCCATATTCATCCATAAAGTATAATGCATCCCATTCACATAAGTATATGCATCCCAATTATCCATAAAGTATAATGCACCCCATATTCATCCATAAAGTATAATGCACCCCATATTCATCCATAAAGTATAATGCACCCCATATTCATCCATAAAGTATAATGCACACCCCACAGTGATCCATAAAGTATAATGCACCCCATATTCATCCATAAAGTATAATGCACCCCATATTCATCCATAAAGTATAATGCACCCCATATTCATCCATAAAGTATAATGCACACCCCATAGTCATCCATAAAGTATAATGCACAGCCCATAGTCATCCATAAAGAATAATGCACCCCCATAGTGATCCATAAAGTATAATGCACCCCATAGTCATCCATAAAGTATAATGCACCCCATAGTCATCCATAAAGAATAATGCACCCCCATAGTGATCCATAAAGTATAATGCACACCCCATAGTCATCCATAAAGTATAATGCACCCCCATATTCATCCATAAAGTATAATGCACCCCATAGTCATCCATAAAGTATAATGCACATCTCGCAGTCCTCCATAAAGTATAATGCACATCCCATAGTCCTCCATGAAGTATAATGCACAACATAGTAATTCATAGGCAGGTTTC
Source organism: Oophaga sylvatica (assembly GCA_033576555.1). NCBI lineage: Eukaryota > Metazoa > Chordata > Amphibia > Anura > Dendrobatidae > Oophaga > Oophaga sylvatica. The sequence goes on from JARQOD010000007.1 coordinate 130,775,504, forward strand.
ACCCTTGCAATTGCAATGCAAGAAACCCGCGCGAGTCTCTCGCCTCAATACCCGGCACTGCTGCCAGAAGTTCGGACTGGAGAGTTCAGGTGCATAGAAATACATGCAGCCGCACACTCCGGTCCCGAGGGCCGGCGGCAGTGCCGGGTATTGAGGCGAGATACTCGCGCGGGTTTCTTGCATTGCAATTGCAAGGGTGAAACCGGCCATAAAGTATAATGCACCCCCATAGTCATCCATAAAGTATAATGCACCCCATAGTCATCCATAAATTATAATGTACCCCCATAGTCATCCATAAAGTATAATGTACCCCATAGTCACCCATAAAGTATAATGTACCCCATAGTCCTACTTTGAGTAGCAGAAATGATCAACTGCTATGAACGTCGGCCATGGTGAGGAACTTATAGCAGATCTGCAATGACAACCACAGGGGTCTCCTGCAGATCCCGGGTTGTCATGCCAATCCATCCACACGCCGCGATCATGTGACAGGGTATGTGTATGTGTATGGCGGTTATAATTCCTCTTTGAATGTTATTATATTTACTTCATTGGTCCATGTTGTGCCCCTGATAAAGCGCTGCCCTGGAACAAGTATGTGATACACCTTCATCTGGACATTGCTGACTCTCTCTTGGCATCTTATTCCAATGTGATGCTTCTATACATTTTATACCATTACAGCTTTGTACAAAAGACCGCCATTTAGCCTAATGCCTCCAGCGAGTAAATGAATGTTGTAGCACAAAGTTAAAGGGAATGAATAATCAGAAAACAAACAAGTTTTATGGTAAATGTAGCTCTGAGTACATACTGTATAATGGCATCGCGGACATCATGCTGCTGCAAATATCTGGATATAACAATAAAAACAAAATAAACGAGCACATAGAAAGTATCATGCATCTATAAAAACTGTTTGAAAATATAATAGCCCCCGATATACCTGTGCTCCCTCCGCGCCGCTGTAGCTTTGGGTTTGGCTATTGCTATGTTGGTGCTGTTATAGAGACACTGACTCTGGTGGAAAGTCCCTTGTGACTGTCGCTGCTATTCTGGTCTTGGGGTCCTGTTATAGGGGAACTGTGCTCGGCTCTGTCATTGAATAAATTATGGCTGCTGTTACTGTGGTCCAGTGACCGGTGCTTTTATAGAGGCACTTTAGCTGATACTATTATGGGGTACCCTTTGGCAGTACACTATAACTGTGCCTGTAATTCTAGTTCTGTGACTGGCTCTAATTTAGAGCTAGCGGTGCGGTGTTATTGAGTACCTAATGGCTCTTCCTTATTGTAGTCCTGTGACTGGCATTTTTATTGAGGCACTTTGACTATTGCTCCTATAAGGGAGCCTATAGTTGATATTACTATGGTGGTCCTGTGGCTGGTCCACTAATAATCACTGTCATTGGGTACCTTATGGCTGTCGCTATTGTGGTCCCATTATAGGGACGCTGTGACTGGCGCTGGTAATAAGTCCCTAACAGCTGTTGCTGGTATTGTGACCGACAATTGAATAAAGGCACTTTAGCTATTACTGCTATCAGGTGCCCTATAGCTGATATTGTTGCTGTGGTCCTGTAACTATCATGGTTATTAGGCATTGTGGCTGTTGTTGTTGTGGTCCCGTGACTGGTGCTGTTATAGGAGAGCTGTGGCCAGCGCTGGTAATAAGTCCCTAATGGCTGTTGCTGTTATTGTGACTGTCTCTTGTATAGAGGCACTAGCTATTACTGCTATTAGGTGCCCTATGGCTGATACTGTTATTGTGGTCCTGTACCTATCACAATTATTTTGTATTATGACTATTGTTATTGTGGTCCCGTGACTGGTGCTGTTATAGGGGTGCTGTGACTGGTGCTGGTAATAAGTCCCTAACAGCTGTTGCTGGTATTGTGACCGACAATTGAATAAAGGCACTTTAGCTATTACTGCTGAGTCGCACAGCCAGGGCATGTGGGGTACTCGGCATCGAGCCCGTTCACTCCAATGGGGGATGTCACGGGTAGCGCAGCTCGGTCCGTGGCCCTGGGGCTCACCTCAAATGTGGGATATTTACAGGGGAATAAAGTATTTACAGTTTGTTTGTGACGCCACCTGTGGTACCTGGTCAGGGTGACCAGCGCTGCAGGGTAGGTCCACTGAGGGGTTGTTACTGGGCAGCAAAGTGTTAAGTCTTCCACAGGCAAGACTGGGTCCCTCAGGGTAGATGGCGGTGTAGGGGTGCAGGATGGAGAAGGGGCTTTTCAGCCCAGGAGCAATAATGCAGACACACACACGAAAGTCTCTTTCTGTACCTTTACTGATGGTAGTTGCAGGCACGTCCCGGGAAGCTGGTAGGGTGGAGGATGCACGTCCAGTATTCCCACTGAGTAGGTGTAGGGCCTCCTTACTCCTGTTGTGTGAGTTTCTGACCTGTATGAAACAAAGTCTAACTCTGTCTTCACTTATACGCCCGGCTGACTTTGAGGTGAGGCCTTCTCTTGGATAGAACAGTGTCTCTAATGGTTGGCCGACCGGACTCCTGTCTTCCTGACCCCGGTTACGTATCAACACTCTTGGGCCCCTGCAACCTGTAGTCCAGCAGGATCTTCGGTATCTCCTACTAGTCGTGTAGACTCTAGCAAACTCGGACCCGGTGTATGGTATTCAGAGTAGAGGTAAGCTATCAATGCTGTTCAACCTCCGTTACCCTCTTCTTCACTTCCACTCACCTTTCGTTCTACTCCGACCGACAACATAAGCACACTAGCAGAGATTAGCTGATTCTTCTTTCTCTTCACCGCTCTCTAAGCGTCGGCACGCTTACTCACTGAAACTACACTCAGTTGACTCAGTTCTGACCAGGCTGAAGTGGCTATCTTCCTCCACTCTTACTAGCCTCCACTCTTTGAACTAAGCTCAAGTTGCAGTCTTCAGGTTCTCTCACAACTCTCTACTCCTCTAAGCTCTGAGGTGAATAGTCTAGGCACGTTCTCAGCTAGACTGCCTGAGGTGACTAAACTGTCTCACACTCCCAGCTAATCTGCCTGAGCTGTCTGAGGTAATCTGCTCTGTCTGCTGTGTCTTCACTACTCTTATATACTCTGAAAGGGCTCCCTCTGGTGGCTCTAGGGAATAGTGAAGGTTTGTTGTGTGCATATCAGGTCTCCGTGGGTGTTACCTTTTGTGCATCCCCCTGGGGAAATGTGAATAGGGCTACACACTGCTATCAGGTGCCCTATAGCTGATATTGTTGTTGTGGTCCTGTAACTATCATGGTTATTAGGCATTGTGGCTGTTGTTGTTGTGGTCCCGTGACTGGTGCTGTTATAGGAGAGCTGTGGCCAGCGCTGGTAATAAGTCCCTATTGGCTGTTGCTGTTATTGTGACTGTCTCTTGTATAGAGGCACTAGCTATTACTGCTATTAGGTGCCCTATAGCTGATACTGTTATTGTGGTCCTGTACCTATCACAATTATTTTGTATTATGACTGTTGTTATTGTGGTCCCGTGACTGGTGCTGTTATAGGGGCGCTGTGACTGGCGCTGGTAATAAGTCCCTAACAGCTGTTGCTGGTATTGTGACCGACAATTGAATAAAGGCACTTTAGCTATTACTGCTATTAGGTGCCCTATGGCTGATATTGTTATTACACTGTACACCTAGTATTGTGGTCCTGTGGCTGTTGCTGATATTCACGTGCTTTAAAAAAAAAAGCAGATTTTGGGAGCCTCTTTCAAAATATTACTTTGTTTTAATCAATTTATATTTGTAAAAAAAAGTAATACATATTAAATAAATATTTTCCAGTGTATTGTTATTTCTACTTTCTTTGTCTATGCAGAAATTTATTTTTCACCGTTTCTTCCTGTACCTACAGAATGTCATCATTTATTTCTACGCGTAGAAGGTGTGGTGGAGCTGTCACAGTCACCGTCTTATCACAAATACTCCCCGGTGTTCACAGGTCCGGGCCGCCATTTAGCGCTGCCTTTCAATCCTCGGCGATAACAATGAAAGAGACTGTAATTGGGTCACTCTAATATGTAACCTTGGACATGTTAAGTGCTGGAGGAAATGCATGGATATAACTAATTGGTGATCCTGATCAGTGCCTATTTTCAAAGCCATCAAATGATTTTCCTGGGCTATTAGTGTCACTGTATGCAGCCAAAGGAATGATTGCTCGCACAAGAATGGCCATGCCGAAATAATTATCAAAGGCTCCTTGGCTGACTTTTCTATTCGCTGTGTTATTGGGTTCAACTCCATTGTCACGTTCAAACAAGAGCATAACATTCATCAGTCTGATGCAGGATGTGATCCACCTCAGCTTATGCCAATTTTTCCTCTGTGTCTGCTATCAATCTCTGTGCATGCCTCTTTGTTCAGCAAAATATCATCACTAATGTTCGGTATTCCTATGGGAGTTTTATCGGGACTAGTTCCAAAGTCACAGACGTCTCTGCAGATGTGAAACAGACGTTTCTTTCCAAACAGATTGAAATAGACAATAATGTCTAAGGTAACAATGCCTAACTCCGAGGCACTACATAAGACAGAGGATAACTTGCTGATCGTCGCAGGGTCTGACCACTGGGCCCGCCACCCAATCTGAGACTGGGCCCGAGAAAAGGCTATGTTAAGCTGAAACGTTGCACATGTTGTGACCCGCACCACAATTGTGGGTTACCAGGGCAATGGGGTACTCAGAGCCGAGCCCATGGAAGTCTATGGGGTTGTCACAGGTAGCGGTGGCTCGGTCTGTGGCCCTGGCGGTCAGGCGTATGTTGGGGGGGATATTATTTACAGGGGATTGGTATATAACAGTTCGTGACGCCACCTGTAGTTGTCTGATCACTAAGACCAGCGCTGCGGTGAATCTCTGAGGGGATGTTGTGGCAGCTAGATGACGGGTCCCCCACAGGTGGGACTGTTCCCTCAAAGTCTATGGTATTAATGATGTAGGGTGCAAATAAATGAATCAGTCTCACACCATCCAGCGTCTTTCCATACCTTTTACTTTCAAGTTGTTCAGGCAGGTCACGGGAAGCTGTTGGGGTGGATGGAGGATGCGTTTCGAGGCAACGGCTGAGCAGGTTAGAGGCCTCCTTAATTTTCATATAATGAGTCCAACTAGCATAGAGCTAAGTTCACTCCAAACTCCAGCTATTTCTGTAGCTGTACTGCCCGTTCAGCATAGTGGTCGGAGCCTTCCATATAATGTGAGAGAGCTGAGTTCCTACTGTTGTCCTGCATCGACTCAAGGTTCCCACTCTCCCAGACTCCAGTTACGTACCGAAACTCCAAGGCTGCTTTCTGCGACCTAAGGTCCAGTAAGACTCTGGTTTTTCTATCTCTACGCCTGAAGCTGTAGCGACACTTCGGTCCCCAGTGACCGGTGATCAATGCAGGATAGTTCAATCCTTAAGGCACTTTTATAATTCCTTCCACTGCACCCTTCGCCCTGCTCACACTCTTAATATCAGCACTGACTAGGCTAGGATAATATTCGGTTATCCGTACTAGCCTCCACTTTTGTACCGTCTCTCTGTATTGACAGGAATCTCGGCTCTCCAACAGGCACTAGTCCTGACTCCCTCCACACTCAGGAGACGCTTTCAGACTCTCTTGTGCTACAGGACACTCCCCTATACACCCCTGCTGGGTGTGTCTGAGTGTATGTGAGTGATGTAGAGCCCTTAACCGTTACCTCTCCACTCATCCTCCTGGTATTGTGTACCTTACATACCAGGGCTACACATTCCCCCATGGTAAAATACAGCACTCCCGGGCTGTGAAATATAAAAAGAAAGACATTTTGTTTTGCATTAAAACATTTAAACTCATCCCATCCGGGAGGTAAGGATTTCTTAAACGTTGCATTATAACATTAGACATAGAAAAATACAAAAACATACTTTCAATAAATATGTCATATCAAACATATTCTTGTGAAGGACCCGCACCAAACCTTCAACGTGGGTCCTGGGTGGGCTGCAGGACATCTGGCTGCAGACCTCGCTCAGTGCCACACCACACGGGTTTTATGTTCAGAGGTAATTGTTACAGTTGATATAGAACCACGAAAATGCATAAAATGCAACTATATACATTATCAGTTCTGGGGCTGACACAGTCCACAGCCTCAAAGTCCATATTCCTCCTATTTAGTAATGCACAATACTATAACAATACTTTTTACAATATTCACATAAGGTAACCTTTTGCTGAGTTAAATTACATTATTTTGCTAGAATTACTGTTGATATCGAATGGGTATCTTCCCTTTCGTGATTCGCTCTGATCTACGTGGAGTAGTTTCAGGTATATTAGTCTGTGATCTACCTGCACTGCGTAACGGCAAACTATAGAACTGTCTCAATCTTTCTATGGATCTGGCAAGCGTACTGATGGCTGGGCGGTGTGAGTCAGCTTCACCAGGGGATCCCATAGCATGGGGCGCTGCTTCTGATGGTCCTTCTTGAGATTCTGTAGGCTGGTGTGTTACTGGAATAGGTAACTCCTGAACTGGCTCAACTGGCACCATGGGCATAACTGGAGGTAGAACTTCCTCTTGTGGCTGATAAAACTGCAACACCGGAATGATTACAGCATCTCCAGTCTGGGCCAATCCGCAGGGAAATCTCCCAGATCCGTGTGTATGACCTCTTCTTTTCTTTCTTCTTGATTGACGACAGAGTTCTCTTCACGAAGCTTTAAGGGTTCTGGGCACAATTTCAAATGATCTCTGGACACAGTGGATATTGTTCTTCCTCCGTCCTTACTGATGATACACACTTTTCTGTTGTCATATTTGGAGTCTTGTACTACGTATGGTTCTTGTTCCCACTGGTTATCCAATTTGTGCATCTTCCTTTTTCTTTCCAATACCACTTCTCCAGGCATCAAAGGCTTGGCAGGAGCATTCCTGTTGTAAATATCTTCCTGTTTTTTCCCGTGCCTTGTTGAGACTTTCTTCTACACAGACTTGCACTCGTCTGTATTGCTCTTGCCGATTGATGTCCCAGTTTTCAATGGCGTCATCTGCCTCCGGTTCTACCACTCCAAGTTCTAAATCCATTGGTAGTCTTCCGGGCCTTGCTCTCATAAGATAGGCTGGAGTGCAGTTAGTGGAACTTACAGGTATATGGTTATACAAGTCAACCAAATCAGGTAGTAAGTCCGGCCACCGATTTCTGTCTTCCAACGGTATGGATTTCAGCAAATCAAGGACAATGTGGTTCATTTTCTCGCAAAGGCCGTTGGTTTGTGGATGGTATGGTGTTGTTCTAATTTTCTTACACCCATACATGTGACAGAATTCCTTGAATAGGTCAGCCTCGAAAGCAGGTCCTTGATCAGTTAATACTTGCTCCGGATACCCATGCGGTCTGCAGAAGCTTGCTTGAAAGGTTCTTGCTGCCGTCACTGCGGTCTGATCCTTAACTGGAACAACCACCAGAAATCTAGAGTAATGGTCCACCATGGTCAGGGCGGATGAGTATCCAGATCTACTTGGCGACAATTTAACGTGGTCCAAGGCCACAATCTCTAAGGGACGAGTCGTCCGGATAGGCTGCAGGGGTGTCCTCTGACTACCGTAGTCCTTTCTTCTGAGACCACAGGGTCCACAGTTCCGACACCACCTCTCGATGGAGCTGCGCATCCCTACCCAGTAGAACCGGCTCCTCAACAGGGTCTCCAGCTTTCTCCAGCCAAAGTGTCCTGCTTGATCATGGTATGCTTCCAACACCATTTGGACGTCTGCCTTGGGGACCACTATCTTCCAGACCATCTCGTGGGTCCTGGGGTTGACGTATCTCCTGCACAACTTCTCACGGTATAGGAACAACCGGCTTCTCTCGTTCCACAGGAGCTTTGCTGACATAGTTGCATCTTTTTCCAAGGAGGAACCTTCCTGTCTTAACAACTCCTTGATACGGCTGACCACTGGATCGCTATCCTGAGTCTCTTTCCAACTGTGATGGGGTAAGGGATTTAACGTCGCACCATACTGCTTTCTGTAGACTCGATGCTCGTGGACTACCCCATTTCGATGGAACGCAGGTAGCTCAATTTCTTCCAGGTCGTCCGATTCTTCTTCCGTGTCAGAGTCATGCGGCATTCGGGACAATGCGTCAGCATTAGCATTCTTTCGGCCTGCCCGGTATTTGATGGTAAACTGGTAATTGGACAACCGAGCCATCCAACGCTGCTCCATGGCGCCCAGCTTGGCTGTTTCCAGGTGCGTTAACGGGTTGTTGTCTGTGTACGCCGTGAACTTGTTGGAGGCCAGATAGTGCTTAAATCTTTCAGTAATGGCCCAGACCAGCGCCAGAAACTCCAGCTTGAAGCTGCTATAATTTTCCGGATTCCTCTCAGTTGGCCTGAGTTTTCTGCTGGCATATGCGATGACTTTTTCTTGGCCATTCTGCTTCTGACTGAGAACTGCTCCTAAACCTTCATTACTTGCATCGGTGTACAGCAGGAACGGTTGGCTGTAATCAGGATACGTCAAGATCTCATCACCTGTAAGGATCTCTTTCATCTTTTGGAATGCTTCAGCCTGTTCCTTACCCCAATTAAAGGGAGGGTTTCTGCTCTTTAGGGATTGTCCTACTAGGAGGTCCTGTAAAGGGGCTGCCTTCTTCGTGTAATCTTTCACGAACCTTCTGTAGTAACCCGTTAGTCCCAGGAACTGTCGCACTTCCTTGAGGTTCTTCGGCTCCGGCCACTTCTGGATGGCAGTGACTTTCTCTGGGTCCGGCGCTACTCCTTCCGAACTGACGATATGCCCCAAGTATTGTACCTTCTGTTTGAGTAGATGGCATTTTGAGGGTTTCAACTTCATCCCGTACCTGGACAGGGACTCAAATACTTCTGCCAGGTGCTTCAGATGGTCCTCATATGTCTTGGAATACACGATGACGTCGTCTAGGTATAGCAGCACGGTTTCAAAATTGAGATGTCCCAGGCAATTCTCCATCACTCTCTGATATGTTCCTGGGGCACTGCTGAGCCCAAACGGCATTCTGTCGAACTCACAGAGCCCCATTGGGGTGGTGAAAGCCGTTTTCTCACGATCCTCCTCAGCCACAGCCACTTGCCAGTACCCACTAGTCAGATCGAGGGTAGAAAAGTAGTTAGCCGTTTTCAGAGCAGCTAATGATTCCTCTATACGTGGTAACGGGTATGCGTCCTTATGTGTTATGCGGTTCACCTGCCTGTAATCCACACACATTCTCAAGCTACCATCTTTTTTTCTAACCAGGACTAGAGGTGCTGCCCAGGGACTACAACTATCCCTGATTACTCCGGCTTCTTTCATATCTCGCAACATTTCTTTAGCCTTCTGATAATGGGCTGGGGGTATAGGCCTGTACCGCTCTTTGATGGGAGGATGACTGCCTGTAGGGATATGATGTTGTACTCCCTTAATTATCCCAAAATCAAGTGGATGCTTGCTAAACACTTGGGCGTACTCTTGGACCACCCGTAATACCCTTGCTTCTGGTGAGCGGGAGTGGTGTCCGTCCCAACATGGAGTTGCTGACACCATTCCGCCACCTGGGTTGCCGGGTCATTGTCCTCCGCTATTTGGCGGGAGTCTAAGGACTCAGCCGGGAGAATAGAATTATTGTCGACAGCATGTAGTTTAGCAATGGTTGCATAACGGGGTAAGTTTACCTCATCATCTCCCCATTGAGAAGCCGTACCGGTACTCTTCCATTCACCACTTCCACTATCCCCCTAGCAGTCATAAGTGTAGGTCTATGTTCTGAAGGGTGGGGTTCTACTACAGCTTGGTAGTTCTGTCCTCTCAGACCTATGGCTGCCCTGCACCAGATTATCATTTCACTCATTGGGGGTATCACAATGGGATTCGAGTCAGTGACCCGTACATTACCAATTTCGCCGTCTGTAAGCTTCGCTTGCTGCTGACACACCAGGGCCCGGATCTCTCTTTGGATTACTCCTTTTGTCTTGGTCTGGCAATTTCAGCGAGCTGTTGGAGTAAGAACACAACTTCTCCCAGACAGTTACTGATAATGTTAGTACCCAAAATTATATTTAAACCGTTCTCCTCATTTACAGTCTTTACTACTAGAAGCCCCTGGTCTTTCAACTCCTCTCTGCCCACTTTCACATCCACACATTTTGTCCGAGTACTTCTACAGGAAGACCATTAGAAGCATACACGGTAAAGTCAGGGCTCGGGGGTTTAAGACTGTCCATTGACCAGAACTTAGTATATAGGGCATCAGGTATTAGGGTCACCTGAGACCCAGTGTCTAACAATGCCGGAACAGCAATACCATCTAGAATGATAGACAGGTAGGGTCGCCCACCCACATACCTGCGGTTCCAGTCTAGGGGGCCTGACGGGTCTCCTCCTGGGTGTTGGCCCTCGGACCCAGGTTCTGCCCGTTTAAAGGACACTGTGGAGACATATGACCTTTCCGGTTGCAACGATAACAGGTGATCTCCCGACGAGGAGGGTGTTGATCAGAGGTCGCTCCTGGGGTGGCGTTGTCCTCCTCCGGGGGGGCCACGTCTTCCTTCTTCTCCGGTTCATCCACGGGACGTCTTCTGGGCAGTCAGCAAATAAAATCTTCCCTTCTTCCTCTTTCCGCAGCTGCAGGGCACTCATCACAGCAGCCAGATTTTTAGTCAGCTGGCGCACCTCTGAGCGCAGACAGTCCAAATTTCACTAGGGGGTGTCACCTGCGTTTTGGCTTCTGCCACTAGCGGGGAAAAGGGAGGTACTGCCGGTTCCAGAGCGACTTCACCCTGGTGATGTTGGGTTGCCACCTCAGGTTTGCCCAGGGGTCGCAGCCCTTTTATTGCCATGTCCTTTAGGGCATCAAAGGTAGCATCAGGATGATCTAAGGACCACCAGTTTACAGTTCTGCGCTCCTCTTGGGATCTCAATCCCTGTATAAATTGTTCTTTCAGCATCTTATTTTCGTCGATAGCATTTATATTATTAATCTGCTTAAGGGCTCTCAGGGCTCCTTGTAGTCGGCAAGCGTAGTCCCTGATGCTGTCACCTGGCTGTGTGAACAGTGGTAGAAGGCCATCCGGAGATCCGTTTCTGTGCGGTCTTCAAATATGGCATGTAGCTTAAGGAGGATCGCAGGTACCGACTCCTGATCAACGGTATCCCAAGTCTCCACTTCCCTCTCAGCAGCGCCAGTTAGCTGCCCTATCAGCACAGCAGCTTTTTGTCTCTCAGGCATGGAGTACATTTCTAAGATGCTGCATAACTTCCGCTTGAAGCCTGCTAAAGTGCCTGGCTCACCGCTGTACTGGGGAAGCCATTTCGCCCCAGGCATATATGGGAGCGTTAGTGGCATGAGCGGGACTACCGGACTGGGTGCTGGGCCTGCGCCCCCATCTGGCGCTACAATTCCACGCGGTGCGGGGTCGGGGCCTCCGGCTGGGGCCGCACTGTCGGCCGGTTGTTGTGACATATTAGCGCCCCCTTGGTTAAACGGAGCCTACCGGTTTCAGAAGCTGCTATTCCACAGGCACAGCGGTGGGGACAGGACCTTCGTCGCAGGCGCTCTGATGTCAGAGCGTCCACTTCCTGTCGCAGGACCTGCCGATGAGTCAGAGCCGGGGCGTGTCCAAGACTTTGCGCGCTCTTTCAGGTACGCCCACCTTCTTCTCCAGCGCCTTAGGGCGTAAATATGGCGGCAAATATGGCGGTATTTGGCGCCAAACAACAGCAACAGTCGTTTTCACCAAAACACTCCACAGGCACACAGGGCTCGCAATGCTGCAAGTTTCGGATCCTGTTCGTGACGCCAAGTTTTTGTTGTGACCCGCACCACAATTGTGGGTTACCAGGGCAATGGGGTACTCAGAGCCGAGCCCATGGAAGTCTATGGGGTTGTCACAGGTAGCGGTGGCTCGGTCTGTGGCCCTGGCGGTCAGGCGTATGTTGGGGGGGATATTATTTACAGGGGATTGGTATATAACAGTTCGTGACGCCACCTGTAGTTGTCTGATCACTAAGACCAGCGCTGCGGTGAATCTCTGAGGGGATGTTGTGGCAGCTAGATGACGGGTCCCCCACAGGTGGGACTGTTCCCTCAAAGTCTATGGTATTAATGATGTAGGGTGCAAATAAATGAATCAGTCTCACACCATCCAGCGTCTTTCCATACCTTTTACTTTCAAGTTGTTCAGGCAGGTCCCGGGAAGCTGTTGGGGTGGATGGAGGATGCGTTTCGAGGCAACGGCTGAGCAGGTTAGAGGCCTCCTTAATTTTCATATAACGAGTCCAACTAGCATAGAGCTAAGTTCACTCCAAACTCCAGCTATTTCTGTAGCTGTACTGCCCGTTCAGCATAGTGGTCGGAGCCTTCCATATAATGTGAGAGAGCTGAGTTCCTACTGTTGTCCTGCATCGACTCAAGGTTCCCACTCTCCCAGACTCCAGTTACGTACCGAAACTCCAAGGCTGCTTTCTGCGACCTAAGGTCCAGTAAGACTCTGGTTTTTCTATCTCTACGCCTGAAGCTGTAGCGACACTTCGGTCCCCAGTGACCGGTGATCAATGCAGGATAGTTCAATCCTTAAGGCACTTTTATAATTCCTTCCTCTGCGCCCTTCGCCCTGCTCACACTCTTATATCAGCACTGACTAGGCTAGGATAATATTCGGTTATCCGTACTAGCCTCCACTTTTGTACCGTCTCTCTGTATTGACAGGAATCTCGGCTCTCCAACAGGCACTAGTCCTGACTCCCTCCACACTCAGGAGACGCTTTCAGACTCTCTTGTGCTACAGGACACTCCCCTATACACCCCTGCTGGGTGTGTCTGAGTGTATGTGAGTGATGTAGAGCCCTTAACCGTTACCTCTCCACTCATCCTCCTGGTATTGTGTGCCTTACATACCAGGGCTACACACACATGGTGATCGAGCGATTAACTCATTTATGGTGCTGCCTCGACATTCCCTTCTGAAGTTAGTTGCAATGTACGTACATATGTGAGTTTATTCAACCTTTCCCTTAGGCGCTGGATAAGTCTTTTCATATGATTGATAAATATTACATATACAGATAATAAATATATTATTTTCATGGATTTTTAATTTTATGCCTGGTCTTCTTCCATTAGGAAAATTTAGAACTTTAGCAAATGAACGATCTTTTAAACAAGTCTTATTCAATAGTGTTTTTCTCTTTCCTCCTGAGAACAAATAATCCCTTCATGAGTTTTTTTGCCCCTGAAGAAGATGATAGGCGAAACACAAAGTAGAGTAAAGCTTGATGTTTGTATAGATTTTTTTAATACATTTTAAATGCATTCACTTTTGTGAGCCTAATAGAAAAAAACATAATTAGAAGTAATTCAATGTCCATGATGGTACTGTTGGAAGAGATCGTTTGTGAAAGTACTAGTCTTAGGTGGATGGAGAACCTTACCATCGGATGGGACACTCTCATAATGGAAATGTGATGAAGAGGGAGGATTTGGGACGACGTGTATTTTGCTTAAAAGATTGTTGATTTAGTAAAATTATATTTATTTTATATTTTATCTCATTTTCATATTGAGAAGTTTGTCAAAATATTTCACTGGACTTTTCCTTGCTCCGGTCTTGATGGTGCTTGATTAGTGTTATATTGGGTTAGGAAAATTAGCATATCATGTCCTTTTCACATTTCCAGCACACTACTTCTTATTACTTGTACATATATCAACTATAGAAGCATTGTCTGTTTATCCTCCAGGTATACCCTATAGCGGTATATGACATGGACACCTGTACAGGACATAATAGGTATTTGGTGTCTGTACTTGTCTTCTCCTTTACAGTGCACTTTTGTCGATATAAAGTAATGTAAACTGCGCAATCCAATATCCCAAATGCCGATAACCTTCTACTCTCAGACATCAGGGAGTGTAAAGAACACTGAAGATACAGTTCCTCAATATATTTCCCTATATAAAGGGTCCCTTTGACGTCTTTTTCCGTAGAATGAATAAAAAGCTATGTGCTGCCACTTCCCAGTAGCGGACTGGACAGGTGTTATTTTTATGTAGGTAGTCAGGCCACACTGGACTGTGGTCTCAACAACACCTTTTCTGGTCAGTGAAAAAAATCGCTCATCTGCACTGCCCCATTGAATAACATTAGTCAGTTTGCTATCCATTTTTCTCACAGACAGCACTTGGACCGAAAATACGGTTGTAATGTCTACCTGTGCCTCTGCATGGCTCCCTTCCTTCCACCATGTGGGGACGCCGGCTTACTCACCACCCCGGCCGCAGCACCGTCCCCCTTCTCCGTGCGTGCCGCAATATGCTCCTGTGGCGTGCCTAGTACTTAAAAGGGCTGACAACTGGGAGGCATTTAGTAATCACCTGCATGGTGTCTCCCAGCCAATTGCTGGGAGGCATCTTGTATAAAAGGTGCCTTGCCCAATAGGGAGGTGCCTGAGCAACCCCTATAGTTTGGTCTTAGTAGTTTGATGTGTGCAACTAACTGTATGTTGCCAGGTCCCCCGTCCTAGTCTGTTGTTGTTATTCCTCTATCCTGTGTTCCTGTTAGCTTAGTGTAGTTTGTCCGTGTTCCTGTGACCACTTTGTTGCTATCCTAATCCTGAAACCGTATCTGCGGAACCTATACCAGGTGTCCTGGTCCCGTGCTGCCAGTCCTGTTTCCATTGTATCTGGCCCTAGTGCAGACAGCTCCCGAACTGTTTCCTGATATTTAGGTGTGTGAGCAAGAACCTGTCTTCAATATCCAAATTGTCCATGTGTAAGGGGTTATAGAGTTTACCCTTTTAAGCTCCCTTTGATAATGTATGTATATATTTATATTTTTGTTGATATGTCATTTCATATTTTGCTGTGTTTAATAGGTATATTTTAGTCTATCATATGTATTATTGTAATATAATGTAGTAATGTTATTGGGCCACTAGATGGGGCATTAAAGTATATATAGTATAATAGAGGGATCTAGTGGAATGTAGATAGTTAACTATAGGAGGGGTTAGCTGGGGAATAAGATAGCAGGACTTGCTAGTTTTAGTCATTTGGGCTAGGGAGCTGAGAGAGCCCAGTCAGGGCGGGCTGCCCTTAGAGCTTGGGTGGCCTCTGGCCCGGGCAAGTTAGATACCCCTCAACATTTATACAAGTGAGTGCCCAGTCATACAGGAGGAAGGGAACAGCAACGTACAGCTATAGGAAGGAGCAGTGAAGTGATAGCAGAAGTACAGATGTTTTCCTAGAGAGGAAAATTACACAGGAGTACACGGCAGGACAGACGGGCGGTGACTCATCATGTGGCAGTTCCTAGCATGGGCAGATGCCCTTAAGGCTGGAGCGAAACGGCCGGGGGAACTTTAAAAGGGACCCAGGCTGCACAGGGAGGATACCGAGGAAAAGTACAGTGCAATATGACCCAATCTCGAGCCGTGCAACAGAGCAAGTGAGGAAGGGAAGGAAGTAATGCTGTGTGATATGAATACTGCTGTAAATGCTGTACTGGACATGGATGCACTGCGAAGTTCTGGAAGTAAAGTATTGCATTTTGAATTATACTTCTATTGTGTCTCTGATCATTCACCCAAGGCCAAAGGGGACCCCATGAAAAGGAGGGTAAATCTCATCAGCGCCAGGAATAGAGAGGCAAGTGAATTGCAGGAGAAGTGTAATGAGTCTGTGCCCCGGTGTCCTCGGCCATGACTACGGCCCTGGCCAATCTTTACACATGCAGTCCATCAGTAAACCAGGGGAGGAGTCCCGAGGAGATAATTTGCATATTCCCAGTGCCTTCTGGGATAAGTGAAGTCTCCGCGATCTCAAGGAACACTGGATTTTGGCTGTTGCAGCTGAAAGGAAGACATCAGTAAACCAGGAGAGGAGTCCCGAGGAGATAATTTGCATATTCCCAGTGCCTTCTGGGATAAGTGAAGAGTCTCCGCGAGCTCAAGGAACACTGGATTTTGGCTGTTGCAGCTGAAAGGAGGACATCAGTAAACCAGGGGAGGAGTCCCGAGGAGATAATTTGCATATTCCCAGTGCCTTCTGGGATAAGTGAAGAGTCTCCGCGAGCTCAAGGAACACTGGATTTTGGCTGTTGCAGCTGAAAGGAGGACATCAGTAAACCAGGGGAGGAGTCCCGAGGAGATAATTTGCATATTCCCAGTGCCTTCTGGGATAAGTGAAGAGTCTCCGCGAGCTCAAGGAACACTGGATTTTGGCTATTGCAGCTGAAAGGAGGACATCAGTAAACAGCGCGCCTAGCGGCGCGCGAGTTTTGGCTTATATTTCACCGCTTGATTATCTCTTGAACAATAAGAACATGGAAGAGGCCAGGAGCCATGTGGTGAGCTGCATTTCTTGCTACATGTTCATAGACTTACCAGTGGAAAAGCCAAATTTCACATGCCACAAATGCAAGCTTGTGTCCCTGTTGGAGGAAAAGTTGCAAAATCTGGAAGAGAGGTTATCTACATTGAAGACCATTAAGGAAGGTGAAGAGTTCTTAGACAGAGCAGAATTATCTCTTCATGGTACAGAAAGAGAAGAAATTCGAAGTGCAACTGAAGAAACAGAGGAATGGAAGCATGTGACCCAGAGAAGCAGGAGGATCAGGAGGCAGTCAGCACCAATTCTGCTCAGAAACCAGTACCAGGCTCTTACACAGGAGAACGATGAAGAAATACATCAGGATAAGACTTTGCCCACAAAGAGTAACCTTGTACGCCCTCAGAGTCCTCCTGAATGGAGAAAGAAAAATGTTGTGAAGAAGAAACGGAGAGTTGTTGTCATGGGGGATTCCCTGTTGAGAGGAACAGAGGCTGCTATCTGCAGACCAGATATAACCTCAAGAGAAATGTGCTGTCTTCCAGGTGCAAAAATTAAAGATGTGTCTGACAGGATATCAGGACTCTTCAGACCTAAAGATGACTACCCATTCCTGCTAATACATGTGGGGACAAAGACACCACAAGAAGTGACCTGGAAACCATCTGCAGTGACTCTGAAAACTTAGGTAAGAAAGTGAAAGAACTGGGAGCGCAGGTGGTCTTCTCCTCCATCCTTCCAGTGGATGGCCATGGAACAAGGAGGTGGAATAAGATTCTGCAGGTGAACAACTGGCTACGTCGATGGTGCCGTCAGCAAGGATTTGGATTTCTGGATCACGGAGTGAACTACCTGTACGATGGACTACTTGCTAGAGATGGGGTGCTCCTTACGAAGACTGGAAAACATGTATTTGGAAGTCGCCTTGCTACACTCATCAGGAGAGCTTTAAACTAGAACAATGTGGGAAGGGAAGCAAAACGCCAGCAAAAGCCATACACCTGACAAATGCTATTGAGAACTCTGCTATTAGAAGTGAAGGGGAAGAACAAAGACAAAAAAATCTACATAATAAAAATATTGAAGAAAGAGAAACCAATCACAAACTAAAGTGTTTCTATACGAATGCACAAAGCATGGGCAACAAACAAGGAGAACTGGAGCTACTAACGCAGGAGAAGAAATATGATGTCATTGGAATCACTGAGACTTGGTGGGACGATACACATGATTGGAATACAAGGCTAGAAGGTTACAACTTATTTGCAAGAAACAGACTTGATAAACGAGGAGGAGGTGTTGCATTGTATGTTAGAAAAGCGTATATCTGCACAGAGATTGAAGCTTCAGAGACTGGGAGTTCTGTGGAAACTGTTTGGGTAAGAATACAAGGACAGAACAATGGAAAGGACACCATTGTAGGCATTTACTACAGGCCGCCTGTGCAAGCTGAAGATATGGATGAACTCTTTATGCATCAAATGGCCAAGTTCTCCAAAAAATATGACATAGTGGTCATGGGAGATTTCAACTATCCAGACATTTGTTGGGAATCTCTCTCAGGCAAAACTAACAGGTCCAGGAAATTCTTATCCTCTCTTGCTGACAACTTTATCTTCCAAAAGGTAATGGAGAAAACAAGGGGATCTGCTACCTTGGATCTAATCCTCATAAACAGGGAGGAAATGGTGGAGGAGGTAAGAGTGGCTGGGACCCTAGGAGGTAGTGACCATGCTATTTTAGAATTTTGGATAACAAGAGGAGGAAGACCTGTGAAGACTCAGACGTCAAGGTTAGATTTCAGAAAGGCAGATTTTAAGGAACTCAGAAAGAGAATTGGAGGGATCCAATGGCTGGATATCCTTAAGGACAAAAATGTCCAGGAAGGATGGAAAATCTTGAAAAATGAGATTCTCAAAGCACAATCGTTAACAATTCCGAAAAGAGGGAAGAATGGGAAGCATTTAAGGAAACCAGGATGGATGAGCATAGAACTTAAACACATGCTAAAAAGGAAGAAAGAAATGTTTATCAAATGGAAAGAGGGAGGCATATCTAAAGAAGAATATAATGCCGTCTGCAGAACCTGCAGGGCACAAATCAGATTATCTAAAGCTGACAATGAATTAAGGCTTGCAAGTGACGTCAAAAGCAACAAAAAAGGATTTTGGGGATACGTCAAAAGTAAAAGAAAAGTCAAAGATGCTATAGGATTTTTACAGGATGAAAATGATGAAATGGTAAGTCAGGATGTTGAGAAGGCTGAACTTTTAAATTCCTATTTTGCATCTGTTTTCTCTCAGAAAGGAAATGTAACATCAACTGATCTTCACTGTCCTATTAAAGGAATAGAAGAATCCAGGATATCTATAAACAGAAAGACAGTGAGGAAACACTTAGCTAACCTAAATGAATTCAAGTCTCCAGGTCCAGATGAATTACACCCCAGGGTACTGAAGGAGATAGCAGAAGAAATTCTTGAACCACTGTCCATAATCTTTGAAAATTCTTGGAGAACAGGAGAAGTCCCAGAAGACTGGAGAAGAGCAAATGTTGTTCCTATCTTCAAAAAGGGGAAGAAGGTGGACCCATGGAACTACAGGCCAGTGAGTCTGACTTCTATACCAGGAAAGATCTTTGAACAAATTATTAAAGAACATGTATGCAAGTACCTGGATAAGAATGAAGTGATTAAACAGAGTCAGCATGGGTTTGTAACTAATAAGTCATGTCAGACTAACTTAATTTCCTTCTATGACAGAATCACTGACTGGGTGGATGAGGGAAATGCTGTAGATATAGTATATCTTGACTTCAGCAAAGCATTTGACAAAGTATCTCACACAATCCTTATTGAAAAAATGACTAAGTATGGAATGGATAAGGCAACTGTTAGGTGGATTCATAACTGGCTTAGTGATCGGACCCAAAGAGTGGTTGTAAATGGCTGCACATCCAGTTGGAAGAATGTCTCAAGTGGGGTACCACAAGGCTCTGTTTTGGGCCCTGTATTGTTCAACATCTTTATCAATGATTTAGATGAAGGAATTGAGGGTAAACTGATCAAATTTGCTGATGACACAAAGCTAGGAGGGGTAGCTAATACTAGAGAAGAGAGAGAGAGGATTCAAAAAGATATACATAAACTGGAGCAGTGGGCAGCAACTAACAGAATGGATTTTAACAGGGAAAAATGCAAAGTACTACATCTGGGCAATAAAAATGAAAAAAGCATATACAAAATGGGAGGAATAGGGCTAAGTAACAGCACATGTGAAAAAGAGTTGGGTATACTAATTGATCACAGACTTAACATGAGTCAACAGTGTGATGCAGCAGCAAAAAAGGCAAATCCAATTCTAGGATGTATCAACAGAAACATACAGTCTAGATCACGTGAGGTCATTATTGCCCTCTACTCCTCTTTGGTCAGACCTCATCTGGAATACTGTGTCCAGTTTTGGGCACCACATTTTAAAAAAGACATCAACAAACTGGAGCAAGTTCAGAGAAGAGCCACCAGAATGGTGACCGGTCTGCAAACCATGTCCTATGAGGAAAGGTTGCAGGATTTGGGAATGTTTAGCTTGCAAAAAAGAAGACTGAGAGGAGACTTAATAGCTGTCTACAAATATCTCAAGGGCTGTCACATTGTAGAAGGATCATCTTTATTCTCATTTGCGCAAGGAAAGACTAGAAGCAATGGGATGAAACTGAATGGGAGGAGACACAGATTAGATATTAGAAAAAACTTTTTGACAGTTAGGGTGATCAATGAGTGGAACAGGCTGCCACAAGAGGTGGTGAGTTCTCCTTCAATGGAAGTCTTCAAACAGAGGCTGGATAGACATCTGTCTGGGATGATTTAGAGAATCCTGCTTTGAGCAGGGGGTTGGACCAGATGACCCAGGAGGTCCCTTCCAACTCTACCATTCTATGCTCTATCTATGCAGTGTCTGTTTCCAGCTAGTCAGTGTTCTTGGTCACGTCTCCCTGCATCAGCAAACGCGACCCCTGGGATCTACAGCTGCAATACAGAGTGGTACCTGGCAGCTAACTGCAGCCCAGCCTGTCTCCATCATCACCAGGTAGCCGCTTAGCTACACCCCTTCCTAGGCAGGTCCAGTCCTGTGGCACAGTGGGTCCACGAATCACGTTCACCACCTGCTGGCATGACAGTGGTCATGTGAACGAGCCCAAAGTGTTTTTCCCAAGAAAGCAAGTTATCCCCTATTCATAGGACAGTGGATAACTTACTGATTGCTGGGGGGGAAGGGGGATCAATTGCTGAGACCCCTAGGCATTCTGAGAACGGGGCTCTATTACTCTAAAGATGGGGCTCTGCAGCCCTTCCCTGAATGGAGAGGAGAGGTATTTGTGCAGCCTCTGCTCCATGCATTGTTTATGCATCATCTGAGTAAAGTGACTGGCTTTTTCCGACAGTCCCATAGACAATAAATGGGCTGAAGGCCATGCATGTGCTCCTCCTCTCCATTCATGACAGAATTGCAGAGCACCGTTCTCAAGATCCCTGGGCTCCCAGCAATCAGACCCCCATCAATAAGCAAGCTATAATCTATCCTATTTTTGGGAATAACCTTTTAGGCACCCTTGCAGTCACTAAAAGAAGGTGTATACTATGGAGCTTATGGAAATCAAGCTCCGATGTTCCACCTGAATTTATGAATGCTGCTGGCATTTTCACTCTTGCTCTCTTTAAACTTCTCAGGGATACGTTTCTCACACACTACATGGTGGCAAGGATTACGACAATGGCCAATTCACTCACAGATTCAACCCTCAATGCGCCACCTCTTTATCAATCCAAAATGGCTCCTCCCTAACAGCCTCTGTCTTCTTAGAGCTCCTCCCAAAAATTCACCTCATTCATGCCCACTACATGGTCATCACAGACAGAACACAACAACAGACAGGGAAGCAGCTGGGGACACAAACCGCATTGACAAAGTCAGCAGACACACAAAGAGGCAATTATAACTGGTATAGAGCATATGCCGTTACATGCATATATACTATACGCACACTGACGGACGCAGACAGAAGAGGGCCCCAGTGCAAGAACAACATATGGACCTCAATAGCTAATCAATTCTACCAGTCTCTTTATTATGGTAGAGTTATGAACACTGACCTTAACTGAGGCAAGTGAGGCCTGCAGTTCTTTGGACGTTGTTGTGGGGTCTTTGTGACCTCTTGGATGAGTCATTGCTGCGCTCTTGGGTAATTTTAGTTGGCCGGCCAATCCTGGGAAGGTTTACCACTGTTCCATGTTTTTGCCATTTGTGGATAGTGGCGTTAACATTGATGGTTTATTCTTAGGATAGATCATCAATGTCTGATCAGTGGGGACGAGACACCTGGCCCCCCAGCCGATCAGCTGTCTGCGGCCGTCAGAACTGCTTTGTTGCAGAGCGGCACAGCACACCTCTGTTGACTGTATAATGACCATGACAGGGTACTGCACATCTGCCCTCTATTCAAATCGGCAACTGAGCCCCTGACATTGGGAACAGCTGATCGGCAGGGGTGCTGGGTGTCGCACCCCCACTGATCACACATTGATGACCTATCCTGAAGATAGGCCATCAATGTTAAAGTCCTGGACAAACCTTTAAATGCCAAATGGAACTACAGTTTGTATGCCCTATAGCGTTTTGTTGGTACTTTCTGGTAGTGTTATGTTAGTATTATATGGTAGTAATGTTCAGATACCGCATGGAGGAATTATTTAGGCAATGTATGGAATGGAGATGTCATTTGGTCACTCTTTTCAAAATACCAATCAATGGCCAAGCATGATTCCAACTTCTTCGAAACAAGTCTATAAAGAGTTAAGGCTGTACTGAATTATTCCACACAACCTTTATGTTGTATGTTGGGAATTTATAGTAGAAAAAAAAATGTAGCAAACCCTACAAGAGGCTTAAATAAAGGACCATACTGTGCTTAGAGGTTCCCTTTAAGAAATATGTTATAAAGAAGTTTCTGTGCATGCCCGAAGGTTTTATTTTTGTGGTTAATTTTACGAAAGCTATTATTTCACTTTTTGCGAAAATTGGCTCTTTGTTTCATAACACATTTTATTTTAATGAAGGTGCATGCTCATTGTCGGGACCTCTCATACAATTCAACTTCCAATAACATTTGGTAACCTTTTACCTCTACGTGTTTTATGAAACTCCTACAGCTAATAATAGTCTACATAACGTGTAAATTGAAATCTTGCATTATGAATTTTGTTGCTTGGTATTTAAATTATGTTAGCCTCGGGGTATAATTCTTTTTTTTACAATTTTTCATTGTTTTGTAACACCAGCAGTAATGAGATAAAAATGTCCTGTGCCCTTAAGACATTATTCAGAATAATTTTACACCTGAATCTTGAGATCTATTCTGGGTCAAGCAGTTTAAGAAAAAGTGTGATTTTTAATTTTTTTTTTTGCAGAATCACCAAGTTATCAACATAGTATTTACTTAGAATTTCAATAGTCCGCTTTATAAGCTTTTATAACACCTTTTATTCCAAAAAGGAAAAATAGAAATTGAGAAAAAAAAAATAAAGTGGTTATACACAATATCAGATTTCCAGGACTGTGGACACTTGGGTAACAGTAATCATAATATGGTAAGTTTTAGGATACTATTCAATAAAAAATTCCAACGGGGAAAATTAAAAATTTGGAACTAAAGGATGAAGGGAAGAGTTTAGTCTTGTTTCTGGTTACTAGGATGGTGACGCTAAAAGTGGAGTGTTTGAAGATATATTTCAAGAATCCTGTAGTAAATTCTGGTAACAAAATGTCCAGGAATAAAGTAAAACTCGAGAAATACTAAGTACAATAAAGCAAAAACAAAAGGCATGTAAATCTTTGAAAGCTGAGGGTTCAGAAAAAGCGTTCTGGGCTTACGAAGATCTCAATAGGAAAAGTAAAAAGCTAAAATAAAGGTTAATAAAGTTAGCCACAGAAAAACAAATGATCAAAGACATTAAACTAAATCCCCCCAAAATGTTTCTAAATGCCAAAAAGAATTAATTCCTTTATATTGGTCCTCTAAAAATGACCAAAGTAATATAGTTGTAGAGGACAAAGAGAAATATTAAACACATCAGGGACGGACATATAATTGGCCAACCTGTTCGACCTCACAGGGGCCCTAGAGGTAAGGGGGCCCATTTCTACCTCCAAAAGCAGAAATTGGCATTATGATGAGCTCTTGGGCTGCAAAGGGCCCATATGCTGTTCTCGCACAGGGGCCCTTTCTGTCTGCATCTGACAGTGAAACACATAGTTTTCATCCAAATGTAATCTTGCCTGAAGAAGGAGCCTTTGAGCTCTGAAAGCTTGCAAACATATAATTTTCTGGTTAGCCAATAAAGGTATCACTTTAAGAATGCTCTTGTCATAATTGGACGGAAAAGTATTCACATCATCTGTGTTCACCAATGAGCTGGCAGAGCCAAATATCCAGAGAGGCAACATTTAAAATGTACTACCCTTTATCACCAACTTAACACAAAAAGAAGAACAACTGTATTTGAGCAAATTAAATATTGATAAACCCCTCAGGATAGAAAGTATTCATCCTCAGATATTGAGCAAACCAAACAAAACCACTGGGAATGGGGGAGAAAGGAAAAACCAGCAGGATCAAATAGAAAAATAAATTATAAAAATATTCAAAATTATAAAGGATTAGACTAAAATACAGATAAAATAACTTTATTAAATAATGGTACAAAGACACCAAATGATGATCAATATACATGCATAATATAATAAAAAGGCACATAAACCGCAAAAAAATGAAAACAGGGCACCATGAATGAATAAAAATAGAAGATCAGCACAATAGCAAAATTATCTAAATCATGGTAGCCCATGAATTTGTAATAAAGAGAGGGCTTAATCAATTAAACCAGGCAAATTGCTTCCAATATTAAAATGTAGTGATAGGTAATTTAAGTATGATGAAACACGTGCTACAATAAAGTGCAAAAGTGCTAATAGTATGTGGCCAATGTGAAAACACAATACTGTGTACAAAAAACACAGTGTAATAATCAGGGCAAAACACAGTGCAATAATTACAGTGCAATGATCGGGGCCAAAAATACCTGAAAGCCGTCATAAAGACTGCGGTGTGCCACAAGAACGCGCCCCGACGCGCGTTCTGGAATCAGATATCCTTCATCAGGGAAATATTGAGGGAGTTGAGTTCAGTAATTGAAAGAATGCTGTATCTCATCTTCTTAAACTGTAACAGGGTCGATGTGGTGCCAGTATTAAAGAAGGGTAACAAGGTTGATCTGTGCAACTACCAACTAGTAAGTATGACATCCTTTATCTCCAACTTATCAGAAGAAGAAGTATGACTCCGTCTGAGCAAATTAAATATTGATAAACTCCTCAGGCTAGAGAGTGTTCATACACAGATATTGAGGGAGTTGAGTTCAGTAATTGAAAGAACGCTGTATCTCATCTTCTTAGTCTCTCTTGTAACAGGGTCAATGTCACATGATTGGAGGATGGCTGATGTGATGCCAGTATTCAAGAAGGGTAAGAAGGTTGATCTGTGCAACTACCGTCAGGTAACAGTGGTGTGCAAAAGTTTTGACGGTATTCTAATAAAAGACCTACAAACGTATACGTCATAGAACAATATAATACGTGACCACCAGTAGTATTCATAAAGATAGGTTGCAGCTGACCAGTATAGTGAGTGGTCCTGTGAGCTGTGACTGTAGCCATTCTGTGTACACCTCTATGACACAAAACTGGTGGCTCTTGGGAGAAAATAAGTTCATTTTCTCCCAGTAGCCACACTTTCAGTAAGACAGCATTGTAACCCTATTAACCTGCAGATTGACCCAATATCAGCATTTTTCGATGTGACAGGTTCAAGTAATAAAATATGAGCTCTTAATTGGATGACATAGACAATAAAAACAATATTCTTGTAGACAGTTTGGAGCCCCAGTCTAAATGAAAAATTGAAATTTCTTGTATCAAGACGATGTACCACTTTTTTTTACATTATCTGTTAAAAATCTAGATTAATATTTTATATGTTATCATTTATTCCCCTTAAACAAATTATTTTTCAAATTTCCAGCCTGCATATTGAGTGTTTTTTTTCTATATCAGATGCTATGGTTGCCTGTTTGCGTAATAAGGGGAAAATAGTTATCTGCCTGAGACAGCGGTATCTGCAGACACACTGACTTGTAGATGTTTGTTTTCAAAATGGGCTGCGGTCATTGCCACAGGTTACAATTTTATCAGTGAAATATAGGATAAAAAAAAAAAGATCCATAAAACTATCACCGCTACAAAGAGATGGGGCAAAAAAAGTAGACACGACAGGTTAATGAGAAAGGCGCTTCCTTATTTACCAATTTGTAAACTAATGGCAGAAACATTATTATACTAATACTGTAACGTGCTCTTCGGATTATCTTATAATATATGGAACTGCTCCACACGACATTGAAAAGCATGAATAGAGCGAGCTGAGGCGTAATAAGATCTTTTCTACTGAAGTTATAATCTATCTGTCAATCAAATAAGTAAACTGCAGATATAACTGACTCACTTCCATTTATAAGGAGCGTATAGAAATAAAGGCGCTAAATTGGCATACAGAAAATACCCATTATACAATACACCTTTGGTAGACTTCCTCAAATTAATTAGGATCGAACTACAAAATATAAAACCCCCAGAAAAATAGAAATTTAATATAGCTAAACACTCCCATCATAAGCCATTGTAAAATACACCTTTGGTAGACTTCCTCATATTTATTAGGGACTGCTTTGTATCGACTACAAAAAAAAAAAAAAAAAACAACCAGAAATAGACCCCTAAAACATAACATTTAATTCAATATAGTTAAAAACTCCCAACAATAGCCAAATGGTGAATATATTCCAAAAATCTGAAAAAGAGAGATTGTGTGGGTCCATACAATGTTTAACAAAAACAGTATATATAAGAGTAAGGGTCTTGTTAAACCGTAATAATCCCTAGGTTTCCCCTAACAGCAGAGCTTGGCTGGCACCCTATAATATGAGATATGGTGCCCCCACTCCTCGTCGGCTATCCCCCTCAAATCCCTAATACACACCTACCCTAAAGTGCAGGTAATGAATCAAATAATGACAATTAGACCTGGTTAAATGCCCACACATTAATCATTTGTCCACTGAATAGCAAACATCTAAAAGTATAAGTATATAGAAAAGAGAGAATATAAAGCCCCTAACAATGTTATTCATAAACCCTAAAATAGGGAATAATCAGGGGAAATGGGCTTACAGAATGTTTCCAAATCCAAACAACACCAAGGATGCATATTAATAACAGATATCTTATCTGGATGATGCTTATCTAGATGAATAACAGTATCTCAAAAAGTATGATATCCATATCTCTTATCCTACTTGTTTCCCACAAGAAAACTGGGTTCTTCAGGGGTTTATAAAGTGCAACCTTGTTCATCAGGGTTTAAAAAGTGCACTTTGACTCCCAGATCACAGAAGATGATGTGTGCAGTATTTTGTCGTAGGCGCAATAATCTTATAGATGCGGCCGAAGTAATTTCCGGTTACCTGTAGCATGCAGCATGCATCCTGTGCAACATGATGGGAAGCCCCGCGAAGTAAGCACTGGAAGTGATGCATTCCTCAAGCCAATAAAATTGATGACAAAGTGGTGTGCAAGCATCAGTCACCATAACACCCATATGGTGTGCAAATACATCACATAGAGGGATTTGGTACATTGGGTAACAATAAATAGTAAAAAACCACAATGTTAGTAATGGCCTAATAGCCATTTTAGAGGGGCAGTACATAATGAATTCAAAGCCCAATAGACATAACTATAGACCACCTCTTCCTCTTACATCTCCCAAATTCCCTCTGATGACAACCCTCAAAAAAGCATATATATCTGTGGACATGAAAGCTTAAAACAAGAGTAAGTATCCACCAATGACACTCTTGTGTGTTTTGTTGGGTAGTATAGTGGTCAGTTACCAATATATATATATATATATATATATATATGAATACATACAGATACTCATTCTCAGCAAATGATATCAACAAAAAAAAAACCACCACAAGAAAAGATGAGAGAAGAATATAAAAAAAAAGTAAAAAAAAAGTCTCCAAATGGATGCCATATAGATTGTGGCCTCTTGGGCCTACATTTTAGGTGGTTCTATTTCAGCCAAAATATTGGAAGGGGGCGGCATATCGCATATTATAGGGTGCCAACCTCCACTGTTAGGTAGGGGCAAACTAGCGATTACTAGGGTTTAACAGGCTACTCTTATATATGTACTGTTTTTGTTAAATATTGTACGAACCCTCACAGTCTCTTTTTTTTTTAGATTTTTGAATATACACACCATTTGAAACCTAGATGAGTAAGACAGGAAGCATCAGTCAAGATGAGTTTATCAGTTGCGTTAAATCGCACTCAGGTCTGCTGTACTCCAGCACATGTCATCACTCTGCAGTGAGTAGAGTAGACTGTCTGTAAATACATGTCTCACACTGAGCCTGTTCTAAGCTATTGTGGGGGCGTGCTTTTTTTTTACAAGTGTGCTGCTGCCTGGTTATGATTGGTCAGTGTCAGAAAGCAGAAGAAGTACACTCCCCCAGTGAAATCTCTCTGGCAATGCCCACAAAACCTACAAAAATGTTATATTCCGCTTTGCAGTGTCTATTACATCGTGTGTCCAGCTCAACATGAACAATTTGATGAAAGGTCCTCTTTAAGCCCTGTAACAGATTTTGTATTATGGCCTACAAATTTAACATTTAGGGAATAACCTTTTAAGTTACCCCTGACCTATAGGTTAGGAAATACCTTACTGATTGCTGGGAGTCCAACCGTTGGGACCCCCAATAATCCCAGGAACAGGGCTCTGAAATCTGGTAATTAAGCACGGTATAGCACCGTCTAGAATGGAGAAGATCTGCGTATGGTCAACCTGTGCTCCATTCATTGTGTGTAGGACTGCCAAAGAAAGCAGACCATAGCACTCCACTACTTCTGGCAGTCCCATTGACAAAGAATGGAGTGGAGGCTGAGCATGCTCACGTCCACTTCATTCCTGAAGAAGGCTCGAGACAAATTCCTGGATTCCAGAGACCTGATCTAATACCCCCAGAGAATAGCAAGTTAGGCCCTAATTTATTTTTGCTTTAAATATGCCAAAAGAATCCAAAGATATCTTTTTTTTTATTTTGCACTAATTTTTATGGTCTTTATCAAGTGGGCATTGCTCACAGGATTGTTTTGAGCGGCTCTGCATAATTAATCTGTAAAAACACCTCCTTGGTAAAGACCATAAAAATAGGCACTAAACAGAAAGGTCCACACCTCTGGAACCATATAGCCAATTGAAAAAAAAGCAACAAAAAATCCCCCCCAAACACTGAATGCTGAGTGGAGCAATGGGAATAAGAAAAAGTGAAGGAAGCAAGCAGACAACTGATGGACACACGCTACTACAGAAAATTGGAGTCGGATCCTACACAGGACTATTACAAGGAACTAAACAAGCTGGTATCTTGTCTGCCTGACGAATCCATAAGAGCCGATGACCTGATACCAGAGAGTCCAAGAATAGGGACATTCTACATGCTTCCCAAAATCCACAAGTCTGGAAATCCAGAAAGACCAATTATTTCATGTGTGGACACCCTTACTGAGCAGGTATCTGGATGGGTATTCTTAAACCACTGGTAAAGGAAACACCCAGCTACATTCAGGACACAACTGACTTATTGAATAAACTAGAAGCAATAGGTCCTCTACCAGAAGGAACCATCCTGGCCTCCATGGATGTGGAATCTTTGTACTCTAATATCCCATACCAGGATGGATTAAATGCCTGCAAATTCTTCACGGAAAACTCACGGACTGATGCTGATTCTGTGGTGAAACTTATAAAATTCATCCTCACCCACAATTACTTTGAATTTGACAACAAGATATATCTACAGGAGACTGGCACAGCTATGGGAAGTAAAATGGCTCCACAATATGCAAATCTTTTCATGGCCAAGCTTGAAAGCGACTTTATGTCCTCATGTCCCATCAGGCCTCGGGCCTACTACCGCTACATAGATGATATTTTAATCATCTGGACGGAGTCTGAGCCACAGCTAAAGACATTCCACGAACAGTTTAATCAATTTCATCCCATCATCAACTTAACACTCAACTACTCCAGCACTGAAATTAAATTTTTGGACACCATCATTAAGCTAAAGAACAATGAAATAGAGACATCCCTGTATCAGAAGCCAATCGACTGTCCAACATACCTTAAATGGGACAGTGTCCATCCAAAACACATAAAAAACTCTATTATCTACAGCCAAGCCATCAGATACAATCGTATATGTTCCAACCCCATGGATAGAGATGAACACCTTGGTCACCTCAAAAAGACCTTTTTGAATCAGTGCTACCATCCACGAACAATCCAAAACCAAATTACAAGAGCCACCAGAATATCAAGGAATCACCTGCTACATTACAAAGCTAAAGAAGAAAATAACCGGGTGCCTCTAGTAGTCACCTACAAGCCAAATCTGGAAGTGGTAAGGGGAGCTGCATGGAAATTACAACCTTTACTACAAAAAGATGCCCGATTACAATCCATATTTCCAGACCCCCCACTACTGTGTTTTAGGCAGCCCCCAAATCTAAGAAGCATCATTGTCAGAAGCTCCCTGTCCTCTCCAACAGCTGCAGGAACCTTTCCTTGCAACAAGAAAAAATGTAAAACCTGTCCATTTATAATGACCACGGACAAGATAAAGATCCCCAACTCACATCAGGGCCACAAGATCCCAGGTACTTTCAGCTGCATCACATCTAATATGGTGTACCTAATTATATGTACTAAATGTCCAACTGGGGGTCTGTATGTGGGGGAGACCGGGCAAAAACTGAGAACAAGGATGAATTCGCATCGCCACACAATAAGAGAAAAAAGAATAGATCTACCGGTGGCCAAACATTTTTGTATGCCTCATCACAGCACCATACACTTGAAATTGCTGGTATTGAAAGGTAACTTCAAATCTCAGAGAGACAGAAGAGTCTGGGAACTCATGACGACCTTAGACACTCAGTGCAGGAATGAACGTGTCACATGGATTTATGTCTTTTTACATCAATTAAGGAATTTGCTCCTAAGACCTTGTGGGGGCATCACAACACATTACCAGACCCCAATCAGAGGACAATAAAACTTTCACTCCTTATCTATGAACTGTTCCAATATTTTTGGCCATAACTGTCTATCACTCTCCTATAATGACAGTTCTGCTTCACATCACTTGTCTTACCTATTGCATTGCTTCTGTGCTGTGTTGTGCATAAATATGTGATTCTTCAGATTTTGTATTAGTCAGTGCCTGATGAAGAGACCTGAGTAGTCTGGAAAGCTTGCAATTTGTTACCATCTTTTCAGTTAGCCATTAAAAGGTATCAACCACTGAGGACTCTCAATTCTGAATATTTTTCTAAGCGAAAAGTGGCCATTTTTGACCTGGTAACAAGTCCCTTTAATTTCACCTCTGCAAATTGTCCCAGAGGAGCATTGTGGCTTAAAAGTCTCTTCATCTCGGCATGCTTGATATGTCACTCTTCGCAAGGAGAAACTTGACCTTTGCAAACAAACACATCTTGTCAATCACAGAATTCCAAATAATATCCAACATGTCTGACCTATTTTCTAACAGATATTTATTGGAAGTCAAAGCAAAAGAACTTTTTTTTCACACAACAGTCACCTGAACCGATGGAAATTAGTTATTGCCTTGCATTTTCCATATCAGCCGGTCCACGGGTGTAGCTGCAGTTTTACTGAGTTTCCTGCTACCCTACAAAATGATTCCTATAGTCCCTGTTATCCTGTAATGACTAGCGCTGATAGTCACTACCAGACACGCACTGGATGGCCGTCCATTTGAAAGATCATATCCAGCTGTATTCACGTAGAAGGAGATATTTGCTCACACTTTTTATTAGCCTACATCAATCTTAATGCACGAACATGTATAATAAAGCCAGGTGAAAGTCACCTGTGTTGTGTGATCTATGGCGCTTTCCCGTGCAGATTATACATCCATTATAGAAGTGGGAGCACCATGTTTCTAAGTGTCCGGGATTTAACGCAAGCAGATTTTAGCAAGAAACTGGCAGATAATAACAATGACTTGCATGCCTGACATGATCAGGACACATTTTCTGGAGACATCTGGCATTTCTTGCTCTTATTTGGTGTCTAGTTAATAAAAGCTTCATCATCATCCAGCAGTGACATAACATCTGGATATGGGATGGACCATCACTCATTAGCACTAGTGTTGTGAATGGGTTTGAGATGAGTTCTGAGCAGAGGCTCCCTCTGGTGGTTAAAAGCGGTACTAGTGAGGATTGGGAATCAGGTGTTACTGATTGGTCTTATTTAAGGGAATCATTTTCCCATCAGGGTTGCCGGTGATCAATTGTTCTGGTCTGAATCCTTCTTTCCAGTTTCCCTTGTAGCCTGCTGTGTCGTGTCTGCATCTCCTGCTATCAGATAAGACAATTTCTTATTTTGTGTTTTTGCTATATTTTTGCATTTTGTCCTGCACTTCTGTGGGGGCCTTCTGGGTCCCCTCCGGGGGCTTTTGCCCTCTCAGTTTAGTCCAGCCACTGTGTTTTGTAGTTTTGCTTTTTCCAGTTTTTTCAGTGGCTGCTGTTTTGTTTTTTGTTACACCAGAGAACTAATTTAGGTGGTAGAGGTCGTGTGATCTCAGGTGATTTTGAAATTAGTAGAGTTGGCGCTTTTCAGGGTTTTCTGGGATTGCAGTAAGTACCCTTCCTATCCTTTTCTATTTAGATAGTTTGGGCCCCAGCGTTTGCTCATACTATTTTCTTTCTGTGTCAGTATTTCCTCTTGTCTAACCGCCATTACATGTTTGGGGGCTTTCTATTATCTTTGGGGTTCTGCTCCGGGGCAGATAGCTTTCCTATTTCTATCTTTAGGTGTAGTTAGTTTCTCAGGCTGTGACGAGGCGTCTAGGACCAACGTAGGAACGCTCCACGGCTGCCTCTAAGTTGTGGTGGTTAGTCAGGGTACTGCAATCTCATAGATTCCAACTGCTCTGGTGTTTTGCCTTTTTACCTGCACTCCTCAGCTACCGTAACATAACAGTATCACCGGCCATAAAAATTGTATGGTACTCACAGAAGGGAAAAAATATTTTGAAGGAAGAAAAGTTGTCAGAGATATTTTTCTGTTTGTTGCATTTTTTTTTTTTTTTTCCCTCTGTATCTCTGGGTGCTGGGGAGGATCTTTTCTCTCAATGGAGTTTGCACAGTTGTCTGGCCGTGTGGATCAGCTTGCCACTGAGGTTCGGAGTATTGCTATCTATCTTGCTGGTTTGCCTGTTGTGGAACCTAGGATCCCCATGCCAGATTTGTTTTTAGGGGATCGAGCTAAGTTTCAGAATTTCAAAAATAATTGTAAATTGTTTCTTGCCTTAAAATCTAAGTCCTCAGGAAACGCAGCGCAGCAGGTTCAAATTGTCATCTCCTCCTGCGCGGCGATCCTCAGGATTGGGCTTTTTCCCTGACACCTGGGGATCCTGTTTTGAGTGATGTTGATGCATTTTTTCAGGCTTTGGGGTTATTGTACGATGAGCCTAATGTCACTGATCAAGCTGAAAAAGCCTTGTTGGCATTAAATCAGGGGCTTGATGACGCTGAGTTATACTGTCAGAGATTCCGTAGGTGGGCAGTCCTGACCAAATGGAATGACGACGCTTTGGCGGCCCTTTTCCGGAAGGGTCTGTCAGATAATGTAAAGGATGTTATGGTGGGATTCCCTGTCCCCTCTGGTCTTAATGATTCTATGTCATTAGCGATTCAAATTGACAGACGTTTGCGTGAGCGGAGAAGTATGCGTGGAGTGGTGTTGCCTTGTGAGCCAGCTGCTGAGCCCATGCAGTGTGATGGAGTGGTGTCTGGGGCACAGCGTCATGAGTTTCGAAAGCGCAATGGGTTATGTTTCTACTGTGGTGATGCCTCTCATGCTATTTCAGTCTGCCCTAAGCGGGGAAGACGTTTTGCACGCTCAGTTGTCTTGGGTAGTGTTCAGACTAAGTTTTTATTAACTGTCACTCTGATATGCTCTCTGTCCTCATTTTCTGCTCAGGCTTTCGTTGATTCTGGAGCAGCTATTAACCTGATGGATTATGATTTTGCTAAACGTTGTGGATTTCCCTTGATACCCCTACAGAAGTCTATTCCCCTACTGGGGATCGATTCTACCCCTTTGGCTGAGAATAAACCCCAGTTTTCTACTCAGGTGATAATGAGGGTTGAACCTGATCACCAGGAGTGCTGCAAATTTTTGGTTCTATATAATCTGCATGACATTATCGTGCTGGGTTTCCCTTGGTTACAGTCTCATAATCCTGTTTTGGATTGGAAATCTGTGTCTGTAACCAGTTGGGGCTGCCAATGTGTTAATACCAACACTCCTGTTTTTTCTGCCTCCCCCCAGGCTGAGGATGTTCCTGACTTTTTGTTTGATTTTTCTGATGTGTTTAGCGAAAGTAAATCTGCATCCTTACCTCCCCATAGGAGCTATGACTGCGCTATTGAATTAGTGCCAGGTAGTAAATTCCCTAAGGGTCGCCTTTTTAACTTGTCTGTACCTGAACATGACGCTATGCGGTCTTATATCAAGGAATCATTGGAGAAGGGTCATATCAGACCATCCTCTTCACCCTTAGGTGCCGGTTTTTTCTTTGTGGCCAAAAAAAGATGGTTCATTAAGGCCGTGTATTGATTATCGTCTCTTGAACAATATTACTGTGAAATATCAATACCGTTACCCTTGATTTCTGACCTGTTTTCCAGGGTGAAAAACGCTACTTGGTTTACCAAGCTTGACCTCAGGGGGGCGTATAACCTTATTCGCATTAAGCACGGGGATGAATGGAAGACGGCATTTAACACCCCTGAAGGGCATTTTGAGTACCTTGTGATGCCCTTTGGGCTCACTAATGCTCCTTCCGTCTTCCAGTCCTTCATGAATGACATTTTCAGGGATTTTGTGGACAAGTTTCTGATTGTTTATTTGGATGATATCTTGATTTTTTCTAATGACTGGGACTCTCATGTGAAACATGTTCGAACTGTATTCCAGATTTTGAGAGAGAATGCTCTGTATGTGAAGGGATCAAAGTGTCTTTTTGGCGTACAGAAGATCTCATTTCTGGGATTCATTTTGTCCCCATCTGTTATTGAAATGGACCCGGTCAAGGTTCAGGCCATCTGTGATTGGGTCCAACCTACTTCATTAAAGGCTCTTCAGAGATTTTTGGGTTTTGCCAATTTTTATCGTAAATTTATTGGTAATTTCTCTGTTATTGTTAAACCATTAACTGATTTGACCAGAAAGGGTTCTGATGTGGTGAATTGGCCTCCTGAGGCAGTCTCTGCGTTTCAGGAACTTAAGCAGAGATTCACTTCTGCTCCTGTTCTACGGCAGCCTGATGTTTCTCTGCCATTTCAGGTGGAGGTTGATGCCTCTGAAATTGGGGCAGGTGCCGTTTTGTCCCAAAAAGATCCAGAGACCTCTAAAAGTAACCCTTGTGCCTTTTTCTCTCGAAAATTTTCTCCTACTGAACGTAATTATGACGTGGGTAATCGGGAGTTATTGGCCATGAAGTGGGCTTTTGAAGAGTGGAGACATTGGCTGGAGGGAGCCAAACATCAGGTGGTGGTCCTTACGGACCATAAGAATCTGGTCTATCTGGAATCTGCCAAGCGACTCAATCCTAGACAGGCCAGGTGGGCCTTGTTTTTCACACGTTTTAATTTTGTGGTTTCCTTTCTTCCTGGCACTAAGAATGTTAAGGCGGATGCCCTCTCGAGGAGTTTCCT
Source organism: Oophaga sylvatica (assembly GCA_033576555.1). Classification (NCBI taxonomy): domain Eukaryota; kingdom Metazoa; phylum Chordata; class Amphibia; order Anura; family Dendrobatidae; genus Oophaga; species Oophaga sylvatica. The sequence goes on from JARQOD010000007.1 coordinate 130,810,830, forward strand.
TGCGGACTCTCCTGAGTTATCTGATCCCTCTGTTATTTTGAAGGAGGGTGTAGTTCTTTCCGCCATCTCGCCCAATTTGAGACTTGCTCTGGAGGGGTGTCATGAGGATAGGCCCGAGCGCTGCCCTGTTGGAAAATTGTTTGTCCCGGACCAATGGAAAAAGAGTGTGATGTCTGAGATTCATTGTTCCGCATTGGCTGGGCATCCCGGAATTTTTGGTACCAGAGACTTGGTTAGTCGGTCCTTTTGGTGGCCTACCTTGTCTCGCGATGTCAGGGAATTTGTGCAGTCCTGCGGGACTTGCTCTCGCTCCAAGCCTTGCTCTCGCTCTAGTGGTTTGTTGATGCCATTGCCTGTGCCCAAGAGACCATGGACCCATATCTCTATGGATTTCATTTCCGATCTTCCTGTTTCTCAGAGAATGACCACCATCTGGGTAATTTGTGATAGGTTTTCCAAAATGATACATCTTGTGCCATTACCTAAGTTGCCTTCCTCCTCTGAATTGGTGCCGTTGTTCCTTCAGCACGTGGTTCGTTTACACGGCATTCCTGAGAACATTGTGTCTGACAGAGGAGTCCAGTTTGTTTCCAGATTTTGGAGGACTTTTTGTTCTAAACTGGGTGTTCAATTGTCTTTCTCCTCGGCATTTCATCCTCAGACCAATGGTCAAACTGAGAGAACAAACCAGACATTGGAGACTTATCTAAGATGCTTTGTGTCTGCTGATCAGGATGACTGGGTCTCTTTTTTGCCTTTGGCTGAGTTTGCTCTTAATAATAGGGCTAGCTCTGCCACTTTGATGTCTCCGTTTTTCTGTAATTCTGGGTTTCACCCTCGATTTTCTTCAGGACAGACGGAGGCTTCTGTCTGTCCAGGTGTTGACTCTGTTGTTGAGCGTATGCAGCAGATTTGGGACCAGGTAGTGGAGAGGTTGTCCCTCTCTCAGGAGAAGGCCCAGCGGTTTGCTAACCGGCATAGGACTGATGGTCCTCGGTTTAAAGTGGGGGACTTGGTCTGGTTGTCCTCAAAGAATATTCCTATGAGAGTAGCATCTCCTAAATTTAAGCCTAGGTTCATTGGACCTTATAAGATCATGGAGATTATTAATCCTGTTTCTTTTCGTTTGCTTCTTCCAGGGACATTTAAGATCCATAACGTGTTCCACAAGTCCTTGTTGAAGAGGTTTGTTGAGCCAGTGGTTCCTGCTGCTGTGCCTCCTGACCCTGTTTTGGTTGAGGGCAATCTGGAGTTTGTGGTTGAGAAAATATTGGATTCTCGTTTTTCTAGACGAAGACTCCAGTATTTGGTTAAATGGAGAGGTTATGGTCAGGAAGATAATTCTTGGGTGTTTGCTTCGGACATCCATGCTAGGAGACTTATCCGTGCGTATCATAGAACTCATCCTGACCGACCTGGTTGCTCAAATGAGGGTTCGGTGACCCCTCCTCAAGGGGGGGGTACTGTTGTGAATAGGTTTGAGATGAGTTCTGAGCAGAGGCTCCCTCTGGTGGTTAAAAGCGGTACTAGTGAGGATTGGGAATCAGGTGTTACTGATTGGTCTTATTTAAGGGAATCATTTTCCCATCAGGGTTGCCGGTGATCAATTGTTCTGGTCTGAATCCTTCTTTCCAGTTTCCCTTGTAGCCTGCTGTGTCGTGTCTGCATCTCCTGCTATCAGATAAGACAATTTCTTATTTTGTGTTTTTGCTATATTTTTGCATTTTGTCCTGCACTTCTGTGGGGGCCTTCAGGGTCCCCTCCGGGGGCTTTTGCCCTCTCAGTTTAGTCCAGCCACTGTGTTTTGTAGTTTTGCTTTTTCCAGTTTTTTCAGTGGCTGCTGTTTTGTTTTTTGTTACACCAGAGAACTAATTTAGGTGGTAGAGGTCGTGTGATCTCAGGTGATTTTGAAATTAGTAGAGTTGGCGCTTTTCAGGGTTTTCTGGGATTGCAGTAAGTACCCTTCCTATCCTTTTCTATTTAGTTAGTTTGGGCCCCAGCGTTTGCTCATACTATTTTCTTTCTGTGTCAGTATTTCCTCTTGTCTAACCGCCATTACATGTTTGGGGGCTTTCTATTATCTTTGGGGTTCTGCTCCGGGGCAGATAGCTTTCCTATTTCTATCTTTAGGTGTAGTTAGTTTCTCAGGCTGTGACGAGGCGTCTAGGACCAACGTAGGAACGCTCCACGGCTGCCTCTAAGTTGTGGTGGTTAGTCAGGGTACTGCAATCTCATAGATTCCAACTGCTCTGGTGTTTTGCCTTTTTACCTGCACTCCTCAGCTACCGTAACATAACACACTAGACCCAAACTACATAAATCAATGAAATAAAATAGACAACACATTATTTTGGTATCAAAGGGCCACAGCATTTATTTTAAACCACATGATTATAGTAAGTGTCTGGTGCAGTGCTAGGCCTAGGTATATTCTGAGATTCATGGATAGGGTTCGTGCACAAGGCTGGTTTTCTCTTACCAGTTCTGCCCTCTTAGCTCCTCCACCCTTGGCTAGGCCCAACTATTAACTCTGTCTCTCCCTGTAGGCTACCTATTGCTGGGCAGACACAACCCTATCAGTAAACATTTCAAACACCATAATGCATCACGTCATTTTACATATCTTCAAAGGAAACACACTTACAAACTTGCACAGTAAAACAAGGAAAATGTTTCTGCTGTCTCTTTTGGTATGAGAAAGAATCAGTGAAACAGGAATTGATACTTTTCCAAAAACTCCTCCCTCCCAACAGTCATAAAACCAGGCACACAGACGGACTCCTGTTTCCAAAATGGAAAACACCCAGTGTAATACAATCAATATAAATATAAGATAACTATTCCAGGAGTTGAGGGTCAACGCTTCCTTCAGTCATGTGTCAAGAACTATTCCAGGAGTTGAGGGTCAACGCTTCCTTCAGTCATGTGTCAAGAACTTTTCCAGGAGTTGAGGGTCAATGCTTCCTTCAGTCATGTGTCAAGAACTATTCCAGGAGTTGAGGGTCAATGCTTCCTTCAGTCATGTGTCAAGAACTATTCCAGGAGTTGAGGGTCAACGCTTCCTTCAGTCATGTGTCAAAAACTATTCCAGGAGTTGAGGGTCAACACTTCTTTCAGTCATGTGTCAAGAATAGTGTTGAGCATTCCGATACCGCAAGTATCGGGTATCGGCCGATATTCGCTGTATCGAAATTCCGATACTTAGTTCCGATATTTTTCCTATATCGTATACCGGAATCGGAAGTTCCCATAATTCTTTGAGAGGCAATGTGATTTTAGTCAGCCAATGAGGAATCCTACGAAGTGTGGGCACATCCTGTAATGCTGCGGTCATCTTAACTAATGGCATGGCTGTGATTGGCTGCTGAAATGATGTCAGAATGCACTATAAAAGGCGCCGCCGCCATTTTAGCGTCACTGTGCTGTGAATTCAGATAGGGACAGAACGCTGCTCTGCTGACTCTGAGGGACAGTTAGAGATTGCGATTTTGTGTACTTTGCTTTAGGCAGGCTAGTTTACCAACCGCTGTGTAAAGCTTCCTTTTGCCTTGCAGTGTTGTTTTAACAGCTCTGTGCAAGGTGTGAGTGTGAGAGTGCAGGTGACGCTGCAGTTTGCTCTGCATCCAACGCTGTCTGTAGGCATCTGCACGTGTCACTCACAGACTCTTTTTTTTTTTTTTCTTTAGTGTAATTCTAGCTGCTCCATTCAATAGAAATTATAGTGTGATGCGCTTCCATCCGTATACAATACATTGGTTGCAAACACTATAGAAGTACAGAAAGGAGCCTTTCACAGATAGTGAACAGTTGCGTTTCAGTGTTCACTGCAGTCTGTGAGGTATTTTTTTTTTTTTTTTAAATGCAGATCACGCTCCAGTTACTTCTTCAACCACCGCTGCGTGTACTCTGCTGAGTGTCTGTCACTGGCTCATCCTTGTCATTTTTCTAAAATTGGTGCTGCTTTATTCTATTTTCAATTTACTAAAATCTATTAGTGTGACGCTCTTCCATCAAAATACAATACATTGCTTGCAAACATAATAGAAGTCCACAAAAAGGCCTTTCACAGCAAGTGAACAGTTGTGTTCACTGTTCACTCTAGTCTGAGGTTTAAATTTTTGGTAGGAGTGTAGATCCCGCTCCACTTACTTCAACCACCGCTGCGTGTACTCTGCTGAGTGTCTCTCCCTGGCTCATCCTTGTCATTTTTCTAAAATTGGTGCTGCTTTATTCTATTTTCAATTTACTAAAATCTATTAGTGTGACGCTCTTCCATCAAAATACAATACATTGCTTGCAAACATAATAGAAGTCCACAAAAAGGCCTTTCACAGCAAGTGAACAGTTGTGTTCACTGTTCACTCTAGTCTGAGGTTTAAATTTTTGGTAGGAGTGTAGATCCCGCTCCACTTACTTCAACCACCGCTGCGTGTACTCTGCTGAGTGTCTCTCCCTGGCTCATCCTTGTCATTTTTCTAAAATTGGTGCTGCTTTATTCTATTTTCAATTTACTAAAATCTATTAGTGTGACGCTCTTCCATCAAAATACAATACATTGCTTGCAAACATAATAGATGTCCACAAAAAGGCCTTTCACAGCAAGTGAACAGTTGTGTTCACTGTTCACTCTAGTCTGAGGTTTAAATTTTTTTGTAGGAGTGTAGATCCCGCTCCACTTACTTCAACCACCGCAGCGTGTACTCTGCTGAGTGTCTGTCACTGGCTCATCCTTGTCATTTTTCTAAAATTGGTGCTGCTTTATTCTATTTTCAATTTACTAAAATCTATTAGTGTGACGCTCTTCCATCAAAATACAATACATTGCTTGCAAACATAATAGAAGTCCACAAAAAGGCCTTTCACAGCAAGTGAACAGTTGTGTTCACTGTTCACTCTAGTCTGAGGTTTAAATTTTTGGTAGGAGTGTAGATCCCGCTCCACTTACTTCAACCACCGCTGCGTGTACTCTGCTGAGTGTCTGTCACTGGCTCATCCTTGTCATTTTTCTAAAATTGGTGTTGCTTTATTCTATTTTCAATTTACTAAAATCTATTAGTGTGACGCTCTTCCATCAAAATACAATACATTGCTTGCAAACATAATAGAAGTCCACAAAAAGGCCTTTCACAGCAAGTGAACAGTTGTGTTCACTGTTCACTCTAGTCTGAGGTTTAAATTTTTGGTAGGAGTGTAGATCCCGCTCCACTTACTTCAACCACCGCTGTGTGTACTCTGCTGAGTGTCTGTCACTGGCTCATCCTTGTCATTTTTCTAAAATTGGTGCTGCTTTATTCTATTTTCAATTTACTAAAATCTATTAGTGTGACGCTCTTCCATCAAAATACAATACATTGCTTGCAAACATAATAGAAGTCCACAAAAAGGCCTTTCACAGCAAGTGAACAGTTGTGTTCACTGTTCACTCTAGTCTGAGGTTTAAATTTTTGGTAGGAGTGTAGATCCCGCTCCACTTACTTCAACCACCGCTGCGTGTACTCTGCTGAGCGTGTCTCACTGCCTCATCCTTCACATTTTTCTCGAATTGGTGCTGCTACATTCTATTTCAAATAATTCAAATCTATTACAGTGACGTGCTTCCATCCGTATACAATACATTGGTTGCAAACAATATAGAAGTCCACAAAAAGGCCTTTCACAGCTACTGAACAGTTGTGTGCACTGTTTACTGTAGTCAGAGGTTTTCATTTTTGTAGTGCAGATCCCGCTCCAGTTAGTTCTTCAACCACTGTTGCTTGTACTCTGCTGAGCGTGTCTCACTGCCTCATCCTTCACATTTTCTCGAATTGGTGCTGCTACATTCTATTTAAAATAATTAAAATCTATTACTGTGACGTGCTTCCATCCGTATACAATACATTGGTTTCAAACACTATAGAAGTACACAAAGGGGCCTTTCACAGCTAGTGAACATGGGTTTTTAATTTTTAACTAAAATATGTATTTTTTCAAATTACACAAATATAAGTAATGTTGAAGAGGAATAGTCCTACATCCATTGTTTGCACAATATTACAGGTGTACATCATGTCCCTTAATCAACAATGTATTATTATATTTACTTGTATGCTTTTATTTAAAAGCCAAGAACACAGAAGGATAACCTTCGCACTGCAGCTGTTGTCAAAGTTCAACCCACATTATTCACTTCCAACATTGCAGCATTTGAGGCATGATGTGAGTTGGATTTGTCAAAGTTATGGAGTGAGAAGGTTCACCATCAGTACCCTATAGCATAAGTATGCTTTTGTGTTAGCATTTGTGTTAGACATGTGGATATCTGCCATAATATGTCACAATTATTTAGTTACAGATTTGTTACCAACACTAATCATTGAATGGTTTTAAATGTGACGTTTCACTTGTTTACAGCTTAGAAATAAGGGTGTAGCCTGATATCTATGTGTAGCACTAGCCACTTTAACATGTCATGTTTTTTTCAACATGTGTAGCTAGGTAGCAGTAATTTTTGCCGGACACACAGCAGGGGAACAGCAGGCGTTACTGAACCCCACAAACACATCATCGATTGTTTTGATCTGTGCATCCAACACTTCTGAGCCCAGGGTCAAGGAGGGTGTAGCCTGAGGCCTAGTATGAGATGTTTGAACTTTAATTTGAACTTTAATTTGGAGTTAGCAGCATTAATTTTTGTCAGACACACAGCAGGGGAACAGCAGGCGTTACTGAACCCCACTATCACTATAGCTTGTGTATTCGTCTGTGGACACGACACTTCTGAGCAGCAACTGGCAGTGTTGTAGCCCAGGGAGTATAGCTCAGTGTGGTAGAAAGATGAACATAACAGGAGACATGGAAAACGTTGCCAACCAGTTAGTTAATCTGAAACCGGACAGGCAAATTCAGGCGAGATCCATGCCTAGTTCATTTTCAGAAAAGTAAGCCGTTCTACATTATCGGAGGATAGTCGCATGCAACGGTCTGTTAGTACACCACCTGCAGCAGTAAAGACGCGCTCCGATAATACACTGGCAGCAGGGCAAGCCAGCACCTCCAATGCATACTGGCTAAGCTCTGGCCATGTATCCAGCTTAGAGACACAAAACTTGAATGGGGAAGAGCCATCTGGGAGTACACTGAGAGGGCAAGACATGTAGTCTGTCACCATCTTACGGAAATGTTGCCTCCTGCTGACTGGAGCCGTCTCGGATGGTGTAGACATTGGTGGCGCTGCCACAAAACTTCGCCACATTTGGAACATACTGTTCTTGCCCTGTGCAGAGGCGCTGCTTGTGCTCCCTCTTGTTGCAGAGCTGTCTCCACTGCCTCGACGCACAGAGCTGCTTTGTAAAGCAGTAGCAGCAGCGCTCTCGGCTGGAATGGAGAACATTATGGATTGCACCAGTGTGTCTTGGTACTTCCGCATTTTACGCTCCCGGTTCAACGGTGTGATGAGGCTTTGTAAGTTGTCCCGGTAGCGAGGGTCTAGGAGGGTGTACACCCAATAATCAGACGTGGTGTGAATGTGTTCGATGCGGCGGTCGTTTCTCAGGCACTGCAGCATGAAATCAACCATGTGCTGCAGACTCCCAACTGGCCAAGAAACGTTGTCCCCTGCAAGAGGCGTCATCTCTGCCTGCTGTGCATCACCCCACCCTTGGTCTACATACTGACTAGAGCATTGTCTACCTCCCTCTGGAGCGATGTCTTCCTCCTCCATTGACTCCTCCTCATCCTCCTCACAAAGTCCTTCAAATACATAAAAATTTACAAAATTTAAAACTCAAAATTTAAAAACATTGTATCATAATTCTGTAACATCAGTTTATGGAAACACAATAGCATTACAAAAGGATAGACAAAAACTGTACATTATGTGCTTTGTAAATACATTAAAAGTTTGGAATGGTTATGAAAATATAGACAGCGACTCTCGAGGTTCAATTGTTGATACATCATGGTACTTTGAAAGTCCTCCAGCCCTTTGTGAGGAACCACGTTGCGCTGACTGTCCAGAAGGTGATGGAATTTGTGACTCCTCATCCTCCACCTCTTCCAAAACCTCATGCCTTAGTGCTTGCAGTGTTTTTTGAAGCAGGCAGATAAGGGGGACAGTCAGGCTGACTAGTGCATCATCTGCACTCGCCATCCGCGTTGACTCATCAAACGCACGCAAAACGTGGCAGATGTCCTTCATAGAGTCCTTCGCCACTCATTACACTGGCTGCCCATTCATTATAGGATCCAATTCTAATTACTGGTTCTCACCAACAAAGCTCTCCACAGTGCAGCACCCCCCTACATCTCCTCCCTCATTTATATTTATCGGCCTAACCGACTGCTGCACTCTGCAAACGACCTTCGACTAACCTCTGCACTAATCCGTACCTCCCACTCCAAACTCCAAGACTTCTCCCGCGCTGCGCCAATCCTCTGGAATGCTCTACCCCAAGAAATTAGGACTATCCGCAATTTGGATGGTTTCAGGCGCTCCCTCAAAACACATTTGTTCACAGTGGCCTATCACATTCACTAATCAAAGTCATTCTATGTGTAAGTCTGTGTGTGTAGCCCATTCACTATCTCCATGCATCCCTCACTCCCTTAAAATGGCTGGACCATCATTGTAAAAACACCATTGTATATAAACACCTGTACTTTGTATCTCCCCCACCTCATTGTAGATTGTAAGCTTTCACCAGCAGGGGCGGCCGATTTTGCTTTAATTATTGTATTGTTAACGTTGTTACTTATGACTTGTGTTTTGAAACTGTTAAACTGTAAAGCACTGCGGAATATTATGGCGCTATATAAATAAAGAATATTATTATTATTCTTATTATAGAGGCCCACTCAGTAGTGGTGAAGTGTGAACGGCGCAAATTGCGAGTTGATTGCGCCTGATGCAGCTGATACTCCATTACTGTTGGCTGCTGCTCACACAACCGCTCCAACATATGTAACGAGGAATTCCACCTGGTGGGTACGTCACATATGATGCGATGTTCATGAAGGCGAAATCTGCGTTGCAGAGCTGCAATCAGCGATCTGGCCATGCTGGAACGTCGCAAGTGAGCGCACTCTAGGCTGACCTTGTGCAGCAGTGCATCAAGATCCGGATAGTCCCTCAAAAAACTCTGCACGACCAAGTTGAGCACATATGACAGACATGGTATGTGAGTGAGGTTGCCAAGGCCCAGAGCTGCCACCAGATTTCGGCCATTGTCACACACTACCAAGCCTGCCTGTAGATTCGCTTCCAAAACCACACGTCGCTCTCCTGCTTTATGGCATTACAGAGCTCCTGCGCTGTGTGGCTAAGATTCCCCATGGAAATTAATTTCAGGACGGCCTGTTGACATTTGGACACGGCTGTGCTCATATCGGTCGCAACAGGTAAACGTTCACGGGTCCATGTGGAGGTAGACGGTGACGGCTCCTGCAGCGATGATTCCGAGGAACTGGAGTAGGAGGAGGAATCAATGTGTACAGACTTGATTCCTGCAATCCTTGGAGTTGGCAGAACACGTACAGCGCCACTCGCAAGATCAGTACCCGGCTACACAACATTGACCCAATGGGCAGTGAGGGAAAGGTATTGTCCCTGGCCATGGGTGTTAGAACCCTCTTGTTAGGTTTTGTTTCAGTTTGCTGGTCACATGACCTTTTTTCCCTATTTAGTCTGGCTCCGCCCTTCTGGCTTTGCTTGACTTCATTATATTATCTACTGTTAAGCTAGCCGGGTGCTTAGGTGCCTTAATCTGTCAGTTTTGCTTGATGTTAGGATCGCAAAGTATTTATTTTTCTGTTTAATTATCCATGCTACAATTTATGTTAGGAGGTGTCCACCTTTTCTCCCAGTCCCTAGATCTTGTAGGGATTACTCCCTCGCAACTATAGGTCTTCGTTCACACTAGATGAGGACTTTAGCGGGTCTGGTCGCAGGATCAGGTTCCCCGTTACATCGTAGGGATTCAGCTTAGTTGTATTGTAGGGACAGAATTCCCTTCTTTCCTTACTGGTTGTAGCAGATCATAACAATGGGTACTGGTCCACGCATCGGTGGTCAGGTGGACCTTGCTACTGAGGGCGTTTAGTAGCGCATGTTTAATTTTTCCCTCAACATGCTTTTGCAGACCAGGGACGGCTTGCCTGCTGAAATGAAATCGGCTTGGCACATTGTATTGTGGGACTGACAATGATATTCAGTTATGGAAACTGTCTGTCTCCACCAGCCTGAATGACAGCATTTCAAGGGACAGGAGTTTTGCAATGCCAGCATTCAGAGCCTGTGCTCGTGCATGGTTTGCGGAGTATGGCCGTCTTTTATCCCATGCCTGTGCTACCGATGGCTGTTTTGTGGCCTGGGAGTGTGAGGATGACAGGGAACTTGCTGCTGTGTGTGGAATAACAGTTTGTCTCTGGACAACAGTGGCCGAGGTTCTTCCATGGCGATCCTGTGAGGAAGCAGAACCAGCTGTGTGTGAGCTCGATGAAGAGGCTTCAACACAACCTGAAGATGTAGGTGCTGCTGTAGGTTGGCCTACATCTCCAGTGTGTCTTTGTAACTCAACTACGTGCTTTGTCCGCACATGTTTCCACATATTTGTGGTATTGAGGTGACTGACACTTTTAGCTAATTTTAATTTTTGATTACACAGCTTGCATTTGACATAGCAAATATCATGTGCAAGTGTGTGAAAAAAGGACCACGCAGTGCAAGTCCTGGGAGCGCACGTTTTGACTTTTGGAAGACAACTGCTCCGAACAGGTGCCAAACTGGAGGCTACAGGCAACCGAGTCTGCAGCCTAACTCTCCCTCATGTTTGTACCGTTGGGGCAATGTCTTCCTCTATCTTCCTTCTATCACTAACCACTTCTCTAGGCCTCTCCCAGCTTTCAACCAAAGTACTGGTTCTCAGCCACAAAGCTATCCACAGTGCAGCACCCCTCCTACATCTCCTCCCTCATTTCTATCTATCGGCCTAACCGACTGCTGCGCTCTGCAAACGACTTTCGACTAACCTCTGCACTAATACGTACCTCCCACTCCCGACTCCAAGACTTCTCCCGCGCTACGCCAATCCTCTGGAATGCTGTACCCCAAGAAATTAGGACTATCCACAATTTGCATGGTTTCAGGCGCTCCCTCAAAACACATTTGTTCAGAGCGGCCTATCACATTCACTAATCAAAGTCATTCTATGTATTCTGTGTAAGTGTGTATGTGTGTGTGTGTCTCTAGCCCATTCACTATCTCCATCCCTCAGTCCCTTAAGATGGCTGGACCATCATTGTAAATGCACCATTGTATATAAACACCTATACTTTGTATCTCCCCCACCTCATTGTACATTGTAAGCTGTCACGAGCAGGGGCGACTTATTTAGCTTAAATTATTGTATTGTTAACGTTGTTACTTATGACTTGTGTTCTTAAACTGCAAAACTGTAAAGCGATGCGTAATATGATGGCGCTATATAAATTAATATTATTATTATTAGGATTCCTCTGAGCTGCTCCCACCACCTTCCTGTTCCTCACGCCATGTTGGGTCTTGGACCTCATCATCTCCACTACCCTCTTCCAACACCTGCTGTTGGGTGGTCTGGCCAGCACCATGCTCAACAGAAACTGGCACCTGAGTCTCATCATCATCAGATGCGTTCTGCGGTGTGCTGACCATCGGCACTGTCTCACCCGCCTCTTCAGATTCAGAGAGACACAGCTGTTGCGCATCACTGCATACTCCCTCTTCACATTACAGAATGCTGCTTGGCTGGGCCCCTGTTTGCAAGCCAATAGATTCTGAGAACAGAAGCAGACACTCAGCTGGCTCCTGTACAGAACTCTCTGACTGCCTGGGCAATTTGCCAGGCGGTGAAGAGACAGATGGTTGCTCAACAGTGCTGTGGTCCTGAGAGGAGGTGGAAGCAATTGAAGTCGATGCATTGGCTGACATCCAAACAACAACGGCTTCAATTTGTTCTTCCCGCAGCAGGGGGGTACTCCGAGCTCCTACAAAAGTGCGCATAAAGGAACGCTCACGGGGAAAACTGGTGGGTGCTGTGTCACTGGGGGCCGCAGCAGCCACAGAATCCCCACGTCCTCTCCCTGAAGAAACTCCACGGCCACGACCACGTGCCTTACTCCCTGCCTTCTTCATCTTGGTAGATTGATAAAGAAAGTCTGAAAAGTTATAAGGTCTAAGTGTGGTTATTCCGCAGAGACTGCAGTGAACACTGCACACAACTGTTCACTACCCAACGCGTCTCAGCAGGAAGGCAGTCTGTGCGTCAAAACAAAGGCGCAAGCATACATCCATGTACCATGTTTATAAAGCTATATAAAAAAAATTATGTAGTAGTGACGCACACTTTATTGAGGTACAGTATTACATCGCCATTCACCATCTGTGGCTATGCAGTCTCATTATATATACCTTATCTATCCGTTGTCATGCTTGCAAGTCGACAGTCAGCCATAAATAGCAATTTTCACTATGCACTATGCACTTTTTAAAGGTTATGTTTGTTAATAAAAATGATTAATGCCACATATTATGAGTATTACATGATGGAAATTGTATAATTTTGTATAAACTGTTTAGTGACATTATTCAGCAAATGGAACATTTTAGTAATATCACAGATAACTTGTAATGCTGATGATGTTTTGAAGTCAGACATTCATTGTCTATACAATAAAAATGGTGTACATACTGTTACTTATCCATCATTAATGGATTCAGATATGTACTTGTATGCTTTTATGTACAACCGTATAGCAGATTCTTTAACTAATTTATTTTGTGGTTTGCATTGCTGTTCAACATGTTAATGTATGTGTTTATGTTTGTCAATTCTTTATTTATCTAGATATTAGTTTAAATGAAATCATCATCTTATGGTAGTAAAGGTTATCTTTCTCTTTTTTGAAGTATAGACATTTAAAATTGACAGGTAACAAGGAAATTACTTAATCTAGTATTTAAACATCCTCCTTGACCCTGGGCTCCAACACCGCCAGTTGTTGCTCGGAAGTGCTGTTAGCACAGTCAACACTTGCTCCTGTGTTACTGGGGTTCAGTAATGTCAGCTATTCCCCTGCTGTGTGTACGTCAAAAAGTCCTGCTGCCTCCACCCTGTTGTCTTCTCATCCCTGGGCTCCAACACCGCCAGTTGTTGTTCAGAAGTGCTGTTAGCACAGTCAACACTTGCTCCTGTGTTACTGGGTTTCAGTAATGTCAGCTGTTCCCCTGCTGTGTGTACGTCAAAAAGTCCTGCTGCCTCCACCCTGTTGTCTTCTCATCCCTGGGCTCCAACACCGCCAGTTGTTGCTCGGAAGTGCTGTTAGCACAGTCAACACTTGCTCCTGTGTTACTGGGGTTCAGTAATGTCAGCTGTTCCCCTGCTGTGTGTACGTCAAAAAGTCCTGCTGCCTCCACCCTGTTGTCTTCTCATCCCTGGGCTCCAACACCGCCAGTTGTTGCTCGGAAGTGCTGTTAGCACAGTCAACACTTGCTCCTGTGTTACTGGGGTTCAGTAATGTCAGCTGGTCCTCGGTTGTGCCATTGGCTCTTTTCCTTCTGCTGCCCCTCCGGGTTCCAGTACCGTCAGCTGGTTCTCCGCAGTGCCTTTGGCCTAGGTGCCTCCATCTCGGTATCCGAGTTCCAGCAACGTCTGCTGGTCCTTGGTAGTGCTTTGGAGCACAGGTACCTCCTGCTTAGTAACCGTGTCCCTGTAACGTCAGCTGGTCCTCGGTTGTGCCATTGGCTCTTTTCCTTCTGCTGCCCCTCCGGGTTCCAGTACCGTCAGCTGGTTCTCCGCAGTGCCTTTGGCCTAGGTGCCTCCATCTCGGTATCCGAGTTCCAGCAACGTCTGCTGGTCCTTGGTAGTGCTTTGGAGCACAGGTACCTCCTGCTTAGTAACCGTGTCCCAGTAATGTCAGCTGGTCCTCGGTTGTGCCATTGGCTCTTTTCCTTCTGCTGCCCCTCCGGGTTCCAGTACCGTCAGCTGGTTCTCCGCAGTGCCTTTGGCCTAGGTGCCTCCATCTCGGTATCTGAGTTCCAGCAACGTCTGCTGGTACTTGGTAGTGCTTTGGAGCACAGGTACCTCCTGCTTAGTAACCGTGTCCCAGTAACGTCAGCTGGTCCTCGGTTGTGCCATTGGCTCTTTTCCTTCTGCTGCCCCTCCGGGTTCCAGTACAGTCAGCTGGTCCTCGTTACTTGCATTGGCTCTTGTACCTTCTGCTACATTTACAAATTGAAGATTTTTTAAATGTTTTTTTGGGTAATCACTCTGGATCTCCAACAATGAAGACGACGACCCTGATGACCACCCCGAAGAAGATGATGACCACAAGGACGACGAGCATCAAGCCAACCAGCCTAAACACCATCACAAAGAAGAAATAAAAGATTACCCAACAGGACTAAGAAGGTTAAGACAAACTACAAGATACAGAACAAGAGACTTAAGAACAATAAGCAGAAGAACATGAAGTATAAGACCAAAATGAAGAGCAAAATATATGCTCTAAATTATAAGCAGAAGAAGACTAAGCAGTGTATGGGGGTGAGTCCGTTCCTCCTCGTGGTGCCCCTGGAAAATGCCTGCTGCTGCAGGCTAAACTGAACACGGACAAATACTGTTGTAATTTAAATCTTTTGTGACAGCAAGAACGGAAGGATGAAAAATTCATACTTTTACAGATTACAAGTACAGGAATCTCTGTCACAAATAAGAATATGATGAAGAAGATGAAGTACAATATGAAGAATAATAGTTGAATAAGAAGAATATGAGTAATGTTAACAAAAAGATGAATAGCAAGAAGTTTAAGAAGAAGATAAAGAAGGTGAAGATGAAGAATAATTTGATGAAAAAGATGATGCTGCTGAAGATTATGAAGGAGAAAGTGTGTCTAAAGTTAAAAAGGTGAAGAGCATGGAAGTTGTGAAATATACATATTTGCGAAAATAGAAAAAACGTAAACATTGTCAATTTCTTCGTCAATCCGAACATCTTTAAAAAAAAAATATTTATGCTATTCCATTTGATTGGGTTAAACATCTATGCCTTTAATGTCTCCTCAACCTTCCCCAATACATTCTACATTACTCTTTGTTGTTTTCCTTCATGTACAATTAACCAACAAGGCAAGAATGGGTTTTTTTTAATTCCGATATTTTGCTCCCATAGACTTACATTGGATTTCCGGTATCGGTATCGGGTATCGCCGATATTTTTGGGGTATCGGCGATACCATTCCGATTCCGATACTTTTGGATATCGGAAAGTATCGCTCAACTCTATTCTTGACACATGACTGAAGGAAGCGTTGACCCTCAACTCCTGGAATAGTTCTTGACTAGAGTTGAGCGATACTTTCCGATATCCAAAAGTATCGGAATCGGAATGGTATCGCCGATACCCCAAAAATATCGGCGATACCCGATACCGATACCGGAAATCCAATGTAAGTCTATGGGAGCAAAATATCGGAATTAAAAAAACCCATTCTTGCCTTGTTGGTTAATTGTACATGAAGGAAAACAACAAAGAGTAATGTAGAATGTATTGGGGAAGGTTGAGGAGACATTAAAGGCATAGATGTTTAACCCAATCAAATGGAATAGCATAAATATTTTTTTTAACCCCTTAATGTCCACTGACGTGCAGAGTCCGTCATGGCAAGGTGCCAGTTCCGGCACCAGGACGGACTCTGCACGTCATGCCTTTGATCTACCACTGCGTGTGCCTTTGATCTACCACTGCGTGTAAACACGCAGTGGTAGATCAGTGCCGACAGCTGTCACAGACAGCTGACAGGCACGGCAAGCGGTGCGGGGACCTTTGCCGTCGGTCCCCGCACCCACAGCGCTGTGCTTGGTCAGTCAATCTGACTGACCAAACACAGCAGCGATCGCGCAGGAGAAGCTGAAATTTCAGCTTCCCCAGCGCGATCAGTGCAGGAGCCGGCGCTGCAGTGGCCAGGCTTCCTGCATTGACAGCCAGGAGCGGAGCCCCCACCGCCCCTGGCTGTTAACCCCCTGACTGCTGCGATCCAGCGCGATCGCAGAGCTCAGGGGGGGAGGCAGAGGGTCGGGAGCTCCCTCTGCCTCAGATCAGCGTCCCAGCGATGTAATCGCAGGGCCCGATCTCTGCCTTGATGACCCGGGGGTTGTCATGACAACCTCCGGGTCATTTAGCTACGGGAAGCTGCTGTGATCATGTCACAGCAGCTTCCACTATAGTTGCAATGCATTGCAATGCATTGTAACTGCAATCAAAAGTAAAAAAAGTGAAAGTCCCATAAAGGGACAAGTTGAAAAAAATCATTTTTTTAAAAAAATTGTAAAAAAAATTGTAAAAAAAATATTAAAAAATAATTTTAAAAAAATCCCCTAAAAAATACACATTTTTATGTAATAAAAAAATAAAAAACAAAAAAAATACACATGTTAGGTATCGCCATGTCCGTAAAAATCCCATCTATAAAAGCATAACCCTAGTTAACCCCTTCAGTGAAAGCCGTAAAAAAAAAACACAAAAAAGTAGTAAATTATACTTTTTCCAAGCGGTATCATTATACCGCTTGGAAAAAGTGCAATAACACGCGATCAAAAAGTCAGATATAAATAATCATGGTACCGCTGAAAACGTCATCTTGTCCCGCGAAAAACAAGCCACTATATAGCATCATCAGCAAAAAAATAAAAAAGTTATTGCTCGCGGAATAAACTGATGCAAAAATAATTATTTTTTCTATAAAATTCTTTATTGTGTAAAAAACGCCAAAACATAAAAAAAATATATAAATGAGGTATCGCTGTAATTGTAGTGACCCGAAGAATAAAGCTGCTTTATCAATTTTACCACACGCGGAACGGGGGAAAAAAAATTAAAAAAAAAACAATTCCTGAATTGCTGGTTTTTGTTCATTCTGCTTCCACAAAAATCGGAATAGGAAGCGATCAAAAAACGTTATGTGCCCGAATATGGTACCAATAAATACGTCAGCTCGTCCCGCAAAAAATAAGCCCACAGATAACTCTGTCGGCCGAAATATGGAAAAATTATAGCTCTCAAAATACGGCGATGCAAAAAATTCTTACAAAAAATTATTCCAAAAAAAAGCATCTTTTAGAGTGTGACAGAAGCTAAACATGAAAAAAGGGAGTAAATCTGGTATCGCTGTAATCGCACCGATCCGAGGAATAAAGTCGCCTAATCACTAATATCGCACGAGGAACGGCGTAAAAAAGAAAACCAATTCTTCACCTTTGGTAGATTTGTTCATTGTGCCTCCCAAAGATCGCAGTAAGGCGATCACAGTGGTTCCCCCCCGCATATGGGGTATCAGCGTACTCAGGACAAAATGCACAATAGCTTTTGGGGTCCTATTTCTCCTGTTACCCTTATAAAAATAAAAATTTGGGGGCAAAAAGGTCATTTTTGTGGAAAAAAATATGATTTTTTTTATTTTCACGGCTCTACGTTATAAACTTCTGTGAAGCCCTTGGGGGTTCAAAGTGCTGACCACACATCTAGATAAGTTCCTTGGGGGGTCTAGTTTGCAAAATGGGGTCATTTGTGGGGGGTTTCTACTGTTTAGGCAGATCAGGGGCTCTCCAAGCACGACATGACACCCGCAGACCATTCCATCAAAGTCTGCATTTAAAAACGGTGCTCCTTCCCTTCCGATCTCTGCCATGTGTCAAAATAGTGGTTCCCCCCACATATGGGATATCAGCGTACTCAGGACAAATTGCACAATAGCTTTTGGGGTCCTATTTCTCCTGTTACCATTATAAAAATAAAAATTTGGGGCAAAAAGATTATTTTTGTGGAAAAAAATATGATTTTTTTATTTTCACGGCTCTACGTTATAAACTTCTGTGAAGCACTTGGGGGTTCAAAGTGCTCACCACACATCTAGAAAAGTTCCTTGGGGGGGTCTAGTTTCCAAAATGGAGTCACTTGTGGGGGGTTTCTACTGTTTAGGCACATCAGGGGCTATCCAAACGTGACATGACAGCCACAGACCATTCCATCAAAGTCTGCATTTGAAAAAGGCGCTACTTCCCTTTCGAGCTCTGCCATGCGTCAAAATAGTGGTTTCCCCCCACATATGGGGTATCAGCGTACTCAGGACAAATTGCACAATAACTTTTGGGGTCCTGTTACCCTTTGGAAAATAACAATTGGGGGTGGAAAGATCATTTTTGTGGAAAAGATATGATTTTTTAATTTTACTGCTCTACGTTATAACCTTCTGTGAAGCCCTTGGGGGTTCAAAGCTCTCACCACACATCTAGATAAGTTCCTTGGGGGGTCTAGTTTCCAAAATGGGGTCACTTGTGGGGGGTTTCCACTGTTTAGGCACACAGGGACTCTCCAAATACGACATGGCATCCAATCTCAATTCCAGTCAAAAAAGTCAAATGGCGCTGCTTCCCTTCCGAGCTCTGCCATGCGCCCAAATAGTGGTTTACCCCACCTATGGGGTATCAGCGTACTCAGGACTAATTGCACAATAAATTTTGGGGTCCTTTTACCCTTTGGAAAATAAAAATTGGGATGAAAAGATCATTTTTGTGGAAAAAATATGATTTTTTAATTTACGGCTCTACGTTATAACCTTCTGTGAAGCGCTTGGGGTTAAAAGCTCTCACAACACATTTAGATAAGTTCCTTGGGGGGTCTAGTTTCCAAAATGGGGTCACTTGTGGGGGGTTTCCACTGTTTAGGCACACAGGGACTCTCCAAATGCGACATGGCGTCCAATCTCAATTCCAGCCAAAAAAGTCAAATGGCGCTGCTTCCCTTCCGAGCTCTGCCATGCGCCCAAATAGTGGTTTACCCCCACATATGGGGTATCAGCATACTCAGGACTAATTGCCCAATAACTTTTGTGGTCCTTTTATCCTTTGGAAAATAATAATTGGGATGAAAAGATCATTTTTGTGGAAAAAATATGATTTTTTAATTTTACGGCTCTACGTTATAACCTTCTGTGAAGCCCTTGGGGTTAAAAGCTCTCACAACACATTTAGATGAGTTCCTTGAGGGGTCCAGTTTCCAAAATGGGGTCACTTGTGGGGGGTTTCCACTGTTTAGGCACACAGGGACTCTCCAAATGCGACATGGCGTCCAATCTCAATTCCAGCCAAAAAAGTCAAATGGCGCTGCTTCCCTTCCGAGCTCTGCCATGCGCCCAAATAGTGTTTTACCCCCACATATGGGGTATCAGCGTACTCAGGACTAATTGCCCAATAACTTTTGGGGTCCTTTTATCCTTTAGAAAATAATAATTGGGATGAAAAGATCATTTTTGTGGAAAAAATATGATTTTTTAATTTTACGGCTCTACGTTATAACCTTCTGTGAAGCCCTTGGGGGTTAAAAGCTCTCACAACACATTTAGATGAGTTCCTTGAGGGGTCCAGTTTCCAAAATGGGGTCACTTGTGGGGGGTTTCAACTGTTTAGGCACACAGGGACTCTCCAAATGCGACATGGCGTCCAATCTCAATTCCAGCCAAAAAAGTCAAATGGCGCTGCTTCCCTTCCGAGCTCTGCCATGCGCCCAAATAGTGGTTTACCCCCACACATGGGGTATTGGTGTACTCTGGAGAAATTGTACAACAAATATTGTGGTTCATTTTCTCCTGATACCCTTGACAAAATTTAAAAAAATTGTGTCGAAAGAAAAATTTTGGGAAAAAAAGTTAAATGTTCATTTTTTCCTTCCACATTGCTTCAATTCTTGTGAAGTACCTAAAGGGTTAATAAACTTCTTGAATGTGGCTTTGAACACGTTGAGGGGTGCAGTTTTTAGAATGGTGTCACTTTTGGGTATTTTCTGTCATATTGACCCCTCAAATTCACTTCAAATGTGAGGTGGTCCCTAAAAAAATGGTTTTGTAAATTTTGTTGGAAAAATGAGAAATTGCTGGTCAACTTTTAACACTTATAACTTCGTAACAAAAAAAATTTGGTTCCAAAATTGTGCTGATGTAAAGTAGACATGTGGGAAATGTTATTTATTAACTAATTTTTGTGACATATCTCTCTGATTTAATGGCATAAAAATTAAAAGTTTGAAAATTGGAAAATTTTCAAAATTTTTTCCATATTTCCATTTTTTTCATAAAAAAACGCAAGTTATATTGAAGAAAATTTTACCACTATCATGAAGTAAAAATATGTCACGAGAAAACAATCTCAGAATCGCCAAGATCCGTAGAAGCGTTCCAGAGTTATAACCTCATAAAGAGACAGTGGTCAGAATTGTAAAAATTGGCCTGGTCTTTAACCTACAAAATGGCTTGGTCATTAAGGGGTTAAAGATGTTCGGATTGACGAAGAAATTGACAATGTTTACGTTTTTCTATTTTGGCAAATATGTATATTTCACAACTTCCATGCTCTTCACCTTTTTAACTTTAGACACACTTTCTCCTTCATAATCTTCAGCAGCATAATCTTTTTCATCAAATTATTCTTCATCTTCACCTTCTTTATCTTCTTCTTAAACTTCTTGCTATTCATCTTTTGTTAACATTACTCATATTCTTCTTATTCAACTATTATTCTTCATATTGTACTTCATCTTCTTCATCATATTCTTATTTGTGACAGAGATTCCTGTACTTGTAATCTGTCAAAGTATGAATTTTTCATCCTTCCGTTCTTGCTGTCACAAAAGATTTAAATTACAACAGTATTTGTCCGTGTTCAGTTTAGCCTGCAGCAGCAGGCATTTTCCAGGGGCACCACGAGGAGGAACGGTGTAATACTATTGTAGGAACTCGAAGATTCTGATAGCGTGGGGCAATGAACAATCAGAGACGGGTTTCTTTGAATGCAAATAATGTATTTGTGAAACAGCAAAACACCCAAAAACAATATTCAAACAACCCGTAGTGACATGCAATGAGTCCATATATATATACACAAGTCCAGTTATATGAATCCGGATATATAAGTCCTTGAACCTCTATAGCGAGGGTGGTAAAGTTCTTACGACGGAGTCCTCACACAAATGTGACCACAAGGTAAGTCTGATGCACAGGTAACGTGGCTGGATTTACACACTGCTGGTGTGTGAAGAGTCAGATCCAGGTATGCAGAAAACACAGGGAGGTCCAGGAACAAGTTAATCTCAGTTGTGGCTTAATTCAGTGAAGTCCAACAACAAGTTCATATGTCAGTAAGGTTCCAGTAACAGTTCCAACAGCTCTCACCAGAGGTAATGCACGAAGGGTTAAACAGCAACAGTTCAGAAACACAGTTCTTATCAGATGGAGTGAACCAAGGGTTAAATTCCCAAGTCAACAGGTTAGTGATAACACAGTACGTGCAACTTACATATGCAGAGAATGTCCAGAGCCATGGGTAGAAGCTGCTGTAGCTGAGAAACACCTGAAGATAAGGTTATGCACTTTCCTGGTAAATACACAAAAGATCTGTGAGGAACAAAGCAGCTGGGTTGCAGGGAAACGGAAGCAGAATATTCCAGCAGTGAAGCCAGCACCTGAGCCGGGTTTTAAACAAACGAACAGGAAGTAGGGCACAGAAAACAGCAAACTCCATTTTAACAAAGGGCAAAATCATTGACAAAGTTACCTAGAAAACCCGGAATACTGACATTACTCCCCCCCTAAAGACGGCCTCCGGACGGTCCTGGACCAGGCCTGTCCGGGTATCTCCGATGAAACTGAGCAATCTTCAGAGGCGCATTGATGTTACTTACTGGTTCCCAAGAATCATTTTCAGGAGAGTAACCTTGCCATCTAACTAGATACTGAAGCCGGTTTCTATGAAGTCTCGAATTAACAATATCCTGTACCACGAATTGTTCTTCGCCATCAACCAACACTGGTGGAGGGGGAGGTACGATACGTCCCTGAAACGTGTTAGGAGAGACTGGTTTTAATAAGGAAACATGAAATACTGGGTGTACCTTTAAAGTCCGTGGTAGCTTCAACCGACAGGCAACAGAGCTCACAATCCCAGTGATCTTGAATGGACCGATGAATTTCTGTCCCAGTTTCTGCGAAGGAACACCCAATTTTAGATTCTTGGTGGACAACCAAACTGAGTCTCCTACCTTATACATAGGTGCTGGTTTCCGGAATCTATCGGCCGACTTTTTGTAACGCTCCTGTGCTGTGGTCAGGGAGTCCTTCAAAACTTCAAGATTACGTTGCAACGCCGTCACTCTGTCTTCAACCGCTGGTACCGAAATCGTAACCGGAGACCTAGGCAAAATACTTGGATGATAACCCAGGTTGGCAAAAAAAGGCGTTACCTTCGTGGAACTGCTTTGGGAGTTGTTGTACGAAAATTCCGCTAGAGGAAGTAGCTTCAGCCAATCGTCCTGCAAATGACTGACGTAACAGCGTAGATATTGCTCCAAGGTTTGATTTGTCCGTTCGGTCTGCCCGTTGGTCTGAGGATGGTATGCAGAAGACAAGCAAACATTAATGTGGAGCGCAGAACAAAATCCTTTCCAAAATCTAGAGGTAAATTGTATTCCCCGGTCAGAAATGATGTCATCTGGTACCCCATGCAGCCGGAAAATGTTCTGGATAACTAGATCTACTGTCTCTGTAGCTGAGGGAAGACCAGCACACGGAATGAAATGAGCAGCTTTCGTTAAACGATCTACTACCACCAAAATAGTATTTTTACCACCAGAGGTGGGTAACTCCACAATAAAGTCCATCGAAATAGACCCCCAAGGGCGAGACGGTACAGGTAGCGGTTTAAGAAGACCAGTAGGTGAAACGCGAGGAACCTTGTACCGGGCACAAACTTCACAAGAGGGACATAGTCATTCACATCCTTCAAGCAGGTAGGCCACCAAAAAAAACGAGTTAACAATTCCTGCGTCTTCTGTACCCCCCTATGACCAGCCAATTTAGAGTCGTGGACCAATTTGAGAACTCGAAGTCTTACAGCCTCTGGGACATAAATACATCGATCTCTAAGCCACACACCATTCCGAAGGACAAGATTCACATTGTCAGGTGGAGCTGCAAGAAATACTCACCGTCATAGGCCAGCTTGATCTCCTGCCACAAGTCCCGGTTCCGGAGCACTCCAACGAAATTGGCCTCCGACAAGATGGTCTTCGACGGGGTCCCAGGCACGGAATCCACGGTATGGATTCGGGATAATGCGTCAGCTTTCCCATTACGTGAACCTGGGCGGTACGAAATAATAAAATTAAACTGGTTCAAGAACAAACTCCACCTAGCTTGTCGAGGAGAAAGACACCTGGCAGACTTAAGGAATTCCAAATTGCGATGATCCGTGAGTACTACTACCTGCTGAGTTGCCCCCTGCAAATGGTGTCTCCATTCCTTAAAGGCAGAAATAATTGCCAAAAGTTCCTTATCTGCCACATCATAGTTCAGTTCTGCAGAAGATAACCTACGAGAGAAGAAGGCACACGGGTGCAGCAAACCTTTGTCTCCGGTACGTTGTGAGAGGATAGCTCCCAATGCACAGTCAGACGCGTCCACCTCCACGATAAAAGGCTGTGCAGGATCCGGATGCATCAATATTGGAGCCGTGGTAAAACAACCCTTCAGGCGATCAAAGGCTTCCTGAGCTTGCGAAGACCATTCAAACTTCTTCCCCTTCTTGGTGAGGAGAGTGATGGGACGGACAATTTCTGAAAAATTTCGGATAAACCGTCTATAAAAGTTAGCAAAGCCAATGAATCGTTGTACCTCCTTAATGTTTCCTGGTACCGGCCAGTCCAAGATTGCCTGGATCTTGCTGGACTCCATATTCAATCCCTGAGGCGAGATAACATAGCCCAAAAATTGAATTTCAGAAACAATGGAACTCACACTTTTCGAGTTTGATGTACAAATGATTATCTCTCAAACGTCTAAGTACGGTCTTGACATGTTCCTGATGTTCCTGTAAGGAGTCAGAAAAGATTAAGATGTCATCAAGGTAAATTACCACATATTGGTCCAATAAATCCCTGAAAATGTCGTTGGCTAAATGTTGAAAAGCAGCAGGAGCGTTACAGAGTCCGAATGGCATCACCAAATATTCAAAATGTCCATACCGGCATCTAAAAGCTGTCTTCCATTCGTCTCCGGGCCGTATACGGAGTAAATTATATGCCCCACGAAGATCTAATTTGGTAAATACTTTGGCCTGGCGAACTCTTTCCAACAATTCTGGAATTAGGGGCAACGGGTACCTGTTACGAATGGTTACCTTATTTAACTCCCGGTAGTCAATGCAGGGTCTTAGAGTACCATCCTTCTTCTTTACAAAGAATATTGGAGCTCCCGCTGGTGAAGAAGATGGTCGGATAAACCCCTTGGCTAAATTCTCATCTATATACTCTCGTAAAGATTTTAATTCCGGAGCCGCCAACGGGTAAACATGGCCGAAAGGAATCGCTGCTCCAGGAAGCAATTCTATGGGGCAGTCATACGGTCTATGTGGGGGAAGTTGATCTGCCTTCCTTTTATCACAAATGTCTGAGAATTCCTGATAAATCAGAGGGAGAGTAGGTACCTGTATCACCTCTTCCAAGTTCTGGTAACTGGAGCCGCTACAGTTGGACTGATGGTAGAACTGCACTTCGGGAGAAAGGTTATCTCCTTGGTTTCCCAATTGATGATTGGATTTTGTGACCGTAACCAGGGAATTCCTAAAATTACAGGAAAATGAGGAGAAGATATTAACATGAATGAAAGTGTTTCTTGATGGTCTGGTTCCATCTTACACTCCAGAGGCACTGTCTCCCGATCTACTGGTCCAGAAACTAATGGGGAACCATCCACCGTTTCCATAGTGATTGGTGAAGCTCTTAGTTGTGTCTTTATACCATGTTCCTCTGCAAAAGAAGAATCCATGAAATTCCCACCTGCTCCAGAGTCTATCATGGCAGAACTTGATATCCACTGTTCCTCCCACTGAATCTGTATAGGAAGAGAACAATGTGAATATTTCTCCCCTTGATCTTTAGGGGAAGTCGGCATCAGTATTGGGGGAAAAACCGCATCTAGATGTAGACTGGTTTCCGAAACTTCAGACTCAGCGTCTGTGTTATCATAATCCCCTACTACCGCCAACACCTTGTTGGGTCGCCTAGGACATTTAGGACAATTGATGAGGAAATGGTCCGATTGACCACAATAGAAACATAAGCGCTCACGGAGACGGTGTTCGCGGCGTTCATATTCTCACGTCTCTGCAGTGAGTCCACCTGCATAGGCACCTCCTCAGCCTCTCGCGGGTTTTTGCCTGTGGTTTCCCTGGACGGAAGAGAGTAAATTAGTAATGCGATTTACAGCGGCCCATTTTTCTTGTCTGCGTTCAGTTAAACGGATATCAATACGTACACAGTGCTGTATAAACAATTCAAACTCCTGTGGAGACTCTGAACGAGCTAGCTCATCCTTGATTGCATTTGACAAACCTTTTCTAAAGATTGGTAATAAAGCATTGTTTTCCCACTGGGTGTCCACCACTAACTTTTAAATTCAGTAACATATTCTATGACTGACCGTTTCCCTGGCGTAAGGAAAGCAAGCAGATTCAGCGGTAGCACGGCGGTTGGGATCGTCGAACATTTGCGCCATGGCTGCCAGAAAATTGTCCAAATTATTTAGACGGGTATCTGACTTTCAACCATAGGATTTGCCCAAGCCAGTGCACGTGATGTCAACAACATAATAATACATAGAACCTTAGATCTATCAGACCGGTATAGGAGGCATGTACATCAAAAAATAATATACATTGATTAACAAACCCACGGAATTGACTTCGGTCACCATTAAAACGGAATGGAGGCAATTTGGGCATACTGGTGGATGAGGTAGGCTCAGTAGGTAAGGCCTCCAGGACTCCTAACCTAGAACGTAGATCTTGGAGAGCCTGACCAAACCCCTGTGCATTGTGGTTAACCCGAGACTCCAAGTCTCTAATCTGATTGTGTGCAGCCGCCACCTCCTGCTGCAAGGAGTTAACTATGGTGAACAGTTTGTCTGCCCGTGTCTCCGTCATTGCCCCAGCAGAATCCTCTTTTTAGGCTGGATATCCTGTAATACTATTGTAGGAACTCGAGGATTCTGATAGCGTGGGGCAATGAACAATCAGAGACGGGTTTCTTTGAATGCAAATAATGTATTTGTGAAACAGCAAAACACCCAAAAACAATATTCAAACAACCCGTTGACTTGCATGAGTCATATATATACGCAACCAAAATAATAAAGTGGAGAGGTGCGTTCGCAGCCCGGGTCCACACGTGCAAGCAAAGCCTGCTGCTAGTAAGATGACGAAAGTAGCGAACTCTGTTATCCCGCAGAGTCGCTAAAATAAACGCCGTAGCGCGTTGTGGCAGTAAGTGCAGACTCTGTTAATTCACAGAGCCGCTAACGGGATGCCACAGTGCTATATGGCGATATGTGCGAACTCACTTAGCTTCAGTGAGCCGCAAAGTAAAACGCTAGGGCGCTGTCTAGCGTCGAGAGCGAACCCTGTTACGTCACAGAGCCGCTGAGAACAAACACCGTGTCCTGTCAGGCTCTCAGGCACACGGTTAATTGCTAAGCGAGCATAATACGTGGTCATGCGCTAATGTCCTCGCGGGAGTCACCCGCAATCTATGGCGTCTGAACGCCAGACCCTGAATACGGCAATCAAACTCCTCACCGGTTATGCCGGTAATCTAGGGCATCTAGGACACCGACCCTGACCAGCTAGCACACTAAACTCCTCACCGATTAAGTCGGTATTCTAGTGGCTTATTTCAGCCGGGTCCCTAACCACACACACGCATGACCACACTGGCGCATAGCATACAATGGTTGATATTAGCGCATGGCGGCCCAGCCATGCTACCCTTTTATAGCAACAGCCACAGGACCTTCCAGGAACAAGGACCAATGAGAACCTGTTCAGAAGACTAGTAGTAACAGGGCCTTCCTGGGGGCCAATAGGAGCCGCTGCAGTACCTGAGCATGTGACCCCTGATCTCCAATGAGAGATCTCACTCTGGGCACGCTCAGAAGGGAAAATGCAGGACTTTATCCCAAAGACGTCTGCTCCAGAACTGGCTAAATAGCAGATCCAGGAAAGGCAGCAGCAAGTCACTGCCCAGTAGTGGAGTGGGCAAGACGCTGGAACGACGTCTCTGCTGAGCAGGCTCCACTGCGGCCGGAGACGAATGGGAGACCGCAGCGGCACTGGTTCGAGACTCCCCTTGTGCAGGAGCGGGAACTCGAACCCTAACATTACCCCCCCTCCTAGGGCCCCCCCTTCTCTGGGCCTCGCTGCGTTCAAAGGCAGCGATGAGCTGCGGAGCGTGAACATGCTCGGCAGGCTCCCAAGACCTATCCTCAGGCCCATAGCCCCTCCAGTCCACCAAATAAAACTTTTTGCCCCGTACCACCTTACACCCCACGATGGCGTTCACCTCATGGTCATCCGCAGATGAACCCGATGTCCCGGCAGATGACTCAGAAAACCGGGACATGAGCACGGGTTTCAGGAGGGACACGTGAAAGGTGTCGGAGATACCCAGGCGTGGTGGAAGAGCTAAACGGTATACCACAGGGTTAACCTGCTCGAGGACCTTGAAAGGACCCAGGTAGCGGGGTGCCAACTTAGTGGACTCAACTCGCAGCCTGATGTTACGGGCGGAGAGCCACACCAAATCCCCAGGAGCAAATGTAGGAGCGGGGCGCCGATGGGCATCGGCCGAAGACCTCATCCTCTCTTTGGAGGCCTGAATGGCATCCTGCGTGCGGTCCCAAATGTCCCGTGCCTCCACAGCCCAGTCTGCCACCCTGGAATCGGCGGAAGACACGGGCATAGGCACTGGTACCCGCGGATGCTGACCGTAGTTCAGGAGGAATGGGGTCTGTCCGGTGGAATCAGCCACAGCATTGTTTAATGCAAACTCAGCCCACGGCAGCAAGGATGCCCAGTCATCCTGCCTGGCCGAGACAAAATGTCGTAGATAGGTGACCAAGGTCTGGTTGGCCCTCTCTACCAACCCATTCGTCTCAGGATGGTACGCTGAAGAGAGATTTAACTCAATACTGAGTAGACGACAAAGCTCTCTCCAGAACCGAGACGCAAACTGGGGACCTCGGTCACTGACAATCTTGTCCGGCATGCCGTGTAAACGGAAGATGTGCCTAACAAACAACGCTGCCAGAGCCCGTGCAGAAGGTAACCGTGGTAGTGGCACCAGATGCACCATTTTAGAGAAATGGTCGGTGATTACCCAAATGATGGTGCAACCCCGAGACTTGGGCAAGCCCACCACAAAGTCCATCCCAACCATCTCCCAGGGCCTGTCTGCCACCGGCAAAGGTAAAGTAACCCAGCTGGCCGTTGTCGTGGAGACTTATTTTTGGCGCAGGAGACACACGCCCGAACATAGTCCCCAACATCACGGACCATATGCGGCCACCAATATGTCCTCGCCAGAAATTCAGATGTCCTCTTTGCCCCAAAGTGTCCACCCACCCTGGACGAATGTGCCCAAGAAAGTACCTCCGGTCGCAAATTAGTAGGCACAAAAGTCTTGCCCGGGGGCACAGACTCTAGCGAAACCGGGGCCACTGTTCTCAGGCTCTCTGTGGGGACGATAAGCCGAGGCTCCTCTACCTCCTCCTCCGAGGACACCACAGAGCGAGAGAGAGCGTCGGCACGAATGTTCTTCTCTCCCGAGAGGAAATGCAGTGTGAAATGAAACCGGGAGAAGAACAAGGACCATCTGGCTTGGCGAGAATTAAGCCGCTGGGCTGTCTGAAGATATACCAGGTTTTTGTGATCCGTGAAGACTTGGAAGGGAAAGCGAGCTCCCTCCAACAGATGTCTCCACTCCGAGAAGGCCAACTTCATTGCTAGCAACTCCCTGTCCCCGATGGAATAATTCCTCTCTGCTGGTGTGAAGGTCTTAGAGAAAAAGAAGCATGGATGCTTCCGACCTTGAGCATCCTTTTGGAAGAGGACTGCTCCAGCACCAACGGACGAGGCATCCACCTCCAATATAAATGGCTTATCAACATCGGGCGATGTAGGATGGGAGCTCTAGCGAAATGAGACTTAATAGACGTGAAGGCCTTGGAGACCTCTTCAGACCACAATTTGGGATTAGCTCCCTTTTTGGTAAGGGCAACCACGGGAGCTACCAAAGTTGAGAAGTGGGGAATGAACTGACGGTAGTAATTAATGAACCCCATAAAGCGCTGCACCGCCTTTAGAGAGTGGGGTTCTTGCCAGTCCATCACCGCCTGTAGTTTGGCAGGATCCATAGCCAATCCCTGGGCGGAGATGATATAGCCCAGGAAAGGTAAGGACTCCTGCTCAAACACACATTTCTCCAACTTTGCGTAAAGGGAATTTGCCCGTAGGAGGTCGAAGACCCTGCCAACATCCCTCCGGTGGGAGTCAATATCTGGAGAGAAGATGAGTATATCATCCAGATAGACTACGACCGAGGTGGAGAGCATATCCCGGAAGATGTCATTGACAAAGTCTTGGAAAACGGCTGGAGCATTACAGAGCCCAAAGGGCATCACCAGATATTCGTAATGCCCATCCCTGGTATTAAAAGCCGTCTTCCATTCGTCCCCCTCACGGATGCGAATCAGGTTATAAGCACCGCGCAGATCTAGTTTAGTGAATACCCTTGCTCCCCGAAGCCTATCAAATAGCTCAGAGATCAGGGCAACGGGTACTTGTTTTTAACGGTGATGGCGTTAAGACCCCTGTAATCAATACACGGACGCAATTCTCCGTTTTTCTTCTGCACGAAGAAAAATCCCGCCCCTGCCGGTGACACCGACTTCCTAATAAACCCTCTTGCCAGGTTCTCCTGAATATATTGCGACATGGCCTCTGTCTCAGGAAGAGAGAGGGGATAGACCCTTCCCCGAGGAGGTTCTGCGCCAGGCAAGAGGTCGATAGGACAGTCATAGGGGCGATGAGGCGGAAGAGTCTCCGCAGCCTTCTTGGAGAACACGTCTGCATATGACCAGTAGTGCTTGGGAAGTGGAGTAAGATCTGCGGGTAACTCAGTAGTGGAACCTGAACGCAACTTCTGACACATCTGCCTGTACATGCATCACTCCAACCCAGTATCCTACCCGAAGTCCACTCTATATGTGGGGAGTGGAAACGGAGCCAAGGTATACCTAGTAGGATCTCGTCTATTCCCTCGGGAAGGACGAGTAGGGAAATAAATTCCTGATGGGAAGGAGATACAGACAATGCAAGTGGGACAGTCTGGTGTGTAATTTGTGAGGGCAATGACGACCCATTCACTACCCGAACAGTCACTGATTTGTCAAGCGCCACCAGAGGTATTGCATGACGGGAGCAAAGCTAGAGGACATGAAATTCCCCTCTGCTCCTGAGTCCACGCACAGGTCGGTGGTGAGAATGGAAGTACCAACAGTGATTGTCCCTTTAAATGTTATCTTGGAGGAAAATGCCGCTGTCTCTAGTGAACCTCCTCCCAGGGCCACTAGACGCGATCGCTTCCCGATCGCTGTGGACATCTGTTGGCATAGTGTCCTGTCTGCTGACAATGGTTACAAACCACGGATACTCGGACGGACCGAGACTTAGGTCCTGCATGAGGAACTTCTGTGGCCTTTTGAGGTTCGGACGCCAGATCGGGGAATTCGAGAGGTTTGGCAAAGGTAGGAGCCAACCGAAACCTCTGCCTACACTGGGCCCGCTCCAACCTCCGCTCGTGAAAACGGAGGTCAATGCGGGTAGATATGGAGGTAAGCTTCTCCAGTGTGGCGGGAATCTCCCTGGTAGCCAAAGCGTCTTTAACATGGTCAGCCAGTCCCCGCCAGTAGATAGGAATAAGAACTTTATCAGACCAATCTAGCTCAGCAGCCAGAGTCCGAAACTGGACGGAAAACTGACTGACCAAAGACGAACCCTGTGTCAATGCCAGCAGTTGTAGCGCCGTATCGTGGGTGACCTGGGGTCCTAAAAATACCTTTTTAAGAGCCTCCAAGAAACGAGGAGCACTCTGCACCACACGATCATCGCGCTCCCACAGCGGCGTTGCCCACTCCAACGCTCTGCCCGAGAGTAGAGAAAGTACAAAACCCACTTGTGCCCGATCCGTGGGAAAACGTGCAGCCAGAAGCTCGAGATGTATAGAGCACTGACTCACGAATCCCCGACATTGCTTGCTATCACCGGCAAACTTGTCAGGAAGCGGGAGGTGGGATAATGTAGGGGCAGAGGTGGCAGAGGACAAACTGGCTGCAGCCACGCTAGCAGCCTGAACAGCGACTGCGGTAACATCCACAGCTGAGGTTGTGCTCTCAAGAGCCTCCAACCTACCCTTCAGCTGCTGGATGTACTGCAATAGACGCTGTTCGTCCGCCATTTTACTAGCCAGACCCTGGCGCTAATATTATGTTAGGGTCTGCGGAACGCACCAAATATATAAAGTGGAGAGGTGCGTTCGCAGCCCGGGGTCCACCGTGCAAGCAAAGCCTGCTGCTAGTAAGATGACGAAAGTAGCGAACTCTGTTATCCCGCAGAGTCGCTAAAATAAACGCCGTAGCGCGTTGTGGCAGTAAGTGCAGACTCTGTTAATTCACAGAGCCGCTAACGGGATGCCACAGTGCTATATGGCGATATGTGCGAACTCACTTAGCTTCAGTGAGCCGCAAAGTAAAACGCTAGGGCGCTGTCTAGCGTCGAGAGCGAACCCTGTTACGTCACAGAGCCGCTGAGAACAAACACACGTGTCCTGTCAGGCTCTCAGGCACACGGTTAATTGCTAGCGAGCATAATACGTGGTCATGCGCTAATGTCCTCACGGGAGTCACCCGCAATCTATGGCGTCTGAACGCCAGACCCTGAATACGGCAATCAAACTCCTCACCGGTTATGCCGGTAATCTAGGGCATCTAGGACACCGACCCTGACCAGCTAGCACACTAAACTCCTCACCGATTAAGTCGGTATTCTAGTGGCTTATTTCAGCCGGGTCCCTAACCACACACACGCATGACCACACTGGCGCATAGCATACAATGGTTGATATTAGCGCATGGCGGCCCAGCCATGCTACCCTTTTATAGCAACAGCCACAGGACCTTCCAGGAACAAGGACCAATGAGAACCTGTTCAGAAGACTAGTAGTAACAGGGCCTTCCTGGCGGGCCAATAGGAGCTGCTGCAGTACCTGAGCATGTGACCCCTGATCTCCAATGAGAGATCTCACTCTGGGCACGCTCAGAAGGGAAAATGCAGGACTTTATCCCAAAGACGTCTGCTCCAGAACTGGCTATAATAGCAGATCCAGGAAAGGCAACAGCAAGTCACTGCCCAGTAGTGGAGTGGGCAAGACGCTTGGAACGACGTCTCTGCTGAGCAGGCTCCACTGCGGCCGGAGATGAATGGGAGACCGCAGCGGCACCGGTTCGAGACTCCCCTTGTGCAGGAGCGGGAACTCGAACCCTAACACCCGTAGTGACATGCAATGAGTCCATATATATATACACAAGTCCAGTTATATGAATCCGGATATATAAGTCCTTGAACCTCTATAGCGAGGGTGGTAAAGTTCTTACGACGGAGTCCTCACACAAATGTGACCACAAGGTAAGTCTGATGCACAGGTAACGTGGCTGGATTTACACACTGCTGGTGTGTGAAGAGTCAGATCCAGGTATGCAGAAAACACAGGGAGGTCCAGGAACAAGTTAATCTCAGTTGTGGCTTAATTCAGTGAAGTCCAACAACAAGTTCATATGTCAGTAAGGTTCTAGTAACAGTTCCAACAGCTCTCACCAGAGGTAATGCACGAAGGGTTAAACAGCAACAGTTCAGAAACACAGTTCTTATCAGATGGAGTGAACCAAGGGTTAAATTCCCAAGTCAACAGGTTAGTGATAACACAGTATGTGCAACTTACATATGCAGAGAATGTCCAGAGCCATGGGTAGAAGCTGCTGTAGCTGAGAAACACCTGAAGATAAGGTTATGCACTTTCCTGGTAAATACACAAAAGATCTGTGAGGAACAAAGCAGCTGGGTTGCAGGGAAACGGAAGCAGAATATTCCAGCAGTGAAGCCAGCACCTGAGCCGGGTTTTAAACAAACGAACAGGAAGTAGGGCACAGAAAACAGCAAACTCCATTTTACCAAAGGGCAAAATCATTGACAAAGTTACCTAGAAAACCCGGAATACTGACAAACGGACTCACCCCCATACACTGCTTAGTCTTCTTCTGCTTATAATTTAGAGCATATATTTTGCTCTTCATTTTGGTCTTATACTTCATGTTCTTCTGCTTATTGTTCTTAAGTCTCTTGTTCTGTATCTTGTAGTTTGTCTTAACCTTCTTAGTCCTGTTGGGTAATCTTTTATTTCTTCTTTGTGATGGTGTTTAGGCTGGTTGGCTTGATGCTCGTCGTCCTTGTGGTCGTCATCTTCTTCGGGGTGGTCATCAGGGTCGTCGTCTTCATTGTTGGAGATCCAGAGTGATTACCCAAAAAAACATTTAAAAAATCTTCAATTTGTAAATGTAGCAGAAGGTACAAGAGCCAATGCAAGTAACGAGGACCAGCTGACTGTGCTGGAACCCGGAGGGGCAGCAGAAGGAAAAGAGCCAATGGCACAACCGAGGACCAGCTGACGTTACTGGGACACGGTTACTAAGCAGGAGGTACCTGTGCTCCAAAGCACTACCAAGGACCAGCAGACGTTGCTGGAACTCGGATACCGAGATGGAGGCACCTAGGCCAAAGGCACTGCGGAGAACCAGCTGACGGTACTGGAACCCGGAGGGGCAGCAGAAGGAAAAGAGCCAATGGCACAACCGAGGACCAGCTGACATTACTGAACCCCAGTAACACAGGAGCAAGTGTTGACTGTGCTAACAGCACTTCCGAGCAACAACTGGCGGTGTTGGAGCCCAGGGATGAGAAGACAACAGGGTGGAGGCAGCAGGACTTTTTGACGTACACACAGCAGGGGAACAGCTGACATTACTGAAACCCAGTAACACAGGAGCAAGTGTTGACTGTGCTAACAGCACTTCCGAGCAACAACTGGCGGTGTTGGAGCCCAGGGATGAGAAGACAACAGGGTGGAGGCAGCAGGACTTTTTGACATACACACAGCAGGGGAACAGCTGACATTACTGAACCCCAGTAACACAGGAGCAAGTGTTGACTGTGCTAACAGCACTTCTGAACAACAACTGGCGGTGTTGGAGCCCAGGGATGAGAAGACAACAGGGTGGAGGCAGCAGGACTTTTTGACGTACACACAGCAGGGGAACAGCTGACATTACTGAACCCCAGTAACACAGGAGCAAGTGTTGACTGTGCTAACAGCACTTCCGAGCAACAACTGGCGGTGTTGGAGCCCAGGGTCAAGGAGGATGTTTAAATACTAGATCACGTAATTTCCTTGTTACCTGTCAATTTTAAATGTCTATACTTCAAACAAGAGAAAGATAACCTTTACTACCATAAGATGATGATTTCATTTAAACTAATATCTAGATAAATAAAGAATTGACAAACATAAACACATACATTAACATGTTGAACAGCAATGCAAACCACAAAATAAATTAGTTAAGGAATCTGCTATACGGTTGTACATAAAAGCATACAAGTACATATCTGAATCCATTAATGATGGATAAGTAACAGTATGTACACCATTTTTATTGTATAGACAATGAATGTCTGACTTCAAAACATCATCAGCATTACAAGTTATCTGTGATATTACTAAAATGTTCCATTTGCTGAATAATGTCACTAAACAGTTTATACAAAATTATACAATTTCCATCATGTAATACTCATAATATGTGGCAATAATCATTTTTATTAACAAACATAACCTTTAAAAAGTGCATAGTGCATAGTGAAAATTGCTATTTATGGCTGACTGTCGACTTGCAAGCATGACAACGGATAGATAAGGTATATATAGATGAGACTGCATAGCCACAGATGGTGAATGGCGATGTAATACTGTACCTCAATAAAGTGTGCGTCACTACTACATAATTTTTTTTATATAGCTTTATAAACAGGGTACATGGATGTATGCTTGCGCCTTTGTTTTGACGCACAGACTGCCTTCCTGCTGAGACGCGTTGGGTAGTGAACAGTTGTGTGCAGTGTTCACTGCAGTCTCTGCGGAATAACCACACTTAGACCTTATAACTTTTCAGACTTTCTTTATCAATCTACCAAGATGAAGAAGGCAGGGAGTAAGGCACGTGGTCGTGGCCGTGGAGTTTCTTCAGGGAGAGGACGTGGGGATTCTGTGGCTGCTGCGGCCCCCAGTGACACAGCATCCACCAGTTTTCCCCGTGAGCGTTCCTTTATGCGCTCTTTTGAAGGAGCTCGGAGTACCCCCCTGCTGCGGGAAGAACAAATTGAAGCCGTTGTTGTTTGGATGTCAGCCAATGCATCGACTTCAATTGCTTCCACCTCCTCTCAGGACCACAGCACTGTTGAGCAACCATCTGTCTCTTCACCGCCTGGCAAATTGCCCAGGCAGTCAGAGAGTTCTGTACAGGAGCCAGCTGAGTGTCTGCTTCTGTTCTCAGAATCTATTGGCTTGCAAACAGGGGCCCAGCCAAGCAGCATTCTGTAATGTGAAGAGGGAGTATGCAGTGATGCGCAACAGCTGTGTCTCTCTGAATCTGAAGAGGCGGGTGAGACAGTGCCGATGGTCAGCACACCGCAGAACGCATCTGATGATGATGAGACTCAGGTGCCAGTTTCTGTTGAGCATGGTGCTGGCCAGACCACCCAACAGCAGGTGTTGGAAGAGGGTAGTGGAGATGATGAGGTCCAAGACCCAACATGGCGTGAGGAACAGGAAGGTGGTGGGAGCAGCTCAGAGGAATCCTAATAATAATAATATTAATTTATATAGCGCCATCATATTACGCATCGCTTTACAGTTTTGCAGTTTAAGAACACAAGTCATAAGTAACAACGTTAACAATACAATAATTTAAGCTAAATAAGTCGCCCCTGCTTGTGACAGCTTACAATGTACAATGAGGTGGGGGAAATACAAAGTATAGGTGTTTATATACAATGGTGCATTTACAATGATGGTCCAGCCATCTTAAGGGACTGAGGGATGGAGATAGTGAATGGGCTAGAGACACACACACACATACACACTTACACAGAATACATAGAATGACTTTGATTAGTGAATGTGATAGGCCGCTCTGAACAAATGTGTTTTGAGGGAGCGCCTGAAACCATGCAAATTGTGGATAGTCCTAATTTCTTGGGTACAGCATTCCAGAGGATTGGCGTAGCGCGGGAGAAGTCTTGGAGTCGGGAGTGGGAGGTACGTATTAGTGCAGAGGTTAGTCGAAAGTCGTTTGCAGAGCGCAGCAGTCGGTTAGGCCGATAGATAGAAATGAGGGAGGAGATGTAGGAGGGGTGCTGCACTGTGGATAGCTTTGTGGCTGAGAACCAGTACTTTGGTTGAAAGCTGGGAGAGGCCTAGAGAAGTGGTTAGTGATAGAAGGAAGATAGAGGAAGACATTGCCCCAACGGTACAAACAGGAGGGAGAGTTAGGCTGCAGACTCGGTTGCCTGTAGCCTCCAGTTTGGCACCTGTTCGGAGCAGTTGTCTTCCAAAAGTCAAAACGTGCGCTCCCAGGACTTGCACTGCGTGGTCCTTTTTTCACACACTTGCACATGATATTTGCTATGTCAAATGCAAGCTGTGTAATCAAAAATTAAAATTAGCTAAAAGTGTCAGTCACCTCAATACCACAAATATGTGGAAACATGTGCGGACAAAGCACGTAGTTGAGTTACAAAGACACACTGGAGATGTAGGCCAACCTACAGCAGCACCTACTGTCACGCTGTATAGCAGATATATATATGTGATGTCAGTAATCTATATCAAAAGGGCAACATACTATATAACATGCGCATAGATATATGATAACATAGAATTACCTGACAGAATGTCCAGTGGGTCAATACGGAATCCGTTATACGCTGTCTCCGGCTAGAGGGTGACCGGGTCTATGCTGACCCTAAACTGGGGTCCTGACTAATCCCTCTACCTGGAGGTACTGTTAAAGGTACAGAGGTCCAGGCCACCAGCGTAAACCCTGTCTCCTATCAATCCCTGCCAACTGTAATCTAGTCCTAAGAAGGACCCGGATTACCACCAAAGGGAATGAACAGGTAACGGTTAATGAACAGAAAGACATACAAGAAAGACAAGAAATAAAGTAAATAAAGTCTTACATACAACACACACACAGTAGGAACACCTAAGGTCTCAGAGATAAACTATAAGCTGTAAGAGTAAAAACAACTAAGGAGCTCTTAGCTTAAATATTCTCAGAACCGATCCAGTCTGCTAGACTACATGAATGCTTTCACCGGCATCTAACAAGCAGACTGGCAGGTATATGAAGGAATCTAATTAGAACATAATCAAAAGCAGCCGGGCGAGGCTGGACCTAGTCTTAGCAAAGAGCTAGGTAAAATTAACTCCCTCATTACCAAACACAAAGAAACAGCAACTCAGCTGTGAGAAGTCAGAGTGTGTAATCGCGACGATCCTCGTGGCGATACACCCATGACAGTACCCCCCCTCTACGAGGGGACTCCGGACCCTCAGGGCCAGGTCTGCCCGGGTGAGTTGTGTGAAAGGTCCGAACCAATCGATCTGCGTTAACATCAGACGCAGGGACCCACGTCCTCTCCTCAGGACCATACCCCTCCAATGAACCAAGTACTGAAGGGATCGGCGACTGAGACGTGAGTCAATGATTTTCGACCCATGAAATTCCACGTTATCATTGACCACCACTGAAGGAGGAGGTAGAGATGACGGTATGACTGGTGCCACATACTTTTTAAGTAATGACTTGTGAAACACATTATGAATTTTAAACGTAGGAGGGAGGTCCAGACGAAATGCCACAGGATTAATTATGGAACTGATCCTGTACGGCCCGATGAATCTGGGACCCAACCTCCAGGAGGAAACTTTAAGTTTTATATTCCTGGTAGACAACCAAACCAGATCGTTCACCTTCAGATCTAGACCAGAAACTCTCCCCCTATCAGCCATCCGTTTGTAACGGTTCCCCGTAACCTTCAGTCTTAACCGATCTGGAACTATCAGTCTCCCTGGAAGTCCCACAGGGGCGTCCCCCTGAGCCCCCAATACCTCCCCCTCAAGCTCAGAGCATACAGCTGACACTACAACTCCCTCCTGAGGAATAGGAACCGGATCATCCGTCTTCCCGGCCCCTGGGAAAGTACGAGATAAGGCATCAGGAAGCAACTTTATTGAGCAGTCATATGCGCGATGAGGAGGTAACTCTTTACACCCCTCCTCTGAGAACATCTCCCCAAAGTCCTCCAGAAAAGGAGACAAAGTCCTAGGCACAACCGCACCGATGACCGTGCTCATGCAGTTATTCCTGCAAAATTCACCCCACTGGCTTATCTTTCTGGATTGCCAATCAATCACTGGGTTATGTTTAGCCAACCAAGGAAGTTCCAACACAATAGGAGTAGGTAGACCCTCCAACACATAACAAGACAATTGCTCTTTATGTATTGCCCCTACTCGAAGATCTATGTTATGAACAGCTTGTACCAAGCTACCGCCCCAAAGGTCTGAATAAAAAGAGACTATGGGCCCCGGTTTGGCCATCCTCAGTTGCATAAACCCGCACCGGGGGGAAAACCCAGCGTCCAAACCCAAATTGCCCCGACCCACTTTTAAAAAAAGAAATCCTCTCAGTTCTTTCCCAAAACACCCCCCCCGAGGCACGAGAAATGAGAGGGATTGGGGGGGGGAAAAAAACACTCCCAGGGGTTAAAAACCCTTTTCTCCAAAAAAGGGCCCGGGGGGGGCACCCCCCCAAAAAAAAGTTTCCTCCTCCCCCAAAAAAAAACCTTCGTCTTGCGGCGAAACCCCCCATTCCCCCTACAAAAAGTTTTCCCCCCCAAATGCATGGGGGGCCTCGAACAGACCCCGGGGGGAAACCCCCGTATAAGGGACTTTATAGTAGGTGGATTTAACAAGGGAGCGGGTTCCCCTCTTCCCCCCAAAATTGTCTATCCCGCGAATGCGAGGGCCAAAACCCCCCCAGTATGGGGGAGAATCATACGAGCCAACAAAACTTTAATTTTTCAAGCAAAACCCCTTTTTAAAACGGGTCCTAAATGGGGCATTCCAAAAGTTCTGTTCCCCCTCTACGGAACTCAAAGAATATTCCTCCGCGGGGGGATTTCCTCCCCTTTTTTAGAAAATTTGTTTTTAGAAAAGGGGAAAATCGATCCCCGGGTATCATATCCCCAACCCCCGGGCGAAAAAATCGATCCCGATGGAGTTTGGGGCTGGGGGAATAGAGAAACCCCCCAAGTTTTTGGTCCCCTTGTAGAAGGGGAAACAATTCCCACCCCTGCTCTTCACCCCCCAAAGACCAGGCCGCGCCGAAAGTCAAAATTTCATGCCCCCCCGGAAAGTAAAAAATTTGTCCCGCCCCCCTAAACCTTCCGGGAAAAACCTTAGGTTTTAAAATTTTTTCCGGGGGGGGAAAAAAACCTTTGGGGTTTTAAAGTCTGAAAACCCCCTGGCAACCCCTGCAACTCCCCGGGGCCCGTGGGTTTCGGGCCTGACAGCGGGGGGGAATTTTTTTTTTTCCGGGGGAAAAATTTTTGCTGTTGCAGATTAAAAATTTTTGATTCCCGTAAACTATAAACAAAAGGGCAACTACTATATAACAAACCCCGATATTGTTTAAATTTGAATTTCCTGACAGAAGTCCCCCGGGTCAATTAAAGGAACCGTTAAACGCTTTTTTTCCGGGAGAGGGTGGGCCGGGGGGGTTTTTTTACCCTAAAGGGGTCCTGACAAACCCTTACCGGAGGCTGAAAAGGGAAGAGGCCCCGGCCCCCCAGGAAACCCCGTCTCCATCAATCCCTGCCAACTGTAAATTTTTTTCCCAAGAAGGGGGCCCTTACCACCCAAAAAGGGGAAAAACGTAACGGGGTTTAAAAAAAAAGAAAAACATACAAAAAAACAAAAAATAAAGAAAAAAAAAACTTTCATACACACCACACAGAGGAACACCAAGGTTTCAGAGATAAACTATAAAGGGGGTGTAAAAATAAAAAAAAACTAAGGGGTCTTACTTAAATTTCCAGAACCGGCCGCGCAAAATAAGAATGCTTCACCGGCATCTAAAAAACCCGACTGGGGTTTTATGAAGGAAAAAATTAGAACATAACAAAAAAAGCCGGGGGGGCTGGGCCTGGGCTTACAAAAAAGTAGGTAAAATTAATCCCCCTTACCAAACACAAGAAACAGCAACTCACGGGAGAAGTCAAGGGGGAAATCGCGACGATCCCCGTGGCGATACACCCTGACACCTTCACTTCAGGTTTGTTTAAACCCCCCCGAGCTCACACACAGCTTGGTTTTTCTTCCTTTACGGTCGGGCCCGGAAGAACCTCGGCCCCCTGTTTTTCCGAACAAACTTTTTTCCACAAAACCCCCCCGCAAAATTTTTCCCGTTCCCACACTCCCCGGCCACAAAACAGCCATCGGTTTGCACAGGCATGGGGAAAAAAACGGGGCCAAAATCCGCAAAACCCTCACCAAGGGGTCTGAATGTGGGATTGCAAAAAACCGTCCCTTGAAAAAAAAAAAAGCGTCATTCAGGGGGTGGGGACAGAACCCTTTCCGAACGAATACTTTTTAGTCCCACAAAAAAAGTTTCCCAAGGGCCCTTCTTTCCGGGGAAGCCGCCCCGGGCTGCAAAAAAGTTTTTGGGGGAAAAAAAAAAAATGACTAAACGCCCCCAGTAGCAAAGGGCCCCCCAAAACCGACACCCATGCGTGGACCCCTACCCAGGGTTTTGGAAACTGCTACAAAAACCCGTAAGGAAAGAAAAGGGGTTTTTTGGGGCCCCACAATAAAAACCAAAGCTGAAACCCTCCCATGTAACCCCGGGAACCTACCCCCGCACCCCGAACCCCCAAAAAACCCCATCAAAGTGAACGAAGACCTATATTTTCGAGGGATAATCCCTTTCAAATCTAGGGACTGGGAAAAAGGGGAAAACCCCCCCCAAACTAATTTTTCCCAAATTAAACCCAAAAAATTACTTTGCCCCCCCCCCCCAACCCCAAAAAACCAAAAATTTTCCCCTGCACCCCCGGGAATTAAACCCCGAAATAAAAATTCCCCCAAAGCGAAGGGGGGGCCCCAGAAAAATTTTCTTACCAAACCCCCCCCGAAACCCAAAAACCCAAAAAAAAAAGGGTTTTTAAACCCCCCTGGCCCCGGGCCCCAAAACCCTTTTTCCCCAAAGCCCATGGGGTCAATGTTGTGAAACCCCGGGGCTGTTTTTTTCGAGGGGCCTGAAAGGTTTTTTCCCAAACCCCCAAAGGGTTTTGGAAACAAATCGTAACATTTTTTTCCTCCTTTCCCACTCCCCTTTTTCCCCGAATCAAAGCGGGGGGGGCCGTCACCGTTTAAACCCCCACGGGAAACCCCTGAACTTTACCTGTTGCGACCGTAGAGACAGCC
Organism: Oophaga sylvatica; assembly: GCA_033576555.1. Lineage (NCBI taxonomy): Eukaryota > Metazoa > Chordata > Amphibia > Anura > Dendrobatidae > Oophaga > Oophaga sylvatica. The sequence continues at coordinate 130,852,436 of JARQOD010000007.1, forward strand.
TGCCCCAAAAGCCAAAAGGGCCCCCCTAAAAAATTTCCGGGGGAAAAAATTTCCCAAAACCCCGTCAGGGCTCTGAATGCCAAAAAGGGGAGAGCCCCCGTTTTGGTTTTTTGGAAAAAAAATCTAAAGGCAGGCTTGGTATTGTTTACAATGCCAAATCTGGTTTTCAGCTGGGGCCCTTGGGCAACCCCCCACTCCCCTTCTTTTTAGTGCTAAAATGGTCGTGGGAAGGTTTTTTGGGGACTACCCCGGGTCTTGATCCCCCTGCAAAAGGGGCCCCTAATTTTCGCTCCTTGCGACTTTTTAGAATGGCCAATCGCGGGGTTGGGAGTCTGAAAACGAGATTTCCCTTCATAAAAATGCATCATATGTGACTCCCCCCCAGGTGGAAAATTCCCCGTTCATTGTTGGAGGGTTTTTGTGGCACAGCCAAAAAGTAATGGGGTATAAACTGTCAGCGCAAAAAACTCGCAATTTTTGCCTTTTTTCCACTTCACCCACTGGGGGGCCCCCTATAATAAAATAAAAAAAATTCTTTATTTTTTTAAAAGCGCCTAAAATTCCGCAGGGGCTTTCTTTAAAAATTTAAAAACACCAAATCATAAGAAAAAACTTTTAAAAATACAATTTTTAAAGAAAAAAGGGGCCCCCCAGCGGGGAAAAACAAAAATCTACAATGAGGGGGGGGAAAATAAAATACAGGTGTTTAATACAATGGTGTTTTTACAATGAGGGCCAGCCTTTAAAAGGGGTGAGGGATGCTGGAATAGTGGGGGGGCTACACACACAGACTTACACATAGAATGTTTTAAATTAAATGTGGGGCCACGGGTGAAAAAATTTTTTTTGAGGAGCGCCTAAACCCCAATCCTTTTTGGGGATAGTCCTAATTTTTGGGGGAAGCTTTCCAGGGGATTGGCCGCGGGGAAAGTTTGGGGTTTTGGGGGAGTGGGGTACGGATTATGCAGAGGTTTTTCAAGGCCCTTTTGCAGAGTGCAGCATCGGTTGGGGCCGAAAAATTTAAAAATTTTGAGGAGGAGATGTAGGGGGGTGTTTGCACTGTGGAGAGCTTTTTTGGGTTTGAAACCGAAATTTTAAAAATTTGGGCCCAAATAATTAAGGGGCCAGCCATGTAATGATGGGGAAGGCTTATGAAGGCAACTGCCACTTTTTTTCGTGGGGTTTTTTTTTAAAAAAAGGGAGGCGATGCAGGGCCTTTTCCCCTTTACGCCCCCCCTTTTTCCCCTTTTCAAAAAACATGCAACACAAGGCGAGGGGGGGTAGTTAGGTTTCACAAATTCCTAAACCTTTTGGAAGTCAGCCAACGGGGTTTTCCCCCAAAGGGTGGAGGACTTTCAAAGTACCATGCGTTCAACAATTAAACCCCCAGAGGCCGCTATATTTTCAAAACCCCTTCCCCAAAACTTTTAATTTTTTTTTCAAAGCCTAATGTACGTTTTTGTCTATCCTTTTGAATGCTATTGTGTTTCCATAAACTGATGTTACAGAATTATGAAAAAGTTTTTTTTGGAAATTTTTTGAAAATTTTTTATGTATTTTGAAGGACTTTGTAGGAGGATGAGGGGAGTAAATGGAGGGGAAGACATCGCCCCAAGGAGGAAACAAGCTTAGTCAGATGTCCCCCAAAAGGGGGGGGTTTATGCAAGCACAGAGGACCCTTTTTGGGGGGGGGAAAAAAGTTTTTTGCCTTTGGGGGAGTTGCGCACATGGTTGATTCACTGCATTTGCCTGAGAAACCCCCGCCCATGAACACTTTCACCCACGCGTTTTGGGTGTACCCCTCCTCCCCCCTCGAACCGGGAAACTTACAAAGCCCATCCCCTTTTGCCCCGGGGGCGTAAAATGGGGAACCCCCAAAAGACACATGGGAAATCCAAAAAGTTTCTCCATTCCGCCGAGAGCGCTGCTCCCTACGAAAAACAAAGCACCTGGGCGGGGCAGTGGAGACACCCTCGCAACAAGGGGGAGCACAAGCAGGGGCCCCGCACAGGGCAAAAAATTTTTTTTCCAAATGTGGTGAAGTTTTTTGGGGGGGGCCACCAATGTCTACCCCAAAAACCAAAACGCCCTCAGCAGGAGCAACATTTCCCTAAGATGGGGAAAAGATACATGTCTTGGGCCCCCAGTGTACTCCCGAAAGGCCCTTTTTTTCCCCTTCAAGTTTTTTGTTCTAAGTGGATACATGGCCCGAGCTTTTTTTTATGCATTGGGGTGTGGCTTCCCCCGCTGCCCCCCGTATTATCGGGCGCGTTTTACGCGCGGTTGTCTAAAAACCGTTTCAGGCCCCAAACCTCCGATAATGTAAAAGGCTTTCTTTCCCGAAAATAACAAAAGGATGGATCTCGCCGAAATTTTTTTGTCCGGTTTCAGATTAACAAAATGGTTTTGGGGGCGTTTTCCAGTCTCCCCGTTTGTTCCTTTACCACCTGGCATACTCCCCGGGGTACAACCTGCCGTTCTTTTCAGAAGGTCGTGCCACGCCAATACACAAGAAAAGTAAAATGGGGGGTTTAGAACGCCTGCTGTTCCCCGCTGTTGTTGACAAAAATTAAAGTGCTAACTCCAAATTAAATTCAATAAGTTTTTAAAATCTCCCTACTAGGGGGCCCCAGGGGGACCCTCCTTGCCCCGGTCAAAGGTTTGGGGGGCCAGATCAAAAAAATAGGGGGTTTGTGGGGGTTTTTTAAAAGCCCTGCTGTTCCCCGTGTGTGTCCCGGGAAAAAAATTTGGGGGCCAGCTTCCTGTTGAAAAAAAATACATGTTAAAATGGCAAATGCTCACATGATACAGGGGGCCACCCCTTTTTTTCTAAAACTGTAAACAATTAAACGAACTTTTTAAAAACCTTCAAATTAGTTTTGGAACAAATCGTAACTAAAAATTGTGACATTTAGGGGAGTACCCAAATCTAACCAAATCTAACAAAAAAGATACTTATGCTAAAGGTACCCGATGGTGAACCTTCTCACTCCATAACTTGACAAACCCCAAATCACTCGCCCCAAATGCTGCAAGTTGGAAAATGCATAAAGGGTTGAACTTTGAAACCTTTAGTGCGAAGGTTAAAAATTCTGTTTTTTTTGGGTTTTAAAAAAAAAGCTACAAGTTAAAAAAAAAATTTTTAAAAAACATTTTGATTTTGGGGGGTTGACACCTTTTAAAAATTTTTCAAACAATGGATGTGGAAAATTTCCCTTCAACCCTTACTTTAAAAAATTTTTTTCTTTTGAAAAAAAACATATTTTAGTTTTAAAAAATTTAAAAAACCCCTGTTCACTTTCTTGAAGGCCCCTTGTTTTACTTTTTCCCGTCTGGGCCCCAAAAATTTTTTAGAAGACAAATATTAAAAATTTTTAACGATCTGCTCCCCGGTTTTTTATTTTTGCAGATGTTTTATCCGAAAAAAATAAAAAAAAAATTTCAAAAATATGGGGGAGCAAAAACTTAATTGACAGTTTGAATGAAAATGCAGCAAGTCAATATTTGCATTTTTGACCCTTTTTTTCTTAGGCCCCTGAAAATTCCCCTGGCATGCCTAAAACAAATTTGGGCCCCAATCCAAATAAATAGCAGTCCATTTTTGCACAATCTGTTTCATTTTTTCGAATTTTTGGGTTTTTTTTTTGTCCCCCCGTCTCTTGTGAAAACCAAAGTTCTCAAGGTTTAAAGATCGGGGGGTTTCCCCGCCGGGCCCAAACTCTTATGTTTGTTCCCTGACCTTTGTTATCCCCTTTTTTTTAAAAGGGCAAGGTCTCCTCGGGGGGAAAAGGAAATTTTACCCCAAAAAATGCCTTGGGGGTTGGGAGAAGTTGTTTGGGGGGTAAAGGGTACCTTTTTTTAAATCGGGCTGTGTTTTTAGGCAAGACTGTGAGAGAACCGGGTTTCCCTTGGGGTAAAACCCCCAAAACCCCACACTTTTTTGGTTTTTCAGGTGTTTAACATTGGGGCATGAACAAAACTGGTGTAGCGCTCACCTTTCTCCGAATGAGGCTTTTTTCCTGATGTCCCAAAAAAATGAAAAGGGGGTTTTTATCGAAAAAATCTTACCCCCAGTCTCACTCCACCCCCGAGTTTTTTCAAAATATTTTTGTCCATAAAGTTTTTTCTGGAAAATTTTCTTTGCTGCCCCCCCTTGAACCGGGCCCCCTTTCCCCAAAAATTTCTCCGTCACAGGGGGGCAGATGCCTCAAAACCCCCCGCTGCCTTTCCGGAGAAAATCTGAAATCTGGTACCCATCCCGAGTAAAAACCCTTTTTTTGAAGGGGCCTTTGGGGCTTCCCCGGCCTTTTTTGGGGACCCTGGTTTTTTGGAAAAAAAGGGGAAACCCCTCTTTTTAAGTTCTTGAGGGGCGATGGGTTTGTTGACGAGGTGCAATCTTTCTACTACGATCTCTTTCCCTTGGGGCATTTTTGTGCTTTTTAAAAGATGACTCCCCCTGTTTTCTTTAGAATAACCTGGAAAACGGGAAAAGAAAAAAAGTGCCAAGCACCACCCCCTTTTTTAAAATGTCCTTTGTGTCATTTTTTTAATCATGCAGATTGATCCCCCATGTCCTCATAACACCCCCCACCTGTGTAATAGAAAACACGAAAAAAGGTTAGGGTCCTTTTAAGGCAGGGCCCAAAAATGTTGAAATGGTTTTGGGATAAAGTTAATTTTCCCCAAAAAATTTTTTACTTTGCAAGTAATTCCCTTTTTTAAAGGGTCCCCTCTTTTAACATTTTGGAGTTTGCAAATTGCCATTAAAAAAGGGAAAAACAGTAGACTTTGAAAAAATTTTAAAATTTTGTCTTCTAAAAAAATTTTTTGGGGCCCTAATGTATGTGTTTAAAACCCAAAAGTATTCTTACGGATGGAAGCCGCACAGTAATAATTTGAATTATTTTTTAAAAAAAATGTACAGCACCAATTCGAGAAAAATGTGAAGGGGAAAAGGGGGTGAGACACGCTCAGCAGAGTACAAGCAAAAATGGGGTTTTTGAAATAATGGAAAAGGGGTCTGCACTAAAAAAAAAAGAAAAAAACCCCCATACGTAAACAGTGGGACACAAATGTTCAAACTGGAAAGCCCTTTTTGACTTCCCATATTTTTTGCAACCAAAGTATTGTAAACGGATGGGGAAAAAAAGTCATGTAATTTATTTGAAAATTTTTTTAAATAGAAAAAACAGCACCAATTTAGAAAAATTTTTAAAGGGGGGGGGCAGGAGACAAAAAGTCAGCAGAGTACACCAGCGGGTTGAAATAAGTGGGGGGATTTTACATCTACCAAAAATTTAAAAAATCAGACTGAGTAACAGTGAACACAAAATGTTCACCCTTTCTGTGAAAGGGGCCCTTTTTTTGGCTTTTATTAGTTTGCAACAATGTAATTTTATTTTGATGGAAAAAGGGGGCACACAAAAGTTTTAGTAAATTGAAAAAAAGAATAAAACAACACCAATTTGAAAAATGACAAGGATGAGCCGTGACAGACACTCAGCAATACAAGCAGCGGTGGTTTAAGTAGTGGGGCGGGGTCTAAAATCCTACCAAAAATTTAAACCTCAACTAGAGGAACAGTGACCCCAACGTTCACCCGCTGTGAAAAGGCCTTTTGGGGGTTCTAAAAGTTTGCAAACAATTAAATTTTTTTTTGATGGAAAAAGCGTCACACTAAAGATTTAAGTAAATTTAAAATAGAATAAAGCAGCCCAATTTTAGAAAAAAGGAAAAAGGGTGAGCC
>JARQOD010000007.1:130858281-130944839 GCA_033576555.1 Oophaga sylvatica
AAAAACAATAAGGAGCTCTTAGCTTAAATATTCTCAGAACCGATCCAGTCTGCTAGACTACATGAATGCTTTCACCGGCATCTAACAAGCAGACTGGCAGGTATATGAAGGAATCTAATTAGAACATAATCAAAAGCAGCCGGGCGAGGCTGGACCTAGTCTTAGCAAAGAGCTAGGTAAAATTAACTCCCTCATTACCAAACACAAAGAAACAGCAACTCAGCTGTGAGAAGTCAGAGTGTGTAATCGCGACGATCCTCGTGGCGATACACCCATGACAGTACCCCCCCCTCTACGAGGGGACTCCGGACCCTCAGGGCCAGGTCTGCCCGGGTGAGTTGTGTGAAAGGTCCGAACCAATCGATCTGCGTTAACATCAGACGCAGGGACCCACGTCCTCTCCTCAGGACCATACCCCCTCCAATGAACCAAGTACTGAAGGGATCGGCGACTGAGACGTGAGTCAATGATTTTCGACCCATGAAATTCCACGTTATCATTGACCACCACTGAAGGAGGAGGTAGAGATGACGGTATGACTGGTGCCACATACTTTTTAAGTAATGACTTGTGAAACACATTATGAATTTTAAACGTAGGAGGGAGGTCCAGACGAAATGCCACAGGATTAATTATGGAACTGATCCTGTACGGCCCGATGAATCTGGGACCCAACCTCCAGGAGGAAACTTTAAGTTTTATATTCCTGGTAGACAACCAAACCAGATCGTTCACCTTCAGATCTAGACCAGAAACTCTCCCCTATCAGCCATCCGTTTGTAACGGTTCCCCGTAACCTTCAGTCTTAACCGATCTGGAACTATCAGTCTCCCTGGAAGTCCCACAGGGGCGTCCCCCTGAGCCCCCAATACCTCCCCCTCAAGCTCAGAGCATACAGCTGACACTACAACTCCCTCCTGAGGAATAGGAACCGGATCATCCGTCTTCCGGCCCCTGGGAAAGTACGAGATAAGGCATCAGGAAGCAACTTTATTGAGCAGTCATATGCGCGATGAGGAGGTAACTCTTTACACCCCTCTCTGAGAACATCTCCCCAAAGTCCTCCAGAAAAGGAGACAAAGTCCTAGGCACAACCGCACCGATGACCGTGCTCATGCAGTTATTCCTGCAAAATTCACCCCACTGGCTTATCTTTCTGGATTGCCAATCAATCACTGGGTTATGTTTAGCCAACCAAGGAAGTTCCAACACAATAGGAGTAGGTAGACCCTCCAACACATAACAAGACAATTGCTCTTTATGTATTGCCCCTACTCGAAGATCTATGTTATGAACAGCTTGTACCAAGCTACCTTGACCAAGAGGTCTAGAATCAATAGAGACTATAGGGACCGGTTTGGCCAATACACTCAGTTGCATACCATGCACCTGGGCAACCGAGCGTCCACCAGATTAGCCCCGGACCCACTATCAAGAAAAACAGAAATCCTCTCAGTTCTAGTACCAATCACCACCTCCGCAGGCACGAGAAACTGAGAGGGATTTGGGGACGAAATACACACTCCCAGGTTAACTCCTTTGCTCAAAGAGGCCCGGGATGGACACCCCCAACAAAAATGTCCCTCTCTCCCGCAAAAGAAACACCTTCTAGTCTTGCGGCGCACCGCCGATTCCCTCCTACAAAAAGATGTCCCTCCCAACTGCATGGGTTCCTCAGAACAGACCAGGGGAACCTCAGTATAAGGGACTTTAGTAGTAGGTGGAGTCATCACGGGAGGCGGAGTTACCTCGCGTCTTCCCCAAATTCGTCTATCCATGCGAATAGCGAGGGCCATAGCAGCCTCCAGTGATGGAGGAGAATCATACTGAGCCAACACATCTTTTAATTTGTCAGACAACCCTTGACAAAACTGGCTCCTAAGAGCTGGGTCATTCCACTGAGTATCTGTTGCCCATCTACGGAACTCAGAAGAATATTCCTCCGCTGGACGATTTCCTTGCCGTATTTTACGTAACTTTGTTTCAGCAAGGGAAACTCGATCCGGATCATCATATACCAGACCCAGGGCAGTAAAAAATCGATCCACTGACTGGAGATCTGGGGAGCCTGGAGGAATAGAGAACGCCCAAGATTGAGGGTCCCCTTGTAAGAGCGAGATAACAATTCCCACCCTCTGCTCTTCACTCCCAGATGACCGAGGCCGCAGCCGAAAGTACAATTTACATGCCTCCCGGAAAGTAAAAAATTTGTCCCGCCCACCAGTAAACCTGTCCGGGAGAGCAACCTTAGGTTCAGATCTGGTTTGCTCCGGGGGGACAAAACCTTGGACTTAATGTCTGCAAACTCCATGGACAACCCCTGCAACTGCCGGGCCAGCTGGGCTACTGGATCCATGACAGCTGGGGAGAATCTTTAGTATTGGCCGGTGAAAATGTCACGCTGTATAGCAGATATATATATGTGATGTCAGTAATCTATATCAAAAGGGCAACATACTATATAACATGCGCATAGATATATGATAACATAGAATTACCTGACAGAATGTCCAGTGGGTCAATACGGAATCCGTTATACGCTGTCTCCGGCTAGAGGGTGACCGGGGTCTATGCTGACCCTAAACTGGGGTCCTGACTAATCCCTCTACCTGGAGGTACTGTTAAAGGTACAGAGGTCCAGGCCACCAGCGTAAACCCTGTCTCCTATCAATCCCTGCCAACTGTAATCTAGTCCTAAGAAGGACCCGGATTACCACCAAAGGGAATGAACAGGTAACGGTTAATGAACAGAAAGACATACAAGAAAGACAAGAAATAAAGTAAATAAGTCTTACATACAACACACACACAGTAGGAACACCTAAGGTCTCAGAGATAAACTATAAGCTGTAAGAGTAAAAACAACTAAGGAGCTCTTAGCTTAAATATTCTCAGAACCGATCCAGTCTGCTAGACTACATGAATGCTTTCACCGGCATCTAACAAGCAGACTGGCAGGTATATGAAGGAATCTAATTAGAACATAATCAAAAGCAGCCGGGCGAGGCTGGACCTAGTCTTAGCAAAGAGCTAGGTAAAATTAACTCCCTCATTACCAAACACAAAGAAACAGCAACTCAGCTGTGAGAAGTCAGAGTGTGTAATCGCGACGATCCTCGTGGCGATACACCCATGACACCTTCATCTTCAGGTTGTGTTGAAGCCTCTTCATCGAGCTCACACACAGCTGGTTCTGCTTCCTCACAGGATCGCCATGGAAGAACCTCGGCCACTGTTGTCCAGAGACAAACTGTTATTCCACACACAGCAGCAAGTTCCCTGTCATCCTCACACTCCCAGGCCACAAAACAGCCATCGGTTAGCACAGGCATGGGATAAAAGACGGCCATACTCCGCAAACCATGCACGAGCACAGGCTCTGAATGCTGGCATTGCAAAATCCTGTCCCTTGAAATGCTGTCATTCAGGCTGGTGGAGACAGACAGTTTCCGTAACTGAATATCATTGTCAGTCCCACAATACAATGTGCCAAGCCGATTTCATTTCAGCAGGCAAGCCGTCCCTGGTCTGCAAAAGCATGTTGAGGGAAAAATTAAACATACGCTACTAAACGCCCTCAGTAGCAAGGTCCACCTGACCACCGATGCGTGGACCAGTACCCATTGTTATGATCTGCTACAACCAGTAAGGAAAGAAGGGAATTCTGTCCCTACAATACAACTAAGCTGAATCCCTACGATGTAACGGGGAACCTGATCCTGCGACCAGACCCGCTAAAGTCCTCATCTAGTGTGAACGAAGACCTATAGTTGCGAGGGAGTAATCCTACAAGATCTAGGGACTGGGAGAAAAGGTGGACACCTCCTAACATAAATTGTAGCATGGGTAATTAAACAGAAAAATAAATACTTTGCGATCCTAACATCAAGCAAAACTGACAGATTAAGGCACCTAAGCACCCGGCTAGCTTAACAGTAGATAATACAATGAAGTCAAGCAAAGCCAGAAGGGCGGAGCCAGACTAAATAGGGAAAAAAGGTCATGTGACCAGCAAACTGAAACAAAACCTAACAAGAGGGTTCTAACACCCATGGCCAGGGACAATACCTTTCCCTCACTGCCCATTGGGTCAATGTTGTGTAACCGGGTACTGATCTTGCGAGTGGCGCTGTACGTGTTCTGCCAACTCCAAGGATTGCAGGAATCAAGTCTGTACACATTGATTCCTCCTCCTACTCCAGTTCCTCAGAATCATCGCTGCAGGAGCCGTCACCGTCTACCTCCACATGGACCCGTGAACGTTTACCTGTTGCGACCGATATGAGCACAGCCGTGTCCAAATGTCAACAGGCCGTCCTGAAATTAATTTCCATGGGGAATCTTAGCCACACAGTGCAGGAGCTCTGTAATGCCATAAAGCAGGAGAGCGACGTGTGGTTTTTGGAAGCGAATCTACAGGCAGGCTTGGTAGTGTGTGACAATGGCCGAAATCTGGTGGCAGCTCTGGGCCTTGGCAACCTCACTCACATACCATGTCTGTCATATGTGCTCAACTTGGTCGTGCAGAGTTTTTTGAGGGACTATCCGGATCTTGATGCACTGCTGCACAAGGTCCGCCTAGAGTGCGCTCACTTGCGACGTTCCAGAATGGCCAGATCGCTGATTGCAGCTCTGCAACGCAGATTTCGCCTTCATGAACATCGCATCATATGTGACGTACCCACCAGGTGGAATTCCTCGTTACATATGTTGGAGCGGTTGTGTGAGCAGCAGCCAACAGTAATGGAGTATCAGCTGCATCAGGCGCAATCAACTCGCAATTTGCGCCGTTCACACTTCACCACTACTGAGTGGGCCTCTATAATAAGAATAATAATAATATTCTTTATTTATATAGCGCCATAATATTCCGCAGTGCTTTACAGTTTAACAGTTTCAAAACACAAGTCATAAGTAACAACGTTAACAATACAATAATTAAAGCAAAATCGGCCGCCCCTGCTGGTGAAAGCTTACAATCTACAATGAGGTGGGGGAGATACAAAGTACAGGTGTTTATATACAATGGTGTTTTTACAATGATGGTCCAGCCATTTTAAGGGAGTGAGGGATGCATGGAGATAGTGAATGGGCTACACACACAGACTTACACATAGAATGACTTTGATTAGTGAATGTGATAGGCCACTGTGAACAAATGTGTTTTGAGGGAGCGCCTGAAACCATCCAAATTGCGGATAGTCCTAATTTCTTGGGGTAGAGCATTCCAGAGGATTGGCGCAGCGCGGGAGAAGTCTTGGAGTTGGGAGTGGGAGGTACGGATTAGTGCAGAGGTTAGTCGAAGGTCGTTTGCAGAGTGCAGCAGTCGGTTAGGCCGATAAATATAAATGAGGGAGGAGATGTAGGGGGGTGCTGCACTGTGGAGAGCTTTGTTGGTGAGAACCAGTAATTAGAATTGGATCCTATAATGAATGGGCAGCCAGTGTAATGAGTGGCGAAGGACTCTATGAAGGACATCTGCCACGTTTTGCGTGCGTTTGATGAGTCAACGCGGATGGCGAGTGCAGATGATGCACTAGTCAGCCTTACTGTCCCCCTTATCTGCCTGCTTCAAAAAACACTGCAAGCACTAAGGCATGAGGTTTTGGAAGAGGTGGAGGATGAGGAGTCACAAATTCCATCACCTTCTGGACAGTCAGCGCAACGTGGTTCCTCACAAAGGGCTGGAGGACTTTCAAAGTACCATGCTGTATCAACAATTGAACCTCCAGAGTCGCTGTCTATATTTTCATAACCATTCCAAACTTTTAATGTATTTACAAAGCACATAATGTACAGTTTTTGTCTATCCTTTTGTAATGCTATTGTGTTTCCATAAACTGATGTTACAGAATTATGATACAATGTTTTTAAATTTTGAGTTTTAAATTTTGTAAATTTTTATGTATTTGAAGGACTTTGTGAGGAGGATGAGGAGGAGTCAATGGAGGAGGAAGACATCGCTCCAGAGGGAGGTAGACAATGCTCTAGTCAGTATGTAGACCAAGGGTGGGGTGATGCACAGCAGGCAGAGATGACGCCTCTTGCAGGGGACAACGTTTCTTGGCCAGTTGGGAGTCTGCAGCACATGGTTGATTTCATGCTGCAGTGCCTGAGAAACGACCGCCGCATCGAACACATTCACACCACGTCTGATTATTGGGTGTACACCCTCCTAGACCCTCGCTACCGGGACAACTTACAAAGCCTCATCACACCGTTGAACCGGGAGCGTAAAATGCGGAAGTACCAAGACACACTGGTGCAATCCATAATGTTCTCCATTCCAGCCGAGAGCGCTGCTGCTACTGCTTTACAAAGCAGCTCTGTGCGTCGAGGCAGTGGAGACAGCTCTGCAACAAGAGGGAGCACAAGCAGCGCCTCTGCACAGGGCAAGAACAGTATGTTCCAAATGTGGTGAAGTTTTGTGGCAGCGCCACCAATGTCTACACCATCCGAGACGGCTCCAGTCAGCAGGAGGCAACATTTCCGTAAGATGGTGACAGACTACATGTCTTGCCCTCTCAGTGTACTCCCAGATGGCTCTTCCCCATTCAAGTTTTGTGTCTCTAAGCTGGATACATGGCCAGAGCTTAGCCAGTATGCATTGGAGGTGCTGGCTTGCCCTGCTGCCAGTGTATTATCGGAGCGCGTCTTTACTGCTGCAGGTGGTGTACTAACAGACCGTTGCATGCGACTATCCTCCGATAATGTAGAACGGCTTACTTTTCTGAAAATGAACTAGGCATGGATCTCGCCTGAATTTGCCTGTCCGGTTTCAGATTAACTAACTGGTTGGCAACGTTTTCCATGTCTCCTGTTATGTTCATCTTTCTACCACCTGAGCTATACTCCCTGGGCTACAACACTGCCAGTTGCTGCTCAGAAGTGTCGTGTCCACAGACCAATACACAAGCTATAGTGATAGTGGGGTTCAGTAACGCCTGCTGTTCCCTGCTGTGTGTCTGACAAAAATTAATGCTGCTAACTCCAAATTAAAGTTCAAATTAAAGTTCAAACATCTCATACTAGGCCTCAGGCTACACCCTCCTTGACCCTGGGCTCAGAAGTGTTGGATGCACAGATCAAAACAATCGATGATGTGTTTGTGGGGTTCAGTAACGCCTGCTGTTCCCCTGCTGTGTGTCCGGCAAAATTACTGCTACCTAGCTACACATGTTGAAAAAAACATGACATGTTAAAGTGGCTAGTGCTACACATAGATATCAGGCTACACCCTTATTTCTAAGCTGTAAACAAGTGAAACGTCACATTTAAAACCATTCAATGATTAGTGTTGGTAACAAATCTGTAACTAAATAATTGTGACATATTATGGCAGATATCCACATGTCTAACACAAATGCTAACACAAAAGCATACTTATGCTATAGGGTACTGATGGTGAACCTTCTCACTCCATAACTTTGACAAATCCAACTCACATCATGCCTCAAATGCTGCAATGTTGGAAGTGCATAATGTGGGTTGAACTTTGACAACAGCTGCAGTGCGAAGGTTATCCTTCTGTGTTCTTGGCTTTTAAATAAAAGCATACAAGTAAATATAATAATACATTGTTGATTAAGGGACATGATGTACACCTGTAATATTGTGCAAACAATGGATGTAGGACTATTCCTCTTCAACATTACTTATATTTGTGTCATTTGAAAAATACATATTTTAGTTAAAAATTAAAAACCCATGTTCACTAGCTGTGAAAGGCCCTTTGTGTACTTCTACAGTCATGGCCAAAAGTTTTGAGAATGACACAAATATTTATATTTTCACACGATCTGCTGCCCTCTGGTTTTTATGTGTGTTTGACAGATGTTTTTATCACAGACAGAAATATAATAATTGCAAACATATGAGTAGCAAAAGCTTATATTGACAGTTAGAATGAGTTAATGCAGCAAGTCAATATTTGCAGTGTTGACCCTTCTTCTTCAGGACCTCTGCAATTCTCCCTGGCATGCTCTCAATCAACTTCTGGACCAAATCCTAAATGATAGCAGTCCATTCTTGCACAATCAATGCTTTCATTTTGTCAGAATTTTTAGGTTTTTGTTTGTCCACCCGTCTCTTGATGATTGACCACAAGTTCTCAATGGGATTAAGATCTGGGGAGTTTCCAGGCCATGGACCCAAACTCTCTATGTTTTGTTCCCTGAGCCATTTAGTTATCACCTTTGCTTTATGGCAAGGTGCTCCATCATGCTGGAAAAGGCATTGTTGATCGCCAAACTGCTCTTGGAGGGTTGGGAGAAGTTGCTCTTGGAGGTCATTCTGGTACCATTCTTTATTCATGGCTGTGTTTTTAGGCAAGACTGTGAGAGAGCCGATTCCCTTGGCTGAGAAGCAACCCACACATGAATGGTTTCAGGATGCTTAACAGTTGGCATGAGACAAGACTGGTGGTAGCGCTCACCTTGTCTTCTCCGAATGAGGCGTTTTCCTGATGTCCCAAACAATCGTAAAGGGGATTCATCAGAGAAAATAACTTTACCCCAGTCCTCAGCAGTCCACTGCCTGTAGCTTTTGCAGAATATCAGTCTGTCCATGATGTTTTTTTCTGGAGAGAAGTGGCTTCTTTGCTGCCCTCCTTGAGACCAGGCCTTGCTCCAAGAGTCTCCGCCTCACAGTGCGTGCAGATGCACTCACACCTCCCTGCTGCCATTCCTGAGCAAGCTCTGCACTGCTGGTAGCCCGATCCCGCAGCTGAAACACTTTTAAGAGATGGTCCTGGCGCTTGCTGGTCTTTCTTGGGCACCCTGGAGACTTTTTGGCAACAATGGAACTCTCTCCTTGAAGTTCTTGAGGATGCGATAGATTGTTGACTGAGGTGCAATCTTTCTAGCTACGATACTCTTCCCTGTTAGGCCATTTTTGTGCATTGCAATGATGACTGCACATGTTTCTTTAGAGATAACCATGGCTAACAGAAGAGAAACAATGATGCCAAGCACCAGCCTCCTTTTAAAGTGTCCAGTGGTGTCATTCTTACGTAATCATGACAGATTGATCTCCAGCCATGTCCTCATCAACACCCACACCTGTGTTAATGGAGCAATCACTGAAAAGAGGTTAGCTGGTCCTTTTAAGGCAGGGCTGCAATGATGTTGAAATGTGTTTTGGGGGATAAAGTTAATTTTCTAGCCAAATATTGACTTTGCAAGTAATTGCTGTTAAGCTGATCACTCTTTATAACATTCTGGAGTATATGCAAATTGCCATTAGAAAAAGTGAAGCAGTAGACTTTGTAAAAATTAATATTTGTGTCATTCTCAAAACTTTTGGCCATGACTGTATAGTGTTTGAAACAATGTATTCTATACGGATGGAAGCACGTCACAGTAATAGATTTGAATTATTTTAAATAGAATGTAGCAGCACCAATTCGAGAAAAATGTGAAGGATGAGGCAGTGAGACACGCTCAGCAGAGTACAAGCAACAGTGGTTGAAGAACTAATTGGAACGGGATCTGCACTACAAAAATGAAACCTCTGACTACAGTAAACAGTGCACACAACTGTTCAGTAGCTGTGAAAGGCCCGTTTGTGTACTTCTATATTGTTTGCAACCAATGTATTGTATACGGATGGAAGACGTCACTGTAATAGATTTGAATATTTGAAATAGAATGTAGCAGCACCAATTCGAGAAAAATGTGAAGGATGAGGCAGTGAGACACGCTCAGCAGAGTACACGCAGCGGTGGTTGAAGTAAGTGGAGCGGGATCTACACTCCTACCAAAAATTTAAACCTCAGACTAGAGTGAACAGTGAACACAACTGTTCACTTGCTGTGAAAGGCCTTTTTGTGGACTTCTATTATGTTTGCAAGCAATGTATTGTATTTTGATGGAAGAGCGTCACACTAATAGATTTTAGTAAATTGAAAATAGAATAAAGCAGCACCAATTTTAGAAAAATGACAAGGATGAGCCAGTGACAGACACTCAGCAGAGTACACGCAGCGGTGGTTGAAGTAAGTGGAGCGGGATCTACACTCCTACCAAAAATTTAAACCTCAGACTAGAGTGAACAGTGAACACAACTGTTCACTTGCTGTGAAAGGCCTTTTTGTGGACTTCTATTATGTTTGCAAGCAATGTATTGTATTTTGATGGAAGAGCGTCACACTAATAGATTTTAGTAAATTGAAAATAGAATAAAGCAGCACCAATTTTAGAAAAATGACAAGGATGAGCCAGTGACAGACACTCAGCAGAGTACACGCAGCGGTGGTTGAAGTAAGTGGAGCGGGATCTACACTCCTACCAAAAATTTAAACCTCAGACTAGAGTGAACAGTGAACACAACTGTTCACTTGCTGTGAAAGGCCTTTTTGTGGACTTCTATTATGTTTGCAAGCAATGTATTGTATTTTGATGGAAGAGCGTCACACTAATAGATTTTAGTAAATTGAAAATAGAATAAAGCAGCACCAATTTTAGAAAAATGACAAGGATGAGCCAGTGACAGACACTCAGCAGAGTACACGCAGCGGTGGTTGAAGTAATGGAGCGGGATCTACACTCCTACCAAAAATTTAAACCTCAGACTAGAGTGAACAGTGAACACAACTGTTCACTTGCTGTGAAAGGCCTTTTGTGGACTTCTATTATGTTTGCAAGCAATGTATTGTATTTTGATGGAGAGCGTCACACTAATAGATTTTAGTAAATGAAAATAGAATAAAGCAGCACCAATTTTAGAAAATGACAAGGATGAGCCAGTGACAGACACTCAGCAGAGTACACGCAGCGGTGGTTGAAGTAAGTGGAGCGGATCTACACTCCTACCAAAATTTAAACCTCAGACTAGAGTGAACAGTGACACAACGTTCACTTGCTGTGAAAGGCCTTTTTGTGGACTTCTATTTGTTTGCAAGCAATGTATTGTATTTTGATGGAAGAGCGTCAACTAATAATTTTAGTAATTGAAAATAGAATAAAGCAGCACCAATTTAGAAAAATGACAAGGATGAGCAGTGACAGACACTCAGCAGAGTACACGCAGCGGTGGTTGAAGTAAGTGGAGCGGGATCTACACTCCTACCAAAAATTTAAACTCAGACTAGAGTGAACAGTGAACACAACTGTTCACTTGCTGTGAAAGGCCTTTTTGTGGACTTCTATTATGTTTGCAAGCAATGTATTGTATTTTGATGGAAAGCATCACACTAAAGATTTAGTAAATTGAAAATAGAATAAAGCAGCACCAATTTTAGAAAAATGACAAGGATGAGCCAGTGACAGACACTCAGCAGAGTACACGCAGCGGTGGTTGAAGTAAGTGGAGCGGGATCTACACTCCTACCAAAAATTTAAACCTCAGACTAGAGTGAACAGTGAACACAACTGTTCACTTGCTGTGAAAGGCCTTTTTGTGGACTTCTATTATGTTTGCAAGCAATGTATTGTATTTTGATGGAAGAGCGTCACACTAATAGATTTTAGTAATTGAAAATAGAATAAGCAGCACCAATTTTAGAAAATGACAAGGATGAGCCAGTGACAGACACTCAGCAGAGTACACGCAGCGTGGTTGAAGTAAGTGGAGCGGGATCTACACTCCTACCAAAAATTTAAACCTCAGACTAGAGTGAACATGAACACAACTGTTCACTTGCTGTGAAAGGCCTTTTTGTGGACTTCTATTATGTTTGCAAGCAATGTATTGTATTTTGATGGAAGAGCGTCACACTAATAGATTTTAGTAAATTGAAAATAGAATAAAGCAGCACCAATTTTAGAAAAATGACAAGGATGAGCCAGTGACAGACACTCACGAGTACACGCAGCGGTGGTTGAAGTAAGTGAGCGGGATCTACACTCCTACCAAAAATTTAAACCTCAGACTAAGTGAACAGTAACACAACTGTTCACTTGCTGTGAAAGGCCTTTTTGTGGACTTCTATTATGTTTGCAAGCAATGTATTGTATTTTGATGGAAGAGCGTCACACTAATAGATTTTAGTAAATGAAAATGAATAAAGCAGCACCATTTTAGAAAAAGACAAGGATGAGCCAGGACAGACATCAGCAGAGTACACGCAGCGGTGTTGAAGTAAGTGGAGCGGATCTCACTCCTACAAAAAT
This sequence comes from Oophaga sylvatica, assembly GCA_033576555.1. Lineage (NCBI taxonomy): Eukaryota > Metazoa > Chordata > Amphibia > Anura > Dendrobatidae > Oophaga > Oophaga sylvatica. Next base: position 130,870,392 of record JARQOD010000007.1, read on the forward strand.
TAAACCTCAGACTAGAGTGAACATGAACACAACTGTTCACTTGCTGTGAAAGGCCTTTTGTGACTTCTATTATGTTTGCAAGCAATGTATTGTATTTTGATGGAAGAGCTCACACTAAAGATTTTAGTAAATTGAAAATAGAATAAAGCAGCACCAATTTTAGAAAAATGACAAGGATGAGCCAGTGACAGACACTCAGCAGAGTACACGCAGCGGTGGTTGAAGTAAGTGGAGCGGGATCTACACTCCTACCAAAAATTTAAACCTCAGACTAGAGTGAACAGTGAAACAACTGTTCACTTGCTGTGAAAGGCCTTTTTGTGGACTTCTATTATGTTTGCAAGCAATGTATTGTATTTTGATGGAAGAGCGTCACACTAATAGATTTTAGTAAATTGAAAATAGAATAAAGCAGCACCAATTTTAGAAAAATGACAAGGATGAGCCAGTGACAGACACTCAGCAGAGTACACGCAGCGGTGGTTGAAGTAACTGGAGCGTGATCTGCATTTAAAAAAAAAAAAAAAAAAAAATACCTCACAGACTGCAGTGAACACTGAAACACAACTGTTCACTATCTGTGAAAGGCTCCTTTCTGTACTTCTATAGTGTTTGCAACCAATGTATTGTATACGGATGGAAGCGCATCACACTATAATTTCTATTGAATGGAGCAGCTAGAATTACACTAAAGAAAAAAAAAAAAATAGTCTGTGAGTGACACGTGCAGATGCCTACAGACAGCGTTGGATGCAGAGCAAACTGCAGCGTCACCTGCACTCTCACACACACACCTTGCACAGAGCTGTTAAAACAACACTGCAAGGTAAAAGGAAGCTTTACACAGCGGTTGGTAAACTAGCCTGCCTAAAGCAAAGTACACAAAATCGCAATCTCTAACTGTCCCTCAGAGTCAGCAGAGCAGCGTTCTGTCCCTATCTGAATTCACAGCACAGTGACGCTAAAATGGCGGCGGCGCCTTTTATAGTGCATTCTGACATCATATCAGCAGCCAATCACAGCCATGCCATTAGTTAAGATGACCGCAGCATTACAGGATGTGCCCACACTTCGTAGGATTCCTCATTGGCTGACTAAAATCACACTGCCTCTCAAAGAATTATGGGAACTTCCGATTCCGGTATACGATATAGGAAAAATATCGGAACTAAGTATCGGAATTCCGATACAGCGAATATCGGCCGATACCCGATACTTGCGGTATCGGAATGCTCAACACTAGTCAAGAACTATTCCAGGAGTTGAGGGTCAACGCTTCCTTCAGTCATGTGTCAAGAACTATTCCAGGAGTTGAGGGTCAACACTTCCTTCAGTCATGTGTCAAGAACTATTCCAGGAGTTGAGGGTCAACGTTTCATTTAGTCATGTGTCCACTTTGTTTAGTTCTCCAGGGAGTTTATGTGTAGAGGATTGTTTTGGCCAACAAATATTGGGAGAATTTAGCACTTCCTCTATGCTAGTTTATTGCCATCAAAGGGTTGCAAAATGTGACAAAAGTGGTATTTGCCCAAAAATTTAACGACGTTTTCCTTTTTTTTTGCACCACTTTTCTCAAAAACTGGGTGGGGATTGACTTAAATTTGTGCTAGCTCAAAGCACTCGAACAGCTCAAAACTGTACCAGATTTATTAAAAGTCACACTTTTTGGTTCAAGACTGGCATATGAAAAAAATGGCCTTACCTGTAACCTAAGGCACTTAAATCACAAGTAGTGCATATGTCTTGTTCCATACACCCATAGGTACAGACCCTAGATGACACTCCTTTAGAAATTACAAAATGAAGACTAGACTCTCCCTAAATAAATACAGACCTCAGACCAGACCTTCTAACCGAGAGAAGATGTCTCATGGATGTGGCTGGTAATTCACACTACAGACTCCCAAAATAATGACTTAGACCCCCTTAATAATTAAAAACCAGACTCCTTAAATTAAACTTCAGACTACGTAAATTAATACAGGACCAAACCAGATCCACTAAATAAAAACAGACACTATATACAAAACAGGGTCCTAGGCCGACCACCTACAGAAACGTAGACCACACAGTGGTGCACTGAAGCACATACGGACCTCATAAGCTAATGCAGAATGGGAGCTAGAAGTGAAGACCTTGTCTGTGAGCCCTTAAAGGGGTTGTCAAGGAAAGTACATTTTAATAAATAGATCTTGGAATAAAATGAAGTTCCACAATTGAATGTGTTAAAACATATTCCTGTGCCGAGGTAATCTTATAAATGTGCCCCTGCTGTGTACTGTGTAATGGCTGTGTCTGACTGTACAGGAACATGGTCTGATCATACCACAGCTCCTGGGCAGGGGAGGACGCAAAAGAGAGTATACAGACATTACAGCAGGGATCACCGCTGCTGCTTTTTATGAGGTAAAACCTTTCTCTGCTTTTTTTAAAACCAATGTTTTACCCCAAAGAAAAATGTTTTACCTCACAGACAGAATAAGCTATGATTCCGTGCTGTCCTGTCTGTATACTTTCTTTTGCTTCCTCCCCTACAAAAGTGATACTACAATTAAGGACAGTTCTATAACTTCGATGTCAGAAACGCGTTGTTTTTGTCTTGATGCAATATTTTTAATGTGACGTAATATATTCAAACACTTTTGATTGCTTTCACTGCAGGAGTGAGGGGAGTTTCTTCAGGGTGGACACGGCTAGTGGTAGATTGGTCAGAGGTCTTTGAAGTCTCCTTTGTCATTGTGGAAATTTCAGGGAAGTTTCTGCCATGAGACAGTTTCTGTATTTGCACTACAAATAAGACATTTTTCTCAATGACATAAAAAGTTGTAGTTATGGCCACAGTATCGCTAAAGTCATCAGGAAAAGTTATCACTTATCCTTAGAAATAAAAATTGGCTGATGCCGACTCTGCAAGCAATAATGGAAAGATGATGTCACTGTAAGATCCATCTCACACCCGGATATCCCCGGGGCATTTTGGTCAGCTGCATTAACAGAAATCTGATTGACTTTTCATAGCATATTCCCGTTTTACTTCTGCTCCCTGATCATTGCTGGAACAAAGCGATGACAAATATAAGTATAAATGCTTCTCAGAATAACTCCATCACTGCGCGTTACCAGCCACATCCGTTAGACACCTTCCCTCAATAAATATATTTAATGCTTGGTTGACCCAATTGTCTTTTCCAGCGTACAAGTTTTAATGGGTGAAAAGAGAAGCCAGATTTTTCTTTGTAAAAGAATACCGAAGCAATTACTAAAGCGCAATTTTAGGCTATAAAATATAGTCTGGGCCGATGGCAGGACATGCTTATTCTACATGAACGGATCACGCTGGCGCAATAAATTATACAAGCAAATTGGGCAATAGTCACAAAGCCGCTTACAATTACGGGGGGCATTATGACACCAATGGAATCCTGAAAGCAATGACCTTTCCATACAATCATTTTATCATTATATTTCAGAAATGTCATCATTTAACTCTTGAGTGTGTTTCAGAAGCGTGGCTAAATCCAGAACGCGTGTATATGTGTAATTTCACAGACTACAATTAAAGGGTATTGACTTTTATGTAAATTTTTTTTTTTCTGTATAATAAAAAGTTATACAACTTTCCGATATACAGTCATTTTTTGTATCAATGACTCACAGTTATCAATATCTCTACATACAATCACGTAATAGAAATCTTGTAATCTTGTACATGACAGCACGTCTAGTATAGATGTAAGCAAATATACCACTTGAACCTCACTATTAAGTTTTGCTATGTGGCTAAAATACCATGCAAATGTCATATTAAGGTTACTGTATGCCATGCTGTATTCTATATTATTTTATGTTATCCCTGCTGCTCATTGCCAGCATTGTTCTATTGCTAGGCCCTTTAAGTTAGGTATGTCACATTATGTTTATTACTGCAGTTTACATGCTGATGTCATGACAAATTGTGCAACAAATATGGTAATGAACATGAACGATATGATCCAGTGAATGACTATTATGTTGGAGATACCCTCTGGCCAAAGAATGTCCACTAGTCATGGTGAAGTGCTGCTTATTAGGAGGAATTGTTCCACTTTGTCCAAATAGGCAAACATTGTGCTGAGTTGTTGGTGACACAGCTGGGTTTGTAGTATAAGTGAATTCAAATCCACAGGTACAATGACAAAATGTTCCTGTTTTCAATCACTAAAAGTCAAACACATTCAGACAGAGCAGTCTAGCAAGAGAACGAGCTGTGGAGTTCAGCAGAAATGTTTGCATCCTAGCTAGACAGCAAGTGGGGGTGGGTACCACATACTATACAAAGTACACTACCCCAAGGGCTTAGAGAGGAAAACAGAGGAACAAGTAAGAACCTAGCCAGTACTGCTGTTGGTGTACGTTGTCCCAAGTGAAGGAGACAAACCCACCCAGAGTACTGCTAGTACTGAGAAAAAGCAGAAAAGTTTAATCCTATGAGTGATGAGTGTGTCGACAAGTAAGTCGAATATTAGCTGCCCGTTGAGGAAAGGGATAGCCACAATAGATCAGCATAGACAGAGAGAAAAGTGGTGCCTTAGTGTAAGAGATTAACGTGCAGTATAGAAAAGGAATCATAGAAAGTTAGAGTTGGAAGGGACCTCTAGGGTCATCGTATCCAACCCCCTACTCAATGCAGGATTCACTAAACCATCTCAGACAGATGTCTGTCCAGCCTCTGTTTGAAGACCTCCATTGAAGGAGAACTCACCACCTCTCGTGGCAGCCTGTTCCACTTATTGATCACCCTCACTGTCAAAAAGTTTTTTCTATTATCTAATCTGTATCTTCTCCCTTTCAGTTTCATTTCATTGTTTCTCGTATTTCGATGTGCAAATGAAAATAATGATGATCCCTCTACACTGTGACAACCCTTCAGATGTTTGTAGACAGCTATAAAGTCTCCTCTTAGCCTTCTTTTTTGCAAGCTAAACATATCCAGATCTTTTAACCGTTCCTCGTAGGACATACTTTGCATTCTGCTCAGCATCCTGGTAGCTCTTCTCAGAACTTGCTCGTTTTTCAATGACTTTTTTTAAAATGTGGTGCCCAGATCTGGACACAGTATTCCAGGTGAGGTCTGACCAAGGAGGAGTAGAAGGGGGATAATTACTTCACGTGATCTAGACTCTATGCTTAATACAGCCTAGAACTGTGTTTGCCTTTTTTGCTGTTGCATCACACTGTTGACTCATGTGCAGTCTGTGATCTATTAGTATACCTAAGTCTTTTTCACTCGTGCTGATGCTTAGTTCTATTCCTCCTATTCTATAGATGTAATTTTCATTTTTCTTTCTCACATGTAAAATCTTGCATTTCTACCTGTTAAATACCATTCTATTAGTCTTTGCCCATTGTTCAAGCTTATCTAGAATATTCTACTGGAGTGCACAGGTTCAATAGAAAAGTAATAGCAGGACACTGCCGCTAGAGAAAGGTGACTAAGAAAGAAGCTGTGACAATCACTGAGAGTGTGCTGTATTAAGAGTGACACAGAGACTGTGCCAATAAAAGCAAGGAGCTGCTGAACGTTTTGCCAGACAGCTGTGTCACAAGCACATGATTGCTGTGACCAACAGTCATCTTTCATTTATTCCAAGACATTACCTCTCGTAAGACTGCTGAAACTATCAAGATTGTTGCTTCTTGTAGGACTTTATAACCACCACGTTTGTTGTCTCTATGTGTGGAAAGCAGTACTTGAATTATCATTTGCGAACTATCCTGTAACTTTGCAAGCATTGTCACTGGCCAAAGAAGTAAGCATTTCTTATAACATGTCCACAAGAATATTTTTGCAAAAGCGGAATTAACTCTTTCAGCTTCATGAGTCATCAAAATATGTGATGCAAAATTGATGCAAAAATGTTCAAAATATGATGCAAAATTTTCTGATGCAAAATGCCTTTTGCTGAGTCAGAATTTCTATTTGCATACAGTTTTTTTGTGCAAGAGTAAGAAACTAGTATTACATAAAATATACTTCTATGGCAAAAATGAATCCTGTAACTGAAAGTTTTAGAAGTTTATCAGCAGGCAGCATTCTGCTTTTATTAAGTGGCATAGATTACTTCCCATAGACTAATACAGACATATCTATATGTGTTTTTATAGCATCACACCATTCATTTGCATAGTTCATCACAGCAGGAATAAACATAACAGAATATATAATGGAGATAACAGCTGAGTGTAGATGTAAACACGGAAAAATAAGAATTCCTGCTGTGGAGATGCCACCAACTAAGTTTTATGTGTGGAGTATAAGCTGGTGTGGATGGTGTTCAGTTCAAGATATTCACATTTGGGCCATTGAGAATATCTTTTTGTTAAGTGCTCAGATAGATTGACATTTATGACCTTTACAGCTACAGTCATGGCCGAAATTGTTGGCACCCTTATAATTGTTTCAGAAAATGAAATATTTCTCCCAGAAAATTATTGCAATGACACACGTATTGTTATGCACATGTTTATTTATTTCCTTTGTGTGTATTGGAACAATACAGAAAAACTGAGAAAAAAATGAAAATTGCACATGCCGTATTTTTGGATTATAAGACGCACCGGACCATAAGAAGCACCTATGTTTTAGAGGAGTAAATTACAAAAACAAATTGAAGCAAAAATGTGGTCAATTCTATACTTAATATACTCCATCCTGGTATATATGGCTCCCTTATCCATATCCTGGTATGCATGGCCCCCTCATCCCCATCCTGGTATGCAGAGCCCCATCTCTGTCTTGGTATGCATGGCCCCATCCTTATCCTGGTATGATTGGCCCCCATCCGCATCCTGGTATGCAGGGACCTATCCTTATCCTGGTATGCAGGGCCCTCATCTCCATCCTGGTATACATGGCCCCAATCCCTATCCTGGTATGCAGGACCACATCTCCATCTTGGTATGCATGGCCCCAATCCCTATTCTGGTATGCAGGGACCCCATCTTTGTCTTGGTATGCATGGCCCCATGCTTATCCTGGTATGCATGGCTCCCATCAGAAAAAACACATTCTACTTACCTTCCTGGGCTCCCTTGCAGCGTCCTGCTCCGATGCCATAAGCTGCTTTATGCTTGTAAGCAGCGTATGGCAGTGACATCATGTGACAGCTGCCGGAATACTTACTGCTCTCCATGCGGGACTGTGTGGGTGGATCTCAGTGAGAATTCATTGTTCTTTAGCAAGCACAGTGCTGGCAACAGCCGCCGGGTTCCTGCAGCTGCCGGGCTTTCACGTGTGCCGCTACTAAAGGGAAGGAATATTCATTGCATTCCACGCCTATGGGAGTGTAGAGAAGTGAATATTCATTGTCTTAAGTAGCCAACACACTAGAACGCCTGGCAGCTGCAGGAACCCGAATGCTGTGACTAACACTGTGCTTGCTATTAACCCCTTCATGACCCAGCCTATTTTGACCTTAAAGACCTTGACATTTTTTGCAATTCTGACCAGTGTCCCTTTATGAGGTAATAACTCAGGAACGCTTCAACGAATCCTAGCGATTCTGAGATTGTTTTTTCGTGACATATTGGGCTTCATGTTAGTGGTAAATTTAGGTCGATAATTTTTGTGTTTATTTGTGAAAAAAATGGAAATTTGGCGAAAATTTTGAAAATTTTGTAATTTTAAAATTTTTAATTTTTATTCTGTTAAACCAGAGAGTTATGTGGCACAAAATAGTTAATAAATAACATTTCCCACATGTCTACTTTACATCAGGACAATTTTGGAAACAACATTTTTTTTGTTAGGAAGTTATAAGGGTTAAAAGTTGACCAGCGATTTCTCATTTTTACAGCAAAATTTACAAAACGATTTTTTTTAGGGACCACCTCACATTTGAAGTCACTTTGAGGGGTCTATATGGCAGAAAATACCCAAAAATGATACCTTTATAAAAACTTCACCCCTCAAGCTACTCAAAACTACATTCAAGAAGATTATTAACCTTCAGGTGCTTCACAGGAACTAAAGCAACGTGGAAGGAAAAAATGGACATTTTAATTTTTCCAACAAAAATTTTCTTTTAGCATCAATTTTTTCATTTTTACATGGACAACAGGATAAAATGGATCCTAAAATTTGTTGAGCAATTTCTCCTGAGTACACAGATACCTCATATGTGGTCATAAACCACTGTATGGGCGCACGGCAGGGCTCAGAAGGAAGGAGCACCATTTGACTTTTTGAATGGAAAATATGCTGGAATATTTAGCGGTTGCCATGTTGCATTTGGAGAGTCCCTGTGTGCCTAAACATTGGAGCTCCCCCACAAGTGACCCCATTTTGGAAACTAGACCCCCTAAGGAACTTATCTAGATGCTTAGTGATCACTTTGAACCCCCAGGTGCTTCACAAATTGATCCTTAAAAAAAAGAAAGTACTTTTTTTTCACAAAAAAATTCTTTTAGCCTCAGTTTTTTTCATTTTCACATGGGCAACAGTATAAATTGGATCCTAAAATTTGTTGGGCAATTTCTCCTGAGTACACAGATACCTCATATGTGGTCATAAACCACTGTTTGGGCGCACGGCAGGGCTCAGAAGGGAAGGAGCACCATTTGACTTTTTGAATGGAAAATATGCTGGAATATTTAGCGGTTGCCATGTCGCATTTGGAGAGTCCCTGTGTGCCTAAACATTGGAGCTCCCCCACAAGTGACCCCATTTTGGAAACTAGACCCCCTAAGGAACTTATCTAGATGCATAGTGAGCACTTTGAACCCCCAGGTGCTTCACAAATTGATCCTTAAAAAAAAGAAAGTACTTTTATTTCACAAAAAAATTCTTTTAGCCTCAGTTTTTTTCATTTTCACATGGGCAACAGTATAAATTGGATCCTAAAATTTGTTGGGCAATTTCTCCTGAGTACACAGATACCTCATATGTGGTCATAAACCACTGTTTGGGCGCACGGCAGGGCTCAGAAGGGAAGGAGCGCCATTTGACTTTTGAATGGAAAATATGCTGGAATATTTAGCGGTTGCCATGTCGCATTTGGAGAGTTCCTGTGTGCCTAAACATTGGAGCTCCCCCACAAGTGACCCCATTTTGGAAACTAGACCCCCTAAGGAACTTATCTAGATGCATAGTGAGCACTTTGAACCCCCAGGTGCTTCACAGAAGTTTATAATGCAGAGCCGTCAAAATAAAAAATCATTTTTTTTTCTCAAAAAATGATTTTTTTAGCCCACTATTTTTTATTTTCACAATGGTTACAGGAGAAATTGGACCCCAAAAGTTGTTGTCCAGTTTTTCCTGAGTACGCTAGTACTCCATATGTGGGGGGGAACCACTGTTTGGGCACATGTCAGGGCTCGGAATGGATGTAGTGACGCTTTGAAATGCCGACTTGATGGAATGGTCTACGGGCATCTTGTTACGTTTGCAGAGCCCATGATGTGCCTAAACAGTAGAAACCCCCCCAAGTGACCCATTTTGGAAACTAGACCCCACAAAGAAGTTATCTAGATGTGTGGTGAGCACTTTGAACCCCCAAAGGCTACACAGAAGTTTATAACGCCTGGGCATGAAAATAAAAAAATCATATTTTTTCCACAATCAGGATCTTTTAGTCCCCAATTTTTTTATTTTCCCAAGGGTAACATGAGAAATTAGACCCCAAAGTTGTTGTCCAATTTGTCCTGAGTATGATGATATCCCATATGTGGGAGAAAACGACTGTATGGGCACACGTCGGGGCTCGGATGGGAAGTAGTGACGTTTTGAAATGCCCACTTGATGGAATGGTCTTCGGGCGTCATGTTACGCTTGCAGAGTCCCTGATGTGCCTAAACAGTAGAAACTCCCCACAAGTGACCCCATTTTGGAAACTAGATCCCCTAAGGAACTCCTATAGATGTGTGATAAGCACTTTGAATCTCCAAGTCCTTCACAGAAGTTTATAACGCAGAGCCGTGAAAATATAAAATCATTTTTTTTCCACAAAAATAATTTTTTAGTCCCCAATTTTTTTTCCCAATGTTAACAGGAGAAATTAGAACCCCAAAGTTGTTGTGCAATTTTCCCGAGTATGCTGATACCCCATATGTGGGGATAAACCACTGTTTGGGCATACGTCGGGGCTTGGAATAAAGGGAGCACTGTTTGACTTTTGAATGCAAAATTTGCAGGAATCAATGGTGGCTCCATGTCGCGTATGGAGACCCCCTGATGTGCCTAAATAGTGGAAACCCTCAATTCTAACTCCAACCCTAACCCCAACACACCCCTAACCCCAACCCTAACCCCTACACACACCTAACCCTATTACAAACCCTAACCATAACCCTAACCCCAACACACCCCTAACCCTAATCCCAACTCTAACCATAAACCTAACCACAAGCCTAACCCTAATTCCAACCCTAACCCTAATTCCAACCCTAACCCAAATTCCAGCCCTAACCCTAATTCTAACCTTAACCCTAATGCTAACCCTAACCCTAAGGCTGGGTTCATATTGCGTTTTACCAGCCCGTTCAACACGTAGTGTTGACCGGCTGGTAACGGTATAGCATAACGCGATCGCGTTATGCTATACCCGCTAGCGCAGATGAATCAGCAGATGATTCATCTGTGCTAGCGGTGACGGAGCCCAGACGCTGCAGCCCGTGTCCGAGGCTCCGTCACTGAATGACGCGAGGATCCCCAGCAAAATCCGCCACGGATCAGCAGCAAAATCTGCCGTGGATCAGCAGCAAAATCCCCCACGGATCAGCAGCAAAATCCGCCGCGGATCAGCAGCAAAATCCGCCGCGGATCAGTAGCAAATTCCGCCGCGGATCAGCAGCAATATCCGCCGCGGATCCGCAGCAAAATCAGCTGCGGATCAGCAGCAAAATCCGCTAGGAAAAAAAAAAAAAAAATTCTTTATTTTTTTATTTGTCCCTACCTATGACAGGGGGGTTCATTTACTTTTTTTTTATTTTGATCACTGTGACAGTTTGTCACAGTGATCAAAATAAATTTTTGAACACTGGGGGGCGCACTGCGCATGCGCCGGCCGGCGGGCGCACTGCGCATGCGCCCGCCATTTTCCAAGATGGCGGCGCCCATGAAGAGGCCCGGGCGGACGCCGGGACCGATCCAGGACATCGGTGGACCGGGAGAGGTGAGTAGGGGCGTCGGAAGGTTAGGGGGGGATCGGAAGGTGGGGGCAGCGGAGCAAAGGAGGAGGGGAGCAGATAGTGACGGCGGTGACCGATCACCGCCATCTTTTGGTGGCGGCGGCCGATCGCCGCCGTGACTACGTGTGGGGGGGTCAGGGCTCGGTGTCAAGCCATGGCAGATGCTATTGCAGCATCGGCCATGGCTGGATTGTAATATTTCACCAATTAAATTGGTGAAATATTACACATTGCTCTGATTGGCTGTTTCACTTTTAACAGCCAATCAGAGCGATCGTGGCCACGGGGGGGGTTAAGCCAACCCCCCTGTGGTGAAGCACAAAGGGTCCTGTAACTGCGGGTCGGGTGACCTTTGAGTGACGCCGGTCACCCGACCCGCAGGGATGCGATCCTTTCATGACACAGGGTATGCGTCATAGGTCGGATTGGCACCGACTTTCATGACGCATACGCTGTGTCAAAGGTCGGGAAGGGGTTAAAGAGAAACTAATATTCACTCCTTTAAATGCTCATTTTCATGGAATGGAGTGAATTTTCATTTTTCTTTAGCAGTGGGCACAGGAGTTAGCCCAGCAGTCGGCTCCTGAATCCTGTGACCAGCCCTGCCGCTTTACCACCTACCCACCACAGCCAGAGCAGGGACATCCAGACTATAAGACACATCCCCCATTTTCCTCCACATTTTTGGAGAAAAAAAGTGCGTCTCATAGTCCGAAAAATACGGTAAGTTTATGCTCAAAATGTGCCTGACAAAAATGTTGGTATAACAAAACGTGTAATTGTAATCATTTTTTGATAGAAATACTTCATTTTTGGAACAATTTCAAGGGTGCCAACAATTTCGGCCATGTCTGTATTTTATTATATGCAATTCATTTCAGACAATGTCCAACCTATAAGGTTAGACAATATGCAAACTTTCAGATTTTTATTTTACTGTTTATCTTCTGTATACATTTATAAAGATGCCATTTCATGCTTTCATAATGCATATGATATGGCGGCTAGCATATCTACAACTCATGAAAGAAAAAATAAAGGGACCGATTAATTAAAGGGGTTCTCCAGGTTTGGGACTCAAGTCTGCAGTTACTATGTGACTTCAGACTTGTGAATCCTCACAGCGTGCACAGTGGGTGCGGTCAGGTATGTTTTACGTGGTATTTCCTGAAGAAGAGGTACGATAACCTTGAAATGCGTTGAAAATAAACCACTTTGAACGCCAACTATCCTTTGAAATTTATGACTTGGGCAGCGCGGATGAAATCCACCTATTCCTTTGAATCTACTGTTTCGTATTAGTCGGTGACCGACTTGTGGATCTGCGGCAGCCCTTATATGCTTTAACTACTGATTACCAGGTGAGCAGTTTTTTGAAGAATCGCCTATTATATTGTGGGATAAGACCCTATTTTTGCGCCTGTGTCTCTGCCTTTTCTCAAACACTAGCCTTCTAAAGTAGACGCACATGAGAATTTCTACTAGACAAGTGTGACTGGATCTTGGTAATCTAACCAGTTATCAATGGCATGAGGATCATGAAATAGAGTAAACCTATATTATCCCCTTAAAAATGATTTATAAGATATTACACAGTAAAAAGCCAACAGAGGTGTCAAGAAGACTTTAGATGACATGGCCCACTCTGATACCAGGCAAGACCATTCGGGCACTGACAACGCCCTACAGATAAATCCTTTAAATTCATACTACCAATAGACCAATAGAGAAGACAGGACAAGGTACAGATACTAAAAATTCAGTAAAGTGTGAAAAAAATTGTCTATTGTCTTCTCTATTGGTCCACTGTTGGGTTTGACAGCACGTGCTGTCTGTGGACATTGGTTCTTTGTGTCACCTTTATAACAGGGATATATAGGGCAGTTTAGGGTGGACTATTAGTCAGTGAGGCACCACAGTTGTTGCTCTTCTAGGGTGCCAACCTCCGCGGCGAGGTAGTATAAATTTAGAAGATTTATCTGTAGGGTATTGTCAGGGCCCTTTGGTCTTAACTGGTATCGTAGTCGGCCATTTCACCTAAAGGTCCCCTCTTTTTGACCTCTCTGTTGGGTTTTTACTGTGTACTATCTTTTTATGGGCTGTTGTTGGGGTATTTATTTTTAATACATACCTAATCAATCTATTTTTAGGGAGTAATTTATGTTTACTTTAATCAAGGAAAATAGTGAATTGAACAAGTGGTTTTTAATCACAAAAGGAACAAATCGTAGTTAGACAATCCAGCAACATGACAGTCAGTCCTGATTGGACACATTGACAGAGGGCTATGCAAAAAATGGCCGATACGGTCTTATGAACTCTCGTAGGCTAATGATTTTTGGTTTTTTTTACCCTTTTTTATCAGGCAAATTTGTATAATTACTGGGATTATTTAGTTAATATGTAACATACCAGTTGTTTATTCCTTAATTCCAGTTTCTGAAATGGAAGTTACCAAGCTGTTCTTTCTCTAGATATTAGTTCTAAAAGGGGTTGTTCAGCTAAAAAAGAAATGTAGTTAAATGTAATGTATTTAATAAAATATGCATCTTACTAATATTGTTCACATGTATATAGTTACAACCTTAGCTTCTTAATGCTGCATTTGGAGCAGAAAGTAGTGAGCAATTATCTGGAACAGGAAGCCTGCTACAGCTTTAGCCAATAGCAGCAGAGCAGGAAGTGATGTCATCTAAGCAATTCCTACTGTTCAGACTGCGGAGAGCACCTTAAAAAGTTGCATTTGGCGGACCAGATGGATATAATTAATAATAACCATAGTAGGTCTATTTTACTAATTATGAAAATGTGTCTGGAGTCTTACTTTAACAACTCTCATTACAGATTCTCTCATTTATATTTAAAGGGGTTGTCTACCTTTGGGAATATTTTTTTTTTAAATACATGTATTTTTTTTCTAAAAATAATTTCTGCAATTGGGTTTATTAAACATTTTACATTGTTAGCCTCTGTGTTGCACTGATCTTTGGGTGGCTGCTGAGTTCATTGATAGTCCAATAAGAGAGTTTCTAACTTTTTTATCTATCGTTTTCTGAGCTCCTTTCGACGCTCCTTTACGACCACATCAAAGTTGAATGTGCAGGAAAACGAAGAGCCTGTAAAAGCAAAAATTTAAATTCTGAAAATAATTTTTAGCCTCAACTACACTGTGTTCGTAAAGTCATGGTGCACTTTTGACCAGTCACAGGAAAACAACAAAAGAGGATAGAAATGTGAAATCTGCACCAAATAAAAGGAAAACCCTCCCAGTTTCTGTAGGATGATGTGGCAGCATATGCACATATGCAGATGATGACGTAACACCGTGTATACAGCAGAGCAGCCCATGCCAGTCGACATGTGGACGGTACAGAGGAAAGTTCAGTGTGTTCTGTGGCTCGCTAAATTCGAAACCGTGACCAAAGTGCTACGTGAATATCGGCACGTTTATAAGGAAGCGCCACCACATAGGAATAACATTACTCGGTGGGATAAGCAGTTGAAGGAAACCAGCAGTTTGGTGTAGAAACCCCATTCTGGTAGGCCATCAGTCAGTGACGAGTCTGAAGAGGCTATACGGGAAAGCTACCTAAGGAGCCCTAAAAAATCTGTGCGTGTGTCTGCTCGACAATTACATCTAAGCAAGACTACAGTTCATAAGGTGTTAAAGAAACGTTTCTTTTTTACGGGGTACAAATTGCGGCTGTTGCATGCTATCAAACCAGCAGATAGCCCCACACAATGCGCGTTTGCTACAGATATGCTTCATGAGATCAACAATGATGCACAATTTTTGCAGAAGATTGTGTTCATCGATGAGGCGACCTTCCATATCTATGGACATGTTCATTGCCATAGCGTCCGAATATGGGCCGCTGAACATCCTCATGCCTACGTTGAGTACGAGCGTAACACCCCTTAACGTGAACGTGTGGTGTGGCTTGATGCATGATAAGGTGATAGGCTCATTTTTTTTTGCGGAGCAGTCTGTGACGGCAAACACGTATCTTGACATGTTGGAATTGTATGCAGTGCCACAAGTTCCAGAACGTGTCATCTTTCCACAAAACGCCACCATTGTTCGTGAGTTTCTGGATAGAACATTCCCCCGGCGGTGGATAGGCAGGGGTTCTGTCAAGCCATGGCCACCACGATCCCCGGATCTGACGCCCTTAGACTTTTACTTTTGGGGTTATGTGAAGCAACATGTGTACATTGAACGTATCAACGACATTAATCACTTAAAACAGAGAATCACAGACATTATTCACTCTGTTACACAAGACGTCCTTACCTGTGTATGGCAAGATCTTCACTATCGTTTGGATGTGTGTAGGGCAACAAATGGAGCCCACATCGAACTGCAGTGAATAGGTATGAAACTGGGAGAGTTTTTCTTGTATTTGGAACAGATTTCACATTTCTATCATCTTTTGTTGCTTTCAAGTAACTGGTCAAAAGTGCACCGTGACTTTACGGACACACTGTATATGTATGTAAGAGGAAAAAAAATGTCCCTAGAAGTGGACAACCCCTTTAAGCCGAAATGTATAAATTAAGTTTCCTAGGAGAACTCTTCCCAAATTCTTTTCATATATCGTGGTTATTGTTTTCTGCCCATTAGGCCGCTAACAAATGTAAATGTTTCCCAGTCGTTGAGACCTAATAAGTTTTGCTCACCCCATGTAGTGAAAATCAATATTGCATTTTACCTGCTGTAAATGATAGTGCAATCTCGGCACCAAACAAGACAAAATGATAGAGTCCAGTAGCAAAACAACACTGTGTTATTCTTGTATTTGTTCAAAGGAACTTAGCGGAGATTGAGAATGACAGCTTTTTCAGTCAACTACAGATTGTATGTAATGGCTTGAAAAAAAATAACTTTACCAACAGAAAAAGACATTGGGTTTAGTATTTTGTATGCTGTGACCTGACTGTAAGACCTTTTGTAAGCAATTGATTTCTTGTCTCCAAATGGCGGACAAAGTCAGAAAAGGGCTCCTGTGCAAGAACAATACATGGGCCCTTTGCAGCCCAAGATCTTTTAAAAATGCAAAATTGCACCTGCTTTGGAGGTATAAATGGGCCCCCTCACCTCTTGGGCCCCTGTGCGGCTGCACAGGTTGCACCAATGATATGTCCGCCCCTGCTTGTCTCTGTACCCGTGTTGGGCCTTAGACCATTAACCTCAGTAAAACAAAAGCACAATACAATTGCTTGAAGGGAATTGTTTTGTCTTTTGCACAACCCAAGAATTTGCTTTTACCAGTGGCAATTATTGAGATTATTTTCTTTTTTTTGGCCCTAAGATACTGACATTTCTACAAAACCATCCTGATCATTTGTCTGTGCAAACAAGACGAATCCCACAGTAAATATTCCAAAGATAAATGCAGTCACACATACCAAATTCATTTTTTTCTACCACAATCTGTTTTTCAAATGAGCTTGTAAAAGGTGACCACATTCCACATTTTTTACCTTTTCTAGCCTTGTGTGTTTTTTTTTTGTCTCTTGCATTTGCAGCTAAAAAACAAACTATGAAGCACTGCAATTTTTACACTGACCACTAGATGTCAGCACTATAGCTGACAGTCCAGACTGGCAAGGAAACAGCATCTCGCTTTACAGCTTACTGTGAAACCAGATATGATCACCTTTTAGTAGAGAATGAAAGGTAACAGGTTTGGTATATTCTCTAAAGATCCAGAGATACTAAATATTATCCTGTTATTTCACTAGACCACAATGGACCATGGATATCAATATTAGTCATGTCATCATTCCAAACAACCAGACACTAAGCATTAACCTTTAAATAAGCACAGACCACCAGGGATATTGCAGGAATATGAAGGAGCTTCCTTTCACAGATTGTGTCAGATTTGATAGGAAGTATAGTGGTGCAGCATACATCGTAGTGGTTTTCATCTCATAGAGATGTAAGGAGGTGGCGGGGGACCTTCACTTGCCTCCTCTCCCTTGGACACTGTTCACATTTTACATGCAGCACCTCGTTGTTTATCAGTGTTCTAGTATTGTGTGTTTACTGTAATGTGATGCATTTATGTACAGTAAGATGTATTTGTTATATATTGTGCATAGGCTTAGGGATAGATTAGGAGATAGTATAGGACCATAGGGAATTAGAGTAGAGGGAGGCATCATAGAGAATATATCAGGATAGATAAGAGTGGTAGTTAGGTATAGGCAGCAAGTGGTTATTCAGTGTGGAGGAGTGAGAGCAGAGCAGGGCAGAGTCATAGGGATATAGGAGAGAGACTTCCTGCATAGGCAGCAGAAGTCCGGGCAGGCTTTCCCAGGGCAAGGTGTGAGCAGTTTATGAAGCAGACGGTCGACTGTGGAGATAAAGCTGCTACCGCAGTAAGGGGCCCCAGGCAGAGAATAGTGCAGTCAGGCACCAGCTCAACAGGACCATCCCCAAGAAGGATCCAGGGTCTACTATCGGGGCAGGAGAAGCTGAGATGGTGTTCCTGTCACCTTTCCCAATTGGAACCGGACGAGGGGCTGACAGGGAGCTGGTGACGCTGAAGGCTTGCATGGGACACAGACTGTCCAAAGGTATGGCAGGGATTGCCGTAAGAAGGGAGACAGAGTTGCTAGAAAGGATAAAGGCTGCTCAGATGGCAGGGAAAGATAAGAAGATGTCTCTGTATTTAACTTGTGCTGCCAGTGTGATGAATGCCTTGCTGAATAGTAAACATAGTAACATAGTTATTAAGGTTGAAGGAAGACTTTAAGTCCATCTAGTTCAACCCATATCCTATCCTAACCTGCCCTAACATGTTGATCCAGAGGAAGGCAAAAAAACCCCAAGTGGCAAACAGTAAGCTTCACATTGGGGAAAAAAATTCCTTCCCGACTCCACATACGGCAATCAGACTAGCTCCCTGGATCAACGCTGTATCTAGGAAACTAGTGAATATAGCCTGTAATATTATACTTTTCAAGAAAGGCATCCAGTCCCCTCTTAAATTTTAGTAAGGAATCACTCATTACAACATTAGACGGCAGAGAGTTCCATAGTCTCACTGCTCTTACAGTAAAGAATCTGCATCTGTGATTATGGCTAAACCTTCTTTCCTCCAGACGTAGAGGATGCCCCCTCGTCCCCGTCACAGGTCTAAGAGTAAAAAGATCATTAGAAAGGTCTTTGTACTGTCCCCTCATATATTTGTACATTGTAATAAGATCACCCCTAAGCCTTCGTTTTTCCAAACTAAATAACCCCAAGTGTAATAACCTGTCTTGGTATTGCAGACCCCCCAGTTCTCTAATAACCTTGGTCGCTCTTCTCTGCACACGCTCCAGTTCAGCTATGTCTTTCTTATACACCGGAGACCAGAACTGCACACAGTATTCTAAGTGTGGTCGCACCAGTGACTTGTATAGAGGTAAAATTATGTTCTCCTCATGAGCATCTATGCCTCGTCTAATGCATCCCATTATTTTATTTGCCTTGGCAGCAGCTGCCTGACATTGGCCACTAAATGTGAGTTTGTCGTCCACCCATACACCCAAGTCTTTTTCAGTGACAGTTTTGCCCAGTGTTTTACAATTAAGCACATAATTATACATCTTATTTGTTCTACCCAAGTGCATGACCTTACATTTATCCCCATTAAAGCTCATTTGCCATTTATTAGCCCAAGCTTCTAGTTTACATAAATCCTCCTGTAATATAAAATTATCCTCCTCAGTATTTATTACCCTGCAGAGTTTAGTGTCATCTGCAAATATTGAAATACTACTCTGTATGCCCCCTACAAGGTCATTAATAAATATGTTAAAGAGAAGCGGCCCCAATACTGACCCCTGTGGTACCCCACTGCTAACCGTGACCCAGTCCGAGTGTGCTCCATTAATAACCACCCTTTGTTTCCTATCCATGAGCCAGTTCTTAACCCACTTACACATATTTTCCCCTATCCCCATTGTTCTCATTTTATGTATCAACCTTTTGTGTGGCACTGTATCAAAAGCTTTTGAGAAGTCCATGAACACCACGTCCACTGCATTCCCTTGGTCCAGTCCTGAACTTACCCCTTCATAAAAGCTTATCAGATTAGTCTGACAAGAACGGTCCCTCGTAAACCCATGCTGATACTGTGTCATGAGGTTATTCAGCTTCAGATACTCCAATATAGTATCCCTTAAAAAACCCTCCAGGATTTTACCCACAGTAGATGTTAAGCTCACTGGCCTATAATTTCCAGGTTCAGTTTTTGCCCCCTTTTTGAATATTGGCACCACATTTGCTATACGCCAGTCCTGTGGTACAGACCCAGTTATTATGGAATCTTAAGGCTAAGTGCACACGATCAGGAATAATTGCGTTTTTTTCGCGGTTTTTCCGCTATTTTCCGCGGTTAAACCGCGAACAAAACGCAAGCATTAAGCATTCTATACGTTTTAATTGATTCCGCATGTTTTGTACACATGTTGCGTTTTTTTCCGCGAAAAAAACGCTTAGCGGAAAAAATAGCAACATGTTCATTAATTTAGCGTAACCGCGGTGATTCCGCCGCCATAGGAATGCATTGAACCGCTTACTTTCCGCATGTGGCTATGCCCACTATGCGCAATGTAAGCGCTTCATGTGCGGATGGTACCCAGGGTCTGGAGCAGAGGAGACTCTCCTCCAGGCCCTGGGTACCATATCCCTGGTAAAACAATAATTAAAATAAAAAATAATGATATTTCTCACCTTCCGGCGGCCCCCGCAGCCTTCCCGCGGCCCCCGCAGCCTTCCCGCCTTCAGCGACGCTCCCGGCAACTTCCGGTCCCAAGAGTCCTTTGCGAGAATCACCCAGATGGCGTAGCGGTCTCGCGAGATGCTACGTCATCGGTGTGATTTGTCGCAAAGCACTCCTGGGACCGCGAGTTGCCGGGAGCGTCGCTGAGAGGCGGGAAGGCTGCGGGGGCCGCGGGAAGGCTGCGGGGGCCGCCGGAAGGTGAGAATATCATTATTTATTATTTTTTTTATTATTTTTACATTAGATCTTTTTACTATTGATGCGGCATAGGCGGCATCAATAGTAAAAAGTTGGTCACACGTGTCAAACACTATGTTTGACTCGTGTGACCAACCTGTCAATCAGTTTTCCAAGCGATGCTACAGATCGCTAGGAAAACGCTAGCATTCTGCAAGCTAATTACGCTTGCAAAACGCTATTATTCTGGCGGGAATCAGCATACAAAAAACGTGCGTATTTCCTGCGGGAGAAGTGCGGGATTGCCGCGGAAATTTCCGCGGCAATTCCGCAACGTGTGAACTTAGCCTTAAAGATTAAAAACAATGGTCTATCTATAACTGTACTTAATTCCTGCAGTACTCGGGGTGTATCCCATCCGGACCCGGGGATTTGTCAACTTTAGTGATTTTTAGACGCCGCCGTACTTCCTGCTGGGTTAAGCATGTGACATTTAATGGAGAATTTTTTTTTATCTCTGATCATGTTATCTGTCATGGGATTTTCTTATGTAAATACAGTTGAAAAAAAGTCATTTAGCATATTGGCTTTTTCCTCATCCTCATCCACCATTTCACCCAGACTATTTTTAAGGGGACCAACACTATCATTTTTTAGTTTCTTGCTATTTATGTAGTTAAAGAATATTTTGGGATTATTTTTACTTTCTCTGGCAATGAGTCTCTCTGCCTCAATCTTTGCTGTCTTGATTTGCTTTTTACAGAATTTATTCAGTCTTCTGTATTTATTTAATGCCTCTTCACTACCTACTTGCTTTAATTCCCTAAACGCTTTCTTTTTGTCCCTTATTGCGCCCCTTACAGCTCTATTTAGCCATAGTGGTTTCCTCCTAATTCTAGCATGTTTATTCCCATAGGGTATATACTGTGCACAGGTCCTATTCAGGATACTAATAAACGTCTCCCATTTTCTTTGTGTATTTTTATGTCTCAGGATATCGTCCCAGTTTATTGCACCAAGATCATCTCTCATCCGTTGGAAATTTGCCTTCCTGAAGTTTAGTGTCCTTGTAACCCCTCGACTACACATCTTATTAAAGGATACATGAAAGCTTATTATTTTGTGATCACTATTACCCAAGTGACCCCCAACCCTTATATTTGATATGCGGTCTGGCCTGTTGGATAATATTAGGTCTAGCAGTGTCCCCCCTCTTGTTGGGTCCTGAACTAGTTGTGAAAGGTAATTGTCTCTCATAGTTGCCAAAAACTTATTACCTTTGCTGGAACTGCAGGTTTCTGTTCCCCAATGTATTTCAGGGTAGTTGAAGTCCCCCATAATAATGACTTCTCCTTGAGTTGCTGCTTCATCTATTTGCTTTACGAGGATATTCTCTGTTGCTTCCATTATTTTAGTTTAAAGTTTAGTTAAAGTTAAACTGTTGGAAAAGAACTGTGACTAAGATGTTTTGTGGAACTTGGAAACGTGGAGCCTGAGTGACAGAACCTGAGAGGATCCTAACAGTAACCGTGAGTGCACTGCTGCGCTCGCTGAACATGCGGCAGAAGGGACATTGTATTTTATCTGTGGGGTGCCAGGGTATGGGAACAGTACAGCCAGTTGCCACGACTACCACCCTGGCCACCTTACAGAGACACCACAATGGAATTCAACAGGCCCCACTATATGTCAATAGGGTCTGTACGGGTACTGGTGATATCGGTCTTGTCACTGCATTGTAGTTTATACTATAATTTGGAACCAAAGTACAGATGATAAAAAACCCCTAACCCCTTAAATTGGTTGTCAATTTCTCAGAAAAACCCTTTTGCATCCCTATGTTTTTCCCTAGTAAAATAGTAACACTTATACTCACCTCTGGTGCTAGCACCATTCCAGTGGTATTGGCACTGGCTCTCCTGGGGCTTGCATGACATTATTATGTCACAGGATCTCTGTGGCCAATCAGCAGTGGCTTTTTCTTCTACAGCTGTAATTGACATCCAGAGATAGTGAGAGAAGAGCAGCAGCTCTCATTTCCTCCAGATGTCTTGATTTGTCCAAAGTGGAGGAGAGTGAAGCCAGCTCTGGCAGCAGTAATTGCGTGACATAATGTCATGCGAACCCTGGGAGAGCCATTGTCGACACCTCTAGAATAGCACTGGCACAGGATGAGAGTATAAGTTTTATTATTTTACTGGGGAGAAACAAAGGGATTGAGAAGTGGACAACCCCTTTAACACCATGTATAAAAAAAGGTAATGTAGAACATTATTTAAAGAGGTGTGAAGGGGGCAAAGGAACTCTGCCCTTCCCTACTAACCTCCCTCTCCAACATCACTGAAGGAGAGCTTACTCATTTCCTTTTCAAATCACACCTCACCACCTGTGCACTTGACCCCATCCCTTCCCACCTGCTCTCCAACCTCACTAACACGCTCATCCCAGCCCTAACCTATCTCTTCAACCTATCACTATCTTCTGGTACCTTTCTCTCTGCCTTCAAACATGCCACCATCACACCCATTCTCAAAAAGACAAACCTTGACCCAACTGCTATGCCCAGCTATAGCCCAATATCATTGCTCCCGTTTGCTTCCAAACTCCTTGAGCAGCATGTCCACGCTCATCTTTCCTCCCACCTCTCATCTAACTTTCTCCTTGACAACCTCCAATCTGGCTTCCGCCCCCACCACGCCACTGAAACTGCCCTGACCAAAATTACTAATGACTTACTCACAGCCAAAGCTAACAGACAGTTCTCCATCCTCCTCCTCCTTGACCTGTCCTCTGTCTTTGACACAGTTGACCACTGCCTACTGCTACAGATTCTTTCTTCCCATGGCATCAAAGACCTTGCCCTGTCCTGGATCACCACTTACCTTTCTGACCGCACATTTAGTGTCTCCCACTCCCACTCTACCTCCTCATCCCGCCCTCTCTCTTTTGGAGTCCCTCTGTCCTGGGGCCCCTACTTTTTTCTATCTATACCCTTGGCCTAGGACAACTCATAAAGTCCCATGGCTTCCAGTACCACCTGTATGCGGACGACACTCAGATCTACCTCTCTGGCCCAGATGTCACCTCTCTGCTGTCCAGAATCCTGGAGTGTCTATCAGCCATATCCTCTTTCTTCACCTCTCGCTTCCTAAAACTCAATGTAGACAAAACCGAACTCATCATCTTTCCTCCATCTCACGTATCTTCCCTACCCAATCTATCTATTATGGTAAATGGCATCACGATCTCTACCGCACCTGAAATCCGCTGCCTCGGAGTAACTCTCGACTCTGCCCTGTCCTTCAAAACACACATCTCCACTCTTGCCACCTCCTGTCACCTCCAACTTAAAAACATTTCCAGAATCTGTCCCTTCCTCAGCCCTCAATCTACTAAAACTCTTATGCATGCCCTCATCATCTCCCGCCTTGATTACTGCAACACCCTCCTCTGTGGCCTCCCCGTCAACTCTCTTGCACCACTCCAGTCTGTCCTCAACTCTGCTGCCCGACTAATCCACCTCTCCCCTTGCTACTCCCCTGCTTCTCCCCTCTGCAAATCCCTCCACTGGCTCCCAATTCCCCAACGAATCCAGTTCAAACTACTAACACTGACCTACAAAGCCGTCCACAACCTGTCCCCTCCCAATATCTCTAAACTAATCTCCCAATATCTTCCTTCACGTAATCTTCGATCCTTCCAAGACCTCCTACTATCCTCCACACTTATTCGTTCCTCACACAACCGCCTCCAAGATTTCTCCCGAATATCCCCATCCTCTGGAATTCCACGCCTCAACATGTACGATTATCCACCACCCTTGGATCCTTCAGACGGAACCTGAAAACCCATCTCTTCAGGAAAGCCTACAGCCTGCAATAACCATTTCGCCTCGCCGCCACCACCCGAGCTTCCGCCTCACCGCCACCACCCAAGCTGCCGCCTCGCCGCCACCACCATAGCTGCCGCCTCGCCGCCACCACCAGAGCTGCCACCACGCCGCCACCACCAGAGCTGCCGCCACCACCAGAGCTGCCGCCTCGCCGCCACCACCACCAGAGCTGCCGCACCTCCGACCTTCTGTTTCTTCCCCATTATCCCATAGAATGTAAGTCCGCAAGGACAGGGTCCTCTCCCCTCTGTACCAGTCTGTCATTGTAAATTTGTTCACTGTAAACAATATCTATAACTTTGTATGTAACCCCTTCTCATGTACAGCACCATGGAATTAATGGCGCTATCTAAATAAATAATAATAATATTGTTTTTATCTCGACTGTGGGCACCAACTCACTTAGAAACCACCTTTAGGGGCTTACATAAAAATTCTGGGGCCCCACAGCAAAGTGTCACTCACAAGCCTACTGCTGCCATGACAAACGGGGAGGACATGGCATTTCTGCAGACTGTGAAACCTCACAGGGGTCCAAGAGGTAAGGGGGCTGCATATCACCTCCAAATTAGGCGAAATTGTGCATAATGATGAGATATTAGACTGCACAGGGCACAAATATTGTTCTTGCACCGAGGCCATCTTCTATCTCCTCTCCTGATGACAAGAATCCATCTGTTTCCCACAATCGTGTTGTGGAGCCCAAATGAAGCTACATGTGACCCACCACCTCTGTATAACCTCTTAGATGCATTGATCACTGTTCACTATAGCATCTAAGGCGATAAAGGGAACCCCTCACTAGAAGGTACTCTATTATCCTACAGATATGAGGTAGATCTCCAACTCATGGGCCCAATAGACCTCGTTTAATAATCCTACACAAGCTCCTGCACTGGACTGAATGTCTCTGCAATACAGAATACACCATAACGACATGGTAACTGTGTTATTTTAGCAGATATCCAATTCCCATAGCTGGTGATGACGACACTTTAGCGCTCCCAATTTCCTTGCATAAGCCACTTATAACCTCATTGAATGTGTATATAACATGCATATTTATATTGCCAAATGCGTAACTTTGCATGCATCTCCGCCGACAATCATATGTCACTGCTCAATGTGTTAATGAGTTCAGGCCTGTATGTCGCATATACAGTATAACCTAGTTACTTTGCAGCTGGAATTCTTCATTGAACAGACCTCATGTTGTTATATTTAGGTGCTGATTTTAGGCCATTAAATATAATTTTTAGTTCTGTACTTCTGTCAAAATCATGCACTCAGAGGATGTAATTAACTCTAGTTTACCTATTTCCATGTTGACATGTTGATTGACGTCTAGTGAGTCTTTTAGCTATGGAGAGAAGAAGCAACATCGTGAACCTTCTATTGATAAACACAAGGGGATTTGTAAGAGGTTTTGTACAGTTTTATTTCTGTAACGCTGCAGAATAAGGAAACAACAGTAAATGTACAAAGTACAAGAAGGATAAAATTGACTGGAAAAGATGCTGTCACGCTGTATAGCAGATATATATATATGTGATGACAGTAATCTATATCAAAAGGGCAACATACAATATAACATGCGCATAGATATATGATAACATAGAATTACCTGACAGAAAGTCCAGTGGGTCAATACGGAATCCGTTATACGCTGTCTCCGGCTAGAGGGTGACCGGGGTCTATGCTGACCCTAAACTGGGGTCCTAACTAATCCCTCTACATGGAGGTACTGTTAAAGGTACAGAGGTCCAGGCCACCAGCGTAAACCCTGTCTCCTATCAATCCCTGCCAACTGTAATCTAGTCCTAAGAAGGACCCTGATTACCACCAAAGGGAATGAACAGGTAACGGTTAATGAACAGAAAGACATACAAGAAAGACAAGAAATAAAGTAAATAAAGTCTTACATACAACACTCACACACAGTAGGAACACCTAAGGTCTCAGAGATAAACTATAAGCTGTAAGAGTAAAAACAACTAAGGAGCTCTTAGCTTAAGTATTCTCAGAACCGATCCAGTCTGCTAGACTACATAAAGGCTTTCACCGGCATCTAACAAGCAGACTGGCAGGTATATGAAGGAATCTAATTAGAACATAATCAAAAGCAGCCGGGCGAGGCTGGACCTAGTCTTAGCAAAGAGCTAGGTAAAATTAACTCCCTCATTACCAAACACAAAGAAACAGCAACTCAGCTGTGAGAAGTCAGAGTGTGTAATCGCGACGATCCTTGTGGCGATACACCCATGACAGTACCCCCCCCTCTACGAGGGGACTCCAGACCCTCAGGGCCAGGTCTGCCCGGGTGAGTTGTGTGAAAGGTCCGAACCAATCGATCTGCGTTAACATCAGATGCAGGGACCCACGTCCTCTCCACAGGACCATACCCCCTCCAATGAACCAAGTACTGAAGGGATCGGCGACTGAGACGTGAGTCAATGATTCTCGACCCATGAAATTCCACGTTATCATTGACCACCACTGAAGGCGGAGGTAGAGGTGACGGTATGACTGGTGCCACATACTTTTTAAGTAATGACTTGTGAAACACATTATGAATTTTAAACGTAGGAGGGAGGTCCAGACGAAATGCCACAGGATTAATTATGGAACTGATCCTGTACGGCCCGATGAATCTGGGACCCAACCTCCAGGAGGAAACTTTAAGTTTTATATTCCTGGTAGACAACCAAACTAGATCGTTCACCTTCAGATCTAGACCAGAAACTCTCCCCCTATCAGCCATCCGTTTGTAACGGTTCCCCGTAACCTTCAGTCTTAACCGATCTGGAACTATCAGTCTCCCTGGAAGTCCCACCGGGGCGTCCCCCTGAGCCCCCAATACCTCCCCCTCAAGCTCAGAGCATACAGCTGACACTACAACTCCCTCCTGAGGAATAGGAACCGGATCATCGTCTTCCCGGCCCCTGGGAAAGTACGAGATAAGGCATCAGGAAGCAACTTTATTGAGCAGTCATATGCGCGATGAGGAGGTAACTCTTTACACCCCTCCTCTGAGAACATCTCCCCAAAGTCCTCCAGAAAAGGAGACAAAGTCCTAGGCACAACCGCACCGATGACCGTGCTCATGCAGTTATTCCTGCAAAATTCACCCCACTGGCTTATCTTTCCGGATTGCCAATCAATCACTGGGTTATGTTTAGCCAACCAAGGAAGTCCCAACACAATAGGAGTAGGTAGACCCTCCAACACATAACAAGACAATTGCTCTTTATGTCTTGCCCCTACTCGAAGATCTATGTTATGAACAGCTTGTACCAAGCTACCTTGACCGAGAGGTCTAGAATCAATAGAGACTATAGGATCGGTTTGGCCAATACACTCAGTTGCATACCATGCACCTGGGAAAACCGAGCGTCCACCAGATTAGCCCCGGACCCACTATCAAGAAAAACAGAAATCCTCTCAGTTCTAGTACCAATCACCACCTCCGCAGGCACGAGAAACTGAGAGGGATTTGGGGACGAAATACACACTCCCAGGTTAACTCCTTTGCTCAAAGAGGCCCGGGATGGACACCCCCCAACAAAATGTCCCTCTCTCCCGCAAAAGAAACACCTTCTAGTCTTGCGGTGCACCGCCAATTCCCTCCTACAAAAAGATGTCCCTCCCAACTGCATGGGTTCCTCAGAACAGACCAGGGGAACCTCAGTATAAGGGACTTTAGTAGTAGGTGGAGTCATCATGGGAGGCGGAGTTACCTCGCGTCTTCCCCGAATTCGTCTATCCATGCAAATAGCGAGGGCCATAGCAGCCTCCAGTGATGGAGGAGAATCATACTGAGCCAACACATCTTTTAATTTGTCAGACAACCCTTGACAAAACTGGCTCCTAAGAGCTGGGTCATTCCACTGAGTATCTGTTGCCCATCTACGGAACTCAGAAGAATATTCCTCCGCTGGACGATTTCCTTGCCGTATTTTACGTAACTTTGTTTCAGCAAGGGAAACTCGATCCGGATCATCATATACCAGACCCAGGGCAGTAAAAAATCGATCCACTGACTGGAGATCTGGGGAGCCTGGAGGAATAGAGAACGCCCAAGATTGAGGGTCCCCTTGTAAGAGCGAGATAACAATTCCCACCCTCTGCTCTTCACTCCCAGATGACCGAGGCCGCAGCCGAAAGTACAATTTACATGCCTCCCGCAAAGTAAAAAATTTGTCCCGCCCACCATTGAACCTGTCCGGGAGAGCAACCTTAGGTTCAGATCTGGTTTGCTCCGTGGGGAACAAAACCTTGGACTTAATGTCTGCAAACTCCATGGACAACCCCTGCAACTGCCGGGCCAGCTGGGCTACTGGATCCATGACAGCTGGAGAGAATCTTTAGTATGGCCGGTGAAAATGTCACGCTGTATAGCAGATATATATATATGTGATGACAGTAATCTATATCAAAAGGGCAACATACAATATAACATGCGCATAGATATATGATAACATAGAATTACCTGACAGAAAGTCCAGTGGGTCAATACGGAATCCGTTATACGCTGTCTCCGGCTAGAGGGTGACCGGGTCTATGCTGACCCTAAACTGGGGTCCTAACTAATCCCTCTACCTGGAGGTACTGTTAAAGGTACAGAGGTCCAGGCCACCAGCGTAAACCCTGTCTCCTATCAATCCCTGCCAACTGTAATCTAGTCCTAAGAAGGACCCTGATTACCACCAAAGGGAATGAACAGGTAACGGTTAATGAACAGAAAGACATACAAGAAAGACAAGAAATAAAGTAAATAAAGTCTTACATACAACACTCACACACAGTAGGAACACCTAAGGTCTCAGAGATAAACTATAAGCTGTAAGAGTAAAAACAACTAAGGAGCTCTTAGCTTAAGTATTCTCAGAACCGATCCAGTCTGCTAGACTACATAAAGGCTTTCACCGGCATTAACAAGCAGACTGGCAGGTATATGAAGGAATCTAATTAGAACATAATCAAAAGCAGCCGGCGAGGCTGGACCTAGTCTTAGCAAAGAGCTAGGTAAAATTAACTCCCTCATTACCAAACACAAAGAAACAGCAACTCAGCTGTGAGAAGTCAGAGTGTGTAATCGCGACGATCCTTGTGGCGATACACCCATGACAGATGCATCATATTCGACAACTCTCCTGGAATATCTGGGAGGCTCCAAAAAAAGGGAAAATCTTCCAGACTGGATATAAGAGGACGTGTACACACAGTCCATCTAGCCAAAAAAAAAACCCCAAATAATCCGAAAGATCTGGTTGTTGAAGATATACATGTGAGATTTGGTTAAATTGGTTCCTTGGCAGAATCTGATGAATGTTGATGATAACTGATTTACACTATGTGACCAATTGTATGTGGACATGTAACAATCATGAATATATGGTATGAGAAGAGGTGAGTTGGAAACTCGGTCACTAATATTGGATGAGAAGGTACTGCTTGAAATTTACAAGTGCATCTCACAAAATTAGAATATCATCAAAAAGTTAATTTATTTCAGTTCTTCAATACAAAAAGTGAAACTTAGATATCATATAGAGTCATTACACACAGAGTGATCTATTTCACGGGTTTATTTCTGTTAATGTTGATGATTATGGCTTACAGCCAATGAAAACCCAAAAGTCATTATCTCAGTAAATTAGAATACTTTATAACACCAGCTTGAAAAAATGATAACATTTAAAGTTAAGTGTAAAGAGGTGTTCTGACGTAGTCTCTTGAGCAGATCAGGGCTTTGCAATCCCCTTATAGTCTCTTCACTTCTCTTTTTCTGGCAGTTTGGGCTCTCCTTCTTGAGTGGCAGTTCTGGTGAGCAGAAGACCTGAAGTATTAGTAGATCTATAAAGCTCAGTGGTTCTGAGTCTACATTATCACTGTATATATCAGTATACATAAAATTGAGTCATGTAGGACATACAGCGCAGGTAGCAGCAAAGTTACATGGAATCTATTACAAATCACATCATTTGAAACCCTAAGTTCAGATTGATAAGTCCGGACAGGGCCGAGCCTCAACACGAGGTGAGACTGTGAGAGCCACTGAGTAAGTACAGGTAAATCCTTTTGATGAAAAAGTGCTTAGTGCAAACAACTAGAAAACATATCACAAAGTGGCAAAGCATATTGCACATGCCCGGTAAAAAATTATACTAGCAACCCATGTCCAGTCAAAAAGCACAGGGTTTAACCCGCGAAACGTGCGTCGGGACCGGACAGCCGCACTAGTGCTGGGGGTACCCTTTCCAGTAAACTTGGGTAAGATCTCTGAATTGTTACAATCATTGCAACTTGTCACAATACTTTGCGATCCCAGGCTCTATGCAATCCAGTATGGGGTGCTTATTTTCAGCTTCACTGTAGGCACATTGTGAGGTTATTGGTGTATGCAGAGGTAATGTGTCCACTTGGCCACCAGTGTGCTTATATACTTATGTGCACACACTGGTCCTCAGGCTTGTAGCCCCTCTATGTGCTCATTTCGCATCTCCCTGTTCTGAAAGCATCACCAGCTATGAAAGCTGCAGGGTTGGCGAATTTGAAAGATTTCTAACAGCAGCTTGTCAGGAGTTAAGACGAAGCACTGATGGCCGAGCGACATGGAAACCAGCTGTACAGTATGAAAGATAAAAGCTGATATTGCAGGAGAATGTCAACAGATGGAAAAAGTAAGTCAACTGCAAACTTACTTATTTCATGCTGTCTAATTCAAGAAACATGAGAATACCATATTAAAATAGAAAACTAACTTGGACTGCTAGTGCTGTGTTATGAGTTACTTAAAGGGAATATGTCATCAGAAAATTACCTGAAATATGCTTGGTATTTTCTTCATATCTTTCATATCACAAACAGAAAAAAAACCTGTAAAATTTGCACTCTTCACACTGGCCCCGAGGGCTATCCTAAACTCATAATTCATGTTCTTTCAGGAAATCCATGTGTCTATTAACAGCAAGAAAATGAATGGACAGAAAAACATAAATAATTGCAATTTTATTAAATATACTATGACAATCAATAAAATTAAAATATATCAGCAATTGCCTACCCTATAAAAGAATTAAAGGAACAACTTAGGTTAAGGATATCATTAAACAACCTGAAGTCAAGGATCACAATATCTACTCATGACAAAAATGTCATATTAGCATAAAAATAAGGTGCTATATAGATCAACTTAATACAAGGCTGAACACCTCATTTGTGTAACCACAACTCACAATGCCTACTCATGAAAAAACCCTCTTAGCATATGCATAAGGTGCTATACCGACAAAATAGTGCAAATGAAGATAACAACCTCAATTGTATAACCTACACTGAATAATAATGGTCATAAAGGCACTACAGAAAAGAAAAAGGGGCAACAATGAGCAGCACAAGAAAACTTACATGAAATGTGCGATATCCAAGCCTTGTTCCTCCACCCCGACGCGCGTTTCGTCCACACTTCTTCAGGGACGTGTTGGGGCAGAGGGACACCAGACCTAATATACTCTGATTAAATCCAATCAGCTACTCAAAACAATTAAACACGCTTTATTGGCGTTACTAACGAGCACAATGCGTCGCGCCCCGTCCTTCCGCCATGTCATCTCCGGTCTATGGACTGCAAGACACTCAGGCATCATAGTAACATGATATAAGTATAGCACCTTATGCATATGCTAAGAGGCTTATTCCATGAATAAGCATTGTGAGTGGAGGTTACACAATTGAGGTGTTCAGCCTTGTATTAAGTTGATCTATATAGCACCTCATTTATATGCTAATATGACATTTTTGTCATGAGTAGATATTGTGATCCTTGACTTCAGGTGTGTTTAATGATATTCTTAGCCTAATTTGTTCCTTTAATTCTTTTATAGGGTAGGCAATTGCTGATATATTTTAATTATATGATTGTCATAGTATATTTAATAAAACTGCAATTATTTAAATACTTTTATTGGTTCTTGTGTTTTTCTGTCCATTCATTCTCTGGTTGTAGAGTTTGGAGCGGCAGTAATTTTTTTTATGACGTTTTATATAGCACAAGTTATTATTGGATCTGTAGTTGATTTCATATTAACAGCAAGAGACCGACTCAGACACTGTCTCAACATCTAATGAGTTTCTGCAAAAGTCGTTGTAAAGGGCGGAGGATCCGAAACAGATGTGACATTGCCTATTGTGATTGGTGGACCCTGTGTTATTAGCTATTAGTTGCGCATAGTTTTGTTATCTGACATTTTAATCCTGTCTGTGATGATAATGAGACTGCTGAAAACTCTTCTTGAAAGAACAGACGCATAAGTCTAAAATAGCCATAGTGTCAAGTGTGAAAAAATTTTTTTAAATTTTTTCAACACAGAATGTGATGTGAAAAAAAATAATGTTTTAAAAATATATTTAACACAAAAACATGATTTTAACCAGTGACCAATTTCTGATAAGAATTTCCCTTTAAGTAACCCAAGAATGAAACTGAAAGTTATATAGATGGATATATCTTCACATGGACAGGTGACTGAATAGTAGGTCCTTGTCCTGCTCTGCCCTTATTCACATTGAGGTTGGCTGACACATGGTAAGGTTTTAATACCAGAGACAGGATAGGACCGTCCATAAGGATGGGGTTGCTATTAGAAATGATGGCATAAGGCACTAGTCAACCTAAAACCAGCCCTAAAGCTAAACAATAAAAAAAAACAACAACAAAAACAACAACAACAACAATAATAATAATTTCAAGCAACATCATCATAATGAAAGCGAGAAACTGTTTGCCAATTTAGCTAGGACTTTTATGTTAACAAACAACTCTTTTTGTCAAATGCTAGAAAATCGAGGCTACCATAGGCTAAGTGGATTTCACACGTCTTTCTACAAATTGGTTGTGATGCATTCAGATAATTTCTATGAAGTGACTCTATTCATCTGGCCCCGCAGAACAGCACAGATAAGAAGAATTAATAGCAAAACAAAAAAAATGTGGAGTTTGGGAGACAATAGGCTTATGTTGTGAGCTAATTAGCTGAAGGAATACAGCAGACATGAGATGGAAGAGTTCAGGAGGCAAATCTTACCTTAAAAATAAACAGAATTATGCTAAGAAACGCTGCGGCTGTGTAAACAACACTAATGCTTAATCATTACAGTCAGATGTGGCATCGTGTTTGTTAACATTATACATGCATTAAAATACCCACTTATGCAAATGCTAACTCAGTAATATCCCATTCAGCGCCGCTGCTCATTCTGGGTTTTATTTGCTGTCGTTGTAATTAATTATTTTTTCCCCTCACAGCAGCATTGAGAATTATTTTGCTTTTAATGGGAGGAAAGAAAAGCTTTCATCTC
This sequence comes from Oophaga sylvatica, assembly GCA_033576555.1. Lineage (NCBI taxonomy): Eukaryota > Metazoa > Chordata > Amphibia > Anura > Dendrobatidae > Oophaga > Oophaga sylvatica. The sequence goes on from JARQOD010000007.1 coordinate 130,903,767, forward strand.
ACTACATTTAATTTCCATTTCTTTATGCAATGCAGCCCCTTACTGATACAGGAGAGCTTTGAAAAGATTAACTAAGGCTACGGATGCTGACCGATGGATGCAAATGACTTACAACAGGTCTCTGATAAGGATGAGCGGTCCTGCTCGGTGATACTCGGTTATTACTCGAGTATCACGGTGCTCGGATGTTCTGGTTACTCAGCACTTTTCCCATCCATTTGAATATTTTCACTGACCCCAAGACCTCTTTTTAGGGTCTGCCGGAAAAAAGCTTGGCTTTGCTATTGACTCCCATTATACTCGTTACTTGAAACGAGCATTCGAGTATTAGGAATTGGTCGGTTCGAGCAACGAGCACCCGCGCATTTCAGGAATAAAGGAAATGATCTTTGCCGATCCATAGCGAAGGTCCTGAGGCTAACTGAGCCTCCGTTGGACATAACGATGACCTCCTTCAACAAGTGATTGGCTGTTGAATCATGAGTCCTTTTCATATGAGTGTAGATGGGCCTGGAATACAGAGGAGCAATCACAGTCTAAACACCAGAATGGTATTAGGAACTGGTCGGTCGAGCAACGAGCACCCGAGCATTTCAGGAATAAAGGAAATGATCTTTGCCGATCCATCGCGGAGGTCCTGAGTAGTGTTGAGCGATACGATACCGCAAGTATCGGGTATCGGCCGATATTGGCTCTATCGGACTTTCGATACTTAGTTCCGATATTTTCGTCTTATTGGATACCGGAATCGGAATTGTCACTGTCACTGTCAGTGTCCGTCGGTCGGGTCTGTCAGGAGTCAGCGGCACTTACCTGGCAGAAGATCTCCGGCGGTCACGGGCTGGACTGCTTGATGGCCGCCATCATCTTTCCCCGGCGGTCACATGCAGTTTCTCACGATAACTGCAGTGACTGCTGGGTAATCCCGGCCGTAAAGCAGTCAGTCCGATGACGTCACCGCCGGGGAAGCAGGTAATCAGCTGTGCTGCGTCGAGATGACAGGCTCTGCCTGTCATTGCGATGTAGCAGAGCTGGATCGCCGTGGGACAGTCGTTACTATGGACTACGTCGGACAGGTGGTATACTGTTGGTTTGTTTTTTTTCTTTTTTTACAGGAGATCGATGGCGTCGCAGGAATGAGTGTATAATAAAATTAATGAAAACTGTGTTGTCTCTTTTATTTCATTAAAATACTTTTTTCTTGCTGTGTCTTTTTTTTTATACATTTAAAAACTTTGGGATTAATAATGGATCGGTGTCTTATTGACACCTCTCCATTATTAACCGGGCTTATTCTCACCGTGCAATCAACGGTGACATTAACCCCTTATTACCCCACTTGCCACCGCTACAGGGCAGTGGGAAGAGCCGGGTAAAGTGCCACAATTGGCACATCTTTTGATGCGCCAAATGTGGGGCTGCTGTAGCCTGGTATTATCAGGCTGTTGAGGGCCAAAATCCATGGCCTTGACAGTCTTTTAATACCAGGCCGCAGCAGTCTGCATTTTACTTGGCTGGTTAACAAAAATAGGGGGACCCCTACGCCGTTTTTTTTTCGAGGGGATCCCCTATTTTTGTTAACCAGCCAAGCTAAGCAGACTGCTGTGGCCTGGTATTATCAGGCTGGCAAGGTCCATGGATATTGGATCCTTACCAGCCTGAAAAACCAGGCCTCAGCAGTCTGCTTCATCTGGCTGGTTAACAAAAATAGGGGGGACCCCACGCCAAATTTTTTTCGAGGGAATCCCCTATTTTTGTTAACCAGCCAAGATATGCAGACTGCTGTGGCCTGGTATTATCAGGCTGGCAAGCAGGGTCGGACTGAGGCACCGGGACACCGGAGAAACCTACGGTGGGCCCCAGCTCCTGCGTGGTGGGCCCTGATTTGAAAGGATAGGTCGCGGGGCAGAGGGGGCGGTGGCCCCGGGGCCCGCGCTCTGAGGGGGCCCACCCGGAGCTACGATACAGTTACATTCTGCGGCAGAGCAGGGAGAATCGCTCTCCCTGCTCTGCCGCCCGGAAGCTATGGGGCCTGAACAGGCGTTGGGGGGGCTCGGTGCCAGCAGTGGGCCCCCCACCCGTCATCGGAGGGTCAGCTGTATCGGCATCCAGCCGATAAAGCTGACCGCATGGAGAGAGAAGGAGCGAGCGCTCCTTCTCTCCCATAATCCCCCTCTCAGCGTATGACAGCGGGCGCAATAACATCACCTGCCGGCGCCCGCTGTCAGACGCTGAGAGGGAGAACAGTGAGCAGCACAGGAGCCGGGAGGTGAGTTTTTTTTTATTTTTTTTTAATGGGGGTGCAGTCGAGTCCTGGCTGGAGAAGTCGTCATGTCGGTGTGGGCCAGATGGAAAAGACATGAAAAGTGAACAATTCCATTAGAAAGAACATCAGCGGTAAGTCATTATCTGTACCTGTGCTGTAATCTATTATATATTCTGTAGGACTGGTATTATTTAACACAGACCATATGGCGGTAATATCAATATTGGTCTTTTTATATATAGATTATTTTGGCCAACAGCGCGGTCATTTGCTGAGGTTCTCTGATGATGGGCCCACTCAGAAGTTTTGCCCCCACTAAACCAAAACCCTAGCTACGCCTATGGCTCTCTCTCTAGTCTTTCTTTCTCGCTCTCTGTTCTTTCCTTCTCGCTCTCTGTTCTTTTTTCTCTCTGTTCTTTCTTTCTCTCTTTTCTTTCTTTCCTCTCTTTCTTTCTCTGTTTGTTCTTTCTCTCTCGCTGCTCTTTCTTTTTTTCCTCAGTACCAGCCACTGTGCCCTCATTACCAGTCAGTGTGATCAGCAGTGCTAAATGGTTACGCTTGGGGCGAGGATATGGGTGTGATTAGCTGTGAAATGGGTGTTGTCGGGGCGTGGCCTAAAATTTTCAGCGGCGAGCAACACGCGCCGCAGCCTTTAATCCTCTTTCCTGTCTTCCAAATTTGGGAGGTATGCTGTATGACCTCCCTACAACTTCTGGCCATGCTCCTGATGAGCGCGACGGATGGTCTCGTGAGGGATCTCCTCCCACACCTGGACTAAAGCATCCACCAACTCCTGGACAGTCTGTGGTGCAACGTGGCATGGCCTAAAATTTCTGCAGCATGCACAGCGTGCCACAGCCTTTGTCCCTCTTTCCCTTATTCAAAGGTTGGGAAGTATGATGTTGGGCCGCAAGAATATATTTTCTGTGGTGGGCCCAAGGTACTCCAGTCCGACGCTGCTGGCAAGGTCCATGTATGTTGGCTCCTTAACAGCCTTAAATACCATGCCTCAGCAGCAGGGGCGTACATATAAATCATGGGGCCCCATAGCAAAAGTCTGAATGTTCCCCACCCCCCAAAAAAAAAACCCAGAGGCATTGTAAATGTAAAGTGCCAGCACAGTGAGGGAAGTTGAGTCGCACAGAGGGGTTTTGGGGTACTCGGCACCGATCACGTCGACTTCTATGGGGGATGTCACGAGTAGCACAGCTCGGTCCGTGACCTGGGCGATCACTGGAATGTGGGATATTTCCAGGGGATGATAGAATGTTCGTGTAGTTTGTCGTGACGCCACCTGTAGTACCTGGTCAGGGTGTCCAGCGCTGCTGTGCAGGTCCTCTGGAAGGGATGGTGTAGTGCAGGTAGGTGAAAAGTCTTCTACAGGTAACACGCTATCCTTCCAGGGCAGAAGATGTGAGATAGAGCAATGGTGCAAAGTGATGTAGCAGAGTGGACTATGCGACGTAGTAAGAAAGCAGGAAACACTTCAAGTTAAACGTTGCATAATAAAATTTTAGCATTAGTGCCGAAGTTCGTGGAGACTTCTTAGGACTACCCCCACCGGGGTAACTTCACAGTGTCCTTTACTTGTGCTTGTGGAGGACCCGCTCCAAACCTCCAACTGTGGTCTTGGGTGGGCTGCAAGACTTTCCTTGAGCAGACCTCACTTTCGGCCACACCAAACGGGTTTTTAGTTTCTGAGGTAGTTGAAAATAGTGCACAGTTAAGTTTTTTGTAAAACCAAGATGGAGCACCGAAGTGCCAACTATTTACAGAAAAGTTTGTGAGCCAGTACAGTTCATGGCTTCAAAGTTCAACATTTTGATTACAGTGAAACACCATTACCCAACCTGGGTATATTAAGGCAACAATAAACTTGTTCTTCTGAACATTCACCCGTCCGGGTACATCAAACCATTACCCAACCTGGGTATATTAAGGCAACAATAAACTTATTTTTATGAACATTCACCCGTCCGGGTACATCAATAATTTAACTATTTACATACAGAGACCCTGTCCGGGTTATTTAGACTTCTTTGGCTGGCCTCTTACAGGTACCACCTGGAACTGTTCTGGAGCTTGCCAAACATCCGTGACAGGAGGGTCCACCCAGACCTGATGACGTCGTGTGGCCTGTACAGTGACGTCGTGACCCGCTATCTGGGTCTGTGTGGCCACCTCTTTCGTCTCCCTCCGGGTCTGGACCCCTATGTCCCGGACTGAACGAACCCCAGGGGGCCTAACAGGCGCCGGGTACGGGCCAGCTATCATTATCATGTCCATAGCTGGGGCTGCTGAGGAGACCACTGAGGGAGGCTGGGGAGATTTACGGCGTGGGGTGGGCACTTGTGCAGAGGCCTGGTTGGGGGAGGCTGAAGGCTCGTAGGGTCTGTCAGTTTCCTGACACTCTGGGGAGTAGGGGTCGCACCTGGTAACATTTAGGGCGTACCATCCATTGTAACCCCAGTGTCGGGTGTAAGTCACCAAGTCTCCTGGCAACAGGTCCCTCCCCGGGTGTCCTTCTGGGAGGTGAGCCTCCACGTCCCGCCGGGTTACAAAAACTTCTAAATAAAGTCCAGGCTCCTGGATGAAGCCCCAACCACCTTTTAACTTAAAGTTCCGTACTGCACCCTTACGCCGCGGCTCCCTCACCGTACTTTTATCCTTTCTCATACGTGCCTTCTCTGCCAGGTCCTTCTCCAGGTGACGTTGCCAAGCTTTTGGGATTCTCGCTGCTCCCTTTGTCGCTCTGCTTCCCGCTCCCGACGTCTCCACTCTTCCTCCTGACGCCGGTTGTAATTCTCCTCCACCAGCAGCTCCATGTCTCCACCATCAAACGCCAGCTTACGATGTCCGGTTTGCGGCAGCTCTCCTGGCGCCCGCCAGTCCTGGCGGCGCTCACCTGTGGCGGAAGCAGTCGGCTCTGGAACAGATGACGGTCGGGGCTCCGGTACAGGCAGGTAGAGCTCTGGTGCCTGCGCGGCCTCCTCCATGAGGACGGATGTCGCTTCTTCTGCCTCAGCGACGGGGGCAGACAGCGGGATCTGGGGTGCTGGTGCGGCGTTTTCTGCAGGAACGGGTGCCTCCACTGTGATACTGGCAACCGGTTCAGATTGCAAGGGCTGGGATGCCCGCACGGCCTCCTGTACTGGAACGGGTGCCTCCACTGAGATACTGTCAACCGGTTCAGATTGCAAGGGCTGGGATGCCCGCACGGCCTCCTCTACTGGAACGGGTGCCTCCACTGAGATACTGTCAACCGGTTCAGATTGCAAGGGCTGGGATGCCCGCACGGCCTCCTCTACTGGAACGGGTGCCTCACCTTCCGGTACAGACACTTCAGGGGGTAAGAGGGATTGGCGCCGCTCCAATTGTAGTTTTAGGGCCCGCCAGCTCGCTTCCATCCTGGCGACCTCCTCCCGGTGCCGGGCCAGGTCTCTCAGGGTATCCTCCGCTTCTTCCAGCGTAGGAGGGCTTCCAGGCCGGGTGCCAAACGGTGGCTCCGTGGCGATCGGGTCGCTTCCGTGGGGGGAGAGCTCTGACTCCTCCATCCCTTCCCACTTCTGCTCATGTCCGTTCGCCATCTCTGCCAAGTCACATGTGTCATTAGCATCAGGAGAGGCACCATCTTTGTAGGGAGGCGGGACCTTCGCGTTCGTTTCCGCCCACTGAGGAGGATGAGGAGGCGGAACTCCAGAGCTGTGGGGCACGATCTTACATTGTAGTAACATTTAGAGTGTGCGGACATCGTTTTCGCGCCACGGAGTGAGTGTACGCCCACGAGAGCACGCCCTTATTCTTCACCTGTGCCTCGTGGCGCAGATATGACGGAAAAATGGCAAATACAGTCTATGATGATTTTTGCAATTCTCAAGCAAAAAACAGTTCAATTAAGGCACACAGGACTCGCTTATAGCGAGCTTCTGAATCCTGTTTGTGACGCCAAAGTTGAGTCGCACAGAGCCAGAGGTTTTGGGGGTACTCGGCACCAAGCCCGTCGACTTCTATGGGGGATGTGACGGGTAGCACAGCTATGTCCGTGCCCTGGTCGCTCACTGGAATGTGGGATATTTCCAGGGGATGATAGAATGTTTGTGTAGTTTGTCGTGACGCCACCTGTAGTACCTGGTCAGGGTGACCAGCGCTGCTGTGCAGGTCCTCTGGCAGGGATGGTGTAGTGCAGCTAGGTGATAAGTCTTGTACAGGTAACACGCTATCCTTCCAGGGCAGATAGATGTGAGATAGAGCAATGGTGCAGAGTGATGTAGCAGAGTGGAGTATGCGACGTAGTAAGAAAGCAGGAAAGGAAACAATTCTTACTACAAAGACATGCAGCATAAGGCTGCCTCAACCCCTCCCATCCAACTAGCTACACCCTGTTCTAACCAGCCTGAGCTAGACCATCCCATTGGGTCCGCCTACACTCAGCTGGCATAGTGTACTGTTGAATGCAGTGGTTGGAGTCAATGGGGTGTTTCCTCCTTACCTGAGAGTAAGTTGTCACACCGCTGGGTGCGATGCAACATCTCTGTGGCGACTGGACCCTCGGGTGCTTCTGTCTTTTCACAAATGCCGGCTTTACCCGGCAATTGAATCAGAGGCTATTTTACTATGTAGAAGTGAATAAACTATAAATATATGTATATATATATGTCACAATGACATGTATATATATATATATATATATATATATATATGTATTCTAAGTGTGTATATTTTGTGTTTACAAGGAAAGAAAGTGTTTTTTTAGTTGCGATATTTTGTTCCCATAGACTTACATGGGACTTCCGGTATCGGAATCGGATATCGCCGATATTTAGTGATATCGGCGATACCATTCCGATCCAATATTTTTAGATATCGAGCAGTATCGCTCAACACTAGTTCTGAGGCTAACTGGACTTGACGATGACCCCCTTCAACAAGTGATTGGCTGTTGAACCATGAGTCCTTTTCATATGAGTGTAGACGGGCCTGGAATACAGACCAGCAAACACAGTCTAAACACCAGAATGGATGTTGCAGTTGGTTTCTATGGGTCTTAGCTCTTCTAAAACAATTTTATGTATTCCCTGTCCAACTCTGATTAAAGAGGTTAAATGAGAAAATATTAGTTTCCCTTTTTTTCTTCATTGACATACTTTTTATATGGATGTGTATGGCATTGCAGCTTATCTCTGTTGCAGATTTAGGCCTTATTCGCACATCAGCATGTCATGGCTTGGCAGGGGGTTTCTTGACCCAATCTTGACAGCGTCATAGCCAAGTCAACAGATTCGCGGCTAGCCTGTGCATGATGGTCTGCAATCAGCAGAATGATCAGCAATAATTAACCACTATTTTATCATCACCTAGAACAGGGGTCTCAAACTCGGCTGAATATATGGGCCATAATGTAGTTAGATGGTGTGCACTCAGGGTATAGAAAATTAGGTGCTGGTGAATTGGACCAAAATGGTACCAATAAACTAAGTAGAATAGGATTCACCGCACACAGAGACTAGTAATCATGCAAAAACAGGTTTGTTTATTATACAATCTCCAATCCAAAGAGAAATAAGTGTCAGTGCCGTATGGAACAAATGTACAGTATACAGATACCCAACGTTTCGGCCCTTCCCGGACCTTAATCATGGGTAACTAGAAGAAATAAATAAAGAACAAAAAACAGTATGAGACATATATACAATGACAGAGTTACAATTCTATATACAATATGTACAATTCAATGAAGTGGATTGAATAGTATATGGATATTGGCTAATATCAGATTTATATATTCTTCATCCAGATAAATGAATCTAGGTAGGGGTACAACTCTGTAAAAATACAACTTAGGAGCATGGAGCCAATTGTCATATATAACAAATTATGAAGGGCACAATCATATAATGAACAAGGGGACTATATATTAATTTACCTTAATAGTACAAGTATACGATAGAACTGGCACAAAAAAGGCAGTGTAGGGTTCCTGACAAATTTCCTTTCGGCACACAAGAAACTGTGAATAACATCGAAATCAAATGTTTAAACAGAATAGAGACAAATCTGCTAATGGTTATCGTGTCATAAATTCAGTTTTGTACCTGTGTGTAGCCGAGGGATAAAGTATGGTATATCCTAAATGTAGGCAGGAAATGTCCTGGGTGGAATGTCAATAGCCTATACGTTGAAATATATGTTATTATAGTGAGAAGGATTCAACATGGGGGATATAGAAGGAAAAAGGTGCTTCATACCTTAGCACTTAAACAGATAGGAATGCAGATGACGTTTCGGCGTCCTATATAGTGAGATAGCAAATACATGTAGCCAGTTTAGGTAAATATAGGCGGCTTGCTGAGGGTCAGACTCAAATTAGGAAAGGTACTGACATGTTAGTATATGGAAAAGCATTACACATACCCAGAAGAGGTGCTTCGATCGCTTACAGGCGGCGCTCCCGCGCCCTGCCTTGTGCTGAGTGTCCAGACCGTCATGTGGGGTTGTAGGGGATTTTATAGGCGGCGCTGTGTATCGCCGGGCCGGATGTGCGTCATCCGGACCGGAAGTGACATGGCGCCCATTGTCAGACATGCGCAGTGATACTGGCAGTCGCCATTTTGTTGGTGGGGAAATAGTGACCCAGTGTGTGCTATCAATCAGACCTGAACTTGCGCAGTGGCACAAATGTCATCTGTAGGTGGAAATATGTTAAAAGATGCTGAGGTTGATCACATTTATGTACTGGTAATAACATAAACACCTTTTCAAGTGGGGAGGAGGCCTTGGGGGAGAGGGACAAAGAGATATGCATATATATTTTTATATATAGACACATGAGAGTAACCGGGAACAAGTGGATGATGTAGGGGATATAATATATGAATAATCCTATGAAAATCAAAATAAAGTAAAAAATAGACCATATAAGAAAATGAAGGAAATAAATTTATGAAAATTGAAGAGTAAAAATAAAAATAAAATGAAAATAATAAAAATAAAAGAGTGAAACAAAAGATTAGAGAACAATAATGAAAAATAATAAAAATAAAGAATACAATTAAAAATAAAATGAAATAAAATGAAAAAATGAAAAAATGAAAAAATGGAAGAAATGGAAAATGAAAAAATGAAAAGGAAGGAAAAAATAAGAAGGGAAAAAAATTTTTTGAAGCCAAATGAAAAATAGGAATAAAAATAAAAATAAAATTAAAATAAGATTAAAAATAAAATAAGATAAAATAAAAATAAAAATAAAAAATAAAAATAAAATGAAAAGGGAATATCGAGTTGACTTACCGAAAATTGAAGTCAGCGTATCTGTAAAAAAATTGTATATTAGTTAGAAAAATGATAGATTTATAAAAGCCAATCCATTTCCCTATTGAGGCCTCGTGGAGATAGTGTATCCAACTTGTGAATCCAGTAACTTTCTCGTAGTTTAAGACGTCTCACACGGTTACCCCCTCTTCGGGATTTGGGTACATGCTCTATAATCTGGAATTTTAATTGAGCCACAGTATGTTTGAATTTGGAGAAATGGTCTGGTAATGGTAGCCAGATCTTGCCACAACGAATCGTTGACTTATGGCTTGCAATTCTATCTTTCACATGCTGAGTTGTCTCACCCACGTATAGGAGACCACAAGGACATTTAATTACATATATCACAAAGTTGGAGTTGCACGTGTGGTATCCATGAATCGGAAAGGATTTACCTGTACGTGGGTGAGTGACTGAGTCTGATTTGATAACATTGGAACAACATGCGCAGTTCAAACATGGAAAAGTGCCTTGACGGCGTGTGGCAAGTTGGCTCTGTACTAGAGTGTGGCGAGAGCTCCCTATGTCAGCACGTACTAATTTATCCCTTATGTTCGGAGCTCGTCTATTGCACATCAATGCCGGTGCCTTGAATGCCTCGATAGAGGGATACGCCCTAGATAACAGTGCCCAGTGTTTACGTATGACAAAATGTACCTTGGACATTAGTGGATGGTACGTGTGAACAAAGGGTACTCTCTCAGTCTTAGTAAGGGGAGGGTTACTTGGTGGTGGATTTAAGGTACGTCTTTTCTCGGATTCCAAAAGTCTAGTAGGGTAGTCCCTTTCCTTAAATTTCTGGAATGTTTCATCAAGACGTATCGGGAGGAGGTCTGAATTCGTGACAATCCTAGAGATACGGGTAAACTGAGACCGAGGTAGACTGTCTTTGGTCGATCTGGGATGGCTACTAGCATAATGTAGAAGGCTGTTGCAGTCAGTCGGTTTGCTGTATAAGTCAGTTGTTAGGTTGCCCATCGAATCTTTCTGTACAAGAGTGTCAAGGAAAGGAATGTTATTAACGTCATACTGCATAGTGAATTGGAGGTCCGCATCAAGGGAGTTCAAATATGAATGAAATGATCTAAGTGACTCAAGGGTACCCAACCAGATAAAAAAGATATCATCAATATATCTGTGGTAACATTGTATTGATTCCTTGTATGGAACGGTTGGATATATGAAATTGCATTCAAATGCATGCATGTATGCATTTGCATAGGCTGGCGCTACGTTACTACCCATGGCAGTCCCACGTAATTGTAAGTAGTAAGTATCTTCAAATAGAAAATAGTTTTCATACAATACCATAGTGAGAAGATCTAGACAGAATTGAATAGATCCCTGGGACATGGTTGAAGTCTCAAGTAATTCTTTGGTAGCTTGTATACCCTTAGTATGGGAAATAGAGGTGTAGAGACTATTGATGTCCATAGTTACCAATATACTATCAGGTGGAATAGTTTTGAGATTTCTGATGATTCTAAGAAAATGCCCAGTGTCTAATAGGAAAGATGGAGTTGTCTTTACTAGCGGAGTCAAAATCTTTTCGAGGAAAACTGAGAGTGGTGAGATTATCGAATCTGTAGATGCTACAATGGGCCTGCCAGGGGGATTTGTGAGAGACTTGTGTATCTTGGGTAAGACGTAGAAAACAGGAATATTAGGATGTTGGTTAGTTAGAAATGTCACTGTCTTTTTGTCAATGATATGATTATCAAGGTACACTCTGAGAAGAGATTGAATTTTACGATTAATTTCTATTGTAGGATCCCCTGGAAGTATGCGGTAAGTATTGGAATCCAAAAGTTGACGTTTCACCTCACCTACATAGAGGGAGCGTTCCATGATAACGGTAGCTCCCCCTTTGTCGGCGGGCTTAATAACAATGTTCCTATTGTTATGTAGTGCCACTAGTGCCTGATTCTCAGAAGATGTCAGATTTTTACGATGGGGAAAGAAACCTAAACGTTGTTCATGTATCAATGATTTAACATAGCGATCTACAAAGGAGATAAACGTTTCGGCAGCATGTGCAGTCTGAGGCGGGTTAAAAGAACTTGGATTTCGCAAACCCAGATTATCGATGGAACATTCCGCTATGGAGACGCCCTCACCAGGATGTACTCCAATAACAGAGGTATCCATTCCAGTTCCAAAGTATGTTTTGAGTCGAACCGTACGGAAGAATCTTTGGAGATCTTTCTCCAATTGGAAGGAGTCCCAATAGGGGGTAGGACAGAAGGACAGTCCTTTCTGCAATACGCTCAGTTCCGCCGGGGAGAGTGTGTAGTTAGAAATATTGATCACCAAGTTCGATGCAGTCCTACCTGAGACCTTGTTGCCATTCTTTCGCCTCGATCGTCTCGTCTGTCGTTGCGATGTTGTCCTCCCCTGCGGCCTTGTCCTAAAAAATGGGACCTTGTGGAGCCAGCGGAAGAGTCGCTTTCTGTACTGAAGGATCCTTGTCTCCGATTGGGTTGGCGACGCCAGGTACTTGATCCAGAGTAATCGTTCCATCTATACACTCTGTTGTTTGTGTAATCGTCTACGTCTCGTTGAAATTTTTGCCGTTTTCTTTCTTGTAAGAATTTTTGCTGTTCGGATATGATCTTCTCAGTTTTCTCTTTAAGGTTCGACCAATCGGAGGATGACAATGTTGAAGAAAGTTGAGTTTCAACCGCCTTTATATTTTCTTTGGTCTCAGCTATAGCCTTCTGTAAATATTCAATAGTGAGAATTATAATATCAAGAGAGCATTTGTTCAGTATTCTCTTATATTTATCACAGAATTCTTCATTCTCTTTGAATAAGGTGGGATGTAGATTGCATCTCAGGCCCCTAGGAATCCTCCCTTGTCTGTGATACTCGGCTAGTGTGATGCAATGGAGGTCATATGAGAGTAACTTGCGTCTCTCCTTCTCGTAGTCCCTTGTTCTTAGTTCATGTGCAGGGGTTAATAGGAACTCATTGTTGTTAGAGACTTGTGATAAAATGCCTGAACTAGTGGTAGTATCATATGCAAAAGTATCTACCGACATCTGGTAACCCGGTGCAAAACCAAGGATAAGTAGTAATGTAGTTAGATGGTGTGCACTCAGGGTATAGAAAATTAGGTGCTGGTGAATTGGACCAAAATGGTACCAATAAACTAAGTAGAATAGGATTCACCGCACACAGAGACTAGTAATCATGCAAAAACAGGTTTGTTTATTATACAATCTCCAATCCAAAGAGAAATAAGTGTCAGTGCCGTATGGAACAAATGTACAGTATACAGATACCCAACGTTTCGGCCCTTCCCGGACCTTAATCATGGGTAACTAGAAGAAATAAATAAAGAACAAAAAACAGTATGAGACATATATACAATGACAGAGTTACAATTCTATATACAATATGTACAATTCAATGAAGTGGATTGAATAGTATATGGATATTGGCTAATATCAGATTTATATATTCTTCATCCAGATAAATGAATCTAGGTAGGGGTACAACTCTGTAAAAATACAACTTAGGAGCATGGAGCCAATTGTCATATATAACAAATTATGAAGGGCACAATCATATAATGAACAAGGGGACTATATATTAATTTACCTTAATAGTACAAGTATACGATAGAACTGGCACAAAAAAGGCAGTGTAGGGTTCCTGACAAATTTCCTTTCGGCACACAAGAAACTGTGAATAACATCGAAATCAAATGTTTAAACAGAATAGAGACAAATCTGCTAATGGTTATCGTGTCATAAATTCAGTTTTGTACCTGTGTGTAGCCGAGGGATAAAGTATGGTATATCCTAAATGTAGGCAGGAAAATGTCCTGGGTGGAATGTCAATAGCCTATACGTTGAAATATATGTTATTATAGTGAGAAGGATTCAACATGGGGGATATAGAAGGAAAAAGGTGCTTCATACCTTAGCACTTAAACAGATAGGAATGCAGATGACGTTTCGGCGTCCTATATAGTGAGATAGCAAATACATGTAGCCAGTTTAGGTAAATATAGGCGGCTTGCTGAGGGTCAGACTCAAATTAGGAAAGGTACTGACATGTTAGTATATGAAAAGCATTACACATACCCAGAAGAGGTGCTTCGATCGCTTACAGGCGGCGCTCCCGCGCCCTGCCTTGTGCTGAGTGTCCAGACCGTCATGTGGGGTTGTAGGGGATTTTATAGGCGGCGCTGTGTATCACCGGGCCGGATGTGCGTCATCCGGACCGGAAGTGACATGGCGCCCATAGTCAGACATGCGCAGTGATACTGGCAGTCGCCATTTTGTTGGTGGGGAAATAGTGACCCAGTGTGTGCTATCAATCAGACCTGAACTTGCGCAGTGGCACAAATGTCATCTGTAGGTGGAAATATGTTAAAAGATGCTGAGGTTGATCACATTTATGTACTGGTAATAACAGGGGCGGAACTATAGTGGAAGCAGGGGAAGCAGCTGCCACAGGGCCCGGGCTAGAAGGGGGCCCGTCCCTGCTGCAGCTGCCCTGTGATTTAGGAGCAAAAAGGGGGGCCCGAGCACGCTGGCAAATGGATCCGCGCTCGGGCCCCCTCCCAACATTTTGTTCAGGCTTCTGACTCTGAACGCTGATGCATAACAACACTGTGTTGTTTTAAAGAGACACTACAGTGTTGTAAATGCAGACAGCGATCAGAAATGAGCACTGTAGCTTTAAGCTGCGGCCCAGTGCATTATGGTCCGTCTGTCACAGCGTGTGTGCATGTGGGGGCGGACAGCAGACGGCCAGGCAGACCACATGAAGCAGCAGACTGACTGGACAAGCAGGTGGAAGCCCGGGCGAGCAGGGTGAGTACCGTGAGTCTCTCAATAGTGAGAAGAGGCTTGGCTGCTCAATGGTGACTGGGAGGGCAGGTGCAGGCAGGATCTAACAGGGCCCACATTCAACAGGGCCCAGGCCCCAGGCTGCAGTGCAGGGGGCCCACATTCAACAGGGCCCAGGCAGCAGGGGGCCCACATTCAACACAGGGCCCAGGTAGCAGGGGGCCCGCATTCCAACAGGGCCTCGGGCTCCTGGGCCCTGTTTGACGCAAGCCTCAAGTCACCACTAACCTCCCCCTGGGCCCTGTTGGGCACGGGACCTCAGTCACCAGTAGCCTCCCCCTGGCCCAGTAACAGCCTCATGGTTGCTACAAGTGACGAGTGACACCCTGATCTCTGCTACATGTGACAAGTAACAACCTCAGCTCTGCTACATGTAACAAGTAACAACCTCAGCTCTGCTACATGTGACAAGTAGCAACCTCGGCTCTGCTACATGTGACAAGTAGCAACCTCAGCTCTGCTACATGTGACAAGTAGCAACCTCGGCTCTGCTACATGTGACAAGTAGCAACCTCAGCTCTGCTACATGTGACAAGTAACAACCTCAACTCTGCTACTTGTGACAAGTAGCAACCTCAGCTCTGCTACATGCGAGGAGTGACAGCCTCATCTCTGCTACATGCGCGGAGTGACAGCCTCAGCTTTGCTATACAAGTAGCAGAGCTGAGGCTGTCACTCCTCATATGTTGCAGAGATGAGGCTGTCACTCCTTACATGTAGCAGAGCTGAGGCTGTCACTCCTCGAATGTAGCAGAGCTGAGGCTGTCCCTACTCACATGTAGCAGAGCTGAGGCTGTTCCTCCTCACATGTAGCAGAGCTGAGGCTGTCACTCCTCACATGTAGCAGAACTGAGTCTGTCACTCCTCACATGTAGCAGAGCTGAGGCTGTCACTCCTCACATGTAGCAGAGCTGAGGCTGTCACTCCTCACATGTGTAATTGGTGAGGGCGTGGTGCAGAAGTACGGTATACAGAACAATCTTAGATTATTCTGTATACCGGACTGTTGTTCTACTGAATAAATCATCTGTTTTGAAAGCAATTTGCAGGCTGGATTACAAGTTTCTTCACATATTTACTCTGGAGAAAGCCTACCTTTGTCACTACCTCAGTTGCTTCCTGGGAGTTGGTTCCTTTCTGTTATTTCACTATCATTACTCCAAAAACCTCTAATTTTGGATAATAAAGGTATCTTTCTTAACACAACTTGGGTAGACCGGGATTGGCAACGCGCGCGAGGGGGGGGGGCCCATTGTGAAGTTTGCTGTGGGGCCCTGCCGTTCCTAGTTACGCCCCTGGGTAATAACATAAACACCTTTTCAAGTGGGGAGGAGGCCTTGGGGGAGAGGGACAAAGAGATATGCATATATATTTTTATATATAGACACGTGAGAGTAACCGGGAACAAGTGGATGATGTAGGGGATATAATATATGAATAATCCTATGAAAATCAAAATAAAGTAAAAAATAGACCATATAAGAAAATGAAGGAAATAAATTTATGAAAATTGAAGAGTAAAAATAAAAATAAAAATGAAAATAAAAATAAAAATAAAAGAGTGAAACAAAAGATTAGAGAACAATAATGAAAAATAATAAAAATAAAGAATAAAATTAAAAATAAAATGAAATAAAAAATGAAAAAATGAAAAAATGGAAGAAATGGAAAATGAAAAAATGAAAAGGAAGGAAAAAATAAGAAGGGAAAAAAATTTTTTTGAAGCCAAATGAAAAATAGGAATAAAAATAAAAATAAAATTAAAATAAGATTAAAAATAAAATAAGATGAAAATAAAAATAAAAAATAAAAAATAAAAATAAAATGAAAAGGGAATATCGAGTTGACTTACCGAAAATTGAAGTCAGCGTATCTGTAAAAAAATTGTATATTAGTTAGAAAAATGATAGATTTATAAAAGCCAATCCATTTCCCTATTGAGGCCTCGTGGAGATAGTGTATCCAACTTGTGAATCCAGTAACTTTCTCGTAGTTTAAGACGTCTCACACGGTTACCCCCTCTTCGGGATTTGGGTACATGCTCTATAATCTGGAATTTTAATTGAGCCACAGTATGTTTGAATTTGGAGAAATGGTCTGGTAATGGTAGCCAGATCTTGCCACAACGAATCGTTGACTTATGGCTTGCAATTCTATCTTTCACATGCTGAGTTGTCTCACCCACGTATAGGAGACCACAAGGACATTTAATTACATATATCACAAAGTTGGAGTTGCACGTGTGGTATCCATGAATCGGAAAGGATTTACCTGTACGTGGGTGAGTGACTGAGTCTGATTTGATAACATTGGAACAACATGCGCAGTTCAAACATGGAAAAGTGCCTTGACGGCGTGTGGCAAGTTGGCTCTGTACTAGAGTGTGGCGAGAGCTCCCTATGTCAGCACGTACTAATTTATCCCTTATGTTCGGAGCTCGTCTATTGCACATCAATGCCGGTGCCTTGAATGCCTCGATAGAGGGATACGCCCTAGATAACAGTGCCCAGTGTTTACGTATGACAAAATGTACCTTGGACATTAGTGGATGGTACGTGTGAACAAAGGGTACTCTCTCAGTCTTAGTAAGGGGAGGGTTACTTGGTGGTGGATTTAAGGTACGTCTTTTCTCGGATTCCAAAAGTCTAGTAGGGTAGTCCCTTTCCTTAAATTTCTGGAATGTTTCATCAAGACGTATCGGGAGGAGGTCTGAATTCGTGACAATCCTAGAGATACGGGTAAACTGAGACCGAGGTAGACTGTCTTTGGTCGATCTGGGATGGCTACTAGCATAATGTAGAAGGCTGTTGCAGTCAGTCGGTTTGCTGTATAAGTCAGTTGTTAGGTTGCCCATCAAATCTTTCTGTACAAGAGTGTCAAGGAAAGGAATGTTATTAACGTCATACTGCATAGTGAATTGGAGGTCCGCATCAAGGGAGTTCAAATATGAATGAAATGATCTAAGTGACTCAAGGGTACCCAACCAGATAAAAAAGATATCATCAATATATCTGTGGTAACATTGTATTGATTCCTTGTATGGAACGGTTGGATATATGAAATTGCATTCAAATGCATGCATGTATGCATTTGCATAGGCTGGCGCTACGTTACTACCCATGGCAGTCCCACGTAATTGTAAGTAGTAAGTATCTTCAAATAGAAAATAGTTTTCATACAATACCATAGTGAGAAGATCTAGACAGAATTGAATAGATCCCTGGGACATGGTTGAAGTCTCAAGTAATTCTTTGGTAGCTTGTATACCCTTAGTATGGGAAATAGAGGTGTAGAGACTATTGATGTCCATAGTTACCAATATACTATCAGGTGGAATAGTTTTGAGATTTCTGATGATTCTAAGAAAATGCCCAGTGTCTAATAGGAAAGATGGAGTTGTCTTTACTAGCGGAGTCAAAATCTTTTCGAGGAAAACTGAGAGTGGTGAGATTATCGAATCTGTAGATGCTACAATGGGCCTGCCAGGGGGATTTGTGAGAGACTTGTGTATCTTGGGTAAGACGTAGAAAACAGGAATATTAGGATGTTGGTTAGTTAGAAATGTCACTGTCTTTTTGTCAATGATATGATTATCAAGGTACACTCTGAGAAGAGATTGAATTTTACGATTAATTTCTATTGTAGGATCCCCTGGAAGTATGCGGTAAGTATTGGAATCCAAAAGTTGACGTTTCACCTCACCTACATAGAGGGAGCGTTCCATGATAACGGTAGCTCCCCCTTTGTCGGCGGGCTTAATAACAATGTTCCTATTGTTATGTAGTGCCACTAGTGCCTGATTCTCAGAAGATGTCAGATTTTTACGATGGGGAAAGAAACCTAAACGTTGTTCATGTATCAATGATTTAACATCGCGATCTACAAAGGAGATAAACGTTTCGGCAGCATGTGCAGTCTGAGGCGGGTTAAAAGAACTTGGATTTCGCAAACCCAGATTATCGATGGAACATTCCGCTATGGAGACGCCCTCACCAGGATGTGCTCCAATAACAGAGGTATCCATTCCAGTTCCAAAGTATGTTTTGAGTCGAACCGTACGGAAGAATCTTTGGAGATCTTTCTCCAATTGGAAGGAGTCCCAATAGGGGGTAGGACAGAAGGACAGTCCTTTCTGCAATACGCTCAGTTCCGCCGGGGAGAGTGTGTAGTTAGAAATATTGATCACCAAGTTCGATGCAGTCCTACCTTCCTTTTCATTTTTTCATTTTCCATTTCTTCCATTTTTTCATTTTTTCATTTTTTATTTCATTTTATTTTTAATTTTATTCTTTATTTTTATTATTTTTCATTATTGTTCTCTAATCTTTTGTTTCACTCTTTTATTTTTATTTTTATTTTCATTTTTATTTTTATTTTTACTCTTCAATTTTCATAAATTTATTTCCTTCATTTTCTTATATGGTCTATTTTTTACTTTATTTTGATTTTCATAGGATTATTCATATATTATATCCCCTACATCATCCACTTGTTCCCGGTTACTCTCACGTGTCTATATATAAAAATATATATGCATATCTCTTTGTCCCTCTCCCCCAAGGCCTCCTCCCCACTTGAAAAGGTGTTTATGTTATTACCAGTACATAAATGTGATCAACCTCAGCATCTTTTAACATATTTCCACCTACAGATGACATTTGTGCCACTGCGCAAGTTCAGGTCTGATTGATAGCACACACTGGGTCACTATTTCCCCACCAACAAAATGGCGACTGCCAGTATCACTGCGCATGTCTGACAATGGGCGCCATGTCACTTCCGGTCCGGATGACGCACATCGCCGCCTATAAAATCCCCTACAACCCCACATGACGGTCTGGACACTCAGCACAAGGCAGGGCGCGGGAGCGCCGCCTGTAAGCGATCGAATCACCTCTTCTGGGTATGTGTAATGCTTTTCCATATACTAACATGTCAGTACCTTTCCTAATTTGAGTCTGACCCTCAGCAAGCCGCCTATATTTACCTAAACTGGCTACATGTATTTGCTATCTCACTATATAGGACGCCGAAACGTCATCTGCATTCCTATCTGTTTAAGTGCTAAGGTATGAAGCACCTTTTTCCTTCTATATCCCCCATGTTGAATCCTTCTCACTATAATAACATATATTTCAACGTATAGGCTATTGACATTCCACCCAGGACATTTCCTGCCTACATTTAGGATATACCATACTTTATCCCTCGGCTACACACAGGTACAAAACTGAATTTATGACACGATAACCATTAGCAGATTTGTCTCTATTCTGTCTAAACATTTGATTTCGATGTTATTCACAGTTTCTTGTGTGCCGAAAGGAAATTTGTCAGGAACCCTACACTGCCTTTTTTTGTGCCAGTTCTATCGTATACTTGTACTATTAAGGTAAATTAATATATAGTCCCCTTGTTCATTATATGATTGTGCCCTTCATAATTTGTTATATATGACAATTGGCTCCATGCTCCTAAGTTGTATTTTTACAGAGTTGTACCCCTACCTAGATTCATTTATCTGGATGAAGAATATATAAATCTGATATTAGCCAATATCCATATACTATTCAATCCACTTCATTGAATTGTACATATTGTATATAGAATTGTAACTATGTCATTGTATATATGTCTCATACTGTTTTTTGTTCTTTATTTATTTCTTCTAGTTACCCATGATTAAGGTCCGGGAAGGGCCGAAACGTTGGGTATCTGTATACTGTACATTTGTTCCATACGGCACTGACACTTATTTCTCTTTGGATTGGAGATTGTATAATAAACAAACCTGTTTTTGCATGATTACTAGTCTCTGTGTGCGGTGAATCCTATTCTACTTTGAATATATGGGCCACACATAGAAAGGAAAATGAATTTGAAGGCCCGCATTATTTGCACGATGAGATTAAATTTTCAGGGATAACATTTTTTTCCGATTCAACTTTTTGATAATTTTTGGTGTTTATTTTTAAATTCCATTCATCATATTAGTTATGGTACAATTTCATAGCTATTTACCTTCATATGGCAATGTCCCTATCCTGGTCATCTTCATGTAGCAATGTCCCCATCTTGCTCACCTTCGTATAGCAATGTTCCCATGCTGGTCATCTTCTTGTAGTAATGTCCCCATCCTGGTCACCTACTTGTAGCAAGTGTCCCAATCCTGGTCACCTTCATGTAGCAATGTCCCTATCCTGCTCAACTTCGTATAGCAATGTCCCCATGCTGGTCACCTTCTTGTAGTAATGTCCCCATCCTGGTCACCTACTTGTAGCAAGTGTCCCCATCCTGGTCACCTTCAGGTAGCAATGTCCCCATCCTGCTCGCCTTCTTGTAGTAATGTCCACATCCTGGTCACCTACTTGTAGCAAATGTCCTCATCCTTGTCACCTTCTTGTAGTAATATCCACATTCCAGTCACCTTGTTGTAGCAATGTCCCCATCCTGGTCACCTTCATGTAGCAAATGCACTCAAGCTTCTCTCTGTTCTAGGAGCATTTGCAAGTCTGGCCTTTCGGCAAACTGAGGAACCAGAGACAGGGTGTGAATGCCACCTCTCAACCGCTCTGCATTACCAAGCTGAAGCTGCATTCTAGATGGTTTTGGACCCCTCAGTATAATTCACAGACACTTGGGCATTTTAATTAATGCTGGGGCTACACAACCAAAAACATCTGTGCAACTTGGAAAGATTTGCGACTCAGTGTTGCAGTCGCAGGTCACAATGCGACACCACACGAGCCCATTAGATGCAATTTTGTAACGTGTCATTGCGATTTTAGTGTAACTCTAGTCTTATACTGGCATGCCACAGAGCGCTTTGTCAATATGGATTCAAGCACCTCGCCTTGAGAAAGCGAAAGCGAAACGCGCGTCGGGGCAGGGAGGGGCATCCTTACACTTCATGAATAAGTTATGGGTCTTAGTACTTATCTTTGACCAGTTGTGATTTGGGCTATATATGTGAGAACTTGAGGCATTACTACTGGCTGCAATATCCTTAGTGCACAATCTACACTTTGTAGCACACTGACATTTATTTAGGTCTGTGTATTTACCTTCTTTCCCTTTTCCCTACTTACTGTGTCCTTACATGCACATGCACTTTATATGGAAAAAACTATAAAGGGTCTTCCAGCCAATTTATACTTGTTTTTCACCACCCAGATATATCACTGCATTACTTGATACTTGCTGTCCCAAGGAGGATATGTATGATGGATATAAAAGGCCCCACTTGGACTTGTTGTTCCTCCTTTGCTACAAGACCTCCTGTCATTATTTCTTTGTTATGCCATTTGATGTTTTTATATAGTGTATTTAATAAACTTTATTATCATTTTTACTCTCTTTTATGGTTTTTGATTACTCCACTTTTTTTCTCCCTCTTGCACTCAATATGGATTTTTAGTGTAGTGCGCACAGTACTCTACAAAACATTGAGTAATAAATGAAAAATATGGTGCAGCCACTGAACCCTGCCATGCACAGTCAAGGGGAAAGCTGGCAAAAATAGTTTGAAAATAATTTACCATGTGTACCGACTTTCCAGCCATTCCTCCATTTCTTAATAGATGGAAAAAAGAAGGGACTCGATAGACGTAGCCCTCTGATAGACGTAGCCCTCTCTACACTTCTTCATCGACAACACATTTCTTGCCACTTGCAATAGTTAATTATTTAATGAATCTTGTTTTTGCGGAAATGCATCACATCCACGATTAATTACCCTCATAATGGTTATTAAATCAGATTTAACTACTGTACAAATAAATGGTAATTGCAAAGAGGAGCTAGTTCATGCATTATGCTGTGATAATGCATTTACAGCCATTATCCACAGAATCCTGGAAAAAGCATCCAGAATCTCCGTACAGCGATCCAGACCAACTCAATTAATAGCTGATTAAATCCCCTCCGCTGCCCCCTCCTGTATATCTTCTAGCACTGGGGATAGAAGTTAACAGCATGTAAAATATAGGCCTGATAGCCTGTGCAATGGCCTCTTCTAGTTAGAGAAGGCACAATTGGACTGATGAGGACAGTGCATTGGATTGTGATTAAGGACGGCTGTCCAAGGTATTTCTGGGGTGCTTGAGAGTAAATGCTACATTCAGACAGAAAATAAAGATGACAGCTGAGTGAATGATTAGCACAAAAGCCTTTGATAAAAGTGATCTCAGATTATCTAAGAAGCTGTAAGTTAAGGTACTGCCACACTAAACAATCCCGCTAGCGATCACAATAACGACGCATACTAATGAGATCGCTAGCGGGATTGTTTCTATATCGCTAAGTGCGGCCACATTTAGCGATATAGTTAACGACGCTATCGCCGTTAGCGATCTTCTTAACGACTTTAGCGGTACAAAAGTACCGCTAAATCGCTAAGAAAAGGTGCCACACAGCGATTAGATACTTACCCAGCGGGAGCGCCGACGAGAAAATAGGGTCCGGAACGATTCCAGCGACGAGCGAGATCACAGCAGGAAGCTCGTCGCTGGAAGCTGCCGCACTGAACAACATCGCTAACAGGATCGCTAAATAGTGACGTTTTTTAGCGATCCCGTTAGCGATATTGTTTAGTGTGGCATACCCTTAATCTGCCCCAAGGTCAAATTTGGGCAGTAGAAGACAACTTCAGGACTATGTCTCTGTAGGAAAAGCAAGGGTGACTGTGTAAAAGAACAGCATACAAAGTCGAAATTATGAGGCTGGTATACCATTTCCAGACTCCTCTATAGGCTTCTTGCCTTTGTTAAAAAAGAATCAGGATCAAGCCCCATCTTTTTCTCCACTGAAATCTGAAATCGGAGAAAAGTGATAATGCTCAAATACTCATTAGATGGATGGGTGGTCCAACCAAAGTTGGCAACGTGATCTGATGGAAGGAATCGAGGTAACACATGAACACGTTATGGCATAAGAAATTGCAATACCAGAGATTATTTTATAATTCGATCTGCAGTCAGGAACTGGTGGTTGGCCAGTCTTAAGATACAAGTTTGCAGTCAAGTTTTCCAGTTCCGGGAATGGGCGGTCATATGACGGCATATACACACCTGGCCGCATTCCGACTAGATGGGTATTGAGCGAGGCCAGAAACAGTCTAGTTGGAATGGGGCCGAGTGTTTGGGTCACATGACTGCCTGCTCCCGATGCTGGAGAATCCTCACAGTGCACACTACGCGAGTTATGAGGATTCACAAGTCTGCAGTCACATAGAGTGACTTCAGACTTGTATCTTAAGACCAGACAACAACTTTAATTCTTTATTGTTTCTAGGTAGAACATGCAACATCATCACAAAAAGGTTCAGGACAATAGTATTGCGACCTATTGCTGCTGTTGTTTCTTGAGCATTACTTAATATTTCTTGGTTGGTACTTTTTGGGAAAAAGGAATTGTACTAAAAAAATACAAAAGAAAAGTAAAAAAAACCCTTTTAACTATGTGCTTCAAAAAGTGTGTGTGTCAACAACCACAGATGTTTTGCACGTCCATTTTATTAGTGAAATTACACGCCATACCAATACTACAACTGTTAGGGGTCGAGTTCCCGCTTCTGCACAAGGGGAATTGAGTCGCACATGGTACCAGGGTTATGGGGTACTCGGCACCGAGCCCGTTGTAGTCTATGGGGAATGTCACAAGTAGCACAGCTCGGTCCGTTGCCCTGGGCGCTCATACAAAGGGGGATATTTACAGGGGATAATAATAATTGTTTGTGACGCCACCTGTGGTTTCTGATCGCATTGACCAGTGCTGCAAATGGATCTTCTGAGGGGATGTTACTAGGCAGCTAGATGTTAAGTCCCCCACAGGTGGGACTGTTCCCTCAAAGTCAATGGTGTTGCAGGGTGCAGATAATAAGTCAGTCACACACAAGTTGTTCTCTTTCCATACCTTTACTGATGATGGTGGCAGGTATGTCCCGGGAAGCTGCTCAGGGTGGAGTATGCACCTCCAGGTAATTGCTGAGTAGGTTTAAGGCCTCCTTTCCCTTTAAAGTGTATGAGTCCTAACTTGCGTGAAGTCAAGTTTAACTCGTAATGCAACAGCTACGCCCGGTCGACATTGTGGTAGAGCTTTTTCTGTCTCTGGTACTCAGATGTTGGCAAGAACGAAGTCCTCCTATGCAGTGCACTGCTAAAAGTCCTTGTTCTCCCTGACTCAAGTTACGTATCAACACTTAGGGCTACCTTCTGTGACTTGAAGTCCAGCAAGGATTCCGGTTTTCTATCACTAGCCGTGAAGTACTAGCAATCCTTCGGACCCGGCGTCCGGTTAACACGTGACGGTGATTATCACCCAGGTCACTATTCCTTTCTTCTCCACTCGCCTGTCGCCCTGCTCTCGCCCTTAACATAAGCACGGGTAGCAGTAGGTGTAGTTGTCAGCTTTCTTCCTTTCCGCTCACTGACTGTTCTCAGTTGGCTCGTTGTTGTAACACTGTCGTCCCCTTCCTTCTCTTCCTTCACAGACTCTGTCCAGAGCAGCTCTCAGGACATTCCGTCAGACTGAATACACGCTTGCTCCGAGAGTCACTTTCCACGTTCATAGGGAACACAGCAATAGCCTGTTCTGAGGTAACAGCTTCAATCTCTCTCCTTCTGTCTCTGACAGGAATCACTTCAGCTCTCACTGAGCTCTGACAGGAACTGATCTGGCTTGAACCAGACTGAACACAGAACTGAACACTGACTGAACTGGCTAGAATGCCCACTGCTACATGTCTCACTGACCTTAAATAGTCTAAGATTCCCTCTAGTGGTAATGTTGGGAAGTGTGAGATGTGAATGAATATCAGGTTTTCACAATTACCTTCCTGTGCACTCTCCTGGGAACATGTGTACCAAGCACAGCTGGGCCACACAGAATCTCAAACCATCATCGCTGCGGTCTCCCATCTGTCTCCGGCCACAGTGAACTCTGCTCAGCAGAGACGTCGGTCCCAGCATCTCGCCCAGTCTAATACTGTGCAGAGGATTATTGCTGCCTCTCCAGGTTCTGCTATTGTAGCCAGTACTGGTCAGCGGCGAGCAGACGTCTTTGGGACTAAGTCCTGCGTTTCCCCTTCTGAGCATGCCCAGGGTAAGATCTCTCATTGGAGATCAGGGGTCACATGCTCAGGTACTGCAGCAACTCCTATTGGTCCGCCAGGAAGGTCCTGAAACTGCTTGTGTTCTGAAACAGTTTCTCATTGGTCCTTTTCTGGAAGGTCTTGTAGTTGCTGCTATAAAAGGGTTGCATAACCGCACGGCCATACGCTAGTATCAATTATGTTATGTGCTTTGCGCCAGTGTGGTCATGTACGCATGCGGTTAGGGCTCGGCTGAATTAAGCCCCTAGAATACCGGCACCTCCGGTAAGGAGTTTTTGTACGCACGTGTTCAGGGCTTGGCTGAAATAGCCCCTAGAATACCGGCTACTCCGGTGAGGAGTTGGTTGTTTGCGTTATTGTCTGCATGACCACGGACTGCTATTCATTCTGCAGTGATCTGTGTGTTCCTGTGAGCTTAACAGGACACAGTCTCTACCACAGCGACTCTGTGGAGTAACAGAGTTCGCTCTTACCGCCATATAGTGCCACAGCTTCTATATCTGCGACTCTGTGGAGTAACAGAGCTCGCTTATACCGCCATATTGTGCCTTCTTACTAGCAGCAGGCTCTGCCTGCGCAGTGGACCCCGGGCTGCGAACGCACCTATTATTTATATTTATTTGGTGCGTTCCGCCAGCCCTAACAACGACTTGTTGCCGCTGCTGTTTATGAGCGTGTATCTAGCATTTCTTGGTCAGTACTTTTGGGCAGAGGGGAATAGTGTTAAAATAAATACAACAAATTTGAATCAGTGTTCTGCACATTCCTCCTCAAACTTTCAATTTTGATGATAATTGACAGGACCTGAAAACTAGAATAAGGTGACAAGAAGGAGGGACTGAAGCTGCGGTATCACCAACCATATTTCTGTATGGTAAGACACAGACATTACACAGTACAGTACAGTATGCTCTTCAGGCTTTGCAGAAAAAGTTTGGTCTGTCGGAGCTCTGCTTTATTTGCTACTTTGCAACACAATACAATTCAACACTATATTTTGGAGTGTCTCTATGATCAGCATAAAGCAATGACTGATTATTGAGGTTGTGTTATTTTGAAATCCGCCAATAGCAGTTGATAATTTGATTCACGTCGCCTATGGAGGCCCCTCAATGAGGCTACTAAATTTGTCACAAGGGACAACTGTGGTATCAATTATGTCATTGAATCGCACACATAGTACCAGGGCTTATGGGGTACTCGGCACCGAGCCCGTTGAAGTCTATGGGGAATGTCACAAGTAGCACAGCTCGGTCCGTTGCCCTGGGCGCTCATACAAAGGGGGATATTTACAGGGGATAATGGTAATAGTTTGTGATGCCACCTGTGGTTTCTGATCAATATGACCAGCGCTGCAGGGTAATTCTTCTGAGGGGATGTTACTAGGCAGCTAGATGATAAGTCCCCCACAGGTGGGACTGTTCCCTCAAAGTCAATGGTGTTGCAGATAATAAGTCAGTCACACACAAGTTGTTCTCTTTCCATACCTTTACTGATGAAGGTGGCAGGTATGTCCCGGGAAGCTGCTCAGGGTGGAGTATGTACATCCAGATAATCGCTGAGTAGATTTAAGGCCTCCTGTCCCTTTCAAGTGTGGGAGTCCTAACCTGCGTGAAGTCAGATTTATCTCCAAATAGCACAGCTACGCCCGGCCAACATTGTGGTGGAAGTCTTCTTGTGGCAAGAACTAAGTCCATATGGCTGCAGACCCGACTCCTGTTCTGTCTGACCCCTGTTACGTATCGGCACTTAGGGCTACCCTCTGTGACTTGAAGTCCAGCAGGGATTCCGGTGTTTCTCTCACTAGCCGTAAAGGTTCTAGCAATACTTCGGACCCGGTGTCCGGTTAAGTCGAGTGAAGGTGATCTGTCACCGAAGTCACTCCTTCCTAGGGTCACCACTTGCCCGTCGCTCTACTCTCATCCTTAACATAAGCACAAGGCAGCAGTAGGTTTTGTCATTAGCTTTCTTCCTTCTTTCCAAAGCTCGCTGACTTATTCTCAGTTAACTCGATGTTCAGACAACTGTAGTCCCCTTCCTTCTTTTCCTTCTTAAACTCTGTCCAGAGCGGCTATCAGGACCTTCCGTCAACTGACCTCGTGCTCGCTCCGAGAGTGTCTTTCCACATTCGTTAGGGAACTCACAATCTAGATGTCCTGAGATATCAGCTTGCAATCTCTCTCCTCCGTCTGTCTGGAATGAACTTGTCTCTCTGACCGTTTGTCTTGTTCAGTTCTACTGAGCTCTGACAGGCATCCTCTCACTCTGGTGTCCTGAGGAGATCTAATCTGTCTGAGGTACAACCAACAACTAGCATGACTGTCTGGCTAGAATGCCTACTGCTGCATCTCTCCACACCCCTAAATACCTGAATCTAAGGGGCTCCCTCTGGTGGCTCCTAGGGAAGTGTGAGTGTGAATGAATATCAGATTTTTGCAATTACCTTTCAGTACATACTCCTGGAACATGTGTACCAAGCGCAGCTGGGCCACACATCATCACCCTCATATTTATATTGGAAAAAATACTCTCAAATTTGTAAGAAAGAATGGAAGAAGAACAGCAACTTTTTCATGTTCATCATAAACCCTGGCTGTGTTAGGGACCCTCAAAGACAATGTCACATGCAGCAGGATGTGGAGGAAGGGAAGGAGGCGAAAGAGAAGCAAGTGGAAGTGGAGGGGGACATTGAGTTATCCCAAGAACAGGCAGGGGATGAAGCTGACAGCATGTGTGAAATTGCTGAGAATGAGGCATGCTGCCGAATAACCTGTGAGCTAACAGGTGTGCTGTTAGCATCTAGCAAATAAGAACAAGTAGTTATGAAAGTGATGATATGGCCTCCACAGAGCCTTGATCTCAACTTCATCGAATCTGTATGTGATTACATGTAGGCACTGAAGGATTTGCAGAAGCGACATCCACAGAAGGTCTGTGGTTAGTTCTCCAATATGTTTGGAACAACCTCCCTGCCAGGTCCTTTCTAAAGGTACTGCCACACTAAACAATCCCGCTAGCGATCACAATAACGACGCATACTAATGCGATCGCTAGCGGGATTGTTTCTATATCGCTAAATGCAGCCACATTTAGCGATATAGTTAACGACGTTATCGCCGTTAGCGATCTTCTTAACGACTTTAGCGGTACAAAAGTACCGCTAAATCGCTAAGAAAAGGTGCCACACAGCGATTAGATACTTACCCAGCGGGAGCGCCGACGAGAAAATAGGGTCCGGAACGATTCCAGCGACGAGCGAGATCACAGCAGGAAGCTCGTCGCTGGAAGCTGCCGCACTGAACAACATCGCTAACAGGATCGCTAAATAGTGACGTTTTTTAGCGATCCCGTTAGCGATATTGTTTAGTGTGGCATACCCTTAAGACTGTGAGCAAGTGTACCTAGAAGATCAGATGTTATCACGCTGTATTGAGGGCAAATGGTGCTTACATCAAATATTGATTTGATTTACATTTCTCTTTTTTCATTCGCTTAGTTTGTTTTTAATTGACAAAAATAAACTATTTACTTTTCTATTTTTGAAAGCATTTTTACTTTGCAGCATTTTTTTTCTACAGTTGCCTAAAACTTTTGCCCAATCCTATAGATTTTTGAAAAAAGATGCAATATTACTTGCAATTTATTCATTGAAGTCCTTGCTCGTTCTGAACTATGGAGTCATCCATTGGACAGTCTTAATAGGTTACTGAAAAGGCATACAAAGATAGCCGTCAGTCACTGATTAGCACCACCCACTGGACTCCTAAACCCAGAATGACCACCCACTGGACTCCTAAACCCAGAATGAACATAGATTTGAATGAATTAATCTCAAGTAATTCTGAATCTTTTCCCATAATATTGCTCACCTTTTCCTGCTCTATAACAATCTCCTGGCGGATCAGACCGCATGTTTTATGTGACAGGTTCCTTTTAATTATGTCTATCCTCCATGGAAAACACTTAGAGGACAAGTTTGCACCCTTCCCCCTGCTATGAGTAGGAGCGGAGAACTGCTAAAATGCAATTTTTCATGCTCTGTCATTCATTTGGATGGCTTGTATGCAGTACTATATTTCCCTGCTGGTTGTGGCTCCCTCCTATGCACTATACTATTCACCAGGGGGCCGAGGAGCTGAACTAGCAGCAATCAGTTGTTCATACAGGCGGCCCTCACATGGATTATTTTTATGATGCGCTCACCCCTGTACATATAAGATGGTGTAATACATCTTGTACGATCTGTGTAAATTGGACCGTGTACTCCGTAGCTTCATATTTACCACCAATGACGATGCTATCAGTTCCAGATAATGGATCACGTCTCAAAAAGAACTGGACATTTTAAAAAATCTCTTTCCTCTTATCAAGTCAACAGAGACTGAGTATTTCCATATCACGCACAGGTGAATATATAATCATCAGATCATTTCATGGCTGTCTTGCTGCTCATCTCCCCTGTTCTAAGCTGGAATGGATTTATTTCTTCTCTCTCCTTCCTATGCAAATGTAACATTCTTCAATTTACTACTGAGATCTGTTTGTCTTACTGATGTCTTTTCATTGTACACAAAATGTAATAAAGAATACCTAGGGGAGAGACTAGATTGAATTTCAAGCCAGACGAAGGATTTAATAAATGTTAGGTAGATTGGAGGACGAATATGACATTTATTTAACTTTGGGCTTGTTTGCCAGCTTTGTTTTTCTTCCAAATATAACCCAATACACGCAGTAGATACAGATACATGGAGGAAAAGGCACAGGCATTTTACATTATATTCCCGTGTGGACAAGATGGTACTTCATGGTCGTCTATAGTGAGAGACCCGTCTTTTAATAAGGGCTAACGTCATAAATCCCATTACATAAATAGGGTTCACAAGGTTTCCATCTGCAGGGAGGAATTAACCCTTTTGGTGGAAAACCTTTTGGGAATGTGGCTAAGATTTTGTTTTTTATCCCTGATAGCTTTGGCTTAAAGGGACTCTATCAGCAGCTTTTTGCTTAATCTGTAAGCATGATGTAGTAGCAGAGATGCTGATTCCAGCTACCGTATGTATAACTTAGTTTACTGGGTTCAACAGTTGTGATAGAATCACAGTTTTCTCTGATGTCGTTCTAGCAGAGCTCAGAATGTTGATCCCTGTGTAACCCCTCCCACATCACTGATTAGCAGATTTTTTTGTACACTGTATTTTGACAAAAAGCTGCCAATCAGTGAAGGATGCTTGGTTGAACCAGGAGGCACGTGACACCTAGTCCTGTAGTAATAATCTCCTGCTGATAATATAGTGATTGTGTTGAAACAGCAAAACACAGTATCATGGTTCAGTTTGGGGATTCGATCCGGTGACCTGTTGCTGCTTGGTCAGTTCCTCTGTTTACTGAACTATTGCCCTTTTTCTCTTGTCCAAATGCTGATGGTTTCTATTGTCTTTGTTTTGCTTTCTTGGTTTGCTCCTCTCCCAGTGTGTCTCATGATTCCGTTTTGGTTTACCCTGTCACATTCTGGGTGAGGCTTTATATGTTCAACCTTCACTGTACTTCCTTGCTGGCTTTACCTCTTGATGGATGTATGTTCAGGAGATCCAGCCCTTCAACTATGGGATTTATCTTGTTTGGCACACTCCAGTTGATTTCCTGCAGTAAGTCTGTTTGCTTTCCTTCCCAGCACCTTTTCCTTTTACCACTGTTAGGTTTCTGGGAGGTTACTTGTTCCTTTTACTTTGGTTCTCCTTATTTTTCACTCTCACCCCATTATGAACATGTTTTAGTGTCTCACCCTGGGGTTTCACATCTAACTTCACACTTTCCTTTCCCCTTGTGGGCAGTGTGTTGCGGCCTCCCTTTTAGTTCCTCTGGAGGTATGAGAAACCCCTCGACGGACTTTTAGGGAGTTAGGTCCAAGGTGGTGTTTTTAGCGTGTGGCTAGTGCCTTTCTAGTTTGTACCGGCCAGTTTTGGTGTCTCCCTGTGGTTGAACTTCCCTTTTTCGATTAAATATTTGTTAGTGTGTACACGTTAATAACACACATCCTAGTAAGTGACACACCCCTAGAATCGGGCTCTCATAACCTACAGGACAGTGCTCAACGATTACATAGCAAAGACCTATCGACAGATTACCTTTAACATTCTAGAAAATAAAGAGACTTTAGCGTCAGGTTCCAGTTTGGTGGTTGCCATTTCCAGGGTAGGTGCTATTCCAATGCATTTCTGTGTACACTGCTGCTAGAAAGGTTGTGCATCTTCAGTAGAGAGTAACTTATTATTTATTACGCATTTATTATATAGCAGTATCATATTTTGCAGCTCTTTACAGGCATTATCATCACTGTCCTCATTGGGGCTTTGGAATGTGGGAGGAAACCGGAGTAGAGGGAGGAAACCCACACAAACAACTTGCAGATGTTGTCCTTGGTGGCATTTGAACCCAAGACTCCAGTGCTGCAAAGCAACAGAGCTAATGTACAAATATAAGTTCCAGAAACATTGCAACGGGGTTAATTATCCAATATTCCCCCTTTTGGAAGAAAATTGATGCAGAAATGTTTCCCAAATTCAATATTGTGGGAGGAGATCAATACACTATATTTAAGTAATCAGTTTATGGATCTCCTAGGAGTATACCCTGGCATCGGACTTCAGGGCTCAATGTGGCTGTAGAACATTTTCCTCTATGCAAGGAGAGCATGCATGCTTTGTAGACACCAATCCCCTCCTAGCACAGACAGGAGGAGATCAATACACTGCTTACTTAGATCTGCCAAAAGATGTACAGTCATGGCCAAAATTGTTGGCACCCTTGAAATTGTTCCAGAAAATGAAGTATTTCTCCCAGAAAATTATTACAGTTACACACATTTATTTCCTTTGTGTGTATCGGAACAACACAAACACATAGGAGAAAAAAAGCAAATTGGACATAATTTCACACAAAACTCTAAAAATGGGCCAAACAAAATTGTTTGCAGTTTTCCAGAATTGTGGGTAAACAACTTTGTTTAAAAAAATTGATGCTTGTTCAAACTCACCTGTGGCAAGTATCAGATGTGGTTTAACAAAAAGATAGAGAGCACCATCAATTTCTAGGGATCACTTGAGACCTGTTTAAAAAATACTGAATTGACAACTAAGAAAAGGGACATGTGTAAAGACAGGGATCACAACAAGCATTTCACAATATTTTATTGGCATACACAGGACTGCAAACATTAAAAACATTTAAAACCACAAAAAATGAGGCTATGTCTTGCCTCTCCTTATATCCAAAATATGTGCCCTGGTGATAGAGCACATGTGTATAACACCAAATCCAGCCTGCCCCAAAAGAGAAACCTGTATGGAATAAATGGTGAACCTGGGCTGGCTAGCACACGAATATCAAGTTACCCAGGAGTAGAATAGTATCCATCAACAATTGGGCCAAAATAAGAGGCCAAGGATCATGGTACTACCTTAATAGAAAGGCGCCATAAGGATTGATAAAGTTAAAAAAGGTTAAAAACCAACCAATCTCTTCTGGGCACAAAGATATAACAGCAAATAAACAGTTCATTTAGCAGGCACATATATGTCAGTATGGGCTCACCCGAACAGATTACAGTCCTCTCTCTCAATTTCTAACTAAGACTGCCCATACCTTTGGTGTTTTCTTTCTCCCAGATACAATAAGGTGATATATACAGTCCAGTATCCCTGAGCAAATTTTGCAAAAATAAGATGTACGATGTGGTATCACTTTCAGCCTGAGCTGCAGCAGTTTCCAGCACCAAAGAGAAGTGTTCAACTCCACGCACAGTTCACACTGAGCAGGCTGCAGCTCCCTCACTTTACCCTGCAACTCCAACACACAGACTGCTCAGTTTTCCTAGCTGTCTTGTGCAGTCTCTATTCAGAGAGGGACCTTGCCTTGTCTCTCTCCTAGCTACAGCTCACATTTTGGCTGGTCACTTACCAGCTTCAACACACTCCACTTTGCTCAACATCTTCAGCAGACTGAGAGCTTCCAAGTGAACACATGCCCCGGGTCTTAGTCAAAGCTAGTCATGTGCAACTAATCAAGACCTGCAGTGCTAGCAATAAAACATTGTCCTATCTGGCTTTACTACACTATCAAATGAGATAAAATTTTGCAAAAATACAGGGACAAGAGAGAAAAATGCCTTGAATCGAGGTGCGGTTCACGGAGGCTCCAGACCAACTTTTAGGTATAGATATAGCAGCAAAATGAAAATATTCCTCATCTGCAGGAAATGAGGTAAGTATAGTTGTCAGGGACACCGCACTGCACTTGCTCACTGAGCCAGTGCGTGTGTCCTGAGTGAACAAACTATGCCCAAAGATACCTGTAGCAGAGCCGCAGCAGAGATGACATGTGTTTCTCAGTAACAGGACCTTCCACATGTGACTGCTAGTGGGCGGAGCCGGCCACACGTCTCTCAGAGGCAGAAGCAGTAGATAGAGAATGCTTCAGACCAAAGGACCTGCGGGCACGTGACTGCTAGTGGGCGTGGCCTAAGCTCCAGAGAGCTCTGAGGTGAAGGAAAACTCCTAGAAGGGTAACTACGGGACACAGTTACCAAGGGGCATATACAGAACGGATAATCAGAACGTAGCCAAGGGGTCATACACATAGAGGGCGACGAAGTACAAGAGGAGCAGGCAGAGCGGAGTCAGAACGTAGCCAAGGGTCATACACGTAGAGAGCGACGAAGTACAAGAGGAGCAGGCAGAGCGGAGTCAGAACGTAGCCAAGGGTCATACACGTAGAGGGCAGCAGAGTACAAAAGGGACAGGCAAAACTCGAAACAGGGACACAGCCAAATCAGAACCAGACAGACAGAATGTAGCACAGGCACAAAGCACTGGCACAAGCACAACAGGGTCACACACACTCGGCCAAGGGTCAGAGTATAAGCGACAGAGGATGGCCCCACAATGAGGCTATAAAAAGCCTCCCAGAATCCCAGAGAGAGGCCATCCCGGTTAACCCTAAAACCACCTAATCCCAGAAACTCAGCAGACCATGACAATAGTAAAACATTATTTTACTAGCAACATAGTTAAAAAGTGTAAAAAGTGTAAAAATTAAAATCGAAACATACAAAGAGAATAAAAGGACAACTGTCTACGCGTTTCGAGCATAACGGCTTAATGATCTGTTATGCTCGAAACGCGTAGACCAGTGTCTTTTTATTCTCTTTGTATGTTTCGATTTTTAATTTTTCCCTTTTTTAACTATGTTGCTAATAAAATAATAAAAGGCTAATAAAAGGCATTTTTCAACAGTTGGTGAGCTGATATACAACTTTTCTATTTTTTTTTTCAGCGCTGCAATTTTGCTGTAAGTGTGACCCCTTCGCCCCTTTCTTATTCTCACCATCAGCTGGTTCACCTTTTACCGACACTGTGGATCCATCTCGTGCCCATAACTTCTGACTGTCCGAAATCAGAAGTTACGTCACAAGAGCTCAATGCAAGACTATGAGAGCTGAAACGAGGCCAGAATGTGGCTTTCATAGAGATGTAATGAAAAGTGACCTCCGGCGTGTTCCATTTAGCTATATTATCATATCTGATAATTTCCCTCATGATGTAAACATGTGAAAAAAATTAATTAAAATTAATGAATTATTAGTATAAAAAGGAGGAAATTGAAGAAAACAAGTCATGGTCTCATATTCTCTTGTATTTGATTTTTCCTAACATTGAGGCTAAGTGCACACGTTCAGGAATGTTTGCAGAATATTCCTGAGCAAAAACTGACTTTTTTCGCGGTAAAAACGTTTTTGCGCGGATTTTGCGCTTTTTTGGTGCATTTTTGACGCGTTTTTACCGCAATTTTTCCCTGAACTTTCTAGGTCAATAATATAGCGGAAAAAAACACTAGAATTCCGTGAAATTAATGAACATGTTGCTTCTTTTTCCACGATGCGTTTTTTTCGCGGAAAAAAGCGCACCATGTACACAAAAATTGCGGAATTCATTCTAAATGATAGGATGCTTAATTCATGCATTTTTGAGTCGTTTTTTCACGCGAAAAAATGCGAAAAAAACTCAAATAATCCTGAATGTGTGCACATAGCCTCAACCTTGAGAATTGTCTGTTTTTTCCTGAAACCTGATTATGTCTTTTGCCATCTTTTGGTGATATCCTTAGATCTGACACATATCTAGCAGCACATACTTGCATCAATATTCTGTTTATATTTTCTGCTGTCAGGCAATTAAAATAATTCAGAGAAAATTGAAGTTTGTTACAATTGGGATTGCCATTAATAACCTAGGTAGCAGGTTGAATTCTGTTCCAAGGGAATTGTGGGCAATCAATATGGTGAGACGAGAATCAGGGAAGAGCAATGGAGGCTTTACAAGCAATGATGTGGCCACAGTATTATTAGTAAAGAAAACAAGATAAACACATTTATTGATTCTGCGTTTGGACTGGCAGCACCGGGTGAACCGACTGTGACCTTCATCATCAGAGATAATCTGTCTTTAATTCATTTTTTAGCTCTTCTTCTTCTTTTAAGTTATCTATGTTATGAAATAACTCCTCAGAGTATATGAAGAAAAACTCTAAGAGGCCGATGACCTCTTTTCAGATAGTACACAATAATTTTATTTTGTCCGTCTTGTTCAAACTTTTTTCTAATGCAGGTTATACATGATTATATATTTACTTGAAATTGTACTAGTTAAAAGCTTTATCCTGGCTGGACATGATCGGTGCACCTTCTTGTTTTTCAAGTCTGCTGTAAGAGAAATGTAAGGTAGTAAGTTAGTAACACCGTATTCAAATGAATGGGAATGGGATGCTAAGTCACCTCTCATGGACAAGCTGTGAGATGGGATAGTCAAGGAGTTTGAGATCAGAAGCCAGGAGGATACATCATGAACAAAAGGAATAGACAAATACATAGGTAACATTCTGAGGTCAGAATACCAGGAGATAGCAGATCAGAGCAAAAGGGGTTAAACAGAGGGATTGTAAGAACGAGATCCAAGGTCAGGTAACGAAAGATCAACAAACAGAAAACCAAGGCACAGCGAGAATAAACCACACAGTAGCTGAATGTACCTATGACAGAGGTCTGGGAGAAGCAGCCCAGTTAAGTAGCCTGACAATAACCTGGGACACAGAGCACCTGGAGACAGCGAGTGCCTCCCAGTCTCAGGTTGGCTGAGCTGTAAATCAACACACCGGCAGTTCAGCACGCCCCTGCACCAGACTGGACGACTGAGCTGTCAATCAAAGTGCTGACAACTTCAGCACTCCCCTGTACCAGTTAGCCAAAGTTGCATCATTGTAACGTGAGATGATGAGTGTGGACAGTTAATCAGCATAAAATCATCATTGGCAATCAAAGTTAAAAATAAATAAAAAAATAAAACATAGCACTATAAAAGATAAAGAAGTTTGTTGAAAAATAGTAATTGAAATGTAGCTATGTATCTGTTTATGTGTGTTCTTTTACAACTGTTTACTAGTCTATAATTTGACAGCCATACAAGCTACATCTATACTGTGACCTGCTGCGACAATTTGTTTTCTTTATGCGTACCTACCTACAATTTCTTATTATGTCCTTTTTGGCAAAGGATGAATAATTGGGGTTGAAATTGTCAAAGTTTATTATAGCGTTCTACAAAATGTATGGTAAAAGAAAAAGTGTCAATTGCAATGGATGGAATGGTGTAAAAATGAAATCAACACATTTAAGAACCGCTAGTGGTAAAAGCACCACTATCACCATCACCACCATCACCCACACCAGCAGGAATCCTACCAGACACAGGCCACATTTGGCCTTCTTGTCTTCCTGAAAGTGTGTTACTCGATAGGAAGTGAGCTGCATTATGGAATATATGGCAAATCACTTATCTCAGACACAGCAGGATGATGTTACCTCTGAAAGCGACACCGTTAGTATGAGTTAGTTTTTTGCATTGAGTAGTCTACCTGATAGGGATAATATTTGGACTGTTTTTAATATTAAAAAACATGACAAATCTGTCAGTGTGCTGTGTTATTAAACTGGCTTTTAGTTTCTACCAGTTGCCATTTATTTGCATGGTGAGCTCACTTTGACATTACTAAAGCTGATTTTGAAAGATTCTCAAGAGTGCTGAGCAATAAAAGTGTAGGTATAATAAAAGTGTAGTGGTTGTTCATATTTGTTTTGCAGCAAAGGAATTTAGTTCTTTTGCATTTGAAGGTATTGACCTATATATTAGATCTCGGCTTTAGTTTACTTAGTGTGATAAGATTTTGAAGATTTCGGAATAAAAGTTATCTATGGTTTCTTATTTAAGGAGGCCTAGGACTGTTTTCATGTTCAGGATTAGAGTCAAATAATGAAAAAATTGTCTAAGAAATTAAGAGGATCTTCTCCTGATATAGGGGATTTTTTTGAATACGTAATTCCTTAAATGTTTTCATAAAATAAATTTCTGAAGTTATATGCGACTCTAGTCCCCATCGCGCTCCAGGTGGTCTGGTGATAGGTGATCCAGTTAAATTTTAAAAAAAATGTTAGCAATAATTAGTTTTATTTTTTCTTTTAGAAATGGTTGACGCACTCAGGGCCGGCTCCAGATTTTCGTGGGCCCTGGGCGATAGAGTCTGAGTGGGCCCCTTTAACACATATCACAATTCATGATGCACAGATACGTTGGAAACATGTAGGTATACAACACAGGGACTAGCACAGACATGCACACAGATACAGTACGCAAACATGCACATACATAGAAGGAGGGTGCCGATCCTGCTGGTGAACACAGCACTGGATAGCAAGAAGAAGGATTCATAGATTTGTAGAATGCACTCCATCCAGGTAAAATTCAAAGAAGCTTATTTAGTCCATAATATATAAAAAAAAGCCTAAAAACAACCTAAACCTAGTATAACAGTGCAGACCTGACACTGTCTGTAGGTTACTGTGCACAATCCTGCTGACAGGTTCCCTTTAAGAGCTAATAAAAGGCAAATCTTAAAGTTTGGACCTCGTCGGTTTCTGGAGGTGCAGCTAGCTTCTCTTCTGTCCATTTTCTTTCTGGAGTACCTCCTTCAATAAATCTGCAGCCATTGCCATGTTGCCATTTGGTATGTCCTTTCTCCTGCTGCGTGTAGTGCATGCATCCGGGACTTCCTGTCCACCTGTGTCTCAGATGGTGTCTTCCTGGAGCTGTGCATTCCACTGATGTCAATGGAGCACTTGCTTCTTATATGCACAGCTTCCGTGAAGCCGGATGTGACGTTATAGGCGGCGGAAGTCAGGCCCGCATTCACATGTTGGATGCGGCGGGAGTTCTTTTCATCCACTGCCACCATTGGTCATTGGGGGTTGCTGTGGGTTATTTAATGGGCGCCATTGACACACAACACATCGTCCCCTGAGGAAGCAACAAGCGAAACGCGCGTCGGGGCTTCAGCGCATGGGTTCGGCATAAATCATGGGTAAGAGGCAATTATGTTATATCTACATTTGCACTTGTGCCACTTTATAATTACCTCACATTATGTTTGGCAGTCCATTCATTTATATATTCATTTGTATTTAACTATTGAATTATGGTTGTAATGAATGGAAACTGCCAATTATCCCCCTTTAGCTAGCATTTATATTTCTGGAGGGAATGTCCTAGTACATATATATGGTACACATTGTGGTACATATTATTGCCCGGGTGTCTAGGGTTTTCTTCTGATTTATATAATATGCCATCCTATGCTCCATGGTTGTATTGCTGCCTGCCTACCTTGTGTTTAATATAAAATAATGTATGGATTTGACTCACTATGTATATTATCTTGTCTATGTGTATCTTATTTTTTTGGATTAATTTAGACATTTTGTTATTTTGAAATAGCAATCTTTTTTGACATATGCTAAAGTCTTTTGGATAGTTAATCCACATTAATACTGGGATATTGAAACTCTGTTTCTTAATTATTATCTAGAGCCATTGCAGTGACGTCAGGTTTAGTTCTTTTATTTTGTTTATTCTTTTATTTATGTAATTGGGTATGCTGTATTGTTTTTTTTGTCACCTTTGTAAAATCTCTTGTACATTTTTTATAAACACTATCTTTCTAGATTAAATATAAAATGAACTAGTTCTGTTCATTTTGTTCTGTAACCCACACTCCTGAAAGCCATATGCTACCTGTCAGGTGTCAGGGGCAGTGCTGAAGAGGCATCTCTGGACTGGAAGAGGGTAAGTAAAGCTCAGTTTGTTATTTTATGGGAATAAAATAGTTGAAAAGGAAGTAACCCTTTGAGCTCTTTCTTATCAGAACTACCTCTATTCAACTGTGTTTGGGTCGGAGATTTAACACGTCTTTTTCTAATTTGAGTCTATTTTCACACTTTGTAGCTACAACATTTGCAGTATTTCTAATCTTCTGGCTATCATTGTGGACTCACTGATGGATTAACATTTTTTTTTTTAATCTCATCTTTAATTCTCTTCGTTATTAAAGAAATTAGTCACTCTGCCAAAGCGCTTGTCAATAGAGTTATCACTTCATGTACCTTTGGCATCTATTCAACAGGCTGCATGTCTGAGAAAAACAAAATGTGTCATCGTATCCTCTGGAGCTGCACAATCAAATTAAAGTCCCATTTCGTAAGGCACGGAGAGTTCACGACCTTCATCGCCTGCCTATTGCTTTCTTTATGATGAAACACTGATACCATATATATCAAACTTTATTAAAGTAACCTCTTCACCTGCCCCCTTTAGCTGCAATTTGTTTGGTTCCTGTACTTTGCATATAGCTATTTCCAAGAATTATATCGCCAGTGAAAGTCATATTTATCTATAAGTAATGATAAAAGTGATATATGGAGGTTTACTTTGTTTTTTACTACAAAAACACCCACCTAAAACAGAAAAGAATATCTAGATAAAATGTAGAAACCTGAAGAAATTGAATTTTTTTTTATTTGGTGTATGAATTTTGTAAAGCGGATTGAGAGATATAACAGCGGCAATACATTATACTGTACTTACTACTTCTTTTAGACTTTCAAATTTTGATCAGCTTAGAATTAGACTAGACTTAAATATATTACA
This sequence comes from Oophaga sylvatica, assembly GCA_033576555.1. Lineage (NCBI taxonomy): Eukaryota > Metazoa > Chordata > Amphibia > Anura > Dendrobatidae > Oophaga > Oophaga sylvatica. Next base: position 130,944,405 of record JARQOD010000007.1, read on the forward strand.
GAAGGCCATGCTCAAGGATAAATTTGATGCATCTATAGATTAGAGATGAGCAAACAATTTTGAACAGAATTAAATTTTATTCAAATTTTACAAAATCTTCATTTGCCATCTGCGCAAATTCAACAAAATGCATTGTTCTGGACTGTAAGAGAAAAGTCTTATACTCACCGCCCACCTTCGGTCCTCACCTGTCTGGACCTCAACGTATCTGCTGATAATCACCACTCTTGCTGAAAGCCCCAAGCCTCTCACACTAGGCCAGGACTTACAACTGATAAGGCACAGGACAGTTCTGCGCATGTACGCATAACGTCAAAGTGTAAGTCGTGACGTCTCGATGGTGTGAACCCTCCTGAAGTCTTCCGGCTGTCATCATGTGATCACTAGACTGCAAAGAGGACCTAACGAGCATTGGGGAGGAGTCGGAGAGATTAG
>JARQOD010000007.1:130944939-130972221 GCA_033576555.1 Oophaga sylvatica
TGCATACTTTTGATGCTGAATTTCATGGTGAGGACACAGGAGAGACTTTCTTCTAATGATTCTTCCATGAAGGCCGTATTTGTGCAAGTGTCTCTGAACATTAGAACATTGTACCACAACTCCACAGTCTGATAAATCTTCCTGAAGGTCTTTTACAGTCAAGTGGGGGGGTTCTGATTTTCCTCTCTAGCAATCCTACAAGCAGCTCTCACTGACATTTTGCTTGGTCTTCCAGACCTTATCTTAACCTCCACTGTTCCTGCTAGCTGCCATTTCTGAATTACATTTTGAACTGAGGAAAGGGAAACTTGAAAATGCTTTGCTATCTTCTTATAGCTTTCTACTGCTTTGTGGGCTTCCACGACTTTCGTTTTCAGAGTGCTAGGCAGCTGCTTAGAAGAACCCATGGCTGCTGTTTTTTGGCACAAGGTTAGAAGAGGCTGGGTTTTTACAAAGCTGGAAGATTTGCATCACCTGGCCTTTCCTAATGATGATAGTGAACAAGCCATAACCTTAACAGGCTAATTAAGGTCTGAAATCTTGGTCAAACTTATCCGAGCACACAAATCTCCAAGGGTGACCAAACTTTTACATTGGTCCATTTTCCTTTTTGTAATTTTTAAAATGTAAAAGATGAATATATATAAATAGATACATTTTTGCCTAAAATACAAAGAAAATGTGTCATCTTTATCTTTAGGACTTTTAGAGAGCATTTCATCTTCAATGCGTATAATTGTTCACAATAACAGTATTCTTGACCAAGGGTGCCTAAACTTTTACATGCCACTGCAGTCATTAAAGAGGTTGTCCAGTCCAAACCGATAAGTCTCCAGTCACCTTGCGCGACACCAGACTTATGATTTCCCCCAGGACACACACTGTGCACTGTGGGGATTCTCCTGTTTCTGAGCAGATAGCAGTGGGTATATATGTGTGATACATACTCCTGTCCAGAGCCTGTCCAGTGGGCTCAGTCTTGGTCCATACACTTGGACGGCCTTGTCACTAGTCGGGGCATGGCCTCGCTCAATACAGGTGTATGGAGCGGGGCTGCACCCAATTTATGTATAACACAAAGATGCGACTCAGAACCCGGCGAATCTGCGGAGAGCACAGTGCATGCGCTGGAGAAATTTATAAGTCTGCAGTCACACAGAGTGACTGCAGACTTATCATTTTGGACCGGACAACTCCTTTAAGGCATTGCAGACTTTGTTAATCAACAACACGTTTTTGGTCCACATTACCCACTTGCACACCTACTATGCACTAGCATGCCTTTTTGTCCCCTTTAGTCACCAGGGTTGGGCGCTCCTTGACTTCTTCTATAGCCCAAACATCAACTTACACTTCAGTGCACACCAAAACACTTTTTAGCAATTGTAATATATATCTTCAAGCTTGGAATTTTGCCACGAGGCATGCTGAAAAGCTCAAATATACATTTTTTCTTAATAGGAATTTGCTGCAGTCACAATGAGACGATCCTTCGGCTTTCGACTTGTACGAGCCTCGGAAGAGCTGAGGCTCCAATCTGTAGATTAGCAATGTCACATTACAGAACTGTTCTCACATGTGATGACGGACTGGATAGCACGTAGCTCATTATTCATATTTCAGCGATCGGTTGCTAAAGGTTTGATTTTCTGCAAGCAGTATGCAATGAATCAATTCATTACAAGGCTAATAGCTAGGAAGGACTAAACGACTTGGACAAGCCAAACCACGTTCATCAAAAAGTCAAACATGTAATGACTGAATGAAAAATAAGAAAGATGATATTGTGCTCATGTTTCCTCAACATAGCCAGAAAATTATACAGGGCTACAACCTTGTAAACAGCAAGAAAAGGGGGAAAAGATGAATAAATCACTTGACAATCCTGTTATCTCCTTCAGGAAGAGACGATGAAGGACATGCACAAAGCTATCAATGCAGAACCGGAAATCAGGGAATGTCTTGCCCTATTGTCTAACCATTCACCCTAATTTTCCTAATACCGCTGGACTCTTGACCACCCAGGTGTGCTGTGCAGGAGCGTTCAGCTAGGCTGATATAGGGTTGATCTGCAATTCCCTACACAAATCATTTCCCCAGGGCCACTGTTCAGGGGAGAAACAATGATAGGTCAGCTTTTTATGAGATGGAAAAACTCTTTTTAAATCAATGTATACCCATTTTTATGGAACATTTCATCATTCATGGTGATTCGGCTGCTGTAGATGTTCTATCATAAATTGTTCAATCCCTCAATTATAGAGTGCTTTGCTTGTTCGTTGCTGGGTTGTTTTAGACGTTAGCAACATTGGTTCCCTGGAAAATAGAATGACATTTCCATCTCCAAAAAGCTTGTCGGCAGAGGGAAGCATGAAGCGCTCTAAAATTTCCTGGTAGATGGCTGCACTGACCTTGGTCTTGATAAAACACAGTGGACCTACACCAGCAGATGGCTCCCCAAACCATCACTGATTGTGGAAACTTCACACTAGACCATGGAAATCAAGGTCCCAGAGTCTGGAAGAAGAGCGGAGAGGCCGCAATCCAAGCTGCTGGAGGTCTAGTGTGAAGTTTCTATCTTTTCTCTCAGTTGTTTATATCAGTCACTGACAGTAGCATTTAAAATATGAGATTACTGGATCCCGACACCCACCTCCCCTCAATTCAATCACAGGGTGCTATGGGTTTCTCTAGCAGCCAGTGGCCTACTAAAGCCCCCAAGGCCGTCCTCTTCGTTTCCATGTGAAGTCTAGCCTGCAATAAAGTCAATTCAATCCCCTAATGTGACTAAAATGTAAAAAAATAAAATAAAATGTTTAAAGTATAAAAAAAACAATTGCAATTTGAATCACCCTCTTAACAAAAAGAAATAAAAAACACATTTGGTATCTGTAAAAGTCCAATCTATAGTAAACGCTATAAAGAAAAGTAAATCAAAATGCCAGAATTGCCGTTTTTATTATTACTATAACTGTATAAAATTTGCAATAAAAAGCAATCACAACATCGTGTATACTCCAAAATGGTGCCAATGAAAAGTCAGTTCACCATGCCGTACAGAGCTCTATTGATGGAAAAATAAAAATTAAACCCATTTGTTTTTTACATCACCTAAATTAAAAAATAAATACGAATGCGAGTTTGGTACAGCAATAATTGCACAGACCTGGAGAATCATGTTGACAAGAAATTTCTACTGCGCAGTGAACACGGTAAAAACAAAAAAGCAATGTCAGAATTTACTTTTTGCACCATTGCACTCCATTTCTATTTTTTCCCCTGTATTTTTCGATCTATTATTTGATATTGTGAATGGTAGAATTTCCGAAACTACAACTCGTCCCGCAAAAAAAAAAAAACAAGCTCTCACATGGCTATGCCGATGAAAAAAAAAAAAAAGAAGAAAAAGTATGGCTGTTGGAAAAAGGGGAGGAAAAACACGAATGTCCAAAAATGAAAATCGGCTGCCGGGAGAAGGGGTTAAATTTTCTCTCTGCGCCGGAGAATATACTAGTGGTGTACAAGCTGTGAGAAATAAATAAGTGATCAGAGCGATGCATGAATATAATAATACTTATAAGTATCTATTAGCGTCTGAACAGTATAAGAAAAGACAAACGATGTGACCGGCATTGACTAAACATGGATTAATTATGACGCAAGGTTACTTCACTGTCATCCCCGGTGTCAATAGAACAAACGAGCGGTACAGCGTCCTTGGCTTGTCATAACGTTAACTGATTTAAGGATTTCTCTGAAGATGAGCGGACCACAGGCTGAATTAACAAGACATTGATGAGGTTTATGGATTTAAGCAAAGATTAGTGGCGGTGAGCTCCCGTGCCTTTCATGAAACCTGTAGCGCAGCAGTGGTGCTTTGGCTCTAACGATTAGAAAAAAAGATTTGATTTGGAAACACAAAGAAATGTTGCAGAACAGAAGGATAAAAATCGCAAAACATTCAGTTCGTTTCTTGACTAGGTTTTGTTTAAAAGGGGATCTTTTAAATTAAAAATTATCACATGGCATCTACTAGTGATTGGCTGTAATTAACGCCTTCCCCCCCCCACAGACTGTTTTCACCTTCGTAACCAGGCCAAATTTAACAATTTTGACCATTGTCACTTTATGTGGTAATAACTCTGGAATGCTTCTGCAGAACTTTACATAATCATCGCTGATCAATCTACATTCCCTATCAATATGTGTTTGGAATGAGGGAGGAATCCCACGCAAACATGGGGAAGAACATGCAAACTCCTTGCAGATGTTGTCCTTGATAGGATTTGAACCCAGGACCCCAGTGCAGCAAAACTGTAGTGCTAACCACTGAGCCACCATGCTGCACTACGTTACACACGTCTACTTTACATCAGCACAATTTTTGAAACACAATTTTTTTTTATTTTAGGAAGTTCGAAGGGTTAAAAGTTGATTAGCGATTTCTCATTTTTCCAACAAAACCATTTTTTTTAGGGACCACATCTCATTGGATGCGACTTTGAGGGCCTATATAACAGAAAATTCCTCAATTTGACACCATTCTAAAAACTACATCTCTTAAGGTGCTCAAAACCACATTCAAGAAGTTTATTAACCATTGAGTGCTTCATAGAAACTGAAGCAATGTGGACGGAAAAAAATGAACATTTAACTTTTTTTCACAAAAATTTTAATTTAGACACATTTTTTTAGTTTTACAAGGAAAACAGGAAAAAATGGATTCCTAAATGTGTTGTGCAATTTTTCCTGAGTACGCTGATACCCCATATGTGGGTGAAAACTACAGTTTTGGCGTACAGCAGGGCTCAGAAAGGAAGAAGTACCGCTTGACTTTTTGAACGCAAAATTGGCTGGAATCATTAGCAGACACCATGTGTCATTTAGAAAGCCCTTGTGCTTAAAGGCCGGAGTCACACTAGCAAGAAATACGGACGAGTGCTATGCGAGAAAAAAATCGCATTGCACTCGGACCAATGGTAATCTATGGGGCAGCTCCCATCAGCCGATTTTTTTCTTGGCCATATTATATGGGCTGAGAAAATCGCAGCATGCTGCGATTGTCACCGTATTACACTCGTATTATGCCAATGAAAGTCTATGGGGGCTAGAAAAATACCGATTACACATGGACCATACGTGTGACTTGCGAGAAATACGCACCGTGTCCTTTAGAAAAGCCGGCAATTCAGTGCGGTATATTGTAAAATCACACTGACATGTTTAATAAAGAATCAAAAGAATAGATATATACACATAGAATACATATATATACATGTCATTGAGACATATATATATATTTATAGTTCATAGCGTTCTACATAGCATAATAGCCACTAAATCAATTGCCAGCTTCTGTAAAATCATTACAGAACCCAACATGATATGACACATGGTTTACATATAGTAAACCATGTCATATCAAAACGATCTATATATGTCAGTGTTTAATAAATTTATTAGTTTGTGTGATGAAAAATTTGGAACTCTAGGGGTTAAATTTAAGGCTATAATCACGGAAAAATATTGCGTGGGCTTCCACGCAATTTTCTCCGCCAGAGAGGGAAAGCCAGTGACTGAGGACAGATATTAATAGCCTACAGAGGGACCATGGTTTTTGGGCCCCCCGGCTACAAACATCTGGCCCCAGCCACCCAAGAAAAGGCACATCTATAAGATGCGCCTTTTCTGGCACTTAGCCTCTCTATTCCCATTGCCTTTAGCAGTGGCTCATGGATTAATAAGGGTTAATGTCACCTTGCTATTGAAAGGTGACATTAATCCGGATTAATAATGGAGAGGTGTCTGTCAATAAGACAACTTTTTGAGCCTTTCTTCTTGCTGCATAAGTGACTTGACGACTTTATTGTTCAAGTTGGTGCGATTACAGTGATATCATGTTTATACTGTTTTTTATGTCTGGCTGCTATCACGTACTAAAAGACCCTTTTTTTTGCAAAACTACATCACCATATTTTGAGAGGTATAATTTTTCTATATTTCTGCAGAGTCATGTGAGGGTTTGTTTTTGTAGGGCAAGTTGTCTTTTTTATTGATGTCATTTTTAGGCACATGACCTTTTTGATGTATTCCAATTTTTGGGAGGTAGAATGAACAAAAACCAGCAATTCAGGATTTTTTTTTTATTTTCCTTTTGCAGTTCCACGTTTGGTAAAATTTATAAGGCAGCTTTATTCTTCTGGTCAGTACGATTACAGCGATGCCACATTTAAATCTTTTTTTATGTTCTGGTGCTTTTACATAAAAACTACTTTATATAAAAAATAATTATTTTTGCATTGCTTTATTCTAAGAATATATACGTTTTTTATTTTTCCGCTTATGGCAGCTTGTTTTTTGCTGGACAAGATGACGTTTTCAGCAATAACATTTTTATTTACATTTGTCTTTTTAATCGCATTTTATTCCACTTTTTGTTTGCAGTATGATGAAAAAACTGTTCTTTTTTGTTTGTTTTTTTACTGTGTTCCATAAAGGGGTTAACTAATGGGACAGTTTTATAGGTCAGGCAACACCATGAGTACTTTTTTTGTCTATTTTATTCAGAAAAATAATTATTTATGGGTACAATATATATACAGTACAGACCAAAAGTTTGGACACACCTTCTCATTCAAAGAATTTTATGTATTTTCATGACTATGAAAATTGTAGAATCACACTGAAGGCATCAAAACTATGAATTAACACATGTGGAATTATACATTACACTTTACAAAAAAGTGTGAAACAACTGAATATGTCTTATATTCTAGGTTCTTCAAAGTAGCCACCTTTTGCTTTGATTACTGCTTTGCACGCAGAAAAGGTGAACAGCTGGACTCTACATGCCTGGTTCCCACCGTGAAGCATGGAGGAGGTGGTGTGATGATGTGGGGGTGCTTTGCTGGTGACACTGTTGGGGATTTATTCAAAATTGAAGCGGTGAGCGGTCCAGCTCACCCCAAACCATCTCGATTGGGTTCAGGTCTGGTGACTGTGGAGGCCAGGTCATCTGGCGTAGCACCCCATCACTCTCCTTCATGGTCAAATAGCCCTTACACAGTCTGGAGGTGTGTTTGGGGTCATTGTCCTGTTGAAAAATAAATGATGGTCCAACTAAACGCAAACCGGATGGAATAGCATGCCGCTGCAAGATGCTGTGGTAGCCATGCTGGTTCAGTATGCCTTCAATTTTGAATAAATCCCCAACAGTGTCACCAGCAAAGCACCCCCACACCATCACACCTCCTCCTCCATGCTTCACGGTGGGAACCAGGCATGTAGAGTCCATCCGTTCACCTTTTCTGCGTGCAAAGCAGTCATCAAAGCAAAAGATGGCTACTTTGAAGAACCTAGAATATAAGACATATTTTCAGTTGTTTCACACTTTTTTGTAAAGTGTAATGTATAATTCCACATGTGTTAATTCATAGTTTTGATGCCTTCAGTGTGATTCTACAATTTTCATAGTCATGAAAATACAGAAAAATCTTTGAATGAGAAGGTGTGTCCAAACTTTTGGTCTGTACTGTATATATATTTATTATTTTATGAATTTTAAAAAATATTTGAACACTTTTTTTTAACTTTTTAATTTAGTCGCTCTATGTGACTTTCACTTTCAGCACTCTGATCACAGCTATAAAGCATGTCATTGCAGTAGTATTGCTGTACTTTATAACTTATCAATGCTGCAGACCCAAGCTTGTTAGACCACCTTGGCAACAATCATCCCTTCGCGACTATGCAGGGGCGCCAATTGGAGGGCAAAGACACGCAGATGGCACACTTATGTAAAATACGGACACGCGGATGGCACACTGATGTAAAATACAGACACGCGGATGGCACACTGATGTAAAATATGGACTTTCAGATGGCACACTGATGTAAAATACGGACACGCGGATGGCACACTGATGTAAACTATGAACACACGGATGGCACACTGATGTAAAATATGAACACACGGATGGCACACTGATGTAAAATACGGACACGTGGATGGCACACTGATGTAAAATATGAACAAATGGATGGCACACTGATGTAAAATATGAACATGCGGATGGCACACTGATGTAAAACACGGACACGCGGATGGCACACTGACGTAAAATATGAACACATGGATGGCACACTGATGTAAAATATGAACACGCGGATGGCACACTGACGTAAAATATGAACACATGGATGGCACACTGACGTAAAATATGAACACATGGATGGCACACTGACGTAAAATATGAACACATGGATGGCACACTGATGTAAAATATGAACAGCGGATGGCACACTGATGTAAAATATGAACACGCGGATGGCACACTGATGTAAAACACGGACACGCGGATGGCACACTGATGTAAAATATGAACACGCGGATGGCACACTGATGTAAAATATGAACACGCGGATGGCACATTGACGTAAAATATGAACACATGGATGGCACACTGATGTAAAATATGAACACGCGGATGGCACACTGATGTAAAATATGAACACGCGGATGGCACACTGATGTAAAATATGAACACGCGGATGGCACACTGATGTAAAACACGGACATATGGACGAAAATTGTTTGAGTTTTCAGGATGAAGATCACACGGCTTTTCTCTTCTGACACTGGTCTTTCTGAGAACTGGCTACCCCTATGGGTTCATGTGGCCATCACAGATGGTAGATACTTGTGACCCCTTTCAATAAGCTAATTTGCAGAAAGCCACAACTTCCACAGCAATGGGCATGGTAAGGCAATGAATTGGCATTTCATAATCTATAGTCGTGTATGGTCAAGTATCTGGCAAGTAACTGGCAAAGCAAATTACCAATAGTTTTTTCCAGTGAAATATTTTGTATTACATGTGAAATAAATGAATATTAGCATTCAGTGACTGCACTTTAAATACACAGTTCATATTAATATTTTACTAAAATTGCTACTGATGTAAAATGAATGCACACTAGAAGAGCCTTGGCATTGCCCTGCAGCCTGATTCCGTGTTATTAGCGCTTGCTGGGTGCAGCTCGGCTGCTGTGATGGGAACAGCTGAATGTCTTGTAGAAGCTTTGAAGAAAACTGTATGCAAAGCAATTTGCAACTGTGAAGATATGAGACAAAAGAAGTTATAAGAAACCATCTGTAGCACGCAGATCTAGGGAGGGAGTATAATATAAAAAAGGACCAAAGCCGTGAAAGCAAACTGCAAAAACCAATTTGTGCCTTTGTATTGTTTTATCTTTAATATATTGAAGCGCCAAGTATGAGAGTAATATACACCTTCACCGGGAAACGTGTGAAAACTCCAGTTTAAGATTAGCTATTATGACTTAAAGTGCACATGCTTTTAAGATACTATGCAAGAATAGCAAAGGCCCTGCACTTAGAAGCAGAGTAGAGTGAATGTTTCAAAATTTGGTTCCGATTATGATCGGCAGTGAATACTGTATTTTCAATATTCGCAGAACACAGCTGAACGTCATTGGAGTCAATGGGAGTAGAAATGACCAAATATGTTCGAAACCGATCATCAAACTTAAATTCGGCACGAATAGGATGCCAATATGGCAAATTCAGATTCGGTGACAATTCCGAACATATTCGCTCAACTCTACTTAAAAGGAATCTGTCAATAATCTCGACATGAATGTTTAGTGCATACATGTCTTCCCATGAAATAACAGTTTTCTGATCATCTTTTGTTAAATAACTACATGTGTTGTTCTTTCTGTAAACATATAAAATACCAATCATTGACTTTGTCACTTGGGTGTCCCTGTGTTGAGCAAACATGCTGGGATAAGGTGTTATCGGAGCATGCTCGGGTGCTATCAGAGTGACTTCAGCGTGCTCGAGAAATATGTTCAAGACCTCTGCGGCTGCATATCTCGCAGCTGTTCGACAGTTGCAACACATTCAGGGATTGCCTAAAAAATCATATCTCCTTTGCAGCATGTGTCTCCATTTGATGCATTTTTTATGATTTTGGCAAGTGGACACGGGCACGCATCCATCTTACCTTGGCACCCTCCATTTTGGTGGAGCTGATTCAAACTGGTGTTAAAATGCTAAAATTTACAACGTTTTTGTTGCTTAAAAGCTTTAATAAATTGTCCCTCAGTCCGCAAAGATACATGACATCTGAAAATCCAACAATGAGTATGTGTTCTGTCCATGAAAAATGTGAGTACGTACGTGAAAAATTGAGTCAGGAGAGCTCTAGCTTAACAAGGGGGTGATAGCTTCTGAAAACCATGTGCACTCATGTGCTGCCCTAATACCTGAATGCCGAATGTCTAATGCTTCACAGGGGTGGAGTGAGTATTAGAAACTCACAGGAGCATCACAGAATTTTGTAACATAGAATCATAGAATGGTAGAGTTGGAAGGGACCTCCAGGGTTATCTGGTCCAATCCCCTGCTCAAAGCAGGATTCACTAAATCATCTCAGTCAGATGTCTGTCCAGCCTCTGAAGACTTCCATTGAAGGAGAACTCACCACCTCTCGTGGCAGCCTGTTCCACTCATTGATCACCATTACTGTCAAAAAGTTTTTTCTAATATCTAATCTGTGTCTCCTCCCATTCAGTTTAATCCCATTGCTTCTAGTCTTTCCTTGTGCAAATGAGAATAAAGATGATCCTTCTACAATGTGACAGCCCTTGAGATATTTGTAGACCGCTATTAATTGTCCTCTCAATCTTCTTTTTTGTAAGCTAAACATTCCCAAATCCTGCAACCGTTCCTCATAGGACATGGTTTGCAGACCGGCAGGGTGGATTTGATTTAAATCAAACTGATTTAAATCACGATTTAAATCACGATTTAAATCACTAGTCAGTAAGGCTTGATTTAAATCAGTGATTTAAATCAAAGTTTCTACCAGACCGGTATATCTAATTTCATCATGTGCGATACGCCCCAGACCGGTGTATCTAATTTCATCATGCGCGATATGCCCCAGACCGGTGTATCTAATCCCATAATGCGATACACTACACTCAGCACTGTATCTAGATACATGCAGTGTGTCATGTGCTGTGAATAATCCCAGTGTGTGATACTCTCCACGTATCTGTGCTCAGTTTATAATACAGCGAGCAGCATGAACTAACAGAATAGATGCTGCCGGTCGTCCTCAGTGACAGCCTACTTGTCAGTATCACTGGCAGTCCCCAACAAAATGGCTCCGCTCTGTGAGCCTAAACTACATCCTCTGTTATTACAAACACCTAGTAACGGAGGAGAGAAGTCACACGTGATCAGACCCCGCCTGCATTTACTACTGTCGCAATACGAGCTAGCAGTTTATATTTCAGCAGCTGCTCTGCCTAGTGTTTAAAAGTGGAAATACCAAACATTTTACAATTATTTTTTCAGATTTTATTTCTCGGCCTGCAATAAACCTCAGATCGTACACACAAACAGATCCAGACTTGTCTGTCTGTGGCTATGCTGCAGTATTGTGCTCAAAGTTTCACTTTCATTTTCTTGTCTGCTTGCCCTTCCTCCTCCTCACACTTAGATTCACATTCTTCTTGTGTTGTGCAGATCTATTCCACTCCAAACAATCAGAAACATATTGTCTAACTTCTTGGACTTGGCACTGAAGGGGTTGATTCTGTATTCATAGGTTTGTAGAACAATGGGATTAAGGTCTTTTTCTCAACTCTGTTCATGTTGTAACATTTTTGCCGTGAAGAAGAGGCTGGGACCTCTGTGGAGTCAAATTCAGTTTTGAGAACTGCGTAAATAAAGCGAGCGTCTGTGATAATATAGGAGAGAAACTGCCCACTAATCCTACAGAAACCTCTGGAAGAGCACGGCATTGTGAATGTTACACATATACAGCCTTTATTCTACTGAGTTAAACAACTCGGCTTTATCTCATGATGGAAGAACCTTTGGATGGTAAAATATTTTCCTCAAAAAGCAGTTTATTGAAAAAAATCCGATTTAAATCAAAAAAATCCGATTTTTTTGATTTTTTTAAAAAAATCATTGATTTTTATCCACCCTGCAGACCGGTCACCATTCTGGTCACTTTTCTCTGAACTTGCTCCAGTTTGTTGATGTCTTTTTTAAATTGTGGTGCCCAAAACTGTACACAGTATTCCAGATGAGGTCCGACCAAACAGGAGTAGAGGGCAATAATGACTTCACGTGATCTAGACTGTATGCTTCTGTTAATACATCCTAGAATTGTATTTGCCTTTTTTGCTGCTGCATCACACTGTTGACTCATATTCAGTCTGTGATCTATTAGTATACCCAAGTCTTTTTCACATGTGCTGTTGCTTAGCCCTATTCCTCCCATTCCGTATATGATTTTTCCTTTTTATTGCCCATATGTAGTACTTTGTATTTTCCCTGTTAAAAACCATTCTGTTAGTTGCTGCCCACTGCTCCAGTTTATTTATATGTTTTTGAACCCTCTCTGTCTTCTCTAGTATTAGCTATCCCTCCTAGCTTTGTGTCATCAGCAAATGTAATCAGTTTACCCTCAATTCCTTCATCTAAATCATTGATAGAGATGTTGAACTATACAGGACCCAGGACAGAGCCCTGTGGTACCCCACTTGATACATTCTTCCAACTGGATGTGCAACCATTTATGACCAAACACGGCAAGTCTTTATTATTCAACCACCACAACCCCTTTGTATATCTGACCAATGCCCAAACCCCATAACCTCCTTACCCAACATCACAGAAGGGGAGCTTGCTCATCTCTCCAAATCACACCTCACCACTTGTGCACTCGACCCCATCCCATCCCACCTCCTCCCCAACCTCGCCACCACTCTTATCCCATCACTAACCCACCTCTTCAATCTATCACTAACTTCTGGTACCTTCCCTTCTGTTTTCAAACATGCCACAATCACGCCTATCCTCAAAAAGCCAACCCTCGACCCAACCGCTATGTCCAGCTATCGACCAATATCGCTGCTCCCACTCGCTTCCAAACTCCTGGAACAGCACGTCCACGCTGAACTTTCCTCCCATCTCTCATCTAACCTGCTCTTTGACAATCTACAATCTGGTTTCCGCCCCTATCATTCCACTGAAACAGCCCTGACCAAAATTACTAACGACCTACTCACAGCCAAAGCTAACGGACAATAATCTATGCTCCTCCTTCTTGACCTGTCCTCTGCTTTCGACACAGTTGACCACTGCCTTCTACTACAGATTTTCTCCTCCTTTGGCATCAAGGACCTTGCCCTATCCTGGATCTCCTCATACCTTTCCAACCGCACATTCAGCGTCTCCCACTCCCACACTACCTCCTCGTCCCACCCTCTCTCTGTTGGAGTCCCCCAAGGCTCTGTTCTAGGATCCCTACTCTTCTCAATCTATACACTTGGCCTGGGGCAACTAATAAAGTCCCACGGATTCCAGTACCACCTTTATGCTGATGACACTCAGATCTACCTCTCTGGCCCAGATGTTACCTCTCTGCTGTCCAGAATCCCTGAGTGTCTATCAGCTATATCCTCCTTCTTCTCCTCCCGCTTCCTCAAACTCAATGTGGACAAATCTGAACTCATCATCTTTCCCCCATCTCACAGATCTTCCTTACCTGACCTATCTATAACAATTGACAACACCATGCTTTCCCCCGTACTGGAGGTCCGCTGCCTCGGAGTAACCCTTGACTCTGCCCTGTCCTTCAAACCACACATCCAGGCTCTTTCTACCTCCTGTCACCTCCAGCTCAAAAATATTTCCAGAATCCGTCCCTTCCTCAACCCTCAATCTTCTAAAATGCTTGTGCACGCCCTCATCATCTCCCGCCTCGACTACTGCAACATCTATTTCTCTGGCCTCCCTGCTAACACCCTCGCACCTCTCCAGTCCATCCTTAACTCTGCTGCCCGACTAATTCATCTCTCTCCTCGCTACTCCTCCGCATCTCCCCTCTGCAAATCTCTTCACTGGCTCCCATTCCCTCAGCGAATTCAATTCAAATTACTAATACTGACCTACAAGGCCATCTATAACCTGTCTCCTCCATATATCTCTGAACTAATCTCCCGATACCTTCCCTCACGTAATCTCCGGTCCTCCCAAGACCTCCTTCTCTCCTCCACACTTATTCGCTCCTCACCCAACCGCCTCCAAGACTTCTCCCGAATATCCCCCATCCTCTGGAATTCTTTGCCCCAACACATCCGACTATCAACCACTCTCGGATCCTTCAGACGTAACCTGAAAACCCATCTCTTCAGGAAAGCCTACAGCCTGCAATGACCCCACTGCCTCCTCACCACTACCGGAGATATCGCCTCAACCAACACCGGAACTGCTGCAATCCCCCAACCTGCTGTCTCCGTCCCCCATCCTGTAGAATGTAAGCCCGAAAGGGCAGGGTTCTCTCCCCTCTGTATCAGTCTGTGATTGTTAGTTTGTTTACTGTAAGTGATATCTGTAATTTGTATGTAACCCCTTCTCATGTACAGCACCATGGAATCAATGGTGCAATATAAATAAATAATAATAATAATATTAAATAATGACCACTCTTTGGGTCCGATCACTAAGCCAGTTATGAATCCACCTAACAGTTGCCTTGTCCATTCCATACTTACTCATCTTTTCAATAAGGATTGAGTGAGATACTTTGTCAAATGCTTTGCTGAAGTCAAGATTTACTATATCTACAGTATTTCCCTGATCGCCCAAAGTGATTCTGTCATAGAAGGAAATTAAGTTAGTCTGACATGACTTATTAGTTACTAACCCATGCTGACTCTGTTTAATCACTTCATTCTTATCCAGGTACATACATACATGTTGTTTAACAATTTTTTCACAGATCTTTCCTGGTATAGAAGTCAGATCACCAGCCTATAGTTCCCTGGGTCCACCTTCTTCCCCTTTTTGAAGATAGGAACATTTGCTCTTCTCCAGTCTTCTGGGACTTCTCCTGTTCTCCAAGAATTTTCAAAGATTATGGAGCGTGGTTCAAAAATTTATTTTGCTATGGGCTGGAACGCACACCGACTGAATGTAGTTTATTCGGTCAGTACTTGGAACGCACGCCAGCAGGATGGTTCGCCACATGTAAGTCAAATTGATGAACCCAGTTAGCCCGCTGATTGTGTCCTTTAGTGACGGTGGGATCTACTAATCAAAGTATCATTAATGGGGGTTATTTAAATCCCCATTTTTTGGCCACTATCTGTGCTGCATTATTGGCAATCGGTATCTGTTGGCTGCTATCATCAAGGCCCCCTGTTGAACCGTCAGTGAGGGGAAACGCGTTGGGGCACGTCCTACAAATGATAAGTCACCATGATGGTTACATATCTATGTTAGGGCTAATTAATTGAGCCTGGTTTCTTATATCTGGTAATTTTTTCTGTGGGTTGTTTTTTCACTATCAGTGTATTACTGTGCAGCTTTTTTGTTTGGGGTATATCCTGCAAAGATAAGTCACCATTGTGATCATGTATGCAATTATGGGGTGGAGTATCTGAGCTTGCCTTTTACATTGTTGTGGAATAAACTACCATAAATATGCTAAATATTTGTGTAGCAAGTGGATTATATATAACCTAGGCATATTGGAGACTCAATGTCTATGGCCTTGACTTATGAGGCATTTTTTGTGACCAGTTTTTTGCTTCCTTCATCTCTATCCTATTTTGAGTTTTGTTTTCTCACCTTTTGCATCAGGGTAAGTTAGGGGAGAGAGGGAGAGCCTTCGTTGAGTGGGGGCGCCAAATATCGCTTCTTTTAGGGTGCCAACCTCCACAGCAAGGCAGGTTTTCAGATAGGCTTATTATAGGGTTGTCTAGGTCTTTTTTTTGGTCAATAATTGAGGGCAATGTCCCTTGTTTTTCACTGGGAAGGTGTTTTTTAATGTTTGTCATTAAAGAGTGTTTTTAAGGGAATATATGTTCACTAATTTTGATTGGATTATTGTTTTTGTTCATATTCATTTATGTTAGCTAAGTATTCCCTCACTATCTTTCTGTTTATAGATATCCTGGATGCTCCTATTTATTTAATAGTGAAGATCAGTTGATGTTACATTTCCTTTCTGAGAGAAAACAGATGCGAAATAGGAATTTAAAAGTTCGACCTTCTCAACATCCTTTCGTACCATTTCATCATTTTCATCCTGTAAAATTCTTATAGCATCTTTGACTTTTGTTTTACTTTTGACGTATCCCCAAAATGCTTTTTTATTGCTTTTGACATCTCTTGCAAGCCTTAATTCATTGTCAGCTTTAGTTAATCTGATTTGTGCCCTGCAGGTTTTGCAGACCGCACTATATTGTTCTTTCCATATGTCTCCCTCTTTCCATTTGATAAACATTTCATTCTTCCTTTTTAGCATGTGTTTAAGTTATGTGTTCATTCATCCTGGTTTCCTTAAATGCTTCCTGTTCTTCCCCCTTTTCGGAATTGTTAATGATTGTGCTTTGAGAATCTAATTTTTCAATATTTCCCATCCTTCCTGGACATTTTTGTCCTTAAGGATATTCAGCCATTGGATCCCTCCGATTCACTTTCTGAGTCCCTTAAAATCTGCCTTTCTGAAACCTAACCTTGAACTCCAAGTCTTCACAGGTCTTCCTCCTCTAGTTATCCGAAATTCTAAAATAGCATGGTCGCTACCTCCTAGGGTCCCAGCCACTCTTACCTCCTCAACCATTTCTTCCCCGTTTATAAGGATTAGATCCAAGGTAGCAGATCCCCTTGTTTTCTCCATTACCGTTTGGAAGATAAAGTTGTCAAGAGAGGATAAGAATTTGGTTGACCTGTTAGTTTTGCCTGAGAGAAATTCCCAACAAATGTCTGGATAGTTGAAATCTCCCATGACCACTATGTCATATTTTTTGGAGAACTTGGCCATTTGATGCATAAAGAGTTCATCTATATCTTCAGCTTGCATAGGTGGCCTGTAGTAAATGCCTACAATGGTGTCCTTTCCATTGTTCTGTCCTTGTATTCTTACCCAAACAGTTTCCACAGAACTCCCAGTCTCTGAATCTTGCAGATATACGCTTTTCTAACATAACATTTTTTCAAGTCTGTTTCTTGCAAATAAGTTGTATCCTTCTAGCCTTGTATTCCAATCATGTGTATCGTCCCACCAAGTTTCAGTGATTCCAATGACATCATATTTCTTTTCCTGCGTTAGTAGTTCCAGTTCTCCTTGTTTGTTGCCCATGCTTTGTGCATTTGTATAGAAACATTTTAGTTTGTGATTGGTTTCTCTTTCTCCAATATTTTTATTATTTAGATTTTTTTGTCTTTGTTCTTCCTTTCCACTTCTAATGGCAGAGTTCTCAATAGTATTTGTCAGCTGTATGGCTTTTTCTGTCATTTTGCTTCCCTTCCCACATCGTTCGAGTTTAAAGCTCTCCTGATGAGTAGTGTTGAGCGATATTGCTCGATATCTAAAAATATCGTATCGAAATTGTATCGCCGATAGCACTAAATATCGTCGATATCCGATTCCGATACCGGAAGTCCCATGTAAGTCTATGGGAACAAAATATCGCAACTAAAAAAAACCTTTATTTCCTTGTAAACACTAAATATACACACATAGAATACATATATTATATATATATATATATATATACATGTCATTGTGACATATATATATACATATATGTATAGTTTATACACTTCTACATAGTAAAATATCCTCTGATTCAATTGCCGGGTAAAGCCGGCTTCTGTGAAAAGACAGAAGCACCCGACATGAAATGACACTTGGTGTACATAGGGTTAACCATGTCTTTTCATGTCGTTTGCAATCAGATTTGCACAAACAATTACATCAGTCTATGTGTGCAAAATTTCACACCTGTAGGGGTTAATTAAAGGTGTAAATTCGTTGTAAAAAAAACGGACTTTTTTGCTACGAATTTACACCTTTAATTAACCCCTACAGGTGTGAAATTTTGCACACTTAAGGTACTGCCACACTAAACAATCCCGCTAGCGATCACGATAACGACGCATACTAATGCGATCGCTAGCGGGATTGTTTCTATATCGCTAAGTGCGGCCACATTTAGCGATATAGTTAACGACGCTATCGCCGTTAGCGATCTTCTTAACGACTTTAGCGGTACAAAAGTTTGTGCAAATCAGATATCAAACTACAGGTCCTTCTCAAAAAATTAGCATATAGTGCTAAATTTCATTATTTTCCATAATGTAATGATTACAATTAAACTTTCATATATTTTAGATTCATTACACACCAACTGAAATTTGTCAGGTCTTTTATTGTTTTAATACTGATGATTTTGGCATACAGCTCATGAAAACCCAAAAATCCTGTCTCAAAAAATTAGCATATTTCATCTGTCCAATAAAATAAAAGTGTTTAAAACAAAATAAAAAAAAACCCATCAAATAATAATGTTCAGTTATGCACTCAATACTTGGTCGGGAATCCTTTTGCAGAAATGACTGCTTCAATGCGGCGTGGCATGGAGGCAATCAGCCTGTGACACTGCTGAGGTGTTATGGAGGCCGAGGATGCTTTGATAGCGGCCTTAAGCTCATCCAGAGTGTTGGGTCTTGCGTCTCTCAACTTTCTCTTCACAATATCCCACAGATTCTCTATGGGGTTCAGGTCAGGAGAGTTGGCAGGCCAATTGAGCACAGTAATACCATGGTCAGTAAACCATTTACCAGTGGTTTTGGCACTGTGAGCAGGTGCCAGGTCGTGCTGAAAAATGAAATCTTCATCTCCATAAAGCATTTCAGCTGATGGAAGCATGAAGTGCTCCAAAATCTCCTGATAGCTAGCTGCATTGACCCTGCCCTTGATGAAACACAGTTGACCAACACCAGCAGCTGACATGGCACCCCACACCATCACTGACTGTGGGTACTTGACACTGGACTTCAGGCATTTTGGCATTTCCTTCTCCCCAGTCTTCCTCCAGACTCTGGCACCTTGATTTCCGAATGACATGCAAAATTTGCTTTCATCAGAAAAAAGTACTTGGGACCACTTAGCAACAGTCCAGTGCTGCGTCTCTGTAGCCCAGTGCTGCTTCTCTGTTTCTGGTTCAAAAGTGGCTTTACCTGGGGAATGCGGCACCTGTAGCCCATTTCCTGCACACGCCTGTGCACGGTGGCTCTGGATGTTTCTACTCCAGACTCAGTCCACTGCTTCCGCAGGTCCCCAAGGTCTGGAATCGGTCCTTCTCCACAATCTTCCTCAGGGTCCGGTCACCTCTTCTCGTTGTACAGCGTTTTCTGCCACATTGTTTCCTTCCAACAGACTTCCCATTGAGGTGCCTTGATACAGCACTCTGGGAACAGCCTAATTGTTCAGAAATTTCTTTCTGGGTCTTACCCTCTTGCTTGAGGGTGTCAATGATGGCCTTCTGGACATCAGTCAGGTCGGCAGTCTTACCCATGATGGCGGTTTTGAGTAATGAACCAGGCAGGGAGTTTTTAAAAGCCTCAGGAATCTTTTGCATGTGTTTAGAGTTAATTAGTTGATTCAGAAGATTAGGGTAATAGGTCGTTTAGAGAACCTTTTCTTGATATGCTAATTTTTTGAGACAGGATTTTTGGGTTTTCATGAGCTGTATGCCAAAATCATCAGTATTAAAACAATAAAAGACCTGAAAAATTTCAGTTGGTGTGTAATGAATCTAAAATATATGAAAGTTTAATTTTAATCATTACATTATGGAAAATAATGAAATTTAGCACTATATGCTAATTTTTTGAGAAGGACCTGTACATGAAAAGACATGGTTAACTCTATGTAAACCAAGTGTCATTTCATGTCGGGTTCTGCATTTTCACAAAAGCCGGCAATTGAATTAGCGGCTATTATACTATGTAGAAGTGTATGAACTATAAATATATATATATATATATGTGTCACAAATTCAATGACATGTATATATATATATGAGGTGTAAAATTGCTGAAAAAAAATGCGTGGGCTCCCGCCCTATTTTCGCAAACAGACAGACAAAGCCAGTGAGTGGGGGCAGATAATAATAGCCCAGAGAGGGACCATTATTTTTGGCCCCCCCCGGCTACTAACATCTGCCCCCAGACACCCCAGAAAGGGCAAATCTCTAATTAGATTTGCCGTTTCTGGCACTTTGCCCGTCTATTCCCATTGCCCTGTAGCGGTGGCGAATGGGTTAATAAGGGGTTAAAATGACCTTGCAATTGAAAGGTCACTTTAAGCCAGGTTAATAATTGAGAGCTGTCAATCAGACAACTGTCAATTATTAATCCTATTGTATGAAAGAAAAATCAAACACACACACTTTAATAAAAAAGAAGTTTAATGAAATAATCACACAGTTTTTGACCATATTTTATTTACCTGCTAAAACCATTTCCTGTAATAAAAATAAAATAATAAAGCAAAATTATTCTTACCAATCCGATGTACAGTCAGGTCCCACGGTGTAATCCATCAGAAAGGGTTAATGTTTACTGCAGGGACCGCAGCTAATGCTTGCAGCCTCACAGTAAACCCCCAAATGAATGAGTTCCTCTCCTGGCTGACAGGAGAGGAAGTGGAAAGCTTAATTGATTGCTTTCCACTTTCACTTCAGGTCAGCCAGGGACACAATCAGTGACGTCAGAGGGAACTGGTTAACAAAAATAGGGGATCCCCTCGAAAAAAAATGGCGTGGGGTCCCCCCTATTTTTGTTAACCAGCCAGATGAAGCAGACCGCTGAGACCTGGATTTTCAGGCTGTTAAGGAGCCAAGATCCATGGACCTTGCCAGCCTGATAATACCAGGCCACAGCAGTCTGCATATCTTGGCTGATTAACAAAAATAGGGGATCCCCTCGAAAAAAATTGGCGTGGGGTCCCCCCTATTTTTGTTAACCAGCCAGATGAAGCAGACCGCTGAGGCCTGGTTTTTCAGGCTGGTAAGGATCCAATATCCATGGACCTTGCAAGCCTGATAATACCAGGCCACAGCAGTCTGCTTAGCTTGGCTGGTTAACAAAAAAGGGGATCCCCTCGAAAAAAAAACGGCGTAGGGGTCCCCCTATTTTTGTTAACCAGCCAAGTAAAATGCAGACTGCTGCGGCCTGGTATTAAAAGACTGTCAAGGCCCATGGATTTTGGCCCTCAACAGCCTGATAATACCAGGCTACAGCAGCCCCACATTTGGCGCATCAAAAGATGTGCCAATTGTGGCACTTTACCTGGCTCTTCCCATTTGCCCTGTAGCGGTGGCAAGCGGGGTAATAAGGGGTTAATGTCACCGTTGATTGCACGGTGACAATAAGCCCGGTTAATAATGGAGAGGTGTCAATAAGACACCGATCCATTATTAATCCCAAAGTTATTAAATGCATAAAAAAAAGACAAAGCAAGAAAAAAGTCTTTTAATGAAATAAAAGAGACAACACAGTTTTCATTTCTTTTATTACTCTCTCGTTCCTGCGACGCCATCGATCTCCTGTAAAAAAAGAAAAAAAACAAACCAACAGTATACCACCTGTCCGACGCAGTCCATAACGACAGTCCCACGACGATCCAGCTCTGCTACATCGCAATGACAGGCAGAGCCTGTCATCGCGACGCAGCACAGCTGATTACCTGCTTCCCCGGCGGTGACGTCATCGGACTGACTGCTTTACGGCCGGGATTACCCAGCAGTCACTGCAGTTATCGCGAGAAACTGCATGTGACCGCCGGGGAGAAGAGGATGGCGGCCATGAAGCAGTCCAGGACGTGACCGCCGGAGATCTTCTGCCAGGTAAGTGCCGCTGACTCCTGACAGACCCGACCGACGGACACTGACAGTGACAGACCCGACCGACGGACACAGACAGTGACAGTGACAAATCCGATTCCGGTATTCGATAAGACGAAAATATCGAAACGAATTATCGAAAGGCCGATAGAGCTAATATCGGCCGATAGCCAATATTTGCATTATCGTATCGCTCAACACTACTGATGAGTGTAGCAAGGCGACTTCCAAATACGTTTTCCAGTCTTCGTAAGGTGCACCCCATCTCTAGCAAGTAGTTCATCGTATAGGTAATTCACTCCATGATCCAGAAATCCAAATCCTTGCTGATGGCATCATCGACGTAGTCAGTTGCTCACCTGCAGAATCTTATTCCACCTCCTTGTTCCATGGCCATCCACTTGGAGGATGGAAGAGAAGACCACCTGCACTCCCAGTCATTTCACTTTCTTACCTAAGTTTTCAAAGTCACTGCAGATGGTTTCCAGGTGGTTTCTTGTGGTGTCATTTGTCCCCACATGTATTAGCAGGAATACCCATCTGTAGGTCTGAAGAGTCCTGATATCCTGTCAGACACATCTTTAATTTTTGCACCTGAAAGACAGCACATTTCTCTTGAGGTTATATCCGGTCTGCAGATGGTGGCCTCTGATCCTCTCAACAGGGAATCACCCATGACCACAACTCTCCGTTTCTTCTTCACAACATTTTCCTTTCTCCATCCAGGAGGACTTTGAGGGCTTAGAAGGTTGTTCTTTGTGGGCAAAGTCTTATCTTGATGTATTTCTTCATCACTCTCCTGTATAAAAGCTGGTACTGGTTCCTGAGCAGTATGGGTGCCTACCGATCCTCCTGCTTCTCTGGGTCACATGCTTCGATTCCTCTGTTTCTTCAGGAGCACTTTAAATTTCTTCTCTTTCTGAACATGAAGAAATAATTCTGCTCTGGCTAAGAACTCTTCACCTTCCTTAATGATTTTCAATGTAGCTAACCTCTCTTCTAGATTTTTCAACTTTTCCTCCAACAGGGACACAAGTTTGCATTTGTGGCATGTGAAATTTGACTTTTCCACTGGTAAGTCTGTGAACATGTAGCAAGAAATGTAGGTCAACAAATGGCTCCTGGCCTCTTTCATGTTCTTATTGGTAAAGAGATATCAAAGTGGTCAAGAACGTGCCAAAATTCAAGTCCCCTTTCAACCGCAACTCTTCCCCTGGTTTACCAATGTCCTCCTTTCAACTGCAACCGTCAAAATCCAATGTTTGTGGTTTCTCATGGAGACTCTTCACTTATCCCAGAATGAACTGAAAATATGCAAATGATCTCCTCAGGACTCCTCCCCTGGTTTACCAATGTCCTCCTTTCCTTGCAGAGACTCTTCACTTATCCCAGAAGGAATATGCAAGGATCTCCTCAGGACTCCTCCCATGGTTATTGATGTCCTTCTTTCAACTGCAACCGTCAAAATCCAATGTTCTTTGTTGCTCGCAGAGACTCTTCACTTATTCCAGTATGAACTGGAATATGCAAATGATCTCCTCAGGACTCCTCCCCTGGTTTACCAATGTCCTCCTTTCAACTGCAACCGTCAAAATCCAATGTTTGTGGTTTCTCATGGAGACTCTTCACTTATCCCAGAATGAACTGAGAATATGCAAATGATCTCCTCAGGACTCCTCCCCTGGTTTACCAATGTCCTCCTTTCAACTGCAACAGTCAAAATCCAATGTTCTATGTTGCTTGCAGAGACTCTTCACTTATCCCAGAAGGAATATGCAAAGGATCTCCTCAGGACTCCTCCCATGGTTTATTGATGTCCTTCTTTCAACTGCAACCGTCAAAATCCAATGTTCTTTGTTGCTCACAGAGACTCTTCACTTATTCCAGTATGAACTGGGAATATGCAAATGATCTCCTCAGGACTCCTCCCCTGGTTTACCAATGTCCTCCTTTCAACTGCAACCGTCAAAATCCAATGTTTGTGGTTTTTCATGGAGACTCTTCACTTATCCCAGAATGAACTGAGAATATGCAAATGATCTCCTCAGGACTCCTCCCCTGGTTTACCAATGTCCTTCTTTCAGCTGCAATGGTCAAAATCCAATGTTCTTTGTTGCTCGCAGAGACTCTTCTCTTATCCCAGAAGGCATAAGCAAATGATCTCCTCAGGACTCTATCCCTGGTTTACCAATGTCATCCTTTCAGGTGCAGCAGTCAAAATCCAATGTTCTTTGTTGCTTGCTGTAACCCTTCGCTTATCCCAGAATGAACTGGGAATATGCAAATGATCTCCTCAGGATACCTCCTCTGGTTTACCAATGTCCTCCTTTCAACTGGAACAGGTGAAAATCCAATGTTCTTTGTTGCTCGCGGATACTCTTCACTTATCCCAGAATAAACTGGGAATATGGAAATGATCTCCTCAGGATGCCACCCCTGGTTTACCAATGTCCTCCTTTCAACTGGAACAGGTGAAAATCCAATGTTCTTTGTTGCTCGCGGCAACTCTTCACTTATCCCAGAATGAACTGGGAATATGCAAATGATCTCCTCAGGACTCCTCCTCTGGTTTACCAATGTCTTCCTTTCAACTGCAATGGTCAAGATCCATTGTTCCTTGTAGTTTATGGAGACTCTTCACTTATCCAGAATGAATTGGGAATATGCAAATGATCTTCTCAGGACTCCTACCCTGGTTTACCAATGTCCTCCTTTCAGCTGCAACAGTCAAAACCCAATGTTCTATGTTGCTTGCAGAGACTCTTCACTTATTCCAAAATGAACTGGGAATATGCAAATTATCTCCTCAGGACTCCTACCCTGGTTTACCAATGTCCTCCTTTCAACTGGAACAGGTCAAAATCTAATGTTCTTTTTTGCTCGTGGAGACACTTCACTTATCCCAGAATGAACTGGAAATTTGCAAATTATTTCCTCAGGACTCCTACCCTCGTTTACCAATGTCCTCCTTTCAACTGCAACAGTCAGAACCCAATGTTCTTTGATACTTGCAGAGACTCTTCACTTATCCCAGAAGGAATATGCAAATGATCTCCTCATGACTTGACTCTTCCCCTGGTTTACCTATGTCCTCCTTTCAACTGCAACAGGTCAAAATCCAATTTTCTTTGTTGCTCGCAGAGACTCTTCACTTATTTCAGAATGAACTGAGAATATGCAAATGATCTCCTCAGGACTCTTCCCCTGGTTTACCTATGTCCTCCTTTCAACTGCAACAGGTCAAAATCCAATTTTCTTTGTTGCTCGCAGAGACTCTTCACTTATCCCAGAATGAACTGAGAATATGCAAATGATCTCCTCAGGACTCCTGCCCTGATTTACCAATGTCCTTCTTTCAGCTGCAATGGTCAAAATCCAATGTTCTTTGTTGCTCGCGGAGACTCTTCACTTATCCCAGAATGAAATATGCAAATGATCTCCTCAGGACTCTTCCCCTGGTTTTCTGATGTCCTCCTTTCATCTGCAACAGTCAAAATCCAATGTTTTTTGTTGCTCACAGACACTCATTGCTTATCCCAGAAGGAATAAGCAAATGATCTCCTTAGGACTTCTCCCTGGTTTACTAATGTCCTTCTTTTAACTGTTACGGTCAAAATCCAATGTTCTTTGTTGCTCATGGAGACTTTTCACTTATCCCAGGATGAACTGGGAATATGTAAATAACCTAATCAGGACTCCTCCCATAGTTTACCGATGTCCTCCTTTCAGCTGCAATGGCCAAAATCCAATGTTCTTTGAGCTCGCAGAGACTCTTCAGTTATCCCAGAATGAACTGGGAATATGCAAATGATCTCCTCAGGATTCCTCCCCTTCACCATGGATATAATAAATCATATTTTTATAACAAAAAAGTAATGGTGGCTCAGTGGTTAGCACTGTAGCCTTCTAGGTGGTGGGGTCTTTAGATCAAATGCCATCAAGGACAACGTCTTCAAGGAGATTGTATGTTATTTGTGGGTTTCCACCCACACTCCAAAGACATAGTGATAGGGAATTTAAATTGTGATCCCCTATGGGGACAGTAAGGAGCAAAATTATAGTAGATGCAGGGGTTGCAATCGTTTTCACAATGCAGATTTTGATGGAAAATTTTGCGGGTGTTATTTGAAGAGCTCCAAATGTGCCAGATCAGTAGAAGTCCCTCTAAAGTGACCTCATTTTGGAAATGACTCCTCTCGGTGCAGTGACTATTTGGGCTCAACAAGAATTTTCTAGAAAAAAAAAGTACATAGTGGATGTTGTAGACAGGAAGTTGCATATATTTCATTGCGGTGGCCAATAAATTGTGGCCAGCTTGTGCTTCTGGAGATATGCACCCTATAAATTGTTAAGTGGGTCCTTCCAATTGCAGCAATGTTAAACATGTGGCCGCTTACTGCAGTTTAGTGTTCACTCACACTGGCATATAAATCTGATAAAAATGGGATTGCAAACAGACCAAATTTCTTTAATGAGGCAGTGCAGATCTGCATATTTTTTATCAGCTGTAATAAAAAATGGTATCCAATTTTTAAGGATACATTACAGTTCTGTAAGATGGGAAACTGTGAATGGTCCTGTAAATGATTAATAGCTGCTGAGTAAAAAAAACAGATTGCACACGGATGACAAGTAAGAAAAAAATCGTCCCTCTCTCTGGATAAGAATGGGACAGATATTTTATATGCCACTGTGAGTAATATCCCTTAGGCACACAATGGGGCTCAGAAAGGAAGGAGGCATTTGGATTTGGGAATGCAGATTTTCCTGGATCTTATTTGGTGGGTGGGAACCATATTGCATTTCCACAACCTTTGTCCTACAAGTAACGTGGAAACTGTCCATTTTTCCATTAACAGAAGAAGAATGATGAATGGGATTGTATTATTTTCAGGATGAGTTGAAGTTTTTATTGGTTGCATTTTGTGGTATATAACATGTTTTGATCGCTTTTAAGACTATTTTCACATTTATCCTGTGCGCTACACTCGAGACTTATATTGACGTTTCGATCTAATTCCCCAAAAACATAATTCAGACAAAACTCAAAACAGAACCAGCCACTTTAAGGAAGTGGTTGGAGACACTGTGGACTCCGTCTGGCCTCTGATCCGGCAGTGACCCATCTTTTTAGGTGTGCACACAACCGTGATCGATCACACTTTTTGCACTAAAAAAAATGTTGTCGAATTAGGGAGATAAGAAAGAGCCCACAGTGACACAACTACCTCATTATAGTAATGGTTCTCCATATGTAAGAAAGGAATGGATGGCACTCACCATCCTGCAAAATTCATGCTTTATTGGCACATTAAAATCTTCAGCAGTGGAGCAATGTGTGGGATACAAGGACGACGTCCGTTTTTGCGCAGGACCCGTAGAAGCGCATCCGCGCGAAACGGTCTTCGTCCTTGTATCCCACTGCTCCCCTGCTGAAGATTTTAATGTGCCAATAAAGCATGGATTTTTACAGGATGGTGAGTGCCATCCATTCCTTTCTTATATATGGACCTGCAGTGATGTTTTTTT